>JARBWK010000005.1:34125119-34725119 GCA_030556195.1 Anolis apletophallus
ACAATCATAATTGGCTGGTGATTACTGTTGTTACATGACATTCCATTAATCCAATAAACATCATTCAAATCATTTACATCATTTCTCTGTCATCACTAAATATGAGAACAATAGCCATCTATATAGTATTCCTTCCCACAGTGCTAGCTATCAATGTTGGGCCTCTCTGTTCTTTTAACTTGCAACACTAGTTCCGGGCTTCCTGCCAGCAGAAGGTAGAACTTTTGCCATGCGCAATGGTGTTTTCCATTCACATTAAGAATCCCATTAACTTTCATAGCTCAAACTGCACTGTATTCCCACTCATCTAGCATATATGGTATAACTTGGCACAGAGTGGATTAAGATGCATTTAATCAGGGTGTTAGTCTTCCATAGCATGTGCCTGTTTGATTATTGGCACCAAAACCCTCTTTTTCAGAGTTGACGCGCAAGTAGCATCACTTTCTGACTGTACTTTTTATGCTCGGAAAAGTACCAAACCTGCTTCAGTAAGGCTTCCTTAACTTACGCTGATGACACCCAGCTCATTCTGAGGATGGACGCCGGGGTGGAATCTGTACCCGATAATTTCCATCTTTGCCAAGATCTACTCACGTGACTCCACTCTTGCGCGAGCTGCACTGGCTCCCAATTGAATTCCGGGTCACCTTCAAGGTGTTAGTTCTAACTTTTAAGGCCTTATATGGTTTGAGGCCAGTGTACCTGAGGGAGCGGCTTACCCCTTATGTGCCCAGGAGATCGCTGCTCTCAGAGGGGCTCAGCTTACTGGAGGTGCCTGGCATTAAGGTCTACAGGCTCTCTAGTATGCGGCAGAGGGCATTCGCTGTGGCCGCGCCAACCTTGTGGAACACCCTGAGGAGATACGAGTCATCCGCGACTTGCTGCCATTCCGCAGAGCCGTCAAGACCTGGCTATTTAGACAGGCATTTGGCCCATAACCAGTGCCCGTTACCACTAGCGCTCTGCTATGTTGCCGCCATCGCGTTTCTGCTGCCTTATTGCAGTTTATTGTTGGGAATGGGATTTTAACTGGGGGTTTTATATTGGTTTTACTGTGTTTTATGTGTTTTATGTTGTTTTAATTCTGTAAACCACTCTGGGCTCCAGAGAGAGTGGTATATTAAGTTGAACTAATAAATAAATAAATAATAAATAAATAAACTTGAAACTCCAGATCAGGCCGCAGATAAAGAGATCCTGTGTATGGCCTGAATTGACAGTAACACTTCCTCTACTAGATTATCATGACTATGCTACAGTTACTGGGATACTGTGTAAGGACTGAAATAACAGTAAGGCATCCTTAACTTGATTTTCCTGACTAGCCTTCAGCTCATGGGATACTGTGTAAGGCCTGAATTCACATTACCTATTAAATGATGCCTTCTTATGCTTATGAAAACTTATAACCCTCCAAAACCTAAACTCCCCTACCCCTTTTGACTCTTCTGCTAAATCCTTGCAGAACTTGCAGGCTGGCTCACCCTGCTAGGCCCCAAAATAGACAGACATCTTTCCAGCAAAAAATTGAAAACAGCACTGTTCCCTACACAACGTAAGCTCCTACTTCATTCAAAACATAAAAGGGAAAAATATATTTCTGATGTTTCTTTATAAACCACAAGATGAGGTCGGACAGGCTATTACTCCCATTTGACTTTTTCCAAAAAAAAATTCCATTACAATAAAAAATGAAAGGTATGCCTCAGAGAGAAAAAGACCCCCACCAACAATCTGGACCAAACTTGAGTTTGATTAAGACATAGCGTAATATATGACCAAACTGATATTACCTAACATCCGAAAACAAACAATACCCTTTTCAAATAACCCAGGTACTGCCGGGTCCCCAAGCTAGTTTAAAATTTAGGAAGATGTAGGGAAAAGTCTCACAGTGTAGTGCAAACTTCCATAAGGCAAGAATATGGATAGATTCCAAGAATGGAATAAACACAGATTGACATCATGACCAAGATTCTATATATATATCTTATTATGGCATTAATATATACCAGCACAAATCCAGTGGATCCCATAGATACGCATAAGACTATGCACCAAGCCCTTGAGCTGTACATGGCACAGCTGACCTTTTTTGCCGTGGTCAGTTCACCCCACCCAAAAAACAGGAATTTTTATGTTTGCACAATTATTGAGATCACAGATATGTAATAACTGAGAAAACACAATTATTTGTTCAACTAATTTTTTACTGGCATATTGCCCAAATAGGATTTTGACCTTTGTCACATCCCTAGCCACAGCATTTGCTCTGCACCATCATATGAGCCCCAAAAATATCAGCATCTACTAGGCTTGGTTTAGAATCCTAAAATCGCAATTCTAAAATCAAATGGGGGTTGATTAGTATATCAAATACTTACAAAATTTTTGCAAAAAGTGCTAAAATGTAACTTAATTACTTACGAAATTCTAAATTGGTTCTAAAGTAGAAAAAGCAGGGAAACAGTCAAAAATCAAGGGGGGAACATTCCCCTTCACCTCTGCAGTGCAATTCAATGGATCTGTAGATGTAACATCAATATAAGAGCTAGCTACTAGCTCTCAGTACAACTGTGACCTTCTCTACCCTCGTCTTTCATTCCTTCCTTTGCTCTTTGGTTCCCCATCCCTTCTTTTCTCTTTCCTTCCTTCCCTCCCCCCTTCTCTACTTCTTCCTTTGTCTCCTTCCTTCCTTTGTTCACGTTTTATTTCCCTAATAGCAATTAAACAGAAAGATATATGTATAATATATAGACTTTCTGCTGTGCTTTCTGCAACCGAACTTGCCTATCTCAGATTGGCCTCTTTAGTCATCAGCGCGCTTGTAAAAAGCGTGGGATGAGTCCTTCCTGAATCTTCGTTCGTGAAGTAATGCCGAGAGAGATGTATTAATGCAGTGGTTCCTCATGTTGTGGTGACCCCCATCCATATTTTCGTTGCTACTTCATAATTTTGTTACTCTTATGAATTCTAATGCAAATATCTAATATGCAGGATGTATTTTCATTGTTACAAATTGACCAAAGTTAAAGCATAGGGATTAATCACAAAAACAATATGTTTGGGGGAGGATGGACAATGGATGATGGGATTTGCAGTACCTTCGACCAATTCAGCTCTGACTTCCACAGCTGAGACCCCATGAATGACAGACCTGGACCAAACTTGGCACACAGAACCCCCATGACCCACAGAAAATACTGGAGGGGTTTGGGAGGAATTGACAGTGATTTAGGGAGATAACTCTGAACCCAAACAATCCTGGATCAGGACCAAACTTGGCATGAATACTCAATATGCCCAAATGTGAACGCAGATGGAGTTTGGGGAAAATAGACCTTGACATTTGGGAGTTGTAGTTGCTGGGATTTATAGTTCACCTTCAATCAAAGAGCATTCTGAACTCCACCAATGACAGAATTGGGCCAAACTGGGATCCCCCGCGCTCACCGGCGCCCTCGCTCACCCCCCACGCCTCTCTCTAGCCCCGGTGCATGCATCGGCTAGCTAGAGAGGAGGGGGGGATGGTCTTTCCAGCTAAAATATAAACCCAAGCCTGGCCTGGGTCTTATATTTTAGCTGAAAGGCACCCAGCCTCCTCTCCGCCTCTCTCTAGCCTGGATCCAGGCTAGAGAGAAGCAGAGGGGTGCGCGGAGGCGCTCTCAGCTAAAATATAAGCCGACCCAAGCCTGGGTCGGCTTATATTTTAGCTGAAAGGCGCCCGCGCGCCTCTCCGCCTCTCTCTAGCCTGGATCCAGGCTAGAGAGAAGCAGAGGGGTGCGCGGAGCGCCTTTCCAGCTAAAATATAAGCCGACCCAGGCTTGGGTCGGCTTATATTTTAGCTGGAAAGGGGCCATCGCTCCCCCCCTCGCCTTCTCTCTAGCCTCGATCCATGGATCAAGGCTAGAGAGAAGCAGAGGGGCGCGGGGGCGGGGGCCTTTCTCCTCCTCTCTCGCCAATGACAGGCTGGCGAGAGAGGGAGGAGGCCTCGCTCACCCCCCTCGCCTCTCTCTAGCCCCGATCCTGAGGGAGCGAGGGCCCAAGTTTGCCCAGGCTGAGAGGAAAAGGAAGAGGCCTGAGGCTGTGAGGAATGGTGGGAGTTGAAGTCCAAAAAACGTACCTGGAGGGCTGAAGCTGGCCCCTGCGATGGGAGAAGGCAGAGCAACAGGGAAGAGAAGGAGGGGGGGGAGAAGCCTGGAGGACTACAGTTTCCAGGATGCATTGCCTAGCAGCAGCGTCACTTCCAGTTCCCCATAGAAATGCGGGAAAAAGAAGAAGCTTAATGAAGGCGGGAAGGAAATGAGCGGGAGAAGACAGGGAGAAGTGAGTACTACAATGATTAATTAATTAATACTTAAGAATTTCTAACGAACTTAACGCATATTGTTGACCTGAAGGACCGTAAAAGGAAGTCTACTTCCTGGTTCGTGGCAGCGATCCGTAAAACGTCAAAAGTCCCATTTCATACGAATCTCTTACGAATCCTTTTAATTTCCATTTCATTTTTCTCATGCCTAGCATCTACAGTTGTAGAGCTCTCTATAGGCACAGTGGGGAGCCTCTGGATTAAATGTCTGGTCTCTGGAGTATTCCCTCCCCACTGTTCAGCTCCTTATTCCACATTATCTATTTTGAACTGGAATATATGACAGTGTGGACTCAGATAACCCAGTTCAAAGCAGATATTCTGCCTTGGTTTTCAGGGTAATATGGCTGTGTGAAAGGACCGTTAGAGTACCACATACCATATACTGAATTACTGGTGCTATTCTCTCCCCACCGAGGGAGAACTACATATACTACATTGTTTTGTTTTTTTTAAGCAAGACTTTATTAAGTTTTCACAAAGTTAAAACACATAACAAAGATAAAATGAGCAACACTCTGCTCGAAGTTAAAAGAAAAGCAATTACAGTGGATAGAAGTGAGAGAAAAAAGTGTGCAGGAAAGGACGCGTGCGTGGTGGGGAGACGAGGTTTTTTGAGTGTTTTTCTTCCTTTGTATCCGAGCAGTTTCTTTCATTTTTTACCTGTGGGGTAAAGCAGAGCAGTTTCTATCGTTATTCTAGCACTAGTTCCACATTGAATTCCCGTCTGGAGTATGCTTTTATTGCTCCCCAATCAGTTGACCCATCTTTATCCCTATTTTTGTTTCTTAATCGCTCCGTTAGGTAGTCCATTTGTATTGTTTCCAACATCTTGAGAAACCAGTCCTCTCGTGATGGTACCCCTGGGGATTTCCAGCTCCTAGCGTATACAATTCTAGCCGCCGTGGTCGCTAACAGTATGATCTTTTTCTCCATTTGGGGGATTCCCTCTTCGAGGATCCCCAGGAAGAAAATCTCCGATCTCATTTCTATCTTGTGGGTTATTATTTTTCTGATCTCCTTACATATCATTGTCCAAAACGTGTGTGCCCCCTTACAGGTCCACCACAGGTGGAAAAAAGTACCATTTTTATTACCGCACTTCCAGCATTTGGGGTTTAAGTTTTTATAGATCCTGGCTAGCTTTTCCGGGGAAAGGTACCAGCGGTATATGATCTTTACCCAATTTTCTCTGGAAGTGCTGCAAAGTGATCTTTTACCTGGAGATTTTTCTCCAGGTTTCACCCTTGATTTTGAAACCTATGTTCCTGGACCACTTTTCCATATACTCCCTAGATTGGTTGTTTTTTGTGTCTGCTCTTAATAAAATTTTGTACATTTTCCCTTGTAATTTCGTTTCTTCATTAATGACTAAATTTTCCCATTCTCGTGGCTCTTCCTCAAAACCCCTTTTGCGATCTTCCTTAAACTTCTCTTTCAATTGCAGAAATGTGTACCAGCTGATTTTTATCCCCTCCCTCTCTAGCTCCTCTCTGGACTTTAAAACAAACTCCATTCCGTCCCATCTTAATAACCTGGAGTATGGAGTCCAGCTATTATTAGTCAAAACCCTTATTCTGTAGGCCTCATTTACAGAGGTCCATTGAGGTATTTTTCTTTTGCTTGGTTCCCCCCCATATTTATGCCAAGTTTTATACAGAGAACTACGTATAGCGTGGTTGTTAAATTTTGCATCCACCCTCTTTGTCCCATACATCATGTACCCGTGAAAGCCAAATTTGAGTTCATGCCCCTCTAATTCTAATAGCTTATGATCTTTTAATTGTATCCACTCTTTTAACCATACTAGGCAGCTGGCATCATGATATAACCTGAGATTGGGGACTTCTAGTCCACCTCTGTCCGTGGTGTCCTGGAGTGTTTTCATCTTCGTTCTCGGTCTCTTTCCCCCCCACAAAAATTTGGAGATATCCCTATTCCATGTGTCGAAAATTTTCCCATTTTTTATGATTGGCAAAGTTGTGAAGAGGTAATTTATTTTGGGTAGGGTTACCATTTTAAGAGTTGCTATTCTCCCTAGAAAAGATAGCTTTAACTTACTCCATCTCTCGAAGTCTTTCTTCACCTTCCCCCATACTTCTCCATAGTTATTTTTAAATAATTTGGAGTTTTTCGCTGTGATGTTGATGCCTAAATATTTGAGTTTCTCTACTATTTTCATACCCGACTCTTCCTGTAAGAGCTTTTTCCTCTTTTCAGTAAAATTTTTTACCAGTAAGTTTGTTTTGTTTTTGTTTACTTTAAACCCCGCCACCTTCCCGTATTCCTCAATCTTTTTAGTCCATTTGGCTATATTGCTGACCGGGTCCTCTATTACCAGGACCACGTCGTCTGCAAAGGCTTTGACTTTGATATGGTCTTTCCTAATTTGCAGTCCTTTTAACTCTTCATCTTGCCTTATGTTGTTAAGTAAGGTCTCCAGGGCCAGAATGAATAGGAGTGGGGATAATGGGCATCCCTGGCGTACTCCCTTCATGATTTCAATCTCTTCTGTCTTTTTCTGATTGACTATAATTTTGGCCTTCTGGGAGTTGTAGATTGCCCTGAATGCATTACCAATCTGGTATCCGATGTCCAGTTCTTCTAATAGGAGTCTGAGATAGTCCCAACTCAGTTGGGACATATACTACATTGTTGAGGCTTTTGCTGGCTAGAATTGCATCCTAAATTAGAAGAATTAACATTTTGATTTTTTGCCATTAAAATACAGTTTTAAATTTAAGCAAAAATTCCCTTTGTTTACCTCCATGGATACTCAATCTTCCACATATTGCACTCTCAACCTCAGAGAAATGCAATGGCAAACCCTCGCTGCAGAGATGTTACTACGAAAACCCACCAATATGTTCATTACACATTGGAAATAACTTGAAGGTACATAACAACTAGACTTGCGCAATCCATTTTGGTGTCTCAAATTTTGGTGGGGGTCCCAATCCATTTTTCGGGAGACTCCTGAATTCAAGAGGACAGAAATCTGTTTTCAATCTGGAAAGCGAAAGATTCATTTTCTACCCAGCCCATTATGGGGGGAGGGGGTACTTCCCAGGCTTCCTTGGAATTCAGTGGGAAAGAATAGTAGAGTTGTGTGTCATCTGTGTAGAGATGGCACTGAACTCCAAAACTCTGGATGACCTCATCCAGCGGTTTCATGTGGATGTTATGGAGTTTAATGTTTCCTTAAAGCTGTTTAGAGAAGAGGTAAATAGATGGTAGTAATTCTCTGAGAATGAGGTTTTTCTTTTTGTTTGCTGGGATTATTACTTATTATTATCTTTTAGAAGTATATTTTCTAGAGCAGAAGAGGGGAGGAGAAAAGGAAGTGAAATGGGTGACTCCCCAAGCCTCCAAATGTACACTCCACCCACCTGTGCCACACGTTCCCAACTCCCAGTCAGGAGGAGGAGCTGTGATAGGCTGCCACATGGTCCCGTTACAGACAAAAAATGTGATGGCTGGGCCATTGCAGTTACGACCATCTGACCAAGCCAGATAAACTGTATTGCCCGAAGGGAACCGAACACTGCAAATCTGTGCACAAGCCTAATAACAACTACTACTGCTATTACCAGATTTAGGCAGGAAGAACTGGATACATAAGTATAGGATGGGAAACACCTAGTATTGCAAGAAGCACATGTGAAAAGGGTCATAAAGGTAACAATGTGATGTGAATGCAGATCTAGATGCCCAGGATCACAAGTGTTTTGGATTTCAGATTTTTTAAAAGATTTTGGAATATTTATTTCATGTCAAAAGCACTGCATAAATAAGTATAAAACTGATGGAAATAGAGGGAACACAAGCGGTTAAATAATTTTTGACCAAAAACGGGCAACAGCTACCACATTGCCTGTAGTTTTAAACAATTCTTCCTCTTTGCATGAGGCAGCACACTGTGGACAAGCATATAGATGCAGAGTTGTTTGTGGAGGAATCTTCTAGGTAGTGTCATTTTGCCAGGTTGTCTTTTGATCTGCCCAGTCTGCTTCTGAGTCTATTCAGGGACTTCCAAGTTGCCCATTTTTGGTTTGCCCCTGGAGGAATAAATGTTTTTGCATATAAGTATATAAGGAGATATCCAGGAGATGGATATACACATAGCCCGAAGTTAATCGTATACAATATTTTCCATATTTCTTATGTTAAACACATTTTACATACACTGCACTATCAGAAAGCAAAGGTGTCACTATCTCAACTTCCCAAATGGACAATTTTTGATTTTGCACTATTGTGGATTTTGGAATACCAGATAAGGGAATAGACATGTTCTACTTCTAGTCAGGTCAGACCTTACCTGGAATATGTATGTGTCTGGTTTTGTGCAAAACAGTTTAAGAAGGATATCTTCCATATCTATGAGAAGTAGTTATGCCATAAAGGAATTATTTTACAATCAACAATAATATAGAACTCATTATTCTTGCTATAACAGGAGCAATATTCACTGTCTCTGAGAATAAATATATAATTAGTTTAACATTATTGTGGTGAAATCCACAGTAGTTATTACATTAATTGGGAATGATTATTTAATGTAAACAATTATCCTGTGAGCATAATAGTGGGCATCTAACTTAAGTATTTCTTGCTGAAATGCTTTAAGAGGCAAAATAAGTTCATGGCTCTCTACAAAACATCATGATTTAATCTGAATGACAAAATGTGACTTATACAGGAAGCATGCTACTTTTTTGGATACTTATGTTGACTTTAGTCCCCTGTGAATTAAACCATTTAAAACACGAAATAGAAAAAGTCCCCCTAATCTTCCTTTTGAATGAGCCGTGAAATAGGATCCATGAACTGCCTGAAGTGTGAAGAGGTTAGCATGGCTGGGTTCCAAGATCTTTCTGTGAGATATTGGGAGATTTATTCTCAGCAGAAAAGCTGCAGGGGAAATGGTCATAATTTTTGATAAAACCAGAAAGTACAGCTAAAAATACCTGCACATGTTATCCACAGAAAGCCTTGGAAATTTAAAATCCTTCTTGGAAAAGTGTATAAAATACCACAAGCTTGCAGATGTGTTATATACTTGGTTATAAATTACTCCATAAATGTCCATGCAAATTATTGTTGAATTTACTTGGTTTAGTTATGGAAACTGTGTTGGTATTTTTTACTCATCTAAGATTTTTCAAGGCTCAAATTGGACTCTTGAACCACTCTCTACAATAAATTATATTCCATTCCTAATGCATTGAATGTTAATCCCTTCTTACTATAGTTTATTTTCCACATTTGGCAGTATAACTTTTGTGCATTTGATTATTTGAGGATTTGGTTAATATGTTCTTAGGAGTCTCTAAGTCTTCCAGCTCAACTGTATGATTAACTTCTGCTAGAAAGTAATCATAGAGGTGCACTGGAGGACCTGGAGATTCCTAGAGATAATTCCTTTCTAGACATTTGTAGGTCCTCCAGTGTGATTTTTAAAATTTGTGGTCTTGCCATTTTCATGGCATCCTGTGCCCCTATTCGTAATACACAATGCTAAAGCCAACTAAATACAGGGCTGGGTTGGAGTGCGACACAAATAAAGTGCTACAAGGTTGCAAAAATATCAAAATATATTATAGTGCATAATTATAAGCATTAGTGACACGCTGAACACATAGTACTGAGCATCATATCTATATACCTATATTCAATTTATACACACTATATATCTCTCAGTAATTCAGCATGTACAAAGCAACACAATGAGCCCAGAACACAAAGCTGGGTTAAAGCGACACACACATAGAGTCCATGTAAGCCCTATGGAGGTCTGGAGCCAAATAACTCACATTCACTAGACTGTGTCCTTGGGGGAGCCTGGAAGGGAAGAACAACTGGCACAATACTGACTAGGCTGGCGCCTACGGCTGGAAAGATGATGACGATGCCAAGATGGCCGTTTCGCGGTAAGTCGCTTCCTCAGGGCGCATTCACTTCAGGCCGCTCCTCTCCAGGGTTGTAGTTTAATAACTACCAGGTACAGTCATAACGGGGGGTTCGCGTTTCCGCACATCAATAACATCAATGAGATACAAGTTCTCCCAGGCTGGACTTGTATCTCATTGATGTTATTGATGTGCGGAAACTCTCTCTCTCTCTCTCTCTCTCTCTCTCTCTCTCTCTCGTATTCTCCAAACATATTAGACTGCACTTCCCATCATCCCCCATTTGGCACAGCCATTATACTGCAATACATCTGAAGTTTACTAGATTGGGGAACACTAGAACAATAGTAGGAGTTTTTTTAATCATACTTAAAGTGCCATAAAGGATGAACTGAAAGTATAGGATCATTATTATGAGAAAATGATATTAGGATATCCTCTTAATCTGTTTAGTGAAACACATGTGTTCAAATATATAGATGGAGAAGGGAGACTGAACAAAATTAAAACACAAATCAAAAACCAGAAGATTTTAAAATCAGACAGTGATTCTGTGGACAAAGTATCACTAAATCTAATTGCAGTGTTTACATGAAGGATTAATGAGGGGAAATGTTTTTTGTATAGAACATACTGTAGTCTCTCCAATAATAGGTTTCTTCTTATCTCTTGAAGCAACTTTAGAACATGTATGAATTTGACCAGGACTCATATATACATATACTTTTAAAACCAGTGCAAGAATTCTAATGCTGTCCCTACTTTTTATTTTCATAGTTTTGAATTAATATCAAAAATGGGTAAGTTCTTTGTCATTTTCCCCTTTTTACTTTTTTCCATTCTGGAAACTACTTTTTTTCCCCTGCAAAAGTTTCATTTGCTTCTAAAAAGTTTAATTGCACTCACTGTTTGCAGTAATGCAGGGATAAAAATCCAATGGCTCATTTCAACCACTGATTTATTTCTGCATTAAAGAGAGGAATTGAGATGCTAGAGTGCTTTTGAAGCAGAGACCAAAAAAAAAACCCCACTCATGATAAATTAGAGACCCAGTTATGATTGACCTGTCTTTCTACAGTTGGGAATTGTCAAAGCTGTTAGATGCTGGCTAGTATGCAGGACTGGATGTAATAAAGGGAGATATAGTGATTTGTGGCTTTCTAACTTTAACACTTTTCTGCAAAGAGGAATAGACAATTGTCTTATGATGACAACATGGACAATAGTCCTTGAAATACTTGTGAAGATATGCTGAAAGTTTGGTTCAAACATAAAGACCTTATTTGTGATAAAATCCCTTTGTGGGCTTCCCCGGTAGAGGCATTCTCAATATGTAGATTTGGAAAAGAAAGTAATTTAAAGTATAAAGACCTGATTATAAAAGAAAATAACATCTATAGGCTAAGATCCCAAGAGTAACTGAGAGAAGCTAATTTAGGATGGCTCCAATACAATCAAATAAAAGCAAGATTCCAAACAGATCGAGAGATGGGATGGGAAGAAAACCCCGCACCAGGAGAGATAATTCTCTTCCAAAAGCAGAGGAAAAGAATCAGTAATCTCTATAAACTTATCTTAAGGAAGAAATATGAAAAAAAAACCCAGATACGGAATGTAGGGAAAAATGGAACAATAATTTGGGATATAAACTTAGTCAGGAGTCCTGGGAAAAAATATGGGCAAACAACTTGAAATACACCAGCTCATATTCGCTACGAGAAAACTTGTTCAAGGTAGTGCACAGATGGTATATGACACCGGCCCAACTAGATAAGATTTATAAGACAGGTAATGATACCTGTTGGAAATGCCAGGCAATGAAGGGAACATTCTTCCATGCTTGGTGGTCCTGCGGGGAAGTTTTAAAATATTGGGGGGGGGGGGAATCATAAATTAATGGAAGATCTACTACAGCAAAAAAATAGATTATAAACCTGAATTATTTCTTTTGAATATCGTAGAACAGACAAAGAAGGGAAAAGAAATAGAAAGGTTGTTATCCTTCACGGCGACGGCAGCAAGAATAGTCCTCGCCAGATATTGGAGAGAAAGGAAGATCCCGGAGACGGAAGAAGTTATTTATAAGTTACTGGACATTGCAGAAATGGAAAAACTGATGCTGTTATTGAGAAAGGGCCTGATTAAATTATTTGAAGAAACATGGAGACCGCTCCTAGACTATGTTAAGGAAAATAAAAAAGTGGTTTTGAAAGGGTACTGGATTTAAAGAATAGGTGGGCACTAAGGAATGTTTATGTTAACCTAATGTTGCTTGTGGGTGAAGCCAAACCTGTTTCTAGTTAAGTTTGTCAATGTAATCCCCCTCCCGCGTCTGTACCCCTGTAGTTCTCCCCTATCCCTCCCTCCCTACTTGTGAAGTTGTGAATGTAAGTGTGTTTTTAACCAATAAAACTTTATTTTTAAAAAGAAATACTTGTGAAGATATATGGGGTATATTATCTTGGAATTTTTGTGGACACCTGAAACCTGTTGATAGTGAGCCTTATTGAAATAAAGGATGTCTAGCCCAAGAATACCACAGGGTTGAAACTGGCCATACTAGGCCCAAGAATATGAAGTCATACTATAATTTCCTCTGCAAATTAGTGAATAGTTGGCTTCCTAAATGGCCTTGCATTAAGTACGACTCTGCTATAGGAAAACTGTGTAATAATATATACTAATTTTTAAATGATAATTCAAATTAAAACTTCTTTATTTATTTATTTATTATTTCAATTTGCTAAACCACCCTTCCCGAGGCTCAGGGCGGTTTCCAAGCATATAAAACACATCAAGATAAAACATCCTAAAACACTCTAAAATACCATAAACAATCATGGTCAATTACAGACACATAAAATTGGATAAAAACACACTAATCAGATCAAGATAGCACAGCTAGGCGAGGGATTGGCAGTTCAAGCACCGGTCAGGCCAAATGCTTGCCTGAACAGCCAGGTCTTGCACGACCTACGGAAGGCCATCAGGTCCCGCAGGGCCCGTGTCTCGGCCGGCAGCGAGTTCCATAGAACCGGGGCAGCCACCAAGAACGCCCTCTGCCGTGTGCTGGACAGCCTGTAGGTTTTCAGTCCTGGGACCTCAAGCATGTTAAGACCCTCTGAACGCAGTGATCTTCTGGGCACATATGGGATAAGTCGCTCCCTCAGGTGCACTGGCCCCAAACCATGTAAGGCCTTGAAAGTCAAAACTAACACTTTGAAGGAGACCCGGAATTCAATTGGCAACCAGTGCAGCTCGCGCAGGAGAGGTGTTATATGGGATATTCTAGTGGCTCCCAGCAGCTAGTGGGCTGCCGCATTCTGCACCAGTTTGAGTTTCCGGATCGCTGACAAAGGTAGGCCAATGTACAGCGCATTACAGTAATCGAGCCTCGAGATGACCATGGCTCGGATCACCGTGGCCAGGTCGCAGTGGGAGAGATAGGGAGCCAGACGTTTTGCTTGCCGCAGGTGGTAAAAAGCTGTCTTGCAAGCACAAGCCGGACCCCAAGGCTCTTAACTAAAGACTGCGGGCATAATGCCACGCCATCAAACGTTGGCAGCTGGATCTCTCCCCCCCCCCTCCCGCGCGACCCAACCACAAGATCTCCATCTTTGCCGGGTTCACCTTCAACTTACTGGCTTGCAGCCATCCAGTTACGGCTTCTAGGCAGAGTTGGAAATTATTGGGTACAGATTCCACCGTGGGGTCCATCCTCAGAACGAGCTGGGTGTCACCAGCGTACTGATGACATTCCAGCCCGAAACTCCGCGCCAGTTGGGCGGGTGGTCGCATGTAGATGTTAAATAACAGCGGGGAGAGGATGGCCCCCTGAAGGACCCCACATTGTAAGGGGGAGCCCTCGGAGACCACCCCTCCCCACTTTACTCGCTGCAGGTGGTTTTGGAGGAAGGAGGACAGCCAGTTGAGGGCTGTCCCCCTCACCTCCGCCACCACCAGGCGGTGTGTCAAGTATTTAATCAATACTTCTTCATGCGATGTAGAGACATTCTGTATGTTCACTGGCAATCACCAAGGTACATTCAAAATCCAGAAGTTAAATGCATTTTCAAAATAACATCCCTAAATTTGATATTCTTTGGTGTAGTAATCAGTATTGACCATCTCTGAACATATCTCCTCTATTCCAAAAAGGTAAAAACATGAAACTCTTATCCAAGGGTTCCAAAACATGAACAAAGAACTATATTCCAAAGGCTTGAAAACATTAACAAGGAACTGTAATCCAATTGAGAGTCACTGATCTTAAACAAGAAAGCAGGACACAGAATCGAAGGCAGAAGCTCTTAACACAGGGCTCCCAAAACAAGCAACTTGACAAATGAAAATCCAACATTGATCACACAATGAACATCATTGCAGATCATGTAAGAATTCTAATTCTTACCCATGACATTGCTCTTTCTCACACTGGATTCTCTTTGCTTATTTTTCAGCCTCTGGGAAAAATGTAGTTGTCTCTGCTTAGCACTATCTCTTCGGAACTGTTAAGTTATACTCAGATTTCCTGTTTTATCCACATTCCTTTCAGAGTCAATCCCTGCCAGATTATCATGAGAATCACTGTATGTTTCCCTAAAAGCAGATCTAAACAAAACATTCTCATCATCATGAGAAACACTTTCTTTCACCCTAAAAGCAGGTCTAACTGTAGCATTTCCATCCAAGGAAGCTTCCTGAGACCCCATAGAAGTAACAGGATCAGAAGTAAAAAAAACCTCAGGCCCCACCAAAAGGTCCCTCTGCTCATCCGCATCCTCAAAGACTTCATAGGCCTCCACACAAACTTCAACCCTCCAGGTGTTTTGGACTTCCACAATTCCTAGCAATCAGATATTTGCCCATGCCTGGTCTATACCATAAGCTGTGTTCATTTTGAAATATTTGGCAGTCTCCAAGAGCACTAAAATGCAATCAAATATTCATAAGAAATATGAAATCTGGAAATGTTCAGATAATGAGGAGCTTGGAGATTATCTCTCCCCAGTATTTATTTTTTGTTTCCAAAAAATGTTTTTCTTTGGATTTATTATGTTGCTTTTGTTTGTCAAAATGTATAATTTTATGCCGGATCATGAAAACTATGCAACATTTATTATTCCCTCAGTTTCTACAGTTTTGAAGTCAGTGTTGGTTCTCCTGCAGGAAAAAGAGACCATACAAATATATCCAGGTGCAGCTCACATGTCAATAGTCCCTGTGTTGGGAGAATGGTGGGATAAAAATAAAGTAAATAAATAAAGTTTAGCATAAAAACCAAATACCCCCTTTTGGGTGAAAAAAATTCAGAAGAAATTACCGAACTGTCTAGTAAGGTTTGAGCATGGTTAGTGTCAACTAAATAGTGAATTATTACACTGGCCAACACACATTTTGGTGAATCAAATGTTAGACTTGTTTCTGGTTATATTTGACCTGCTGATTCAGAAAATGCCACCAATTTTTCACTATCAGCTGTAGTTTTTGAGATACAGATAATATGCCGTATACCAGTCCTTATCTGCTTGCCTATAAAAAAAATCGCGATAACCATATCTAAGAAACTAGAGCTGGTGTTGTCTATCCAATGCAGTGTTCTGAATCAGAATTCCAAATAAGCAAGGAACAGGTCTAAAAACTAAGTCACCAAGAACATTTTTGTCGGGCTGTGTTATGGAAGAGGTAATATATCTTCCAAATTTCCTGGATGAAAAATGGGGCCTGTGTGGCCAAGCAACATCCAGAATATGGTCAAGATAGCAAATAATAATAATAATAATTTGGTAGAACAGATAAGCTACAAAAGACTGCAGTAGTTCAATTTTGCTAGAACCTACCAAGAGAGAGACTATTCTATCTTTTTTCTCCTTTCCCACCTGCTGAGTTAAATCCATGGAAACCACTTTTGCACTTTAAACTCAATTTGCAGCATTAGAAGTAAGTTGAGGGCAAAAGGAAATGTCTGGGACATTTTAAAAGAATCCGAAAAAATGGAATGGCAGGACCAAATTAGGACAATTAAAGGCTTGTGGTTGACTACAATTGTGGCTAGAAGTGCCCCACTTTACAACATTTTGCTGCAGGTCCCATTTGTTCTTAGCACAGTACTGAATTCAGATTTAAATAAAGTATAATTAATATAAAAGAGGCTCTGTGACCTATAATAGCTGTCTCTTTGTCCCTTTATCGGATTAGGTATCTTGAGTTTTATGAAACAATGTCATTGTTTCCCCTTCACTGCATTATTTATGATGGCATATTATGCACATACAGCTTCGTTTAACTTAGATTTATGCTGGCAGAGAGGATTTAATTGCAGTCCTTTCTAGGCCTGCCAAGTTAACTAACTGCAAAATTCTGTATTTTAATGTAAATGTGACATTTAATATCAATGTGTCAGGATGTTACCCTGTGCACACTTACTAGGGAGTAAGACTCATTTAATATGGTGTGATGTACTTCTGAATAAACATGCATAGGATTACACTGTAAAACAGCCCTGATTTTTCAGACATAAGCTGTAATCCATCCCCTTTGCTGCTTTTTGTGTGCTGTGCTAGCCATCAGGAGAGAATTAAATTTCAGGTCACACTGCAACTCAGTGCATGACTGAAAGCAGGGCCAAAATGGAAAATATTTATAAATTAGATCTGGTATCTTGCTTGAAATCTTAAGCTTCATGTCAAGGACGGTTACTGACATAGCGGCTTAAGCAATGCATCATTTAATACCCTTCTGTTTTCTTCCCTTAACTTGGTGTTTTATGTCCTTTTCTGTTTTAATACAGTATGTATCTCCCCCAACACTAATATAATATCCTTTCATAATGTGCCAAAACCAATTAGCTGGAGTGGCTGCAATGAGGCCACACATCTGTGGAAGAAAAGGGGATATAGATGGAGTTTTGATTTATAAGGCCTCTTAATGCTGTCCTAATGGATTTTAAATGTTTTAAGATGGATTGCTAAATAGAACCAATCCTTCATTACTTCGTGTGCATTTTTTTATTGACAAATTAACTTGAAATAAATCATAGGGTAAATGTTTCATTTGGGAGATTAAAACATTGTTTTAATTTTTTTAAAGCTGCTTAAATTTACTGATATATTCCAAAATATTTTGGGCAACAGACCTAAGGAAAGTGTGCTTTCCTTCCCAAAAAGCTCTAGTCATTTTGGCTAAATGTGAGAAGCACCATTTTATCCCAGGGGGTATGACCAGTGTAGACAAGGAAGCAGACTCTTGGCACATCTACACTAACTATTTAAAGCAGATTGAAGGCATCTTGAGAGCAGTGTGCTTTTATGACACACGCTGTCATATTTTTCCAACTTCAGATCTGAATAACAGTAATAACAGCATAGGTTGTACAATAGCCAAATCCAGTGTAAGGAGGGAGGCAAGCTTCCTTCCACTCGGTATCCTTCCATCAAACACTGCTATGGAGAGTTGAGTATGTCTTTGGAACCTATTTTTAGTGCTGGAGAAGATTGCAAGGTGGAAAACTCTATCTTGACTCTACCATGAGCATCATATTGGCTTTCGAAAATCTCCATAAAAATAGTATTCCATAGATTATATTTCTCCCTCTTCCGTCCAATAATTATCCATTTTGGTGCACATATGGTATGTATTTAGCACCTTACTTTGATAGGTAAAGGTTTTCTCCTGACATTAAGTCCAATCGTGTCCTACTCTGGGGTTGGTGCTCATCTTCATTTCTAAGCCGAAAAGCCGGCATTGTCCATAAACACTTCCAAGGTCATGTGGCCAGCATAACTGCATGGAGCGCCATTACCTTCCCACCAGAACAGTACTTATTGATCTACTCACATTTGCAAGTTTTCAAACTGCTAGGTTGATAGAAGCTGGGGCTGACAACAAAAGCTCACACTGCTCCCCCGAATTCTAACCTGCGACCGTTCGGTCAACAAGTTTAGCAGCTCAGTGGTTTAAGCCACTGCACCACCGGGGGCTCCCTACTTTGATAACTTTTTAAAGCACTATAAGTTATTGATGGAGAACACGTCGTCGTCGTTGTCCCCCCCCCCCCATGTATCCATGTTTTTCAAATTCCAGCATACAGTCCCTACCACCTTGCGCTGGATCTGGGGCAAGCCCTTGTCTTCAAATCCTCGTGTTGAAACCTTGTATGCTATAACTGTTTTATTTTTGTTGTCCTCCTCCACCTTCTCCTCTTCCCATCCTTCCAAGCCAACCATCTTCTGGTGACCCTATTACAGGTGGGCTTTTGGCAAGATTTGTTTCAGAGGAAATCTGTCACTGCCTTCTGAAACAGAGAGAATACGACCTGCCTATGATCAACCATTGTATTTCATGGCTGAGAAGAACTTCAACCCTACTCTCTCTGATTCTAGTACAACTTGAACTACTACACCACACTAACCTTTGTAGTAACAAAGCTAGATCACTTTGTAGCTAGATCAGTCATCCGATGAAATCTAAGGCAGCCGCATATATTGCAAGTTACACAAATCTAACCTTATTATTAAAAAAACATAATAAGTTCATTTAAAGTAGTGCTAAAGTACATTAGTATTACCATATGTGTGCAATACATTAGGTTGTCTGTGAAAGCTTACATCCCTGGGCTACTTCTATATCTGTTAAGCAATCTTTATGGAAATTCAGTCACAATATCTAAGTTGATGCCATATATTTATTCAACCTCAGCACTGCTTCCCCCTTTCAGTAAGTCCCAAATGGCTTACAAAACAGTAAACATATAAATAAAGTAATTCTATGAAATCAATGTCATCCATGTAAAAAATGGCTGTGATTTAAAGAGCCTAGTTATAGTAATGTATACAATAAAACTGTGGTTGCTTAATATTTATCTCATATATTTTTAAATAGGTGGGTGAGGAATCTGACCATAGATTGCTTAGTTTGAAAGACCTGTGGGAATTATAAATATCTGTTAAGTCTGCTGACTACTCTTAAGAATTAACTCAAAAAATATGTAAGTCTCAGAGTGACTCCCAAGCCAATTGTCCTCAGCTTGTTTGTGTTATACTTGCTTTTTTGCACTCTCCATTTCCCTTTCTGCTATTCAGTGTGACTGTCAACCCTTTAATCTACTATTCATCCTTTAATTCTGTAACTAGCTAGTTTTTAAACTCACATTTCCTTGATCAAGTATGCAAATTGGGTCCATAAATTAAAGATAGCATTAATTCACTCCTTCGCTTTGGTGTTACATACCGTAGTTGTGAAAAAGCTAAGGCTCAGAAGTAGCATAGACATGAAAAAGGGCAGGTGCCCAATAAAATAGTGTGCATTAGCTCAAATCTTATGGCAAGGCCAAATAAGTATCTGTAGTGCATATCACCAAGGCTCCAGATCTGAAGTTTCTCAAGAATAAAGACAGCTTGGTTTTGCTGATACTCAACCATTTCGCTAGGAGCAAAGCCAGTTTCCCCACGTTATATGTTTGCAGGCACCTCGACTTTGTTTGTAGAAGTTTGTGTTACCAATTGCAGTACCATAGAGGGAACTGGTTTCAAACCTGGAAGCACACCTAGGAACTAACACACTACCATTTGAGCAACTGGAAATACTGATGAAATTCCACTAGTCAGTATAGAATTGCATTGGATTTAGCTCTGGAACATTTCCCAATACAGATGTTGGAATGCAGTATTTTGAATAGGCACAGGCAAGGTAGTTTTTGTTTTGCTTTACAAAACTTAATTTCAGCTCCATGGTTGTTCTCCACAGTTGTCACAGAAGCAGGTCAAGAAGACTAGCTAACCATCCACTGAGCTCATTCATAATCAATCACTTGGCAAATTGCAAAGCACCACAAAGCTTGGTGATTAAAATGAAATTATTTACAATGCCAGCTGCTGCTTGTCTGAGACCCTGTGGATTCCTTTATAGTTCAGTCACAGGAATTTGGGGCAGGTAGGGTTTAGATTTTCTGTTGCTGTAAGCTGCTGGCAGTAATGCAGAGCCCATGCTCAGCATTCTGGGATTTTAAAAAGAAATGTAATAATAGTGGAACCATTGTTTCCTCATTTTTTACAGAGACAGCTAACATAGGGTTTAGTTTTCTATCTATGCAGAAGCATAATTCTGCTGATCTTGCTGTGTGTTGCAGGTGGTTGGAAATGAAATTAGATTTTCTCTTTATTTTAGAGATCAGGTTTTATAAGCCTCCTTGCAAGCAGGGATGGATAAATATGTTTTATATCGGTTTTGTAAGGGGTCAGTCAGAGGTCTGTTCCATCCAATGTTTATATCAGTTTGCATTTTGGAGAAAACCCCTTTCAAACTCAGGTCTCCTTTGCATGAATTTCATGCTCACTTTTCCAACATATGCATTTTGGAGTAGGTATTTCTTAAGAACAGCATTTTTAGACACAAATTTCATAGTATTTACATCCTTGTACACTCCTTTTAATCTAAGAATACAATCATAAAATTTAGGGAAGCGCACAAACCAATGGATAACTTATTACATTGGGTTTATTCACTTTAATATATTCCAGAGAACAGTACTACCTCCCGTCCCCCCGTCCCCCATCAGCAACTGTCTGTGGAGTGTGTCAGTGGAATTCAGGAGTTGGTTTTACTTGATGATTACTCACTATGGTACATTTTTGCTTTGCAGTCCAGTCATTGTATTTTCTTGACCCTTCTTACTCCATAGCACTGGAGAGAGATGACCATGAGAAATGTATTTTGACACTTCACATCCCAAGGAAAGAGATGGGATGACCTAGACCATCTTCCATGTTTTTTTTGTAGCAACACAGAAAGGATTGGGTCATTTAATTACATTTTGCATACTTTTGGGTTAAAAACTTGAATGCAAAAAAAAGATTTCACTGCTTTTCACATCTTCCAACTTGACACAGAATGAGATAATGAATTCTCAGATCATAGAGTTGGAAGAAACCACAAGGGCCATTCAGTCCAACACTATGGCATGCAGGAAAACACAATCCAAGCACTCATGACAGCTGGCTAATTAGGTTAAAGGTAACCATTTTCCCCTGACATTAAGTCTAGTTTTGTCTGACTCTAAGCCAAAGAGCTGGTGTTGTCTGCAAACACCTCCAAGGTCATGTGGCTGGCATGAGTGCATGGAGTGCCACCAGAGCTATACCTATTGATCTACTCCCATTTGCAAGTTTTTGAACTGCTAGGTTGGCCTCTGTTTAAAATTAGCCTCTGCTTAAAAACTTCTAAATAACCAAACACCACCACACTCTGAGGGAGCACATTCCACTGCCAAACTGATTTTACTGTCATTAAGTCTTTCCTAATCTTTAGGCGGAATCTCCTTTCTTGTAGCTTAAATCCGTTGCCCCATGTCCTATTCTATGCAACAGCAGAAAACAAGTTTGTGCCTTCATCAGTGTAACATCCTTTCAAATATTTAAATATGGCTATCATGTAATCTCTTCACTTTCTTTTCTTCATCACCAGCTCTCTAAGTCATAAGACTTGGCTTCCTGACCATTTACAATTTTGGTCACCCATCTCCGAACATGTTCCAGCTTGTCAACATCCTGCTTGTTAAGGAACTCTGCACAGGACTCTTGTCTCTGCTCCTAAGAATGACATAAGAAAGACGGTGCACCAGCACCACCACTTTTTCTCCATTGTCTTTTCTGCAGCAGTCCTGTATTTTTAAATTACACTTCCACTGAGGGGTCTCACTGCAGGCATTTAAACGGTCATTTAAAACTGGGTTTTCCCCCTTTTTAAAGAAAAGAAAGAAAGAAGTTTTGGGAGCTGCTCTTGGTTGGTTTTAGATTATTCATTTTCTTCAAGTATTTGGAGGTGGGCGAAGTTGTTTAATTTGTTTGCCTTGGTGCTGCTTCTTATTAAAATATTGATTTGCTGCAGTTTATGTTAGTTGTGTTTTTCTCTGAATACTACCCTCAGGAGA
This sequence comes from Anolis apletophallus, assembly GCA_030556195.1. Taxonomy (NCBI): domain Eukaryota; kingdom Metazoa; phylum Chordata; class Lepidosauria; order Squamata; family Anolidae; genus Anolis; species Anolis apletophallus. The sequence goes on from JARBWK010000005.1 coordinate 34,147,330, forward strand.
TTCTTACTCTCAAAGGCAGCATATAAACATTTTAAAACAGTTTTTAAAGTGACACCATCATCTTTCTGCAGCGCTATTAGAAGTCAGTAGTACAACTCAGTTAATGTATTCACCTTTAAATAATGGCTAGAACAGTGCTTCTCAGCCTGTCTGGGGGATCAGCTAGCCCCTTCTCCAAATATACTAGAGACCATTAATATATAATATATAGATCATTAGAGACAAGTTTTCATCCTGCAAACTCTCATTTCCCCCTTTACCCTACTTGCTCTTTTTCCACCGAGATACTCTTTGGATTCCCTCACCATTCATTCATGATTTTTTAATGTCCATACTGTGGTGCTTCTCCTCCTTTCATGATGTATCCCCAGTTTTTTAAAATGTTTTTATTATAAACAACTATACATAACCACAATTACCATGCCTTTTGTCCTTTTTCATCCCCTTCTCCCTCCCCCTCCCACCCCTCCCTCTTCCCTGTTGACAATGAAGTCCTTTTTTCTCCGTTACATGGGCCTTCTTTCGATTCTTTCAATTTTTTTCTTCCAGCTTTCATCATCTGGTTTAACGACCTGTAACCATCTTTTAAATGGAGTCCAAAGTTCTTTAATTTTCTTCTGTTTGTCTGACCATGTCTTTTTGCTTCTTATGATGTCCATAATATCTAGTTGTATTTGGTCCCACACATATTCATACCATTTTTCAAGTGTCCATTTCTTTTTTTCTTTCCAACCCCAAGCTATTACTGCATGTGCTGCTCTAAACATCATCATCATTAATTCCTGGTCTTGGTCCTTAACTCTTCTATCACCATATATTCCTATTAACAATATCTGCATATTTATATCAAATTTTATTTTAGTATGTAATTCTACCTGGTCTAGAATTTGACTCCAGAATTTTTGTATCTCTTCACATTCCCACCATAGATGTGAATACCATGCTTCCCGACTTCCACAATGGCAGCATTTGGGGTTTAATCCCTGAATCATGTTTGCCAGTTGAATTGGTGTTCTATACCATTTCGTTATTATTTTCAGTTCTAATTCCTTGTATTTTTCTATTTTTATTTTATTTAAACCATTGATTATCTTTTCTGTTTTTTCTCTTCCTAGGCCCCCTTCCTTTTCCCACTTGTTTTCCATTATTCTATATATAGATTCCTTATCTTCTATCATTCTTCCATATATTTTGTTAAGACCTTTTTTGCCTTCGAATCTCTCTGTATCCCCAGTTTAATCATTTTTGTTTCTAGAGAGAATTCAGGCTTGATTTACTTTAAGATCAATTTACTTGTGTTTTTGCCAGTCTATGGTATCCACAGAGCTCCTTCCCACCAGCACCGCCTTTCAAATTAACTGATTTTCTTCCTATCGACTTTTACATGTAAATTGGAAACACAGTGACATGAATGATTCTGACTTTGTTAGTTAATGATGCATCTTTGTATTTGATTATTTCTTTCATAGCTGCTTTTCTGAATCTTGGCCATCATCAGGGTTCTTAACTACAGTCTCTATACTACACTTTTATAAACAAATATAAAAAACCTTGTATTTCATTGTCTTCAAGTAATATGAATTTTCTCCATATTCAACTGTAATCCTACTTTTCCATGTTGTTCATTCATTCAGCCGCTTCCGACTCTCTGTGACCTCATGGACCATCCCACACCAGAGCTCCCTGTCAGCCATCACTTCCCCCAGCTCCTTCAGAGTCAAGCCAGTCATTTCAAGGAGACCATCCATCCACCTTGCCCTTAGTCGGCCTTTTTCCTTCCATTTTCCCCAACATAATTGTCTTCTCTAAGCTTTTCTTTCTTCTCACGATGTGGCCAAAGTACTTCATCTTTGTCTCTACTATCCTTCCCTCCAATGATTAAGCAGGCTTTATTTCTTGTAGTATGGACTGGTTGAATCTTCTCGTGGTCCAAGGCACTCTCAAAACTTTCCTCCAACTCCACAGTTCAAAAGCATCTATTTTCCTTCGCCCAGCCTTCCCTAAGGTCCAGCTCTCACATCCGTAGGTGACTATGGGGAATACAATTGCTTTGACTATGCGGATCTTTGCTGTCTCTACTATTCAGTGTGATGTCTCTACTATTCACTATTTTATTGAGATTGGACATTGCTCTACTCCCAAGAAGTAAGCATCCATACTCTTTTTAAAAAAAAACTTTTATCAATAGTAATTCCAAGACTTTGCTATTTTCTGGTAGTAACATGGTGTCATCTGCATATCCTAAATTATTAGCGTTCTTTCTTGAATTTTACATTTACTCTCACTAAGTCTATTATAGGTTCTACATACAAATTAAATAGACAGGATGATCTGTTAGGTTAGCCTCTTTTCTCATATGAATACACAATCCCACCATCCTGAAAACAGCTAGAGTACTACTAGGTTCTACCAAGTGACCAATTCAGATAATGTACGTATCTGGTACATTCTGAGAAAAATAAAAAAGATAGGAGAAATATATCACCCTTTCCAGATTACTTAGACTCCAATCCCCCTTCTAAGAATCCAACTGGAGATTTGTAGGGCAACACATCAAGAAAGTGCATGTTGGCTGGACAGGAACATTTGAACAAAACGTATAAAGGTTGCTTCTTGGTGATTAGGTTTTTCTGACTAGGTACAACATCTGAATTTATTTCACAAAACCTTGTGTGTTCTATAATCTTCTAAAGACCAGTCTACATAGTATCCCAGTATGTAAAAACATTGCAGGTTTTATACGAACCTTTGTTCCAGATTTTTTAAATATAAAAATAGCATTTTAATTACTGCATATTTTACTTATCTTCTGTCTCAAGTTTCCTTTTAGGTAAAGATGGAGAGACTTAATTGTTTAAAATGAAATAAAACAATTTTGAAATATGGATGTCTTAAGTCATATATTTTAGTCATAGATCACCACCTTTTTAATCTTTAAAGCATAGAGGATACATCCTCCTCATTTTTTCTTATTTCTGTCATGTCTGGAATTCAGCAGCTACTGGGACCACCTGTGGTCTAAAATACATGCAATGTTAATATAGCTTTCTTTTAATTGCCTTGTTATAGTGTGCCTTCAAGCCATTTCCGACTTGTGGTAACCCTAAGGCAAACTTTTCATAGGGTTTTGTGGCAAGGTTTGTTCAGAGGGGGGTTGCCCTCGCCTTACTCTGAGGCTGAGAGAGTGCAACTTGCCCAAGGCGACCCTGTGGGTTTCCTCTGGTGAGCAGGGATCCGAAACAGACAACATCATGCTGACTCTTTTACTTGCCTTATGAAAGCAAAATTGCAATGCTCTGATATGATCCAAGTATTGTTTTCACTACCATTTCTGTGTCCAAAATTGCAGCCTTCCAAGACTGCCTTTGGTTGAAAATAAAAACTAAGGGATAAAATCCTTATGTCTACATGCTTTCTCTTATTTGTACTATATTTTATATTCTACCCTCAGAATGAATTTACAGTATTTCTTACATGTAATGCTGCAGAGCTGGAAAGCCATGTTTCTTTAAACTGTTTCATCTTTCAAACAGGAGTGAAGCTTTGGTTTTTTAGGTTCTTAATCAGCCCTAATAATGTAATTTCATGCACATATGCATGCATTATAATCAAGACTTCTCAAGCTCTTACATGCTAGCTACTATAAGAAGGATTGTGTGGTATTTCACATTCATGCTAATTTCAATATCCTGTGTTTCAATTGCTACTAATGTGATTTAGAATTTTTACTGTGAAAAACAATGGCTTGTAAATATGCCCTATCTTGGAGGAAGAATTTCATCCATACATTTCAAAGCCCTAAACATTTCTTTGTTCAGAATACCTCATCTTTGTTTTCTATTATGTATACTGCAAACTGGCAGAAAATAGTGCACTTGGATATCCTGGCTAAAAAAAAACATGCTATACCCAAATATGGGATATGTTAAATGCCCTCTTAATCCACTATTTCAAGAAATAAAAAGATGTTATCTCTGTCCTCCTTCACACTGTATATAGACCAGTATTTCAACAAGTATAGTCAAACAATGGGGCAATATTAGGATCTTTTGCAGAGGTGTGGTAAACTTACAGTATGTATTAAAACTGTGATACTCTGAACTTTTATTGGAAGACTGGGATGCAATGTAACATAAAGGCAAATACTAATGGTCCAGTAGTTGTAAAATACAAATCTAATTCATCTTCAGCTTGATTTCTACCTATGGTGAACCATGAATAGGAAACCTGCAAGTCACCTAATAGTAGCCTTGTTCAAGTTTTGTACTCAGGGCTGTGGCTTCCTTGATTGAGTCTATCCACAACAGATGTGCTGTTATCAAGCACTATCAAATCTTTTCTAATGGCCATTTAGTCATCTTGCTTCTAGGGAGAGTTCAGTCTTGATTTGCTCTAGAACTCTTTTTTTTCCTTTTTAGCAGACCATTGTATATGTAAAAGTTCTCTCCACCACCACATTTCAAATGACCTGATTTTCTTCCTCTCAGATTTCAAACTATACATAGAAATGGGATATGCAAGGCATTGACAATTCTAACTTTAATATTCACCCATATGTCTTACAATTGTAAGGCACGATGCAAGAATTGTGCCTTCATTGCTGCCCTTCCAAGTCCTAGTCTTCTCTTGATTTCTCTTGACTACAGTCTCCATTCTGATCAATAACTAAACCTATGTATAGAACATCTTGAACTATTTCAGTATCTTCATATCTCCTTTAAAAACTATACTTAAAAATCTACACAGGATTAATTGTTTAGAAAAAAGTAAATTTCCTTTAGAAAATAATAAGACAGGTGAAATATAAATAAATTGATTACATTCTAGTACTACATTTTACTACAATTATTAGGCTGTATAAAATGCTAGTCTGTCAGTGGAATGGGCACCAATAGAAAGATAAGTTCATCATCTTCTCCTACAGCTCCTCACATCACCTCAAAATCTACTCCAGATAATCATTCAGCAAATTTCAGAATCACAGGGAATTTAGAGGAACAAAAAGAAGTGACAGTTAGCATGTGTGATATTGGATCTAGCACAGCATACCCTAATGTTGGTTGTTGGTGTTGTGTGCAAGTTTCTTTTTACTTATGGTACCCCCTAGGCCAGTGATTCCCAACCTGTAGTCCATGGACCACCAGTGGTCTACAGGAACTAAAACATGGTCCGCTGCCTCACTTTTTCAATGTGAGTGACTGGTCTCACAAAACCCTGTGGCTTATTAATATGGTTAATAGGTGAGCAGATAGCTACTAGTAGATGGCATGTGTTCTCTATCGGCAACTAGAGTTGATGTGGTCTATCCAATGCAATTTTCTGAATCAGCACCCCAAATAACCAAACCAAATCTAAAGTTGACCAAAAACTGATTTGTGACCCTTTTGGTACTAATGTTGGAGAGTGGTCCCTGGTCCAAAAAAAAGGGTTGGGAACCACTGCCCTATTCAAATCTATCACAGGTCTTTTCTGGCAAGATTTGTTTGCAGAGAGTCTGCCTTTGCTGTCCTCTGAGAGTGTGACTTCCTCACTGGGTTTATGTTGCTGAGTGGGGATCTGGCCTCCAGAATCAAGTGACCTAAATACTCTGAAGGCACTAGATTCCACCCTGCAAGCTAAGCAGGGCCAGCATTGATTCGTATTTGGGGGGGAAACCCATCAAGAAATAAGAAAAAATTGTGGGATTACCATAAATTGAGAAGTAGTCTACCTTAAAAGGCATGTACACACTTCTCAAGAGCCATAGTCCAATACTCAAATCACTACATCAATTAAACTGAGTTATAAGTAAATTAATGGTGTAGAGAACCTGGTTCCACTGTCTTCAAGATGTGTGTAACTCCATTGCCAGTGCTTCCTGGCCATTGGCAATGCTTGATAGGGGTGATATTAATTATAATCTGAAAGATAGATGGTATCAGACTGCTTACAATGGAACTACTTACTGGCTCTTTGGCATATTCAGTCTGTCCCAAAGTGGATGGATAATTATTATATACAGAAGATGTCTCTGAAATGAGTCCATTGGAAAATGAACTCAGTTTATAACACATAGTTTCCTCCCTTATCAAAGAAACTGATATCTTGGATGAAGATGGTATTACAATCTCTTGAAAGTTGTATGTATCATCAGGTTAAAAGCTCAATCTCACAAATGTATCACAGGTTCAGCACTTGAAAAAGTTATTTAATGAATTAAAATTACAGAATCCTCTCAGCACTGTGGCCACTAGCATAATTATATGTATTTTTTCTCAGAGGTAAATCCTATTATGTACAGTGAGTCCTCCTACTTTGTGTGTTTTGAATTCTTATTGTTAAACAAGGAAAAGGAACCAGAACAGTTAAGTGCATAATTTGAGAACTGTAATATTAGAAGTGGTTAAATCTGCCAAGACTGTAGATTGAGCTGTCAAGAAATGAGTGGAGGAACCTGGATTCATTTGAATCAGAAAGCCAGAAATAGGTCACTGCAATGCTACTGGACTGGACCTAGTCCCCGAGATATTGGCTGAGAATCTATGTTAGGTTTCTAAGTACAAGAGAAACAATTTACCCAGTGGACACAAATTTAGTGCCAGTTCCCAACACATTGGGGGAAAAGAATTGGTGGTGCCCAACATCAGTTACAGTATATATTCAAGAAACAAAGAAAAGAGCAGAAACTATGAGACATGCTTCTGGACTAGGAGAGTTTTATAGCAAAGGTAGCTAAAATTCAGTACCTAGTTCAGGCATGTACATATTTTATGGCACCAATGAAATGAATAAAATTCAGCCAAGCTAAAGTGTACTGCTGCTCTCTGATCATCTCTGACTTCCCTTCTGATAAATATAACATTTAATGGGCCACAAAGGGAAGCAGCAGCAGTGAGTAAATTGCTATTCTAGTTCACTCTTTGTCCTGAACAACATGCCCTCCTACTTTTAATGACAAGTAGGAGAAGCTGTAGGCTGCATTTTAGAGGAAGCAGCTGGCAGTCATCCCCAAGTATTCATTGCTTAAGAAAACTGAAATGAAGTTCAATGGGGACAACTGCAAGATACTCCACTTAGGCAGAAAAAAAGGCAAAGATACAGAATGGGGGACTCCTGGCTTGACAGCAGTACATGTGGAAAAGATCTTGGAGTCCTCATGGACAACAAGTTAAACATGACCCAACAATGTGATGCTGCAGCTAAAATGCCAATGGGATGTTAGCCTGCATAAATAGGAGTATAATGTCTAGATCCAGGGAAGTCATGCTACCACTCTATTCTGCCTTGGTTAGACCACATCTGGAATGCTGTGTCCAATTCTGTTGACAAGCTGGAATGTGACCAGAGGTGGGTGACTAAAATGATCAAGGACCTGGAGAACAAGCCTATGAGGAGTGACTTAAGGAGCTGGGCATGTTTAGCCTGCAGATGAGAAGACCAAGAGGAGACATGATAGCCATGTATAAATATGTGAGAGGAAGTCATAAGAGAGGAAGCAGGCTTGGGTTTTTTTTGCTGCCCTGGAGACTAGGACACGGAGCAATAACTTCAAACTACAGGAAAGGAGATTCCACTTGAACATTAAGAAGAACTTTCTGACTTTGAGAGCTGTTCAGCGGTGGAACTCTCTACCCTGGATGGATGGCAGAGCCTTTTACGGCTCATATCTGCTGTTTTAATTGATGTATCTGTGTTTTTAAAGGATGTAAGTCGCCCGGAGCACCATTGGTGGAGGGCGACTCACAAGTAATAAAGTATTATTATTATTATTATTAAGTGTGGTGAAGGCTCCTTCTATGGAGGCTTTTAAACAGAAGCTGGATGGCCATCTTTTGGGGGTGCTTTGAATGCGATTTTCCTGCTTCTTGGCAGGAAGTTGGACTGGATGGCCCGCAAGGTCTCTTTCAACTTTATGATTCTATGCTTCATTGGGTTGCCATAAGTCAACAGGCAACTCCTTCAAGGTGTTAGTTCTAACTTTCAAGGCCTTATATGGCTTGGGGCCAGTGTACCTGAGGGAGCGTCTTACCCCATATAAACCCAGAAGATCACTGCGTTCAGAGGGGCTCAATCTACTAGAAGTCCCTAGTATTAAGATCTGTAGGCTGTCGAGCACCCGGCAGAGAGCATTTACAGTGGCCGCTCCGATCCTCTGGAATTCTCTACCGGAGGAGATACGAGCAATACAGGGCTTGCTGGCCTTCCGCAAGTCTGTGAAGACTTGGTTATATAGGCAGGCATTTGGTTCCAACTGATGCCTCCTATAGCTTGCCAGCGGCCATCATACCGTTTTGCCATGTAGTGCCTGTACATTATTGCTGCCGGGGTTATTGTGGGGAGTGGGGCCTTTGGGTATTCGTTTTTATCTGTACTGATGTTTTACTGATTTTACTGATTATGTTGTAAACCGCTCTGGGCTCCGGAGAGAGCGGTCTACCAAATCGAATTTATAAATAAATAAATAAATAAATAAATAAAAATAAACTTTGAAGGCACATGGAAATACAAGATAAGAAAGCTATGTAGAAGGGAAGAGCTTCAGCAGAATCATTGCTTGACCAGTCCTGCCTACCTTCCTCTGGTTCAGAAACAGTACCTGCTTGTACTCTTCTCATACTAAATTAAGATTAAAGTTGAGCCATGACTCCTACAAGAAATATGGAATGGAGAACAAATGACTAAGAAATTATTCAGTGTCAGAGGGATATAAAATTTGACATACTGAGATACCATAAACAAAGCTAGTTGAAGAAGTCTGAGTCTCATCTAGTATGAAATTAAATTCTGATCATAAAGAGACTTGGTTGCTTATTCTGCATAGCTGTCTTTTATACTATTAAGTGATTAGCTTGTAAGTTGTATATACCATTTTATCACAGACGTGCTGTGTCTGTAGCTCTGACATTCTTGCAATTATCTGTCAAACCAATAATAAATGACACTTGCTTAGTCTGCAGTGTATGACTGTGAATTACCTGAAATGCCACGACATGTTTGCATATAACAGTAATTGATGTCATTTACAGATGGTGTCCATGAACTTAGAATTGGTCTGTTTACTTGCTAAGGACCTTGGGTATGTGATCTACTAGCTCTGTCACAGTGGTATAGATTACATGTATAGTCTGAGTATTTCCAAGGGACATAAATTACAGCAATTAAAATGAGCTAAAGGGGAGAAAGGAGATGCATTATTAATTGATATAGTCATTAAAGGGCCGCAAAGAGCCTAAAAGAGATACAGTGTCAATACTCAAGCACCAGAAAGTGTCAGAGTGTGTGCAGCAAGCAAGGATGGCATCCAGAGCCTCTAGCAACTAAAGTCGAGGACAATTATACAGACTCTGCAGGTGGAGTTATACTTGTGCCAACATTGTAAGAACGTGTTAAATTGGAAATTATGGTTTTAAAGGAACAATAACGTTCAAATGAGCAGTCTTGAAGACAGCAGTGGAATAATTTATGTTTTTCTTAGAAGAAGAACAGAGACTTACAAAAAAGCAAGCCCTGTAGACTGGTTAAGACAAGCAGAAAACAAGTATTTTGTCTCTACCCTCACTATTAAGAGTGAAAAGACAGTAGAGTCTTATGATTGCCTACAGGTTGCTGTAGCAAATCATTTTTCCTGCATGTAAATAATCTTGCTGAACCAGCTGCCTCATCTGGGGACTTCTGCCAAAATCAGCTCTCACACTTTAATTGGTTACGTGAAGTACACAGACTTTTTCCTGCACGGAGATTACTTTTGTGTGAAGGAAACGTAATATAATAAGGGTCTTCCAGACATGGGAACTAAAGACAAACTCTACTGTTGTAGATACCAAGACAACAAAGTTGCAAGTAAAGTATTTCAGAGGATCTTGTTCCTCCGTTAATAAATGCAATCCATTTAACAACTGCAATACAAGATCACCTCATTCCCAACTCTACTCATTTCTATAGCTGCACTCCAAAGCATCATTTCAGCTGTTTTACTCTCATTTTACAGAGTGAAATAACTTATTTTCAGAATGATGCTATGCTTTTAATAATAGCTGTTTGTTTGTTTGCTGGTAATGAATATTTCAGAATGCATTCTTAACTGAATTCCAGAGGTTGCATAAGCACTTTCTATACACAGGAACCATGTTAGAATCCAACCATCTAGCTTAAAAGGGACACATTTCTATACCCCATGATTCCAAAAATATGATTGAAATTATAATTACAAATGGAACCAATGTAATAAAAGAGATAATTGGAAACAAGGAGAAAAAAGGTCTATACTTATTTTCATTTCCCCAGTATGTTTCATGATTGTATCAAGCTCTTTTAAGGAAAAGTTCTAGTTTCATCATACCCCAGGGTGCTTATTTTAGAAAAACACAAGGAAATGGAATGTGTATGTCCAGCTAGAACTGAACACCAGTGAGATTTGAATACATTACATACAAACTGGGAGTTATACATTTTTAAAAAGCTTTTCTAAATTATTCCAGCTTGTGATGTATTGTCAATATTGCTTGCAGTACAATTTCTCACCCCTGACCTTATGGCAACTGTAGACCTTGGCTGTCTCCAAAATAAGCCCAACTGGAAGACAGAAGAATCTTATTCAAAGGTACAGTACAGGTTCCTCTAAGCTATTATTGTCAGAACCATAGTTTGCTAGAAGAATACACAATTCATAGGCATTCAAACATTTTGCTTGCATACACCTCATTGGTTTGAAGGACATCCTCTGTTTCCCTTTTCACAGTGTATCCTTCATTGATCTAAGACAGCCATAATCCCTCTATGTTTTTAATTCACATGAAAATGGCCTTGGGTCTCACATTCCTTCTCCTCAGCTAAAGCTCAAATCTTTTCTCCTCCAGGTGCCTTGTTACTATTGATAAGCTGTACTCGTGCCCCCGGTGGCACAGTGGGATAAACTGCTGAGCTGCTGAACTTGCTGATCAATAGGTCAGCAGTTCGAATACAGGGAACAGGGTGAGCTCCCACTGTTAGCCCCAGCTTCTGCCAACTTAGCAGTTCAAAAACATGTAAATGTGAGTAGATAAATAGGAACCACTTCGACGGGAAGGTAATAACACTCCATGCAGTCATGCTGGCCACATGATCTTGGAGGTGTCTACAGACAACGCTGGTTCTTTGGCTTAGAAATAGAGATGAGCACCACTCCCCTAAGTCAGACACAGACTAGAATTAATGTCAAGGGGAAACCTTTACCTTACCTGTCTCTGGCTAACAATTAGTTGCAGCTGGTAGTTATCTAATGCTGCTCTAATTCCACTATAGTTTGAAAGAAACATGAATGAATTCCTATGTACACTGCACATATCTTATTTGTAGTGCAAAAAGAAATAAAAGAACAATACGGTATTTAAAAGGGATAACTATTTTAACATTACCAGTATTTCAATGGGAAGTATGGGCCTGCTTTTGACTGATGAGATGGTCAAGTAATTAGGATTGTTGTTGTGTGCCCTCAAGCTGTTTCAGACTTAGGGCATCTGAAATTTAGGATGGGAGTGGTGGGTAAATGACCTTGGAGGACTGCATTCAGCCCATGGGCCTTGATTTGGGGGCCCTGGTCTAGATAACCTGAGACAAAGCACGTATGAAAGAGTGTGCATTCATATGGGTGTACCCAATTCATTCTCTTTCTAAGTCTTCCCATTTGGCAGGAACAGCTCCAAAGAGTTCCAAACAGTCTTCTACTGTCCCACTTTTTCAGTTTAAAAACATTCCAGTTTACACTTCTCCTCAACATGCTACAATTGCTATACCGTAATTTGAATTCAGAGTGCAAAATCAATTTGCACTTCTATCAACTTTACACAGGATGGAGTGGATGGGAGGGTCAGCGTCTTGGCCATCCCAGTAGTTCTAGCCAAAAGCAAACTTTTGTACCCTGTCCTATCTTATGTTTTTTTAAATCATAACTTGCAGAATGGTGTAGCTTGCTACTCCGATAGTATTAGATCACACGTCCCAGTTTTCATCTGTGAAATGTTGACAGCTATGAGACAACTATAAGGTAGACAGATAGACAGACAGAGTGTGTTAAATAAAAGATGTTTCCAGTTTAGAGCTTTTTGCCCCTTGATCCACAACAGGATCTTTTGTCTGTGCAGCTGGTTTGTCTACAGTACAGACCACATTAATTCCACCCTAGTTATGCCTCACTAGCAGAAAGCAAGAAGCACACATGGTGGTTTATACCAGTGATTGCTTGCACAGTTCAAGGAGCACTTTAGTTTCAGTCTCATTAACCGTGGTGCTATGAATAAATATAAAACATTCAGAACGCTTTTCAGTTTAATCAACTATATCTGAGGAAACAACTAAAGCAAATTATCAGTCATAGATATAAGTACAGATATAGAGTGCTGTGCACATTTGGATACAGAATGCATAGGTGTCATTTTAAGACAAAGAATTAGCATTCCTAAACTGTTCTTGTTGCTTTCGAGTTCTCACAAAACTCTTGGACGCTGCATTTTCCAGATACTAAGATTTCTAGTACCTCTTCTCTCTCCTTTTTCAGATTCTTTTCAACATCGCCTGTGATTAGCTTTGCTGTGCCTTTGCCAAAATGCATATTCTCTGTTGATTTAGAGAAGCTGAGTGATGTCAGAGTTCAACTGCTTTTCTTCCACAAAGTCCTTTTCCTGCCAAATAGAATTCCTTTGTCTCTCACCTTAAATTACAGGCCAGATTCTGAATCACTGTGCATTTAACCCCAGACCAGTCAAATGTAGACATGGTAGACAACAGAAATCATTATTTTATACAAAAGTCAAATTTTATTTTGTGTGATACTTTGATTTATGATTTTGCTAATTAGGCTTTCTTAACTTGAATGTTTTCAAACGGAGGTCCAGATAACTTTGAGATTCTTTGGCAGGTTATTGGGACTCAGCAATAAGATTTGTAATGGTGGACACATTTTCTCTCCATTGCAGGTCAAAGAATTGTGTTCTTTTGATGAAGGCTGAACTCTTAACTCACGTGGGACCATAATGAGGCCTTGCATATGAACAGCATTTGATAGAAATTGAGCAGGCATCCTCAAATAATTATTCTGCAAATTCATGTATGATGTCAACGACTGTGCTCAAATGTTACCTTAAATCATGAATGCTTAGCCCCTTTTTGGGTTGATGTACTCTTTCTTTCTCTCTATTTTGGCATTTGTTTTCATATCAGATTAATTACAATTTAAGGTGTTTTATATCTAAACTGGTTTTAGATATTAAAGGGTTAGCAAAAAAATAGTGATTTGGTGGTTCCACGGTTTTACCATCTATCTCTGTATAAGACAGAACATCCCATTGTTGTTTAAATTTTTCATCTTAATGTAGAAAGTTTGAAAACCATTGATAGACTGAATAGCCTTGGGAAAATTCAGTGTATTTTAGACCTCCATATACTTCCTTGTTGTTGTTGCATTCTTTTAATTATAGTCCCACATCCAAAGGTGGTGATACAGAACAATATTGACCTCAATATATATTGTAATAAAGACCGAGATATTTGTTTTTAAGTAAATGAAGGTTTCCAGGCAATGTATTTTCTACATCTCACAAGTGAGCAAGATTCCGCAGGTATCTGACTGATGGATTTTCAGTGACTTTGTTTTCTGATATTTCTCGGTTGGATTGGAGAGGAAGTATTACTCACTGCAAACAACAGCCATGAAATCAAAGAACAATGTTAAAGGGAACACAAACCATTCATTTTTCTACTCTGCTGTCAAAAAAGAATTAATTTTATTTAAGTCATAAAGGATTGGTGAAGAAGCATTTAGTTCAATATCCAAAACAGAAAAAATGTGTTTATGGTTTGTTTGTGTTTTATTTTGAGGGGGGGTGGCGGCATTGGAACAAAGATTCTTAGATGCAGTGGTAGTATGCCAAGTGTTTGACCTGCTTCTTTACGTACTGTTAGCCTGCTGAGACGAACATCTGAAATATTGATGGTGAAATGAAAAATGTGAGAGCCAGGCTTCTTACGTCTTTTTGTAAATCTGCTATAATAATGAAAACATGTAAAACTAACAGAATCTAAACCAAGCTGGATTTCCATTTTGTAGGTTAAAGATGGCCTAACTTAATAACATTAATAAGAGTTCATTTGGGAGCTACAAAAGAAAGTAATTTACAAAATTTTCATGAATACATCTCATGAACAAATGGTTTGTTCCTGGTCTTAGTCATACACAGAATACACCTACTGAAACTTAGGTTATTTGTATGTTGTTTGTATGTTACTACAACTTATTTCATTTCACTGAATGTATTCTAAATGTATTCAACTCAATGTCTGCAACATTATTATTATTAATATTATTATTACATAAACAACAAGATTGGTAAACAGCAAGCGAGAACACTACAGTGGATTTTGTATTTCTTCATATGTCGGACACTCCCCAAGTGTCTAGGACTGTGTGATGTATCAGCAAATAATGTGTGCAGATCCAAGCAGGGCGGCCTTTTGCAGCTAACAGATGGTAATTTTGTCAGTGTGGATTGTTTTTAAGTGCAGGCCAGATCCAGCAAAAGTGATTATTATTATTAGTATCAGTAGTAATTTATTTATTTATTTATGCCCCGCTTTATTTCCCCTGAAAGGGACTCAAAGCAGCTGATATAACTTGGATTTGTGAATATGCAATTAGGCTTAAATTCACAACTTAAAATACTAGGACACAAATTTCAACCCAGTTTTTTCAGATCAAGCTAGCATAGTCAGCTTTCACTGACATCTGCTATTTTTAGTAGTTTGACGCTGCCCAGTTTTCCCAGCACCCAATATATATTCAAAATAACAGCAAGGTAACAGTGCAATTGGGTATTATTACATCCCATAGCTGCCATTAAATCAAAGAACAGTGTTAGAAAAACAGTGGCTCATACAATTCATTTTCTACTCTGCTAACCAAGAAGAATTAATTTTATTTAGGTCATAAAGAAATGAGGTCATGCAATATAGGACTTGTAGTAACACAGTCAAATCATTTTGGCTTTAAACAATGTCCTAACCCAAGCCTTTCAACAGTGGTATATAAAAGAACATAAGAGGACTCCTGCTGGATGAGAGCAAAGGTCCTCTAGTCTAATATTCATTTTCCACAGTGGCTGACCACAGTAGAGCTTAAAGGCAGTAGGCCTCCTTTGCTGTTACATGTGGGAACTAACAGTTGAACATGAGAGTTTTGTTTAGATATCAGAACTTCCTGTTGATTTACCATGGCTAATAAACATAGAACTATCTTCCATGAGCTTGTGTCATTCCTCCTGAAAGCCATCCAGTCTTTGGTCATTTTCTCAGTAGTAGATCTCATAAAAGGTGCATTACATGAACCAGTATGTTTTGGCCTCCTTAAATTACTGTCAATTTCATTTTGCAACTTTGTGAGCTAGTAATTGGGGAAAGGAAGAAAATATTTTCTCTCTCCACCTATTTCTCCACATCTACCTTATTGTTATTCTAAATACAGTGTTCCCACACTTATCATGGGGGTTCCATTCCAGGACTACCCGCAATAAGTGAAAATCTGTGAAGTAGGGGCACTATATTAATTTTAATATCTTTACATTATTTTATATATTTTATATATTGTTTTCTTACCCACGCTTCCTTACCTGACTCCCGGCCCATCCTGAGGGAGCCTGCCTGCCTCCCTGGCCTTCGCAGACCCCGGTAGAGCCTCTGGAGCAGAGGTGCTCATTAGGTAGCTCACGAGCTACTAGTAGATCTTCGGCCCTCTTCCAGGTGGTCTTCAGGCCTCACCAGCCGGATGGGGCGCTCCTGCCATGCGCGCGCACACCCTGCGTGTGCGCGCTCCTGCTGCTGGCTTCTGCTCTCGCACCTGCGGGGCATTGCAGGAAGAAGGAAGCATGAGGCGGCCTCTGGAGGGAGCGCCCTGCCTCTCTCTCTCTCTCTCGTCCAGAAGCAGCTGTGCAGCCTCCGTTGTCGGTGAGACAGACAGGGCGGAGTGCTCCCTATGGATGCCTCGCCTCATGCTTTCTCCTTCCTGCAATGCCCCACAGGCGGAAGAAGCGCTGCGCAGGCAGAAAACAGCAGCAGAAGCACACGCAGCGGCGGGAGCGCACGGCGGCGGGAGCAGGTAGATCTTTTGGACTTGTTTGCTTTAAGAGTAGCTCGCATGCTGAAAAAGTGTGAGCACCCCTGCTCTGGAGTTACGCAGGCATCAGCAGGCCTTCCCCACTGCACCTCAGGCTGCCGCGCTTCTGGGATTCCTGGCCTCCACTGGACGTAAATATTTTATATTTTATATTAATATTTTCAAAAACCCACAAAACAGCAAGTCTGCGTGAAGCAAACCGTGAAACAGCGAGGGAACACTGTAGTTCTAATTGACCAACAGGTCCTCCCACCATAAAACATGGAGGAACATTTCAATATGTTTCAGCCAATATATTATTCAGAACAGAGAACATGCATATCTGAAATGAAACAAATGGGTCAAGTATGCCTTGCATCAATAAGCAAAAACATTTTAGAGATCAATGGATCATCCATAATGAATCATCCATAATGAATCCTGAAAATGCTGTTCATGTACAGAAAATGCAGTATCTTCTGCCCCTCAACTACTCTTTGAAGACTGCACAGTTTTCATAGACTTTCCCACAATAGAAAGAACATTGTTCAAATTATTAATTGCTTTTTTAAAGAACAAAATTAAGAATTCAATGACTTTTTCTTGGACAAGCCTTCACTTTTAAAATATAATTTCAGTTGTGGTGGTCAAACTTATATCTAACCTTTAAAAACATGTTGGAAGTAGTTAGTGAAGTGTCTGTAATTGTTCCTTCTTTTACCCTCTGTTTTTGCTGCTCATAATTTGTATGAAACCGATTATAGCTTCAAGGAAAAATACAGCAAACAGCAAAGCAAATAAAGACTCCAGAAAACATGGAAATCCTAAGAGTCAGAAAGGGACCACAGGGGGGCTCCAGTCCAAGTCCCTGCCATGCAAGAATACACAACTAATGCAACCCCTGGCCATCTGTCGGGGGTGCTTTGAATGCAATTTTCCTGCTTCTTGGAAGGCGTTGGACTGGATGGCCCACGAGGTCTTTTCCAACTCTAGGATTCAATCTTGAGAGATGGCCATCCAGCCTATCCTTTAAGACTTCCAAAGATGGAAAGTCTACTACCCTCCAAGGAAATTTATTCTACAGTTGAACAATCTTACATTTAAAAATGGCATTGCCCATTCTAAAAACTGAAATCTGATGTAATGCCAATTTATCACAAAGGAACTGACATACATTAACAACCCTACTTTCTCTATTACCTTCACTTATAACATGAATTGACATGTTGTATAGATATTATTTTATCACTTAGTAACATCAGAAACCTTCTGACTGGCACGGTTTCATAGGTTATTTTATCATCTGTTTGTTTTAGAGCCAAATCTTCACTCTCACAGTAGCTGACCTACCTGGAGTTACTCACTTCAATCTTGAATGTGGGAACTGTGTCAAAAAATATTTTGTCACACTCAGTAATTTGCAGTCGGGTTCTGCCAGAATGTCTAGCTTTAATCTCTAGATGGAGACATCAGGGTAAGCCAGGGCAAATGACACGAATTTCCTCCTGCAGACAACTTCTGGAATAAGCAGCTATTTGACAGGTGATTATTTGGGACTATGAGTACCCAATTGTTAATATTGTCAGTGAAGTCCGGATGCTCAAACTAGGCTTGGTTCTCTTTTCAGCATCTAGCAGAATTTATTATTTGAGGCATTTTGTTTAATGTTTGCAGTCTAAGAATCCTCCTAAGAGATTTGTTGAATTTTAAACTGTTACGATTAGTGACTGGTCACTAATAACATAAAGAGCTGTATTGATAGATAAAATGCAGATTGGTTGATGATGGTGACAATGATAATATACATTGCACTTTTCAGGGAAACATAAAGCTTTACCACGTACACATGCAGTTACAACTTTGTTGTAATAGAGGATGAAGCTTCAGTATAGAAAGTGAGTTTTGAGAGATAATTTGGATAAAACCAGATTATAGCTTCAAGGAAAAATATAGCAATAAAATAAATAAATTACTTTTTCTAAGTAACTTTCCAAGTCTTATACTAAAAGTGCAACCCATCAATAAATCTTGATCTGCTGAAAATTGGGAAAAGGTACTGTTCAGACTTTCTAGTCCTTATAGTCTCAGAAACAATGTGCAATAGAAAGACAGTTATGTCTAGTTTCTATTTAGGACATCTTAATTTTTCATAATTTCAATACATCTCAATGGTCAAAATGTATGAGTTCATTATTTATAATCATTATTTTAACTTCCCATTTAGGAATATTTTAATATACAGTCAAACCATAGTAATTGGTTTCAGGGGTGTAGGAACCCCACAATGGTGGAAAAACTATAAATTAAAAAGTACACTTTTTAACCTAAGAAAACATCTCTATGCTCAACATGCAATTCACAATAGAATTGCATTGGAGAACAAAGAGATTTCTAGAGACATATTCTCTCAGAATCTCTGTAAATTCTCTTCCATGATTCTGTGGTCCATGTATAGTGAAAGTTTACCATAGAGTTGTGCTTGAGGACATAGACATTCCTAGAGATAACAATTTAATCAAATCTGAAAAGGTCAAACAGACAAATGTGGAGAGCTGACAGTTTTTTGTATTGCAACTCCTGATAACCAATCCTTGTTTTCACAGCAAGCCAATTTTTTTTTCAAAATCCAATTATCACAGGGACAGAAAGTGAGGTGAGATCTTCTGAACAGGGGGACAGACAGCAAAACAACAACAACAACCAACACACCACAGGGGTGTTAACCTTTCCCTATGCTGTGCAAAGCTTGTGTGTGTGTGTGTGTGTATGTGTGTGAGGGAGGGAGGGAGGGAGGGAGGGAGGGGGTGGCTGCAGTTACACTTACAAAATATACCTGTTCCAACTTACATAAAAATTCAGCTTAAGAACAAATCTACAGAACCTGTCTTGTTGGTAATTTGAGGACTGTCTGTACTTCAGATACCATGAGAAGAAATAGGTGCAATACCTTCAACTCAAAGGCGTATCTTCCTCTTCTCTTCATATTTTATATTGGCACCTCATTTCACTATTTCTCCTCTGCCCCTACTTGCTACCTCCACTCTGTTCCATCCGAGCTATCTCCATGTGATCACTGAAAATTGGAAACATCCTCTACAGAAAAACTTACAATTACCAAGCAAACATTGAGTCATTTCATATAATATTCTAGATGCCTGACTTTTGCATGCAAATGCTTTGTGTGCTGGGCACACATGTAAGCCAAGTGTTGTTACAGCAGAATACCCCCTGCCAGGGGCGGTCTAAGGTTATTTTATATGGTAAGCGAGCATTACTTTGGCGCCCCCCTTTGTCTCCGCCCCCTTTCCCTTTGCCTCCACCCCCTGCCTGCCCAATTGCGTCACGTGATGTGTTTACAGGCTTCTGCGCCTGCAGGAGCTTCTGTGCATGCCCAGAAGCTCCTGCAGGCACAGAAGCCGAAGCCTGTAAACACGTCACGTCAGCACTCCGTCCGTATTCGGCACGCAGGGGGCGGAGGCAAAGGGAGAGGAAGCCTGTAAACACTCTCCCTTTGCCTCCGCCCCCTGCGTGCCAAATACGGACGGAGTGCTGACGTGACGTGTTTACAGGCTTTGGCTTCTGTGCCTGCAGGAGCTTCTGGGCATGCGCAGTGGCTCCGGAGCTCAACTTCAGCTCCGGAGCCACTGCACATGCGCGAAAATCTTTGCGCATGCCCAGAAGCTCCTGCAGGCCAGGCGCTGAAGCCGACACAGCAGCAGGGAGATTTGCTACGGCAGCGTGGCCGGCATGGCGCCGCCCTTCCCAGAAGTTGGCGCCCTAAGCGGCCGCTTACTTCGCGTATACGTTGGACCGCCCCTGCCCCCTGCCACCTCACTTCTGTTTTTCCAAGGACATGGATATAATGGCAGCTATCTTAGTAACAAAAGAAATAATTCTGTTGGATTTTGCTTCTCTACAAGAGGCAGAAACTGGATTTTAAATGGATTTTTTCTCTAGTGTGATGAGGCAGGCACTATATTTTTCATGTAACAGGACATGTGTGCCTATTTAACTAATTCTGCATGAGTTTGTTGAACTAACATACTGTATTTACTCAAATCAAGTGCTTAACTTTTGGGGGTATATTACCTTGCCAAAATGAGGGTACACATTAAATTTGCATAATACAGTAATCTTAGTGCTGAGCCAAAGCAATAGGGGGAACCTGCTTTAGGAGCCGCACCTGGAGCTCCTATTTGAGGGATATCATCTGCAATTTAATTGTCATAGTTCAATACTATGTAATTGGAAGAGAAGGCTCAAGGCCTTGCAAAACTACAGCCCCCATGACACCATAGCATTGAACAAAGGCAGTTAAAGTGGATTCCTTCTATAGCATAGATGCATCCAAGCTTTCTTTTCCATTTCTGAAAGTTTTAGTGTTACAACCCAACTGTTTTTAAAGAGTGAATCCTAAGCAGGGAGCAACTGCTATGGCCATATTACAAAGAGTGCACCTTTTGCTGCTGCACATTGCATTAATCAGCAAATACTTTTTTGGTTTCAGCATTTTGAAAATTGAAGTGCACATTAGATTCAATGGTGCATTAGACTCAAGTAAATACAGGTAGTTTGAAAGGCCTCAACTAGAATAATTAGTGGTCTCAAATAAAGACAATAACTAATATGCTAGGCCAAAATCTGACTACATTTCTACTACTTAATGTATTTATTGCATAAGCTAGTTAATCACTTGCCATAGTGGATCTCAGCAGTCAAATAATGTTTTGGAAAACAACTAAGTTGTCAGGCATGGGGAAAATTCTATAATGCTGCACATTTTTATTTTAGCAGAAGTTCTGAATGTAGACTAACCTTCTTTCCATGAATGTTTTAAGCTACACATACACCCGTTCTTTGAGGTCTCATGGATGGTATCCACTTTAATTTTCAGTTTATTGTAATTCATTTTCTTTGCAAACCCTTCTTACCATTCCAACATAATGGCTCATCACATGGCTGCTATTTTTCCAAGGTTTGCAACACCCTTTCTCTTGCCTGTCATTCTTCCCATGGTGTGTCACTTTAGATTAAGCATTTGTAAAGCCCTTTCCCCAGCTTCTAAAGGGTAAAAGTCAAAAATCAATAATGCACTGCTCCTCCCTGAGTGCAGTAGCAGTCAGAGGTAAATGAATGATTAAACATGATGAATAACGGTGTAATGGAAGACGCAAAGTAGGGGAAAGTGCTCACTTTAGCCTAAACTCTGAGATTTATTGCTGAGTACTACAAATAATGGAATCATCAATCTTCCAAGGACTAAAGAAGGCATCTACTGCAGTAACTTTTAAAAGCATTGAGAGGAATCTCACCACCTCCTCCTTGATCACTGTCGTTACCCATTTACTACTGCCACCATACCCAATTAATACCTAAGTGGGAACAGTGTTAATTTTGCCATGGAAAAGAAGTGTGTTGATCTGCTAGATGGATGAATATGCTTTCATACATCACAATAAGATCCTTATGTTTGTGGTAGCTTGGATACATCAAGGGCTGTTCTGAATGTGCCGAGAACAAAGCTTGACTTATGAAAAATGTGATGCAAACTGCCAAGGGATAATCAAATTAACTTGGCATGTCATTGTGTACATGACATCCAGGGCACACATACATATAATGAAGCACCTCAAAATCTATCTTTAGTTACTTTATTCCAGGCAGGGAGGGTTAGCAAATCTAGGGAAGGTTATCTGGTAATGTGCAAAATTAGTTTACTAATATGGGAGAGAAATGATAGAACAGGACATGCATTTTTTGAAAAATATATGTCATACCTGGCATGGCTTCACCATTTGTTATCTTGGCTTAAGCAGGATCACTGATAAAAGTCTGAGAATGTTTCAATAACTTTTGAAAACTGATACCAAAAAGTATTCAATTTACAGCATATAGTCATCTCATGGCCTCAGCTGGAATGCCTATGTGTTTAATCTTATGCTTCGGCTTTAAACTAGCACTTCCTAGGAAGCAAGAACAAGTGAATCACACTTATTTGTTAAGTATATGTATAAGTATATGTTAAGTTTGCACTTAGCTTGACATTGCACTTTTATGTCAAAATGAAAGTATGTTTCATTTCAATAGAAGCATGTTTTGTCAAAAAAAATGTACCTAAGATCATGGTTCTGATAGTTAACTGTATAATTGCAGGATTAATGATCTAGCATAGTTCATTGCAATTAGTATGTGGTGGTGTATGTTTGCAGCAGCTTTCCTATTGCTTCCCACTTCCACAGACCACTGTGACCCCCACCAATGATGGATCAGAGCACTCTGGAGCCCACAATGATGGATCTGGACCAAACCTGGCACACAGAAGCTCCAGGACCAACAGAACACACTGGAAGGCTTTATAGGGATAATGACCCACCCTGGCGGGAATTATAGTTCACACTGCGTCCAGAGAAGACTCTGAACCCCACCAGTAGTGGATCTGGACCAAACTTGGCAAAAGACCCAATGTAACCAACTTTGAATACTGGCAGGATTTTGGCGTGATTGACCCACAATTTTGGGAATTGTAGTTCACCCACATCCTTATGCATTTTCTAATGGGAAGATTAATTAAAAACAAATGAAAATGCTTTTTTCTAACTAATAGCATTACGAATTACCAAACTCATATTACCTAACATTGAAAAACAAACCATGCCTTTTTCAAGTAACTCGGGCATCACCAGGTACCCAAGCTAATAAATATATAAAAGAAAGTCTTAACAGAAATGCTTAGAACAAAAGCAAACTTATGGGCCAAGACATAAAACATTAAGTGACTTACAGTGAGTATGTGGATCTCATGGCATATTATCCTATAGGAGACATGGGCAAACATCTGCACTTCAGCTGTTTTGGACATCAATTCCTACAGTTCCTAACAGCCAGTAAGCTGACTGTGATTTCTAAGAGTTGAAGTCCAATACACCTAGAGGGCCAAAGTTTACCCATGCCTGTCCCCAGAGGACATATTGTTTGTTGTTCCTACAGTGGGTGGCTCATGCCCTTATCTTATAGGATCATATAGGCAAGATTTGGTTATTAGTCTTATTACATTATGAACCGATTCTTTTTTCCATTATTATTATTATTATTATTATTTGCTACTTGCCTTTCCTCACAGCTCAAGGCAGGGTACAACACAGTCAAAACACACAAATAAAACACAATACCCCATATATACAGTATATATATATATATATACACACACACACACACTCAGATGATAAAGATTAAAATACTAATAAAATTATTTATTTTTTATTTATTTACATCATTTATATTCAGCCCTTTTCACCCCGCAGGGGACTCAAGGGCAGATCACAATGCACATATATAGGCAAACATTCAATGCCATAAACATACAACATATATAGACAGACAACGAGCTACACAATTGGTCGAGAGCTCACCCCGACCCAGGCAGGCCTCGAACTCATGACCTTCTGGTCAGTAGAGATCTTATGCAGCTGACTCCCAGCCAGCTGCACCACATTCCCCGTGTAAAGGTTAAATTATTCGTTTAAAATTGACTAGGTCAATTTATAATATAAAGTTTGTAGGTAATCTCCTATCCAAGTACTAATCACAATCATGGCTGTTTAGCTCCCACAATTCCCAGCTATTATTAAAATGCTTCAAAATGTGAATTTGGATAGTTGCAATTCAATCTGTAGTGAGGCCATAAAGAAAAGGTCAAGTCATGTGTAGATAGATGTGTGTTGATTCCTCAAAGTATGTGTGTGTGTTCACTCCTCGAACAGCAATGAATGCTCATTAAAAGCTAGAGTAACTTCTAGAAGATAGAAGGAACAATTCAATCATAAAAATGGTAGAAGTGCTGCTTCACATTTAATTCTTTTGGCCAGCTGTTCAGAAGGATAAAAGACTGAGTTGAGACTAGCAATTCTTGTCTCCAAGAGAACAATGCACAAAAGTAAAAGAGACAGGAATGAGATGTAATAAAATTACATCAACAGCTGTCCAGGTCCTCCTGACTCTTCTGACCTCAAGTAATAAAAAAATGCTTGTACAGTGATGGGAACTTCTCTATGTGAAATGTGATGTAAATAGTTAATGATGTTTAATGACTTCTACATAACAATGAGGAACTGGAATAGTTCTTGTTACTAGTGGAAGGTTGCCCAGAATTCTGTAAGAGGCAAAAGTTTTTCCACAAGCTTCAAAAGAGGCTGCAGATGTTTTTTTTAAAAAGCATATCTTTTTTAAAAAAGTAAACGAAGGCATTGTTTGTTAGCATAGGCAAGCTTTGGCAAAAAAAAAGCAGATCTGTCAGACTTAGTCATCATTTCTAACAATTTCCATGTCAGCAATGGTTAATGCCCTTTCCCTGCCTACGCAGTGGGCGGGGAAAGGTTATTACCTCCTCGCACGAAGGGAAACTATTGGTTCCTTGGGAATCTTCTGGGAGGGGGCGGAGGCTGCCTATTTTGGGGCAGCCTCCTGCTCCATTCCTGTTTGAGGTGTTGAAGAGACAACACCTCTGGATCATCTTGCCCTACTGTTAGGAATCTGAAAATGGAAAATGGAAATATGAAACTGAAAATGGAATCCATGGATTCATGCTATACTATATTCTAGATTAATTTCTGTTTCATATAAGGCTTCAATTTACAGATATTGTATAATGTGTGGTGGTGCTTTAGGAAGGGCCTTTTAGGAGAAAAGGTAGTGTCATTAAATCTGAAGGTGTTACAGATCATACTTGAGTTGCTGCTTCAGATCTGTATGCCAAACCTTTGCTTTACAGATGATATTTGGAATGGCTGAGAGCAGAGGGGCAGTCAGGAGGCAGTGTCCAGAGAAACTGAGTCAGTTTTTCTCTAAAAATATCCTGGAGATGATCTAAGGATAAAATATTCCTCTGCGCTGTATGGGCATGTTCCAGAAGCACTCTCTCCTGACATTTCACCCACATCTGTGGCAGACATCCTCTGAGGTTGTGAGGGCTGTTGGAAACTGGAAAGTTGGGGTTTATATATCTATGGAATGTCCAAGTCTAGGAAAAAGAACTCTTGTCTGTTTGAGGCAAGTGTGAATATTGCAATTGATCAACTGATTAGCATTGAATAGCCTTGCAGCTTCAACGCTTGGCTGCTTCCTGCCAGGGGATCCTTTGTTGGATGGTGATTAGCTGGTCCTGATTGTTTCTTGTCTGGAATTCCCCTTTGAAAGCAAGCATTGAACAGGCAGTGCCAGCAAAGCCACTGCATGCAATGGCTGGCTTTTGTCAACTGCCACATTATCCATCAAGGCTCACCTCCCCAAAGTGGTCGTTTACCTAACAACATTGTCCCTATCACTTTAAAAGTTTTCTCCCGAGGATCAGTGTGACACCAAGCATGCCTTGGGCTGCATTTTAAGTTTGCTTCCTTGCCTTGCAGTTCCATAAGATCACATTCTAAGGCAAGAGAAGTATTGACCTTGACGTTGTTCTTCCATTTAATACAGTTCCTCATGTGGTGGTGACCCCCTACCATAAAATCATTTTTGTTGCTTCTTCATAACTTGAATATTGCAACTGTTATGAATTATAACGTAAATTTCAATACGCAGGATATATTTTTATTCATTGGACCAAATTTGGCACAAATTTGGCAAGACTTTGCTATTCAAACAGGCATTTGGCCTTTCATCAGCAGGCACCATATCGCGGATAACGAAGGTCGTGCGACCTGTTCTCGTGTATAGGGTCGATGTATTGTTTTATGATTTTACTGTGTTTATATACGCTGTTTTAATTCTGTTTTTAATGTTGTGAGTCGCCCCGAGCCGGATGGGAGTGGCAACTGATAAGTCCAAACAAACAAACAAATAAATAAATACTCAATACTCCAAATTTGAATTCTGGTAGGGTTGGGGGGATTGATTAGCGACAAAAGCACAGCAACCCAAACCAGGTTTATTTTATTATTATTGTTTAATAACCTGTCTAGTGAGATTGGTTGATGTTAAGGGCCAGAACAATCTGTGGTCTGCAGACACAGACTTGTCTGCCAGAAGAATGGCACCCGATATCCACTCTCCACTTCATCAGTCACTTACCAAGAGAACAAAAAATTAGTTGGGGCCCCAAATGTCTTCGTGTGCATTGATGTACTGTGGTACTTCTTAAGGGGAGTTGAACAAAGGATTGGTAGATTACTGCAAGTGCCATGACTCAATACAGCACTGTCAATAACCGTGGGTCAGCTTTTTCACAATCCACACTAGGAAACCACAACGACATATGGAAAACATATAAGTTCTATAGAATTGGTAATCAGCTGTATATAGTTTTTGAAATCCTGCACCCTCAGTAGCTGCCTGGCACAGCATAATACAGAAAGAGTTATTCATTGCAGAGTTGCTCCTGGAAACTCCTAGAAGTTTTCCCCCCCGTGTCATTGCATGTGGTACATTCACCATCTCTTCGGAGATTGGTTTTTCTCCATTCACTCGTGTTTGCGTCACAGTTTTAAAATCCGATTACTTTTATATGTTCTAATTTTGTACTTCTGGATCTTCCTCTTTTCTTATCTGTTTTTTCTTGTTGCAAAATGTGGCAGCAATACAGTTTACCTGAGGTTAGTCCACTACCTTACGAACACCTGGTCCAGTTGTGTATATCACCTTAGGAGTGGTTTGTCACTAGGCTCCATCAGGTCTACACTGGCAGCATTAGCTGGTTGATGGCTCAGGGTTTACCTGACACCACTAATGTTTTCCGCATCCCAGGATCAGGTGGGGTTGGTCCCGTCAACAGGGCCCATCCTATGGTGATCGGGAGCCCTGGAACCCCACGTTTTTTAAGCGGTTTGAAACAGATGTGGACCAGGATTTGCCAGTCCTGCCAAGAACAGTTGTTGTTCCTTGCTGCTGCGTTGACAGCATTTTTCGCTGCCTGCAAGATAGCAAGTTAGTTTCCTTCCCCAAGACGGACAAATCCCATCGTGCACCGTTATACTCGGATATGCAGATGGGTCGAGGCGGTTTTGACAATTTTTGATTCAGTTTGAAGATTGAGCAACGATGATCCCCCCCCCCCCCGTTTACGGGGCTGCGGGGGCTTGGGAGTGTGGAAATCTGCTAAAGTCTTTCCATCACCTAGCCTATGACCAGGGGGTCCCAATAGCTGAAGCAAAGTTAGGGAACCCTCACACGAATCCATTTTCTGTGTGAGGCTCTATCAGGTGAGATCACCCGTCACCTCATCAGGGTTACACAGGTCAGGAAGGCTAATTTTTTAATCGGTTGGAATTTCCTGTTGGCTTTAATAGTATATCCTGTGACGGCGGTAAATGATTTTAAGGATGCACCTCAGGTGGCATCGTAGGCTCCAGGCCCAGTTGGTTCAGAGCGTACTTGGTGGGCCACTGGTTCCTTGAACAGTGACCACCCTGTTATGGCACACCCAGGGGATTACCACCATCTGGTATTGCTCGAGTGGTTCCCCATTGTCGTGTGGTCTCCTCTGGACATGGAGCTCTGCCTATTCGGTGTGCAGCCTATCAGATAATCTCTCAACGTCCATGTTATCACACACTAACGTTAAGTCACCCTGGGTGATGAGTGCCTAAAGCACTTTCATCTTGTTGCCGCAAATTTACTCATCTTTGATCCTTTCACATTGTGGGTCTCGATAATACCCTGTGTGCACTATCTTGCACGCAGTTGGAGCGCTTCAGGATTCATATGGAGTGTCACCATGCTTCATCAGGTTTAAACTGAGAGTGTTAGCTTAATGATTAAGGCCCAGGGCTTACCAGACATCACTAATGATTCCCCATCCACAAGATCATGTTGGATTCGCCCGTCGTTGGGCCCTATTCTGTGATGATCATGAACCCTCGACACACACAATTTTGAAGATTTTAAAGCAAACTTGACCTAGAATTTGCTAGTCCTACCATAACACCTTTGTTTTCATGCTGCCACGTGACAGCAATTTGTCGCTGCCTTCAAGTAGTTTGGTAGTTGTTTCTTAATAATAACAAATCCCATTGTGCATTGTTAAATTCAGATATACAGATGGGTCAGATGGTTAGACAATTTGATTATCTTCCAAGATAGATCAGCGAGCTAAAGGCAGCATTGTTAGGTTAGCTAGATGTAGTAATCCAAAATTGTGCCGTTTTAGCCCTAGCACAGTTTAAGTCATGCGTCCCAATTCTCCAGTAACTTTTTGGTCATTAAAACAGGGCCCCATTGACTAAATTTAACTCTGGGCGATAACAGAAAAGGTAGTGGAGTAAGTGGGCTGGGGCATCGTAAATTTGGTACCCATTCATTCAATATTGTGGCAGCTTCCAGCTGCACCGTTGGACTTCGAATAAATATCATAAAAGGAATGGGTAGATGAAAATAACATAGATAAATAACAGTAGCATACAGGAGATAAAATAAACAAATAATAACACATTTATTGTTCAATCTTGTATTCCGCTCCTCCCGGCAGGCTCGGGGCGGATAACAGCATATAAAATAGGCCAACATGTAACATCCATGCGGCCATACAATAAAATATAAAACTTAAAAACACTTAAAACTTAAAACGCATATACATCCCGAGGTGCAAGATGGAATACAGTAACATATCCTTAGACCAGAGGTATCGTTGTACAGGAATTACGCTAGGCCGCTAGGAGAAGGCTAGTCTAAAGAGGGCAGTCTTGCAAGCCCTGCGAAACGGGATGAGCTCTGTGATAGCTCGGGTGTCGTCCGGGAGGGAGTTCCACAACACCAGGGCTGCGACAGAGAAGGCTCTTTGCCTAGTTGTAGATGAGTGACAGGCGCGGATCGATGGCACCAGGAGCAAGTTCAATTCCTCCGAACGTAGTGATCTCGGGGGAATATACGGGGCAAGGCGGTCCCTCAAGTACGCAGGCCCTAGACCATTTAAGGCCTTAAAGGTCAAAACCAACACCTTGAAGGCAATTCAGTACTCAATAGGAAGCCAGTGCAATTGCCGCAGGATGGGCGTGATGTGCTCCCTTACTGGCGTTCCCGCCAGCAGCGAAAGGCGGCATTTTTGCACTAGCTTGAGTTTCTGGATTGTCGACAAGGGAAGGCCAACGTAGAGGGCGTTACAGTAGTCCAGCCTCGAGATGACCGTCGCCTGGATCACCGTGGCCAGGTCGTCCCTGGAAAGGTAAGGTGCCAGTCGCCTAGCCTGACGTAGGTGGAAAAATGACGTCCTGCTGACCGCGGAGACCTGAGTCTCCATGGTCAGCAGAAGGTCCAGTTGAACACCTAGGCTCTTAACAACAGGTGATGGGCTAAGTCGCTCGCCATCTAGGGTAGGCAACCGGCACCCACCCAGTCCAGGCCGACCAGGCCACAGGATCTCCGTCTTCGACGGATTCACCTTCAGCCGGCTAGCACGCAGCCATCCAGTCACGGCTTCAAGGCATTGATGGAAACAATCGGGTATGGTGTCCGGCCTGCCGTCCATTCTCAGCAGAAGCTGGGTGTCATCCGCATACTGATAACACTCCAGACCAAAGTCGCGGGCCAGCTGGGCCAGGGGGCGCATATAAACGTTGAATAATAAGGGGGAGAGGATGGCCCCCTGGGGGACTCCACAGTCAAGTGGAAGTCTCCCGGAGACCCCCCCCACCCCCTCCACACGTTGTCCCCGGTCCCGGAGGAAGGAGGCCACCCAATTAAGGGCAGTCCCCCTAACCCCGGAGCCGGCTAGACGGTGGGTCAACAGTGAATGGTCTACAGTATCAAACGCTGCTGTCAGATCTAACAAGACAAGCAGGGCTGATCCACCCTGGTCCAGCTGGCGGCGAAGTTGGTCTGTAATGGCGACAAGCACGGTCTCCGTCCCATGCCCAATACGGAAGCCGGACTGGAAGGGATCGAGTCCAGCTGTGTCTTTTAAGAACTGCTGCAGCTGATCTGCTGCTGCCCTCTCAATTACCTTGCCTAAGAAAGGCAAGTTGGAAACAGGCCGGTAATTGGAGGGAGCCGAAGGATCTAAATTCTTCAGCAGCGGTCTTACCATAGCCTCTTTCAATCCCCCTGGGAAAACTCCTTGCTCAAGGGAGCTATTTATGATCTTTCCCAGGGGGCCTCGTAGCCCCTCCCGGCAAGCTCTAACAAGCCAGGAGGGGCACGGGTCGAGGGAGCAGATACATCAAACAATATAAATCACAAACTAGGTAAATAATTAAAAAGTACACCATACTTTTGCTGCATACTGAGTTTCCTTGATATAAATCCATCCTACAAGATCTGCAAGATCCTGACCTACAAGAAGAATTACTTAAATTTCAAGCAAAATGTGGGTGCTAGAAACAACATCATATGAAAGCTGATTGGCACAATCTGGAAATCAAACCAAACACATTGAAGACATTTGCCCTTGCACTTTGCTACTCTGCTGGGCTGCTGAATACGCATGCCCAGTGTAGAAAACATCTCACCATGTTAAAACAGTGGGTGTGGCTCTTAATGAGACATGCTGCATTATCACAGGATGTCTACGCCCTACACCACTGGCGAAATTATACTGTTTAGCCAATATTGCACCACCTGACATCCGTTGGGAAGTAGCAGCCAATAAAGGAAAGACCAAGGCAGTGACATCTCTGGCCCACCACCTGTTCGGGTATCAACCAGCATGCCAATGTCTTAAATCAAGAAATAGTTTTCTAAGATCTACAGAGATGCTCATAGGAACACCTCAGCAAGTGAAAGTCCAAAAGTGGCAGGCTAAAACCCAGCACCTCAAGCCATGGCTGATACCAAATGAGAGACTCCCTCCTGAGCACACAGAAGACTGGGTGACTTGGAAGGTGGTGAAAAGACTCTACGAGATACAGATCTAACCTTACGAAATGGGGCCACAAAGTTGAGTCCACGACATGTGAGTGTGGAGAAGAGCACATCACAGACCACCTATTACAATGCAGCCTGAGCCTTGCCACATGCACAATGGAGTATCTTCTTATAGCAACACCAGAGGCACTCCAAGTGGCCAGCTACTGGCCAAAGGACATTTAATACAATGCCAAGTTTCTTAAACCTTGTGCTTTTCAAATTCATTACAACTGTACCCTCGGTTCACTTCTGATATGATAAATAAGTAACCCAGGATACATACTTTTCAGAGAGTCAGCAATTTATTTAGATAAGGACAATGATTATGAATGCAATTCTCTATAAGATTGAATGTTGATAACGCATAAATATTAGGGATATAGATTAGATGAAGTCAAGGTTAAACAATATAAGTAGTAAGTCAGAAAATAGGAAGTAGGATGACATTATGTTATAGATTTGGCCACCTCGTTGTTTCCTTTGCTTGCAAAACGCAGCAAACTATTTTCTAGTACTGTTCTATCCTAGTACTGTTCTATCCTCGTACATTGTTTATGATTAATTCTGTCTTAATTTTGAGGTCAGAGAGCAGGAACATCCATGCCCTAAGGCCTGTTCTTTGCTGACCAGTCTACCATTTGTTGTACAAACAATTAATTAGCCTCAGGATGGTGGTATTGATCTTCCATCTCCATTTTAGCCGATAATAGACTTGTTCCAGTTGCTGAATTCTGAAATGCTGCCTTTCCCATGAAGAACTATTGGTTCATCTGTATATTCTGCCTAACGTTCTCAGAAAACATTTGACAAGATTAGGGCCACACCATGTTTCAGATAGGGGTCTGCCCTGAGGTCATGCTAGTGTTAAACTGCTTCATAGATGGCTTATGGTGCTGCAAAGAGTGTGAATGAATGTGTTTTCGTGATACTGTTCTCATGAGTGTACAAGGATCCTGGACTAAAAAGAAACACTGATGCTATCGGACAGACTGTGCTATGCAAAGTTCAAACCTCTTTGGGTAAAATTCTCCAAGCCTGATTTAGACAACACACCATCTGTTGCCAAAGAGAGGTTTTCATTCTGTTCCTGACACTTTCTTCTCCTTTTAAATTTGCTCTCCTTCCTCTTTCTTTCTTTCTTTCTTTCTTTCTTTTTGGACAATGTATATTTAATAGTTTTTTACCTCCTCTCAGATCTAAATATGGAGTATTTCACATGCATATTTTATGACCAAATGCTGTGGTCAAAAAAAGCATTTCCCTTTTTCTTGAAACTTCAAACACATTTTTTAATCTTTGCAAGAACAGACACTATCTAAAATTCCCCTGTTCCTTTCATAAATTTAAGTTAAGAACATAAGAGTAGTTAACTTCTTCGAGAGGCTGGAGAAAGTCCACTACCATTTACATATATTTACTCATATTATGCACATTTGAAATTTCCCACTGAGAAATGTTAATGCCTGAGCTAAAGAAAGAAATTGGTTGAGCAGGGAGTAATATTGTAGCACCACATTTTCGAGCTTCAGGGTTTTCTTTTATTTGTGAAGAGGTTTCTCTTACCCTTCTTATAGGAGCCAGAGTGTACAACCATCTTGAGAGCACTTCTATCATTCTCTCACCTTGCCATGTTATGGTTACAATTAAATTAGTGTTTCTGCTGCAGCTAACAGAATCTCAGGTTGTAGGAGACTTCAGAAACAGCTTTTATCCTTTTTCCCCTTCCCTTTTTACCTCCTCAAAATATATTGCTTCTCCTAAAGATGCTGCCCAAGTTTTAAAAAAATCAAAAAAGGGATGAAGGACTGTTCTCTTTAACTTGGGGGGGGGGGGAGTAGCATTTGTAACCTAATGTACAAGCCTCAAGTATTAGCCCTGTTCCTGGATATATTTGACTTACTAATTCCAAAGATGGCACCTGTTTTCCTCTATTTTTGAGATACAGAACAAATGTCATATACCAGTCTTCATCTACCGCCCATAGAAAATCATAACTCTCCATATCTCAGAAATTAGAGTTGATGTGGTCTATCAATGCAATTTTCTGAACCAGCAGCCCAAATAACCCCAGGAACAGGCCTAAAAACCAAGGTACCGAGATTATGTTTGTTGGTCTGGGTAATGGCACATTTTACTGGTTGTGAAAACTTACATTCTCATTGGAATAACAGATGAATAGTGAGCATTGAGGCTGGTTGGTGTCAAATATCCTTCAACATTTCATAGGATATGTGTGACCAAGCAACATCAAAGGATGTGAAGATGGCAAAAGTTACTAAGGCAGAAGAATGCACATGCTAGGAAAGGCTGTAGCAGTTTGCATTTGTCTGAGTTAATTGGAAAGGCAAGATTCAGCCTCTCCTTTCCACTCCTCTCTTCTCTGCCAAGTTACTGTATATACTCGAGTATAAACCTAGTTTTTCAGCCCTTTTTAGATTGAAAAGCCACCCCAGGGCCGTAGCCAGGATTTTGATTCGGCTGAGTTTGGTTACTGAGACTGGGTGGAAGAGGGTCAAGCAAACCTTTTGTATTGTTATCCCAATAACCCCATTAATGTATATAATGAGCATGGTGATCAGATCATGATATGAATAAACATAACAGTTTAAATAATGTACCAGTAAGGCCTATTATTCTTACATGCCTTATTTTACTGTCAAGATTATTTATTATTTTACTCTGTTATTGTTATTAGTATTATTCTTACATTTATTTTTGTACTCTTATTATTATTTTATTATTACATTTATAATTTTGCTGTATTATTGCTATTATTACATTTATTATTTTACTCTATTATTACTGTTATTATTACATTTCCATTATTTTACTCTATTTTTATTATTTTATTACATTTATTATTTCACTCTCTTTATTATTAGAAAGTTACAAAGCACATTTACATGGAAGAAGATTAGAATAATGGTTTAATCAGAGTTGGACAATCTTATCTTAAATTATAGTTTTATGTAAGTTGTTAAAAATATTTAACCTACTGAAGCCTCAATGAATGCAATTTTATTGGTATCACTATTTTTATTTTGAAATTTATCAGTAGCTGCTGCATTTCCAACCCTCAGCTTATACTCGAGTCAATATGTTTCCCCAGATTTTGAAGTAAAATTAGGTGCCTCGACTTATATTCAGGTCGTCTTATACTCAAGTATATACAGTAATTGACTATAGAGTATTTTTGCACTTTGAATTCATTGGTTTTTATTCATTTTCAGTTTGTTAGCTCTGGTGTCAAAAAGTGCCCTAATACAGCTATTACAGAAAAGTTGCTGAATCTCCTAATAATGAGCAGGATCATAGAGATGCTAAATAGAATTAACATCTTTCAAATACAGAGATTGAGTGAAGTGTTCTTTCATACAGAAGAAAAAGCTCATATCCAAGGAAAGTTGTTTATGTGAAATTGTGAGTAATTGCAGTTTTAGTTGGCAGCGTATTCCTTTTTGAAAAGATGAAGGTGATTTTATTTTGTTGTGAGTTCTGATCTGCACCAATTATCTTTTAATTCATGTTAAGCTACTTTTTAAAAAATCCAAGGATCTATATAATGAAGGGAAACATATTTTAAAATGTGTGTCAGTTGACTGTCCTGCTACAATTCCAAGTGACTTGAAATAAATAAATCATTAAAATTGCCTGATACTTCACAGAAAAGCACACGTTATGATTGGTCCTGAGTCAATTTCAGTTAGAATAACAATCATGTTGTGCCTCACAGCTTTGTGTAAAAATACAATTTTGGTATGTTGTGTAGAAGTGAACAGTTGGTTGGTTTATTTCAAAGCCCACTTGGTATGAGATCCCCAAGTTTATGGGATTTGTACAATGTGTAAACATTGCCGGCGAGCCAAGGGGGGTCTTTTTCTTCTTCCTACATAAACATTTGGAATACTCGGGTTTATGCACATTTTTAGCTGTTTGCACTTTTAGAAGTATACATCATTTGTGCTTTTATGATGAAAAGGACCATAAGATTTGCAAAAGTGAAAGTTTCTGATGTAAGCTGTGCTTGTAACCTTATCAGATGTGCCCCAGTATGGTTGTGGCAGGGAGAGGAAGGCCACTATGGGGCACTTGGCACCCCATCATCACTTCCTCTCATCAGACAGAAGCATCAAAATTGAGCAAAGAAGAAAGAAAATAGCACAAAGCTTAGCTATATCACAGGCACTGCCCGTGATGACCAAATTTCTGAAAGTCCATGCTTCCTTTCCCCACAAAAACCTCCAAAAAAGAGCCCCCATGAGTCATGACACTCCAAGGCAAAGGGTTCCACTGTTTAACACAGTGGTTCTCAACCTGTGGGTCCCCAGATGTTTGGCCTTCAACTCTCAGAAACTGGCTGTGATTTCTGAAAGTTGTAGGCTAAAACACCTGGGGACCCACAGGTTGAGAACCACAGCTCTCATGGCCAGGAAGATTTTCCTAATGTTCAGAGGGAATTTCCTTTCCTGTAATTTGGACCCCTTGCCCCAAGGCCTAGTCTCCAGGCCTTGGGGCAAAACTACTCCCTCTTCCTTATAACATTCTTTCACATATTTAATAGGCATGGTTTAGAACCCAAAAATAGCAAATCGTAAATCTAATGGGGGGGGGGGATTTTTTTTTATTAGTAATAAGAAGACTTACAAAAAATTTCCAAAAAGTTCTAAACTGTAACTTAATTACTAACGAAATTCGTTAGTAATTTGTATGCCAGAGCATGCATTCCAGATGGTTTTGGCCTACAACCCCAGAAATCCTAACAGCTGGTAAATTGGCTGGGATTTCTGGGAGTTGTAGGCCAAAACTTGAATAAATCACACTGAATTCTAGATGGGACTCTCCAAATAGGAAGGAGGGAGGGAAGGAGGGAGGGAGGGGGGTATTCTATTCTTGGAAGCAGCAAAAGAAAAGGAGGAGGAGCCCCCCCCCCTGGCTCCTCGCTGCCTCTCTCTCACCCCGATCCCCAGGGAGCGAGGGCCCAAGTTTGCCCAGGCTGGTCATATACCTACATTCTATGCACATGCAATAATACAGCAGTAATAACAATGGGTATAAGAAGAGGTAAAATTCAAACCGAGTATTCTGACTGGTCCCTGCCTCATGCGGTGCAAACGGGCTCTTCTCTGTGAGCCCGGGAAGTAGCCTGGAAAAGCGCGTTTTCTGCTTGGGTTCACACACATACATATTCTTTGGGGGGATTTGCTGCAGAATCCCGGCCTCATAGAAAGACATTCCAACCTCGAATATGTATGTGTGTGCTCAGCAGAGAAGATTCTGCAGCAAATACTCCCTCCCAAGAATATGTATGTGGATTACTTATAATGCTCCCAGTAGCAGAATACGCTCACCCCAATACTCTTTGATGTCTTTCCTCTGGCAGGCCGGCTAATTTCCCAAGCCCCCCTTCATCCAAAGTGCCCTTGCACCGCCTCTCTGTTTATTTTTTCCAGAGCCAAGAGAGACCAGTCAGAATACCCCTTATGCCCCCTTAACCTTTGAAAATTTTACCTCTTCTTATACCCATTGTTATTACTGCTGTATTATTGCATGTGGCATGGAATGTAACTTGGCGTATACCAGTTGAGCCTGAGAAGAACGGAGAAGGGGGAAGAAAATTACGCTTATAATATTAGACATACCTACAGACGGGGCCCAACGACGGCCGGGAAAACGCCCAGGTGATAAACGGGTGACAAACGGCGACAGGACCTGGCAAGGGGTGGTGCGAGCTGGATTGAGTGGCTGAGAGAGGAGAAGCGGAGGAGGTGGAAAAGAAAGAGAGAAGAGTTGAGGGGACGAGGAGCCGAGGAGTGGGGGAGCGAAAGTATGTGTCTGTGCCTTTAAGACCCTTGAAAGCTTGAAAAAACACAGAAACGCCGGGCGTCGAATTAAAGGTCGCCTCTCTGGTGAAGATAGAGAGAAGAGGGAAGAAAACCGACCGGGGATTCGCTAAGCGAAGGAGGGGCGGAGCCAAGACAGAGGGTGGAAACGTAGCGAAGGAGAGCGACAGATACAGAAAGACACAGAAAACTAGCGAACGGAGGAGAGAGGAAAAGAGAGAGAGGAGGAGGAACCTTCATCCAAACTTCACCACAAGACCACCGTAACGCAACCCCTTCCCCCCTGACGTACTCAGAGTGACGACACGGCGCTGAGAGAAGGGATAGGAGAAAGGGAGGAAAAGGAGGAAACCAGAGAGAAGGAGCGGGGGCAGCGACAGGATCGACAGGATTGAGGACGCCGAAGAGACGACACGGCGAGAGATACGGTGAGAGAGGGAAGGGAAAGCGTGCGGCGAGACGGAGGAGGTCAGGAAGGGGACGGGAAGGAGGAAGAAGGAAAGAAGGAAAGAAGACCCAGAGAAGACCTAGAGGAGAGAAGAACCGGAGTAGTTTGAAGGAAGGGAAGATTAGGAAAGGACAGAAAAGATAGAAAAGACAGAAGATTGGTGGAGCAGTAGAAAAGGTCCCACCCAGGGAGGAAACAAGGGCAAAAAATTAGATCATAGACAATAGAAGAGCCGGAAAAACAGGAGTAAAGTATATTTTTGGTCCGAGAGACAGACTAGACTGCACTGATTAATAAAGTAAGATCTGCTAAGAATTGCTGAGAGAGGGTCTAGGATACCTACCGGACCCCAAGGATGACGATGGCAAAGAACAAGGGGGAAATGAACAAAGAATTGGGCAAAGACCTCAACAGGGACAAGGATAAGAAGACACCAGCAAGAAAAAACTCAACCCAAAGCGAATTAACAATAGATGATCTATTTGCTGAACTACTAAAGATATCTAAAAAACAAGATGACCTAGCGATTAAACAGGAAGACCAAGAGAGATTATTGATAAATCAGGAGAAAATGATAAAGGAGGAATTGACAATTTTAAAGAAAGAACGCAGGGAAGAGATGAAGGTATTTCAAGAAGAGATGAAGGGAATGCAAGAGGAAATAAAAGAGGTTAAGCAAAAAGGGGAGAAAACGGAGCAAAAGCAAAAATGCTTAGAGGAGTTCTGTAATACAAAGCTAGGAAATCTTGCGGCAATGAATAAGAAATTGCTAGACCAACAAGAATTATTCGAATTAAAAGAGAAGGAGTTTCAATTAAGACTCAGAAACGTGGAGGAATCGGACCAAGAGGATACAAGAGCTGTCATGACGACGATTCTAGCAAAGGTGCTACACCTGTCAGAACCCGAAATGGACAAAGAACTTGATAGAGTCTTTCGGCTCAAACCAAAATTCCAGAAAAAAGGGGAAATAATTAGAGATGTTCTGATTTACTTTAACAGAAGAAAGACCAGGGATGATATATTAAGAGAAAGTGCAAGGAATCCAATAATTTATGGAAAAAGAAGAATAATTGTAATGAAGGAAATCCCACTGTCGATTTTGGAAAAAAGGAAGAAATATTATTTTCTCACGGATGAGTTAAAACAAAGAGACATAAAATTCAGATGGGAAAGACAGGAAGGACTCATGCTGACCTACAAAGGAAACAGACATTGGGTCACTACAGAAGAAAAGGCAAATAAGATCTACAATATAATTATGAAAGAGGAAAAAAAGAACCCAAATAGAGAGAATGGACCAGAGGCATCAGAGGATGAACTGGAAGAGGGGGAAAACCCAGATCCAGATCCCGAAGGAGATAAAGGACAACCTAACAGAAGATTCCTAGAGAGCAATCCTGGAGTGGTAGGAAAAACGGCATGGATCATACAAACGAGAGCTCAAAAAGAAAGACAGACAAGAGAAGATGAGTATGGAAATTAAGTTTTACTCAAATAATATTAATGGGCTAAATAACCCTATTAAGAGGAAGAGAACATTTAATCATATATATACAAAAAAATTGGATGTGATAGCACTACAGGAAGTGCATATAAGGGAAAAAGATGCGGAATTGATATCCCAAAAAAGACTGGGAAAGTTTTTCTCCTCCTTGGCAAAGGAAAAAAAAAGAGGGGTAGTTACATATATCAAAGAATCTTTAGACCCAAGTTTGGCTTTTAAAGACACAGAGGGAAGAATTCTGGGAGTAAAACTGAGATGGGACTCAAAGTCAGTATTATTTTGTAATATTTATGCCCCGAATGGACCAAAGGTGAAATTTCTAAAAGAAGTTAAAAAATTTGTGTTAAAAGAAACTTTTGATGAGATAATAATTATTGGGGACTACAATGGAGTGGTGGAGAAAAATATAGACAGGACAAAGGAAAATAAGAATAAAGACAATAAGTCGGGACAACTGCCAAAAGAAGGAATTAAGATTCTAGAGGAGATAAACGTAATAGATGCCTGGAGGGAGCACAACCAGGGAAGCAGAGATTATACTTTTTTTTCTAATAGATTTTCAACCTGGTCAAGAATAGATATGGCATGGGTGTCGAAAAGTCTATGCCCAAGATTTAAAAAGTTAAAGATTCTTCCTATGACACACTCCGACCACTGTCCTTTGACTTTTAATTTAGGATTGAAAAAGACCCAAAGGAACTGGAGATTGAATGAGGCCCTTCTTAGAAAGGAAGACCAGG
Source organism: Anolis apletophallus (assembly GCA_030556195.1). NCBI lineage: Eukaryota > Metazoa > Chordata > Lepidosauria > Squamata > Anolidae > Anolis > Anolis apletophallus. The sequence goes on from JARBWK010000005.1 coordinate 34,186,787, forward strand.
TGACAAGGTACAAAAAAGTGTTAAGGGATTATTTTGAAATAAACTCAGGAAAAGAAACACCAGAATCGGTGGTGTGGGACGCCAGTAAGGCGGTAATCAGGGGGCATTTTATTCAGCAGAACAGCATATTATTTAAACAGAAACGGAAACTTGAAGAAGATTTAAACAAAAAAATGGAAAAATTAGATACAGAACTTAAGAAAACTCCTAAAAATAAGGAAATAAAGGAACAACTAAATGCTATCAAGAAGCAAAAAGAGGTGCTAGAACTAGATAAAATAGAGAAAGACCTCAAATTTTTAAGGCAACAACATTTTCAAAATGCGAATAGACCGGGAAAGTGGTTGGCGGCAAAAATTAAAAGAAGAAAACAAAATAATTATATCACTCAGTTAAAAAGTGAAGAGAAGACTATCTCGGATGTAAACAGTATAAGAGAACACTTCATGAATTTTTATAAAAAGTTATACACATCAGACAATATCAAAAAAGAAAAGATACAAGACTATATTAACAATTTAAAACTGGAAAAAATTACAGATACGCAAAGAGAAAAATTAAACGGATTAATAACCAAAGCTGAAATACAAGATGCTATCAGGAAACTGAAAAATAATAAAGCACCCGGCCCTGACGGCCTTACGGCCCTATATTACAAAACATTCATGACAGAATTAAGCACACCACTACAAAAAATCATGAATAGTGTTCTACAAAATGCTAGTATCCCAGACTCCTGGACTGAGGCATCGATAACGGTGATACATAAAGAAGGTTCTGATAGGCTAGAGATGAAAAACTATAGGCCGATCTCTCTGCTTAACCTTGACTATAAAATATATGCAGGAATAATGGCGGAGAGACTTAAGACCTTATTGGTAGAATGGGTGGACCCAGACCAAGTAGGATTTCTACCAGGAAGACAGGCAAAGGAAAACATCAGAATTATACTAGACGCTCTGGAATACTACAGAACCAACAACCAAAAAAAAGCAGCACTTCTTTTTGTAGATGCCGAAAAGGCCTTTGACCGGATAAATTGGAATACGATAACATTACTAATGAAAGAACTAGATCTGGGCCATAATTTTATCAATGGAGTAACAGCGACATATAAGAAACAAAAAGCAAAAATAATTATCAATGGAGAACACACAAAAGAGATATCACTACATAGGGGAACCAGACAGGGGTGTCCCCTGTCACCTCTTCTGTTTATCCTAGTCTTGGAACTTCTTATGAAGAGTGTAAGACAAAACAATAACTTGCAAGGACTAAAAATCCCAAAGTGCTCTTTAAAAATAAGAGCCTTTGCGGACGACATCGTCTGCCTGATTGAGGACCCAACCAATAACATAGAAAAGTGGCTCAAAGAATTAAAGGATTATGGAGAAATCTCAGGCTTTAAAGTAAATAGACAAAAGACAAAGATCTTAACTAAAAATCTAGAATTTAAAGAAAAAGAAAAATTAAAACAAAAAACAGACATAGAGATTGTAAGTAAAATAAAATATTTAGGGATTACATTATCTACAAACAATCTAGATTTGATAAAAGACAACTATGTAACAAAATGGACAGAAATACAGCAAAGTTTGGAAAAATGGCAACATTTGAATTTATCTCTGTTAGGGAGAATATCCCTGATAAAAATGAAGGTACTCCCGAAAATATTATTTCTTTTTCAAAACCTCCCATTATTAAAGAACAAGAAAATTTTAACGACATGGAAGAAAGAACTGGCGAACTTCATCTGGCAAGGGAAAAAACATAGAATAAAATGGAAAACTATGATAGACGACAGATCTAGAGGTGGATTTGGAGTTCCGGAATTAGAACTATACTATGAAGCGGCCTCACTTGAATGGACAATAGAATGGAGCACCCTACAAAATGTGAAGCTGCTCACGCTAGAGGGTTTTGACCTCAGAGTGGGGTGGCACGGCTACATATGGTATAATAAAGGAAGAATAGAAAAAAATTTTAATAACCATCTCATAAGACGATCCTTATTAAAGATATGGCTAAAACATAGAGATAGACTATGTGAAAAAACTCCAGGGTGGCTGTCTCCTGAGGAAGCGTTCTTCAGGAGACAATATGGAAAAACAACATGGCTAAAGTACTCCCAGATATTGGAAAAAGAGAATGAGAAATTTGTGCTAAAAAAGTATGAAAAACTAAAAGAAGAGACAACTTCTCTGAGCTGGCTACAATATGCTCAACTAAAGGACATATTTAAAGAAGATATGGCCAGGGGCTTCGGACAAACGCCAGGCTTCTGGGATAAATTAATACAGAAAAAAAGGAAAAAGATTACATTACTATATAAAAAGCTCTTAGAGTGGACGACGGAAACAGAGGAAATAAAAGATAGTATGATTAAGTGGGCAAAAAATCTAGGCCATAATATCAAGCTTGAAGCATGGGAGAGAACTTGGAAAGTACACTTAAAGTACACATATTCATATAGCCTGAAAGAAAACTACATGAAGATATTGCATAGGTGGTACATTACACCAGTAGCCCTAGCTAAATACAGTAGAAGACAGGATTCGAGGTGCTGGAAGTGCAAAAAAGAAGAGGGAACTTTGTACCACATGTGGTGGGGGTGCAAGAAAGTCAAAAAATATTGGAGGAAAATATACAGAGAAATCCAATCTTGTTTGGGCATTAAATTTGAAATAAGACCGGAGTATTTTTTGTTGGGATTATTAGATTTTAAGTTGGAAAAAAATGTGGAGAAAATGTTTATATATCTCATTACAGCGGCAAGATTAACGATTGCCAGGCGATGGAGAGAGAAGGATCTGCCATCACTGTATGACTGGAGGGAAAAAATTATGGAAATTATAAAGATGGATTGCTTAACAACGTCGTTAAAATATAACATAAATATGGAGAAAACAGATTGGAGCTTGATCCTAAAATACTTAAGGGAGAACAAGATGGACTGGAGAGTTGAATTATGAACAAAATAGTAATATATGGTTAAGTTTCTATGCTTTTGGTAAACAAGTCCTCGAAAACCTGGATAAAAGAGCGCACCTCTATTTCAGACTGAAATAAGGCCATCCTGATGTAAAATGGATTGATACCCATGCCAAGAAAACTTCTCTCTTTTTCTATCCCCCCCTCTCTCATACCCCCCTGATCCCTTACCCCCTACCCCTCCCCGCCCCTATACCTTTCTATCTTTTTCTATCTTTTTGTTTTTAAAATGTAATATGTTGTTATTCTTTGTGTGTGTTGTGAAAACTCAATAAAACTATATTTTAAAAAAATTATTTATTTATTAACTTCGATTTAGTATACCGCTCACTCCGGAGCTCAGAGCGGTTTACAGAAGAAGCATAAACACCGTGAGTAATAAAACAGATTAAACAGTTAAAACACATTAAACATCAAAGCAGTTAAAACATATTAAAAACACTAGCCCTCAGCGAAGGCTGGGGGACGAGATAAGAATCTGGGGGAATAGGCGGCAGGGCACACAGTGTGGTTGAGCTAAGGGCCAAACGCCTTCCTAAAGAGCCAAGTCTTCAAGGCCTTGCGGAAGGGCAGAAGAGCGCGGATGGCGCGGATCTCTCCTCCCGGGAGGCCGTTCCAGAGACTTGGGGCAGCTACAGAGAATGCCCTCCGCCGTGTAGTGGCCAGTCTGCAGGTTCCAAGGGAAGGCACCTCAAGGAGGTTAAGCTCCTCAGAGCGCAGTGATCTCGCGGGCACATAAGGGGTAAGTCGCTCCCTCAGGTACACTGGCCCCAAACCATAGATGGCCTTAAAGGTGAGAACTAACACCTTGAAGAGGACCCGAATTCAATCGGAAGCCAGTGCAGCTCGCGCAGGAGTGGGGTCGCGCGGTCAGATCTTGCAGCACCCAGGAGGAGGCGGGCTGCGGCGTGCTGCACTAGCTTAAGCTTCCGGATCATCGACAAGGGAAGGCCAATGTAGAGCGCATTACAGTAATCGAGCCTCGAGATGACCGTGGCTTGGATCACCGTAGCAAGGTCGCGTTGGGAGAGGTAGGGAGCCAGGCGCTTAGCCAACCGTAGGTGGTAGAATGCTGTCCTGCAGGTGCAGCCAATCTGCTCCTCCATGGACAGGTGGGCGTCCAGCCGGACCCCCAGACTTTTTACCGTTGGCTGAGGGCAGAGGGCCACACCATCGAAAGTTGGCAACTGGGTCACTACCAGTATTTTGGATTAGGTCAGGAAAAAAGTCAACTCAGTAGATTAAACATGCCTAAAGCAGGCATCAAACTTTATTAAGCAAAAAAGCAAAAAATAACACACACATCAGCAGTAACAAAAGAGAAGAAGAGAAGACACAAGATGGAGGGACTTTGTAGTTTTCCAACAACAAGCTATAACTCATCCTTTCTTTTTCAATATGATTGGTTACAGTCATGAGTTAGTAGGCCGAACTATACAGAAGAACACACCTACAGCTAAACATTATCTTGACTATCTGTAACCTTGATTCCCACAGAACTGAAATATACAATTCTCTTCTTGCACCTGCAGCTCCAAGGGAAAAGATGCTTAACACTTTTTGTTTATACAACTAATCCAAACAGTACTTTTCCAGCAAGAGCTGCAAATCTCTAAACATGGAAGTAAGACATTCATGAATCCATTTTGAACCATACCATTTTGCACTATTTGTCAACAATTCGTAATGAAAATGCTAAAACACATTTGGTGCTATTCCTAATTCAAATATTTTCGCTTGGGTTTATTTTATGAAAAAAGGAGAAGGAGGTGGTTAGCACCTGTTTTACTAAACTTGCTCTCCCAAACTTGTATGATCTTTGACTTTTAATGCTTGTCTCTGTTTATTTGTGTTAAAAATCAACAATTTGGCTTAATGACTTCCATCTTCTGTGGTTCTTTCCCTCTCTCATATTTTTGATATATTACTTTCTTAATATGTATTACATTATATTATTATTTATTATTATTATTACTTCGCACTTATCTGACCGCCCCCCCCCCCCCAACAATTGGCTCGGGGCGGCTTACAGAGTACATAAAATACATTGGCAATCAGATCACCTACTACAATAAGCACAATTAAAATAGAGCAACAATTAAAACAACAAATTAAAACAATAGGTCGCATGGTTAGGGGTTGCGGCAGTGAATACATAGGACAGGATGGCGGCGTAAGGAACTGTGATCTAGCCGCCCCTGAAGGCCTGCTGAAATAGCAGAGTCTTGACTGCCTTCCTAAACGGAAGGAGGCTCCAGGTGGCACGGATGTCGGCGAGCAGGGCATTCCATAATGTTGGGGCATTCCAGACAGGTGATGTTTTTTTTAAAAAAAACCATTCAGGAGTATAGCCCGCTGACGGGTTGTACATAAAATGACAGGTGGTAAGTCTTGACATTTGGAATGACCAGGAAATTTTGCTCTTCAGAGCACAACGATCTAGTGGGGTTATATGGGACAAGGCGGTCCCGCAAGAACACTGGCCCCAGACCATGTAAGGCCTTAAAAGTCAGAACTAACACTTTGAATCCGACATTCTACTGGGAGCCAGTGCAGGTTGCACAGGATTGGCGTGATGTGATGTCCAATCGGGACCCCCCACTAGGAGTCAGGCTGCAGCGTTCTGCACTAGCTTGAGTCTCCGGATTACCGACAAAGGAAGGCCAATGTACAGAGCGTTACAGTAGTCTAGCCTCGAGATGACCGTAGCTTGGACCACTATAGTATATAGAACATATACTCACATTTCATGTTGCTCTTTATTAAAAGAAAATTCTAAATAGACTAGCAAATGCTATATTTAGTATAGTATTTTAGGAGGTCCATAGGACTTCTTATAATGTCAGAGTTTTTCCTCCTGCTTGCAAGTGAAAAATAAATTTCTAAAGTGTTTTCACCCCTTCACATTTTTTATTTTAAGCTTCTTTTTTGTCTCATCGTTTCATATATTGCAGTTTAGGATATAACCCACTTTCATACATTAATTAGTTATTCAGTATTAGAAGTATTCTAAGTGGCTAGCTGTATTAGTCTGTTGAAGCAAGAATGCCAAGCATTTTGTGGCACCATAATTATTAGGGCATAAGCTTTCAAGCAGCAGAATCAACTGATGATTTTTATTTAAGAGGAACAGAGCCCTACTTAAGAATGCATGGCTGTTCCTTTGAAACAAGAAAACTGGAACCAGTTATAGCTTCCAACCTCGGTATCGTCCTCTAGGCCCTTGGACTTGACCTCCCTGGATAAACCACACAGCAGCTGATGTACAACAGATTTATTGTGAATAAAAGGTATAGGAAAGTGTTTGGAGGCAATTCTATAATGCCTCCAAATAGCAGCAAATAACAGGAATCAGCAGTGGATAAATAATCCCGTGGCAACAGAGATCCAAGCGGATGGATTCAGGAAACAAGCCGGATGCAATGAAAGTCTCTTAAAGGTTCCCAGCCAGTTTAAGATGGCAAGGAAGGTTTTCTTGGAAGCAATAAAGTTCAGTAGCTTATAAAGTCTTTACAGGAACAACACAGAAACGTAGCACTGGAGCAGGATCAAGACAGCCCAATGCTGGCTGGCACAGGCTTCTGGAAGGCCTGAAAGTGGCCTCTCTCACAGGAGCATACTTGAATGCGGAGTTGGTACGAGATACCTTCAATGGGCATCTCCAAGCAGTTATACTGTCCAGTGGCTTTGATCTAGGTACGTTGAGTGTCAAAGTGGCATGATGGATGACTGTCTGTATGTTTAGCTACCTCAGTCTCTCCGGAATGCACAACTCGTTAGCAGCTCGCAGCTAGCGAAGGGAACTGGACGCGAAGCATCTCTGAGGCGCTTCGCTTATCAGGGGAGGCCCGTTTGAGTAACCTTGGCCTGTCCATGTTGTGCATTCAGTACCTGCTTCTCACGGGAAAGGCAAAGGGGCCCAGAGGGAGTCTCTGGAGTGAAACAAGCTGGCTTGGAAAGTTCTTTGCAGCCGGCATGGCTGCAGTCTTGCTCAAGTAAAACTGAGGCCCTTGAGGTGTGACACTCGGCAGAATAGTGTCATGCTACTATTTGAATACTGGCTGTACCATTTGAGCTAGTATCAGCACGGTCCAGAGTCCTCTCTTGCAGTGATAGTGGATGCACCACGCACTTCTAACAGATGGCTATCTGGCCTCAAGAGTAGTAGACCTCAGTACACTGCAAACTTCTGTGGAATTTTATAAGAAAACCACTTTACAGGACCAGAAGCTTTTCCACATTTGGCTTATCTGGATTTTGGAATATCTACGGTATTTGCATATACATCATATACTCTACTATACAGGAGATCGAGGAGCCTTTTAACAAAGAAACAGGAGCACTTGCTTACTCTTCTTCTAGCCCAGCAACCACATCTTAATCTGCAGAGTGAAGAGCAGGACTGACAACACGGCTGGAGGAGGAGGAACAACAGGAGGAGGCAGTGCAGGGCAATAAGGAGGAGAAACTAGAGGTGGAGGTGGGGGTGTTGCAGGCAGAGAAAAGGGGGGAGTGTTCTGCTCCGCCCTCACGTCTCCTGGTCAAACCCTGGGCTGTCCCACCCTCCCTAATCTCAGTGGACCCAAGCCAACCTCCAAGAGGCAACAGCAGTAGCAATTTCCCTCAGTGTGCTTCACTGGCAGGACAATGATAAAACAATTCCCATGAGGTGCGGTGGCCTCTGAATTATTATTCTCCTGTGGAGCCAGTGGTGAGGCTAGAAGTACAATTCAACATCTGGCGGAATGCACATGCCTATCCTCCCCATACCTCTGACATCCTATTAGTGGCATATCCAGAAGTAAGTCCAAAGTATGCCTGCATGTGTTTTTTTATTTTGTTACTGTCGATGTTGATATTCTCTTCCATTCCATGCAACAACCTCGACCTGCCTCTGGACTTGCCATTCAGCAGTCATATCTCCATGATCATTCATGGCTGATGGAGAGCAAGGGGGAATTAGAGAAGTCTCTGCCCAAAGACACCTAATGAGGGCATGATCCATTGACATATCCAGAAGACCAAGATGGATCTGAGAGGAGGATGCTATTGGTCTGTCAATATATGAATACAGAACCAGATAGTTATCTGCTTCCCCACCTCATCCATCTGCAACTGAATGGCCATAGTTGCAGGTGCAGCCTCTAAATGGTGTGTTTGAGGATGTTCTTTGAGGGGATGAAAAACAGTTTCAGCCATAGAACTATTACACCAAATTCTACTGTACAATATCTTGGCCAGAGGGTGTACTTAGAAGAGAACTACATGCTTTGCAAGTTTATCCATTTGCCAAAGCTTTATAGGACTGCAGATGCAAATGGGGGGGTTATTTTGCTGTTACAACCAACAGCACACACCCATAATCACCCTGCTGTTTTACCAAGAAGGGCTAATAGTCTGCAATCTGTACAGGAGGATGTGTAGGGGTTTTATGTTATGCTAACTAACTAGGAATCATCTAATGCTATACACATGCAGAGCTACTATAATAATGACAGTAATAATATTGATGATTGTGGCTTTTTCTCTTTCACACTCTCACACACACTTTAAACTTGCCTAGTAGTTACACGAAGCATCTATCAAATGGCAGATGCCTCAGCAAACAGATTTCTGGCCTGTAGTCACCTCTTATTTTTTATTTTGTCTTACAGTGCTTAGAATAAAATACTAATTATAGCTTTAGAGCATGCAATCTGTTGTGTGCTAAAAATGTTCAGTCTCACATTCTTTCCTCCTCAGGCACTACTTAGCTTGGAAATGAATGATTTTGCATGTTAATGCTTCCATTATTTTTTGTTTCTTTGACGGAACAGAAGAGTATGATCCGAGGAAACAGTAGCTGTTAAATAACAAATATTTACTGTTTTGAGTAACTGTTTTAGTTGTTTATTAGTTGAGTGTTAGTTTAATGCAATTGGTTGACTTGGCCATGCTTTGAAAGACAACAGTAATGGGTTTTTTTATAAATAAAAAAAGGAAGGGATGGTTGTAATAATATGCAGACCTGAGCCTTAGTCTATCTACACCAGGGGTTTTCAATTTTTTTCAGTCACAGAAACCTTTTTGAGGCAAAAGTCTCTCGTGGCCCCCCAATAAACGTTATTAGATTAGATTCCAGTAGATTATGTTTATATAGCAGGCATGGACAAACTTTTTGATGCATTTGTGTTTTAAAAAAATTGACAGCCAGACCACGCCAGTGGCAGATGGATGGAGAATGTTTGTGTGAACTAATTGGGGGGAAAAAACATGAACATATTCCTATGCACAGTACACATACCTCATTTGTAGTGCAAAAAAATGGAAGAAAAGAAAGAAAGAACGAACAAATAATACAATATTTAAAATGAAGAACAATTTTACCCAACATAAACGTAACAGTATTGCACCCCCCCCCAACAGATGGACACCCAATATTTGTAGTAATAATCATCATCATCATCATAGAAACCCCAGGGGCCATCCAGTTCAACCCCTCCAACCTCTGAGCAGTAGGAGGGACATAGGGTTTTGGAAGCAAGGAATGTGAGGGGAAAAGGATCTGGGTGGCAAGGGAGGTGGGGGGAAAGGCTTTGGGAGGCAGGGGAAGCAGAGGAGCAGTAAAGGGGAGGGAAAGTTTGGAGGAGGGGAGGAAACCACAGAGCCCCTCAGTATGCTTCGTGGAGCCCTAAAGGCTCCACGGAGCACACTTTGAGAACCGCTGATCTACATTGTAGAATCAATACAGTTTGATACCACATTAATGCTATCGCATAATGGGAGTTTTGGTTTGGTGAAGCTCTCGCACTCTACAATTTCCATGATTCCATAATATTGAGGCATAGCAGTTAATATTGAGTCAAACTACATTAAGTCTAGTATAGATGCATCCCTTGATAATTTGAAACTTTATAATTTATAATCTCTAATACTTCTCATTCCCAGGGCAGTCTGGTTTAGTGCAATGCAAAATGGTAGCTAACATTTAGAAAAACTGATTTTATGAAATGTTGTGTTTGCATAAATACCATATCTGGTATTTACTGGGTGCTAAGTCTCACTGTATGATTTTAATCTTGGTGTAAACCCTGATGTTTTTAACTGTTTTTATTGTTTGTATCTTATTGTGTTTTATCATATGTGAGTAGCCCCGAGACAGACGGGAGTGACGACGAATAAATCGAAATAAATAAATAAATATCATAGTTCTGGGATATCATTGCACAAAATGTACAGACGAGACCTGGAAACGACATGCAGTTCTTCCCATCAATCTCCTTGATTTTTGATAGCTACCCCTCTCCGAGTGCTGCAGCTCCACACTCTTATTTACCATTCTACACTGGAGTTTTACTACATGATCAGTCTTATTTTCTGATTCAATAGCAGCAGGACTTAGGATCTTCTGGCATGCAGAGATGTGTCATACTTACCAAGATGCATTACTTGAAACAGTTAGCAAATTCGGCTTGAGAGAGACTGGGATACTGTGAATTTGTAAATATATAAAACATCAAAATGGACATTAACTTTATAGAAATTATTGTTATGATGTTTTTATTGAAAACCAGCATTGTACAATGGTTTAAATGTTGGAAGCGGATTGTGTAAAATCAGGGTAAATACTCTCTTGTCCATGGAAAGAACAAGTCATGCTTTTTCTGCCTCAGAGGAAGGCAATGGCAAACCAGCACTGAAAAAATATTGTCAATAAAACCTAACGACAAGTTCTCATTAGTGTTGCTGTACTTACTTACTTAGGTGGTCCCTTGTTGTCTGGGGATGATGGTCTTCCAAGTGTAGTTTTAATCCAGAGTGAATGTAGGTGGTCCCTTGTTGTCTGGGGATGATGGTCTTCCAAGTGTAGTGTCTTGGTGGTGGGTTCATAGGTGGCTGTGGAGACCAATTGTTGATCCACGTTCTTCTGCAGTGAGGACATCGGTTTCCAGGTTGAAGGCGGTCCCGGTCAGGGTTGACTTGATGCCCCTTCCTCTTGGCACGTTTCTCCCTTTCGCCCTCCATTTGTGCATCTTCTAATTCTGCAGCACTGCTGGTGACAGTTGACCTCCAGTTACAGCGCTCAAGGCCCAGGGCTTCCCAGTTCTTGGTGTCTATTCCACAGCTTTTAAGATTGGCTTTAAGTCCATCTTTAAATTGCTTTTCCTGTCCACCAACATTACGTTTTCTGTTCTTGAGTTGGGAGTATAGCAACTGTTTGGGGAGACGGTGATCGGGCATTTGGACAATGTGGCCAGTCCAGCAGAGTTGATGGCAGAGGAACATTGCTTCAATCCTGGTGGTCTTTGCTTCTTCCAGCACACTGACATTTGTCCGCCTGTCTTCCCAAGAGATTTGCAGGATTTTTCGGAGGCAATGCTGATGGAATCATTCCAGGAGTTGGGTGTGATGTTTGTAGACGTTTCGTAGGCGTATAACAGGGTTGGGGAGGACAGTGGCTTTATAAACAAACGCCTTGGTATCTCTATAGATGTCCTGATCCTCAAATACTCTCTGCTTCTGAACCTAATGCTATAGATCATCGATGATTTAAATGTTTACCATAATTAAAATCATGTCTTTCTGTAAAAATTTTGTTATGATTTTAAATAAGCTTGTTATAACTATAGATAAAAGTCATAAAATGGCATATAATAAACTGATTCCAGTCTTTTATTAACGATCCAATATTGGGAGAAGTGAGACAATAATTTGTAACAATGAAGAAGTAGAAAAGAAACATATGATACAGGATTTAAATATATAAGGTATTATAAGAAATTCTGGGAGAAATATAGGATAAAATGGATTACTTGGAAAGGAAAATTGATATAGTACTAAAACAGGAAAAGTGAGCATGAAAATATTGAATATATCAAAAGCAAAGAGATGTTGTGTTATGTTAATTCCATGTGGGATTTTGAAATACTGAAAATATAGTATTTTCTAGATTTAAGTTTGATTTAAGATTCAAATAAGGACTGTGTGTGTATACTTAAAATGCACACACAGTCCCCATTGTAATATCTACTTCAATTTAATGGAATTGTAGTTTTATGTGCTGTCGAAGGCTTTCATGGCCAGAATCACTGGGTTGCTGTGAGTTTTCCGCACTCTATGGCCATGTTCCAGAAGCATTCTCTCCTGATGTTTCACTCAATTCTATGGCAGGCATCCTCGGAGATTGTGAGGTCTGTTGGAAACTAGACAAGTGAGGTTTATATATCTGTGGAATGTCCAGGGTGTATTGATCAGAAAAATTGTAGTTTTGTTTTTGTGCTATGCTTGCTTTCTTCTGTAATTTTATTGATGCAACCATAAAACCAAGCCCATTAAACAAAAATCAAATGGAAGGCCCTGATACAGACTTTATGTTCTGTGTCCTGATCCTTAAAACATCAGTTTTGAGAAGCTGCAGCTGTGGGCAAGAGGCATAATCACCGATAAGAAACGAAATCCTTTGAATGTATTTTTGTCTTCTTTGGTTGCGGCAGTCAGCAGATCTTTGTAACAACCTTGTAGTTCTGGCAGTGTGTCGGCAGGTTCATTCCAGGTAATCAGAGCATCAATAGAGATGTGTCTTATGCAGTGTTTGAAATGTTTTAAAGCCGTTATACTGGCAGCGTATGAAAGTGGAATTCTAATTGCTACTTTAAATCAGTGTGTACTATTTTAGCACTCTCTACCATTCCCATAATGTTACAGGGTTGTTTTTTTTTAAACCCAGCAGCACCTATTCTATTAAATAGTATTAATTTTCTAAGAATGCAATTTGACAGCTCATATTATGTTGACTGGGAACAGGAGGAAGAGAGATATTCAGGGATAGCTGTGTAGCAATATACAACAAAATCCACAATCCACAAAGGAGTGATAACTTTTTGGGGTCAACAAAATACACAAAATACATCATGCAAGCTTTTAAAGCTTTACTGGAAAAGATGTGAAAAATCATACAGGAGAAGTGATGATAGCCATAGGCCTATATTCCAAGGCAGGCATGGGCAAACTAAGGCCTGGGAATCGGATGTGGCCCCCTGGGTGCTTACCACAGGCCCTCCTCATTTTCCCTGTTCTCTTCACAGAAGGACATGGCAGCTCACCATGTCCTACTGCCAAAAAGATGGGGAAGGATAGTACCTAGCAGCTGAGAGCCCTCTGGAGCATTCTCAGCCACCATGTGTCTTGCCTTCCTCCTGGCCCCTTCCTTATCCCAGGAGAGCAACTTGAGGAAGGCACACGGCACCTGAGAGCCCTCCAGAGCACTCTCTACTGCCTCCTGTCTCACCTTCCTTCTGGCATAATTCCAAGATAACAGCCCAAAGGGTGGGGGAGAAGGTTGGGGAGGAAGATTGGGGCAGCCGCCACGTGTCCTGCCTTCCTCCTGGCATAAGGATGGAGCAAGCAGCCCTGTACTTGTGCTGGGAGGACAGCCTGAGGATGACTCGGGCCTGCCTATCCCCCCTCCTGCCCTGGCCCTCTCCCGGGACCAGACCTTCCCCACCCAGTGTGTGCCCAGCCCCCTCCCTTCCAGCCTGGCCCTCCTGGCCCAGCTCACAGTGCAGCCCCAAGGCACTGTTCTAAGTCATTACTATTGTTGTCAGTTAGTATGGTCATGAGAACCATCAATGCAGGCAGAGGTCACCCTTGGACACCCTTCATGGCCATGTGGGGATGGGGGACAAAGGAGAGTAAAAGACAGGTAATAAAATTTAAAATCCATTAGCAGGAGGAAAGTTACTTCCATTAAGATCCAAGGAGATTTGTCCCATGAGAGGCTAAATATCCCTTTCTGCTAACTGTCCTTTTTTGTCCCAAAGTAAGAGTCATAAGTGGTAATGAAGGAAGACCCCAAAATGTGGGGTGTGACATAGGGCACCAGAAGATACTTTAAAATGATAATTCTTGCAAATACCAGTACTTTGTAACTTTGCTCACATATATTTATTTATTTATTTATTCAAACTTCTATTACCGCCACTCCCCGAGGGCTCGGAGCGGTTCACAAGCTTGACATAAAACCGAACTGGATGACATAAGAACATAAGAAGAGCCATGCTGAATCGGACCTCAGCCCATCTAGTCCAGCATTCTGTATCACACAGTGGCCCACCAGTTGTACACGGGGATCTCGAGCAGAAGGGAGGGCAAAACCCTGACCTGCTCCCGACCCCCCACAACCAGTACCCAGGGAAATCCTGCCTACCTCAACCAACTCCGAGGTGGCACTTGAATGTCCTTTTCAGTAACTACCGATACACTTGGTATCCATGAATCTGTCTAATCCTGCCTTGAAGTTGTCCAGGCTGACAGCTGTCACAACCTCTTCTGGAAGTGAGTTCCATAACCCAATGACCCTCTGGGTGAAGAAATATTTCCCTTTATTAGTCCTAATTTTCCTACCTTGGAGCTTCAGGGAGTGCCCTCTAGTTCTAGGGTTTTGTGACAAAGAAAACAGTTTTTCTTTAATCACCTTTTCTATCCCATGCATGATTTTATACACTTCGATCAAGTCACCTCTTAAACGCCGTCTTTCAAGGCTGAAAAGACCAAGGCGTTGCAACCTGGTTTCATAAGGGAGCCGCTCCATCCCTTGGATCATTCTTGTTGCCCTTTTCTGTACCTTTTCCAGTTCCGTTATATCCTTCTTAAGGTGCGGAGACCAGAATTGTACACAGTACTCCAAATGTGGCCTTACCATCGATTTGTAGAGAGGTAATACAACATTTGCTGACCTATTTTCGATTCCCTTTCTGATCAACAACAATAATAGTACAACAACAGAAAGGAAGGAGGGAGGGGCATAGAGGATAGGGGGTTGAGTATAGACAACTCATAGCCCAGCAGAACTATACAGTGCCAGGGTGATCTTATGAAGGCACAGACCTACAGTCAAAAGAAGGAAGCTTGGGGGTTCCTAGGACAATCTCCCGTGACTGTTTGCCAGTGGGGAGAGGGACCTCTCCTTCTCTATGCAGTAGTCCAGTGGGGGGACTCCAGCCTGCCAAGGTATTGTCCTTCTTAGGTTTAGGACGTGTCCAAAGGAGCTCTCGCCACTTGAAACTCGAGGTCCAAAAGGTTCTGGACTGGAATCTCCTACAAGTCCTGAACTCGACTGGTCTAGGCCTCTTCTCCTTCGGTGGGCCAGCAGAGAGCTCGGTGGTATCGGGGGCTCGGCGGTCTCGGTGGGGTGCTGGCCCACTCCGATGCTCCATGATGGGATCAGAGGTGAAGTGCCACTTGTTCTTCGTCTTCCGGTGCCGCTTCCGCTTTCTCCGGCGGCCACATGGCTTCCGCTGCAGGTTGCTTTCGGGGTTCAAGTCCTCCAGGGGCGGGGACCTCCACTGTAGTCTATTTCCGGGTCTCGCGTCTTCCATGGATGAAGACATCCGGCTTAGCTTGGCGTTTCCAAGGTCGGTCGCCATGTTTGACCGACCTTCCTCCACTCGCTTCCTCCCCCGGCAATGCCATGGCGGCGGGGGCGACGATCCCGAGTGGCGGACAGGACATCAGAGACATCCAGCTCCACCAGCGGCAGGCCTCTTGGCGGCAGCACACCGTCAGGGTCCGCACCCAGCCCATCCGACGGAGGTAGGTGGATAGAGTGTGGCTCACCCATCTCGTCCAGCCTCTGGGTCTGGCTCAATTCAGCAGCAGCTCCCTCAGTCAGCTTCTCCTCACTGCCCTCGGTGGCAGCCAGTCCATCTCCTATTTTGGGCTCCAATCTCTCCCGCTCCACCTTCAGGTCCCCGGTAGGGAGGTCCCAAGACTGGTCCCAGTTGAGGTCTGGGACAACAGGGGGCTCGTGCTGGAGTTTGTCCGTGGTATTGGATCCACGGACCATGGGTGGGTCCTGCGGAGTGAGGATGCCCAATTTCCTTAAGAGGTCCCCAAACTTGTCAAAAAGGTCCACAAGTTTCTTATATTCATTAATCAACTCTGCGATCGTTTGGGGATCGGGTTGATCAAATGAGGGTCTAGTGTTTCTTGTGGCCTCGGGAGAGGGCTGCTACTCCGATTCTCAGGGGCCTTTGCTGCATGCAGTCCCATGCCAGTTAAGTTTTAATTTAGGGGAGGGAAATAATTTTTTAGTTGTCTAGGTATGTGACCAGGGTTCAGGACTCCTACACATCTCTAAAAGGACCCCAGATAGTACCATTTGTAGAATTGTCTTCCCATTGAAGTCAATGGAAATAAAATGTTAAGAAATCACCTTCTCCCTGCACACACATGCACAACCACAAATGATTTCCTGTCAAGGTCATAGCAAGACAGCTCAACTTTGAATAAGTGGATTACTCCACGTATAACAATTATTATGTCATTTCCACTTGTATATAACTGAATTTGCTCACTAATCTTGACACTTTATGGCCAGAGGTACTCCCTTGACTGACACTTTTTGCTCTTTCCCTTGGCTCTACTTAGGAGTTTATTGCACTTACTTGAGCCCGACCCAGCTCGGATTCTATTTTCAGACATGTTATTGTTTTTATGATGTTGGTGTTTGTGTCTGTGGTATGTTTTATTGCTTGATTTTAATGCTTTTTTAAAATCTGTGGTTTGGGCTTGTCCCCATGTAAGCTGCCCCGAGTCCCCTTGGGGAGATGGTGGGGGGATATAACAATAAAGTTATTATTATATTATTATTAAAGGGACTTTACTTCTGAAAACATATGTTGTCACTAAATTTGTTCAATTCAGTGTTCCTGTAACCTGCACTCTTCCTGACATTTTTCACACACACATTCATTTCTTTACAGCTTCCAAACTAAGGAATCGTTTTCTACTTGCAGAGCTATTCTTGGCCACAGATAAACTTATCCTTACTTGCAAAGAATTCTACGATTCCTAAACGGTGATTTTAACCTGTCTTCCCAACAGGCTAAAAAATGTACAGAAGCTTCCATACACAATAGGCACTGGATGATGTTCAGGACTATGATTATTAAGTATCAAAAAATCAACAGCCAATACTTTAAAATGATAATTCTTGCAAATACCAGTACTTTGTAACTTTGCTCACATTTAGGGGAGGGAAGGAATTCTTTAGTTGTCTAGGTATGAAAGGCCACCTGTTGAAGGCCTTTCTCGGATTATTTGAAAAGACAGCCAGAAAGAAGAATATCAGTGTGAATTTAATTGACCAGAAACGGTGATTGCAGCATGTTCCATCCATTCCTTACTACATATACTTTTTCAAGGAAAAAGAATTATTCAGGCACTTACTCAAAGTTCTTTACTGGATGTTTCCCTTTCACATTATTATAAAAGGTATAACAAGACCAGAGTACAAGCTAGTAATATGTTCTTAACAACCCAGGAGATGTGTGCATCTTCTCACTTATGAAGCTTTCAGATTGTGGAATCCTGCTAACTCACGATGTTGGAGAGCTCAGACTTGGCTCTTCTTCCTGTCTCTACTCCCCAACCAATTATCCTTTGTTGCTCTATATTGTGGGCTCATTTCGTTGACTTTTTCTGTATCTTTCTGGAAGATCCTTAGCTCTACTTTGTAAGAATCACAGCTTTTCATTTTCCTCTTCTCTTTCCCTGTTCTTTCTTTACTGTCTTCTCCCCTATGATTGCCACATTCTTTGTAACCCTTTCCCCTCACTCTATCAGTTTGATCCAATCCTGCTCCACAGCCTTCTTATTTAAAGTGAAGACCCTCTCCACAAAGAGCAAGCTTCTAGATGAAATTCAAGATATTATATGTTTTCTTGCTAAAATAGATTTATATACCCTTGCAAGTGTATATTATTATGTCTCTGGTACATAAAAGTTGACTGGTGTGTTCATTTACTGCAGTGGTTCTTAACCTGTGGGCCGCGAACAAGCAGAGGGCCGCAAGGATAAAAATCTGGTCCGTGAGCCTCCTTCATCTTTATTTATTTTATTGTATTTATTTTATTTCTGCTCCTTTCACACCGCCTGCCACTCCTTCCCTATCACTGACCATGACAGATGTCCAGTATCAGAAACTAGACCTGATGTGGTCTATCCAATGTAATTTTCTGAATCAGCACCCCAAACCAAATTTAAAGTTGACAAACAACTAATTCATAACCCTTTTGGTACTAATGTTGGTGAGTGTTCCTTGGCCATAACGGTCCCTGGTCAAATTGTCCCTGGTCAAGCAGTTCCTGGTCAAAGTGGTTCCTGGTTTTTAAAAAAAGTTGGGAACCACTGATTTACTGAATTAACCAAATAGTGTGTATCACACAGAAACAAAAAATCTCAGCATGCTCAATAGACATTATTATTATTATAGAATATTACTGTAAACCAATTTCTTTAGATGAGGATGGACTCAAGCAAGAATTAGGTGGTATCTATAAATGAATACTGTTAAAAATAGGGAAGAACTCCAACATTAACAAAACCTGCCAGGTTTCTCTCTCTCTTTCCTTACACTATTGATTGTGTGGGATGGAGAAATACACATCTACCTTTCTTGCCACGGAATCTTCTCAACAACTGCAAATCACAGATTCTTTCAGATATGTTCAGTCTGAAATGGTCCCATGAGAATCTGTGTCTTCATCTTTATAGAATAGCAGCTAGACAGTTCAAATCATTAAAAAGAACAGTCTTTCCTTAATCTTTCCTTTGCAGAAAGTCCATAATCTCCTATCATCTGTGGAATAAGACAAATTGAGTATGGTATTATCTTGCTCTCCTTCACCTGCACATATAAGTTCACCGCTGTTTTCTCTCAATTTTGTGTGCACACTTACCTACTTACCTACTTTTTCCCTTCGTTACCTGCACACACTTGCAGTCACATCTGTGATCCCCCCTTTCAATGAATTTGGCAAAGCTACACTGGCTCTAGTCTATTGGTCATCCCATTCCTTCACCTGTGGAGAGCTCTGGATATTATCTCACCTGCATGAAGACCTGACAGCAGGTTTGGGGTGCATACCTCCATTTTCCAAGATTCTGAGAATTGTTTTCCAGAGGGTTTTGATGAAGGGTAGTCATTTGTCTTATAATGATCAGTCTTTAAATGGCAAGTTTGGCCATTGAAGCCTAGCATTTCCTTTCCTTGTTCTTGCTAAGTGGCAAAAATGATCCAATGGAGTCACAGGCACATAGCTGTAATGGTAGACATATTATAGGGTAAAAGTGAGTAGGATTGCTTAGTCTCTTTTCCCTTCAGATTCACCATTTATAATAAGCATACTATTAACTCATCAGAAACTGGGGGTGTGACAGTCGTGTGCAGCCCTTATCTCTATAAAATCCCTATACAATTATTTTAATCCATTGACATGGAAATACATGAAAGATTTTCAGCTCGAATAAAGTCTTAGAATAAACCATCCAACCCTTGTTGCATCCAGCTTTCCCTGGACAGAAGTTAACTTAATAACACACTTGACCTTTAATCTCCCGGCAAGAATATTCCCACGTGTACAATTAAGTTGAAGGAGATAAAGGGAAATATTAATAAAGCTGCAGATATCAAAGGTGTTGGGCAGGCTTTTGAAGATGCATCATAACAGATTTATTGAGCTATTTAAAAGTCAGCACTTTGTGCCATACACATACCAATGTTTCCACTTTGAAAATCATGACTGAGTGTATAGTTATGAAGTAAATAAGAAAAATAATATCTATGAGCTTATGCTGGAAAACTTCCTTTACATTTGACATACATACATGTTTGACAATGTCATCTGGAAGTCTGGATCCCGCAAACCCATCCTTTTTCTTTGAGTGTGAGTACAAGCACAAGAGAATAGTAGAGAAGGCATGGGCTGTCATAGAGAAAGAGGCCTAGAATCTCTTTTCGACTTTACCCAGCTTTCCTCTGATATTAGGTAAAGAATTCAGTATGTCTTATTAACTGTTTTGTTTTGCCATCAAAGACTCCCAAGTAGCTCCCAGAGATAGCTTGACCCACAAATGCAAGGGAACATATGTAATGTTATATATTATCATTTCTCTTTATAGATATCTTTCAGCTCCCCCTTGTTTTGGCTAAGCATTAAGATTACCATATTATGTGAATCTAATGCATACCCTAATTTTAGTGAGGTCATTTGGCCCCAAAAGGTGAGCGTTAGATTTGAGTAAATAGGGTATTTGTTTTATGCCCTGCTTTTCTCTCATAAAAGTTTCTTGATAACTGTAAGAATATCTACAAGGTATGTAGTGGAATGTGAACAATCAATACATTCAAACAGAACCCCACTAGTCATGATCCACCGTAAAATTCCCTTTCACAGACCTCATTGAAATGAATCAGAGCTACTCCAGAGCAATGCTGTGTTGATGTCCTACTCCAATTCATTAAACATTTCAATTCTCAGTCTAGACAGTTGTGGTCAGTACTGTAAACGTTCACTTCTAAATTGTATCTCCATCTCCAAACTTTTATACAGTGATTCAACTAATCCATTATTATGTTTTCAAAAAAAGAGGGCCCCAGTGAGGGAATTGCTAATATCTCTGCTATCACAGAGGAAGAGGCATTATGCTTCACTGTGGCTGCCCACCATCAATCTCCTATGTAGTAAATATTATGCCCCTCGGAATAGCCATCTAGGCCATAAACCCTCAGGCTTTATGATAATGCGTGAGTGCGAGTGCCAAATACTTCAAAGATTAAATTACAGAAGCAGCCACTTTCTTACGAACACAGATGTAGCAGAGTGACCCATGAGACCATTTGGAAAAAGTAATACATTCTAAGTTGTAAAAACTACTGAGCCTGGTTACTCTTACCTTAACTTTTATTATACCACTAAACATAACCCAGCATTTCATGAGTACTACCACAGACTGAGTAAATGTAATTTATTTTGCACTCAATATGATTTCACAGTTTAGGATGAAGGGGGAGAAACGCTAATGTATATGTTTGGCTTTGTTTAACATTGTTTAATTACTTCTATGTTTTTTTATTTAAAAATTGACAATAGGAGATACATATTTTTTCCCAGTGATGTAGACTTTGATGGGACTTGGGCATGGATGTATGGCTACCCAACACATAAACACGCTTATACAAATATATACAAATATATGTATGTATGTATGTATGTATATATATATATATATATATAGAGAGAGAGAGAGAGAGAGAGAGAGAGAGAGAGAGAGAGTCAAAATTCAGATATCATCCTTATGGCTAAGTCTGCATCCTAGCATCTTTGCTGAAACCTTTTAGGTGCCACTCAGTTTTAATAGCCTATCAACCCCAGGAAGGGGTTGGGCTCATAATTCATTTTCAGTTAGCTCAATTGAAATACATAGGGCAATTCTAATGAACTTTCTCTTGGGAATTATCTAGATTATAAACTCATACTGGGAGGCGTCATTAGCTAGTCTTTAACCACAAGCTTTAAAAGGAAATTGCTGAATTAACTTAAAGCATATTGCCTGGAAGAGTAATCTAGCTTCTAGTTAATTTGGCCCGGCCCTTCCTTTGAGGCTGCTTTGGTATCATTACATATAGAGACAGTGAGAGGGTGAGCTTTGGTCACATTGATTCACTACTATATTTGGTACCCTTTGGTGTGTCAGATGAAAAGAAATGGTAAGATATTAATGATTAGGTCAATTAATAATTTACATTGTTTCATTTCTTAACCTCACTACTGAAAGTCAGAAATCAAGTAATCTTGCAAAAGTTTCGACTAAATTGAAATTCTAGTTGTTGAATATAAAATCGTATATTTAAGTGACTATACTAACAAATAGGAGTGTTAAATACCTAATCACTGCAGGAATTATGAACTTTAGTCTCTAGTCTAGTGTATTTATTTATTTATTTATTTATTTATTGGGATTTCTGCACCGCCGACTCCCAGGGGCTCGCGGCGGCTCACAAAAGCCAATGGCACAGCGCCAGAGGGTTAAAAACATAAAGCACATAAAAACACAATTAAAACAATGCAATACAGCTAAAACAATAGAGCAGCAGCGGATACAGCAGCCCAGTGGGTGTACACACGAGCCTACTCACCGAAGGCCTGCCTAAACAAATAGGTTTTGCAGGCCCTTCTAAACGGGAGTAGGCTCGTGTGTATATATGAAACGCAAGAGGAGAACCACAAGGCTATGATAACAAGCTCAAAGATATAGCAAGATACTGTAACAGTTGGTCTAAATTAATAAACAAGCAACATCATATGTCAGCATTCTTATAAATCACATATGTATTGAAACATGACAAAACATATATGGCAGAAGCATGTGTGCCTGGAAATTACATACGAAGCTGTGAGCAGTTACAAGTTAGTATTAACTATACAATATATAGTATTGCAATGATCACAATTAACAAAAATGAGGGTCCATAAGGAGGGGAGGTGATTCCACCGTAAATGATAATGTTGAAAAAGTTCTGGGAGGCAACACAGGCGAAAGAGTCCCCCCCCGCAATGTTGCGCGGCAAGGAACCCAAGCCGCGGCGCTGAGTGGAAGCGGCCGCGTTGGGGAGAGCCTGCCGGAGAAGCCGGAAAAGGAGCAGCAAAGCAAGTAGCGATAGGTGAGAGCGACCTGTCGTGCCGTGGGGGCTCCGGTAAGAGCTCAGTAGACCCCACAAGTGGGAAGGAGAGCCGGGACAGAGCCGAACGGCTGGGTAATCTCCTGGCGCCAAGGTGGTTTGCCGTTTTCGCGTCCGTGGACGCTTCTTCGGGGCGCGTCGCTATTTCCAAGTATTATCTATAATAACATAACATGGTAATAACTCTAATGCCATGCTGGCCAGTCAGGGTTACACAAAAACAGAGCAGCAAAGATACAATGAAGGGGTTGAGGGAAAACATACCAGGTATCACAGATCAAAGAGTGCCAATGAAAGTCATCAGTCAGGCTGGATGCAGCAAGGAGGAGGAAAGCAGGGAAAAGTTCTAGGGAGGTCACAGGTGTTAAAAGTTTAAAGTAACAATTGTTGTAATGAAAGGACGTCGTTTAACCCACAGGGCGTTTCTGAATTGAGTAAAAGATGCCATTTGTTCAAAGCAAACTTTATAAGTTGTCTAATCCCGACAAAATGCTTAGTTTTGGCCTCTGTACATTCTCTTTTTCTCTTACCCCTTATATATGTATCAGACAATTTTGTTATTTGCATTCATCCATTAAGGATTTCAGGGAGGCTTATATGTTTTTTTCCACTCACGTATTCCAATTCATTCTCATTATTATGTGAGGACATAATTAAATTTATCAATAAACTATGTCTTATCATTGTGTGCAGAAATCACAGAAAACATTATCTTCATGTAACGTGGGAAGGACCTGATTGGAGGCTTTAACTTTAATTTTAGTTTATTTATTTATTTACAGTATTTATACCCCACCCTTCTCATCCCAAAGGAGACTCAGGGCAGCTTACAGAACACACATATGGCAAACATTCAATATTGATTATACAATTAACAAGGACAGGCAACACAGAGGTAAAAGCAGTTTTTTCAATCTTATTTCAGGCATCTTGGAGTCTGTGTTCGACTTCGGCCACGGGGCAGGGTGTGTGTGTGCTGTCGTTCCATCTTCCATGCCAAGCAGCTTTCCTCTGATTGATGTCCTTAAGGGCACCTTTATTACCTCCAAAAATGGTACCTATTTCATTTACTCGCATTTTTGCTTTCAACCTGCTAGGTGGGCAGGTGAACTGGGGCTAACGGCGGGTGCTCACCCTGACCTGGACTCTTAACTGTCAACCTTCCAATCAGCAGGATTTTTCTGCAGCACAGTAGTTTAGCCTGCTGTGCTAAGCCCGGCTAAATTAGTAACAGTTTAGCATTGTGTCTTAAGTTTAAACAGCATTTAATATTGACTATGGAATAATTTAAAGAGACAGCATAATAAACTAAGATTTGAGAATTTTTTGTTTCAACTTTCATAAAAACAGTAAACCGTGATCCCTATAGAAATGGCTACATAGGAAGAAAAGAGTGGAACATGTGTATTGATTCTTAACAATGACCAACTATGATTGAAAATGTGTGTTCTATTCATCTATCTACAGACAGGTCTCTTTTTATGTCAGGGGTGTATTCCTGGCCTTGCAGTGTAAACTGAATGACAAAAATTAGAAGAGCTAGTTCCATACATAATGACTGGTGACCAGGGGAATTATTCTGAAGGAGCATAAGTACAGGTTGAGCATCCCATATTTGGAATTCTGGCATCCAAAACACTCTAAAATTGTTTGCATAGGTGGTTGAGACAGTAGCATCTTTGCTTTTTGTTTCTTCAAATGTACACAAACTATATTTAATGCACACAATTAGTAAACATATTGTTTGTGAAAATACTTTCAGGCAATGTGCATAAGATGAATACAAAACATAAGTCAATTTCATGTTTAGACTTGGGTCCTATATCCAAAATATCTCATTAAGCATGTATTTCTAAACCTGAAGAAATTTGAAATGTTAAACATTTCTGATCCCAAGCATTTTGGACGAGGAATACTCAACCTGTATCCACAAAGTTAGCAATTTTACTCAACCCACCACTAGTTTTAAAGAGATTTAAAGTATAAAACATTGTTAAGTATAAAACTATTGGGTATATCATGTGGCAAGCCGCGCAGAAAAATAATCAATGTGGATTATGCAAATGTTTAACCTTTAAACAATGTTTGAGATAGTGAGTAAATATGTGGACAGATTTCGTATGCTATACATTATTTTGTTTTTCTTTTTGAATTCCAAAAGGTTTTCATCAAAGATTTCTGGGAAACTTAATAGTCTGGTCTAAGAGAAGGAATAGATTCAGGAGTAGAAAGTGGGAATATGGAAAATTAGCAATTTTCACTGTGAAAGTATGTAAGCAGTGGAATACTTTCTCAAGTTCTATTTACCACATCTGAGAAAGTATGTTTAAAAATGGAAAAGGAGCAGAAAAAGCCACTAAATGAAATAAAAATAGAAAGAAGGGGCTTGGGCGTTCTATTCAGGATGGAAGGTTATATATTTAGGAGTGATTCGCTAAGAAAAGGGGCAAATACAAAGAATCAAGAAATTTATAAAATGAACATGAAGTGCAAAGCATGCATAGTATGAGAACTTTATCTCATAATACTAGAACCCAGAGTCATTTATTGAAACTGAATGGTGGGACATTTAAGGCAGATAAAAGAAATAATTTCTTCATATAAGCATAGTTAAACAGTGAAATTCATTACAGATTACTGCCAAGCTGGACAGTTTTAAAATGGGCTGGACAAATTCATGGGTGATAAAACTATCAGTTGCTACTAATCATGATGACTATATATTATCTCTGGGATTCAGTCTGCCTTTGCATCCCGATTGCTGGCGAACTTGAACAGGAAGGTGCTGTAACACTCATGTTTTCCTTATGGGCTTCCCTGACACACTGGAGAAACAGGATGCTGGGCTAAAAAGATCCTTTTTCTGATCCTGTGTGGTTGTTCTTATGAGTATTATTATTATTATTATTTCTTACCTGCCTCTCCTTATTAAAATTTATAGATAAAAAATCACATATATTAAAAACATAGACCTAAGATTAAAACACATTAAAACCATGCATCTCAACAAAAGGCCAATTCAAAATCCGTAGTGTATAAAATTGACTGTGTAGATCTGCCAGAAGCAATACATTTTTAATTCTGTTAAATTCAGAAGCATATTGAAGCTCTCCTGGCAACGGCAGGTCATTCCACAGACTTGGGGTGGCCAATGAAAAGGTCCTCTTGCTGACATATAGATTTTCCATCTGAGTGTAGCCATACTTCTATTAACAAAGCCTCTGACCAAGAAGCTTATTTTTACTAAGTTTTTGTAATGTCAACTTCCTTCCATCTTTCCTTGTGGTCTATCTAACTCAATGGTTCCCAACCTATGGTCCGTGGACCACCAGTGGTCCCCAAGAACTAAAATATGATCTGCAGCCTCATCATTACTACACCGTTGCAATGAGAGCGACTGGTCTCATGAAACCCTCTTAATAGTGCTGAGGCTTATTAAATACTAGCTTGGGGACCCGGCCCTGCCTGGGTTATTTGAGAAAGGCATTGTGTGCCAAAGTTGGTCCTTATCAGATGTTTACGTGGTTCGCAGTGGTCTCAGGAAGTTAGTGAAGGTACTGCGAGTCCCATCGGCCATGGTCCATCGCTTTGAACCAGATTATATGAGTGTGGACTCAGAAAACGCAGTTAAAGCAGATATGGTGGGTTT
The DNA here is from genome assembly GCA_030556195.1 of Anolis apletophallus. NCBI lineage: Eukaryota > Metazoa > Chordata > Lepidosauria > Squamata > Anolidae > Anolis > Anolis apletophallus. The sequence continues at coordinate 34,212,928 of JARBWK010000005.1, forward strand.
TTCTGCCTGAACATCCAGGGTTATAAGCCTGTGTGGAAGGTCCCTGGGTTATGTGAGTGAGTTTGCACACATCTGAATAAAATCCCATGCTATGTGTTTTGAACCAGATTATATGAGTGTGGACTCAGAAAACCCAGTTCAAAGCAGATATGGTGGGTTTTCCTGCCTTAACATTCAGGGTTATAAGCCTGTGTGGAAGGTCCCTGGTAGGCATGGTTTCGAACCCAAAAATGGTGATTCTAAAATCAAATGGGGGGGGGGGGATTTTTTTTTGATTAGTAAAAGAAAGACTTACAAAAAAATTCCAAAAATTTCTAAAATGTAACTTAATTACTAACGAAATTCGTTAGTAGTTCGTATGCCAGCGCATGCGCATTCCAGATGGTTTTGGCCTACAACTCCCAGAAATCCTAACAGCTGGTAAATTGGCTGGGATTTCTGGGAGTTGTAGGCCAAAACTTGAATAAATCACACTGAATTCTAGATGGGACTCTCCAAATAGGAAGGAGGGAGGGAAAAAAGGAGTAGGAGGCCCCCCCTCGCTCCTCGCTGCCTCTCTCTCACCCCGATCCTGAGGGAGCAAGGGCCCAAGTTTGCCCAGGCTGAGAGGAAAAGGAAGAGGCCTGAGGCTGTGAGGAATGGTGGGAGTTGAAGTCCAAAACACCTGGAGGGCTGAAGTTGGCCCCTCATGAAGCCTCTTCAAGGCTTTAGATCCTGGCAGGCAGAAGGGGCAGGGAGGTCCCGTCCACTCCTCCTGCCCTGCCAGGATCTAAAGCATCAAAGAGAATTGGGGTGAGAAACCAACCTAATGTATAATAGAATGAATGCTACTGTAAGTGCCTAATATTATAAGTAATCAACTGGTCATATACCTACATTCCATGCACATGCAATAATACAGCAGTAATAACAATGGGTATAAGAAGAGGTAAAATTCAAACCGAGTATTCTGACTGTGGTCCCTCCAGCGGTGCAAACTGCAAAGGCTCTTCTTTATGAGCCTGGGAAAAGCCAAAACCCGGGCACAGCGTTTGCTGCCTGGGTGCACACACATACATATTCTTTGGGGGATTGCTGCAGAATCCCGGGCTCATAGAGAAGATTCTACAGCAAATCCCCCCCCCCCCAAAGAATATGTATGTGTGTGCACCCAGGCAGCAAACGCGGGGTTTTGGCTTTTCCCGGGCTCATAATGAAGAGCCTTTTGCAGTTTGCGCCGCTTGAGGAGGGACCACAGTCAGAGTACTTCGGTTTGAATTTTACCTCTTCTTATACCCATTGTTATTACTGCTGTATTATTGCATGTGCATGGAATGTAGGTATATGACCAGTTGGATTACTTATAATATTAGGCACTTACAGTAGCATTCATTCTATTATACATTAGGTTGGTTTCTCACCCCAATACTCTTTGATGCTTTAGATCCTGGCAGGCAGGAGAGGAGGAAGCCTGGAAAAATTGTAAACAAAGAGGTTTACTCAGAAGTAAATCCACAAAGGAGGGCACTTCATCCAAAGTGCCCTCCTTTGCAGATTTACTTCTGAGTAAACCACTCTGTTTACATTTTTTCCAGGCTTCCAGCCGAAAGAAGGAGCGAGTTTAGGGCTTGCCTTGCCATAATACTTATTGGCAAGGGAGGCGGGAGGGTGGTGAGAGAGAAGGAGGGTGCCCCCTTACGACCTAATAATGACACTTAAAGTCCCTGGGTTATGTGAGTTCCTTTGCACACATCTGAATAAAATCGCATGCTATTTTATTTTTTTAAATTTATTTATTGGGCTTCTATGCCGCCACTCCCGGGAGGCTCGGGGCGGCTCACATAAGCAGGATACAAAACAACATATTAAAAACAGGTTAAAACACAGCAAAGTATAACAACAATCTAAAAACAACAAGATTAAAAGCCTGATGTGGAGAATACAGGCACAACAGGTACAAGGGGATTACAGATATGATGGGCTATGTGGTTTGAATCAGATTATATGAGTGTAGACTCAGAAAACCCAGTTCAAACCAGATGTCATTGTTGGGAGCCGCAAAGTGTTTTGGTCTAAAACTCCCACCATGGCTGACTGACTCAAGCCTTTGCATTATCCCCCTCTGGCAGTTTAGAGTGTCAGAATGTTCGTGTTGGCTGGCCAATTAGAGGCGTTATGCAAATACTCCCTCACTGGCAACCAATCATGTTGTCAGAATGTAAAGGCTGGGAGCCAATCAGAATGCTGCCACATACATACAAACATACAAACAAACATTCCGCTTTATTATATATAGAGAAGAGATGGTTTTCTGTGGGTGAGCAGATGGTGACTACTGGCATATGTTCTGTGTCAGAAACTAGAGCTTATGTGGTCTAGCCAAAGCAATTTTCTAAATCAGCACCCAAAGTAACCAAACCAAATCTAAAGTTGATTTGTAACCCCTTTGGTACTAATGTTGGAGCATGGTGTCTTGTCAAAGTGTTCCCTGGTCAAAAAAAGGTTGGGACACTGATCTAGTTAAAATTCTTTTACTAACAGCATCAGTGTCCCGTTCCAGCAGTGTTTCTGCAGTAGTCAGTGCTACAGTAGAATCTCACTTATCTAACCTTCACTCATCCAGGGTTATCCAATGCAGTCTGCCTCCCGCCTGGATCCACAGCTGTTTCAATACATTGAAATGTTTTGGTGCTAAATTCATAAATACAGTAATTGCTACATAATGTTACCATTATTGAACTGCTTTTCCTGTCGATTTGTTGTAAAACGTGGTGTTTGGGTGCTTAATTTGTAAAATCGTAATATAATTTGACGTCTTTTCCTTAATCCCTCCTTATTATTCAACATTTTTGGTTATTCAAGGTTCTGCCGACTCGTTTGTATGGGATACGCGACACTCTACTGCAGACCTGGGCAATTGCCGGCCCTCCAGGTGTTTTGGACTTCAACTCCCAGAAATCCTAGCCAGTTTACCAGCTGTTAGGATTTCTGGGATTTGAAGTCCAAAACACCTGGAGGGCCAGCAATTGCCCAGGTCTGCTCTACTGTATAAAGTTTGATTTGAGAAAGAATGGGATTCTTCTCCAGTTAATCTTACTGTAACTGTGTGCACCTGCCTACAACAGCAAGATAAAAAGTGCCTGCCCTTACTGTGCATATGTAAACAGAAAATGAAAGGCTGAGAGCGGCGGTATACAAATATAATAAATAAATAAATGAAAAGAAGAAACCCAAGGTACCTCCAGCATGTAAACAACCCCCCCCCCCAAAGAAACCCATAGACCTGCTGCAGTTCGATCACTATATACTATTTCATACTGTTGATGCGGTGGTTTTTAATTACTTTTAAATTAACATTATTAAGTTCTTTTAAGTGATTATTTTTGGGAGTCACTTTGAGTCTCACTTTGGGAGAAAGGTGTCCATAGAGATGAAACAAACAAATTTTGTCTCTAAAACATAAATAGTGAAAAAAACTGGAGGCAAGTTGAAGCAAGAGTCAACCCCCTGTGCAATTTGATTTTACATGTGCAATTTTGTTGGTTTCAAATGACATGTGGGCCTGCCCTTCTTTTTTGTGGTATAGGAACCTTTCCCAATTCCTGGTTTTCTGCCTCTGATACCAACATTTTTGCTAAAGAGGCAGTGCTCAGGAACATACATATGCTTTGTTATCTGAGATATGCCTGTAATGCAAATAAAAGGCCTACATTAGATAGTATACGCACAGTTGATAAATGCTTTCTTTCACATTTTCATCTTGAATTTGTAGAGGTGCAAAAGTGCTTTTAATGTGAAAAATACCCTTGAGTATGGAAGTTCATCTGGAAATCAGGATAAGCTGGAGATGAAAAATAAAGGCGATGAAATGTATTTAGTGTTATGTGAAATCCCTTAGGGCCAGCTGAATCAGTGACAGAGATGAAGAAAATTGAAGTATTTTCTTTCTGTGTGGCATGCAGTGGATACGTAGTGATAACAAGGCCCACACTATTCAGTATGCGAGAATTTTCTTGAAGCTGTATCTGTAGGGAAGGGAAGAGAGAACTCAGCTTGCTCTAACCATATTTTCTGCAAGGGGTTGGTTTGATCGTAAAAGTAGAATCTATTCTTGATTGCATTGCCATTTAGAAAGAGTTCAGGAGTCATGGTGATTTAGTGAAGGACATATTTTCACTTTTGCATTTTAGCATATTTCTAACTTTGTAGGAAAGTGTTCTGAGTTTTAATGCTATCACTTTACATTTGGGGAAATAGCGATAGCAAAAAAAATGATTATTTTGTTATTCCTTTTGTTCTTGTGTGCCAGGGAAAGAGAATATTAAAAAGGGGGTGGAAGAATTGTAAACACAGGTTTCTGCTACAAATTATAGCATAGGGAATATTATTCTTGATGATACCTCAAGTTTGCCAGCTGATTTTTTTCTTCATTTGGACATTGCCTTTAAAGTGGCTAACAGATGGCAAAGCACTCAGTAATAGTCTTGTCACTTCGCTCATTTACATGCAGAAGCTGCTCTGACATTGTTAGTTTGCTGTTTTATTGCCTACTAGGAATACTTCTGCCTAATATGAATGCAAGGATCCATAGGGAGCTGTCATCATTCCATACTGAGAAGACCAGAAATTGTTATACAGTTTAGAGAAATTGGTGGAATTATTCAATTAGAAAAACAGATATTCAATCAAGGGTGAGGGGAGGAAGCATTTCCATTTGAAAGCCACCCAAATTTGTTTTAATCTGGTGATTTAATGCTGAATCATGTCACACCATACTAACATGAGCTTGGTGACCTGGAAGTTCACAGTACTAGTGTAAATATCATATATTAAATAGCATTAAAGGATTTATTCATATAATGTATATGTATCAGTTAGGATAACAGACAAGTAAGTACATGTAATGGTTGTGTAAGCTCTTAAAATGTTCTCGGCATGTTCACCAATATATCTTCAGGGGTAATATTAAAATTTATTATTTGGGATTTCATATTGGACAGCTTCATTGCCACTTTTTATGTGAACACACAACACAATTTCCATGCAAATACTGAATCATATAAACCAGTTGACAAAATATGGCCCATAGCTGCATGTGGCCCTCAAAGGTATATTTGTGCCGCTAATTCTACTTCCCTGGCCCAACATTTGTCTAGCAATGATATGGAAAAAGGATGGATCTCCTGGAACCTTCTTAGAGCAATTAGTCCCCCTTTCCATTCCTCATGGGGTGGGGGCTTATACTGTTTAATGTTACAAGTAACTCTAAACCAGAAATGATTGCTGGCCATTTCTTCATCTTGAGGAGATGTTCAGTCTGTGACACCCCTGGACAACCCCAAAGGTATTAAATTGTCCCAACCAACCTGCAGAGGTTGCTCACTGTAAAATACTTAGGATTTTTAGAACACAAGGCAAAACAATCTTCAAAGGCAGGGCTGCCACCAATATTATAAAACTGTTCCCCAGTCTTCTGAATGGGGATGGGTTGTAAGAGAGGCACACAGAGACGTTGGTTTTAATAATAACAAAGAAAGATGTTTATTTGTTTACTGTGAACAGGCATGCATTAAAATTGTAATGGTTGCAGATTGGTACAGAGCTTAATGGTTACTGGGAATAGTTCAACACTTAAAACTTTAGGTTCCAGACAACCTTTAAAATACACAGGAAACTTTTAGCCTTCAACTAAATAGTTCCTTATTCCCAAATAGCCCAATTACCAGGGTCTGTTCTCTAAACTACTGTCAAACACTTTCTCCACAACTGCTAACTGACTCCCACTATCTGACTCCTAGCTCCAACTTTATTCAACTGTCAGATTTTCACACACACACACACCCCCAGGTTCCTTTTTTTTCTTGTCCTGACCAAACTCCACCCACTTTTCCTCTAGGGCTCCCATCCAGTCACGTGGCTCTACACATTCCACCAGGCTGCCCTCTGGCTCTGCCCCTTTTTGGCAATGTGTTCACAAGAGTTCTGCCCACCTTCGACTGGTTTCGGCCACTGGATGCAGAAACTGTTGATAGGATAGTTACTGCAACTAGACCGACAACTTGCTCCCTCGATCCATGCCCCTCCTGGCTAGTGAAAGCTTGCCTGGAGGGGTTGCGTGACCCCCTGTTGAAACTAGTCAACACCTCCCTTGAGCAAGGAGTGTTTCCAGGGGGACTAAAAGAGGCAGTGGTCACTCCATTGCTGAAGAAGCCAAGTTTAGACCCATCTTCCAACTACCGCCCAGTATCGAATGTGTCGTTCCTGGGCAAGGTGGTTGAGAGGGCAGCAATGGAGCAGTTGCAGTCCTACCTAGATGATGCAACTTGGTTAGACCCCTTCCAGTCCGGCTTCCGTTGAGGGCATGGGACGGAGACGGTGTTGGTCGCCATCACAGACAAGCTGCGCTGCCAACTCGATCACGGTGGATCGGCGCTGCTTGTGTTATTGGACCTCACGGCAGCATTCGATACTGTTGATTATGATATTTTGACCCACTGTCTGGCCAGGGTGAGGGGGACAGTTCTTAATTGGCTGTCCTCTTTCCTCCGGAAATGGCTCCAGCGAGTGAGAAGGGGTGAGGTTGTCTCAGGGGCTGCCCCCCTTTATTGTGGGGTCCCCCAGGGGGCAATCCTCTCCCCTTTATTATTTAACATCTATGTCCGACCACTTGCTCAGTTCGTACTCAGCTTCGGGCTGGGGTGTCACCAATACGCGGATGACACCCAGCTCGTTCTTGGGATGGAGGGCCGGCCCGACTCTGTACCCGATAATTTCCATCGTTGCCTAGAAGCCGTTACTGGATGGCTGCGAGCCAGTAGGTTGAAGGTGAATCCGGCTAAGATGGAGATCCTGTGGCTGGGCCGTCCGGGTACGAGTGAGATCCAGCTTCCAACCCTGGATGGGGTGACCCTTTGCCCATCATCATTGGTTAAGAGTCTAGGAGTCACGCTTGACTCCCATCTGACAATGGAAAAAGATATATCCACCTTCAGTGGAACAGCGTTCCATCATCTCCGGCAGGTGAGGAAGCTGGCTCCCTACTTGTCCCATCATGACCTAGCCACAGTGGTCCAAGCCACGGTCATCTCAAGACTAGACTACTGTAATGCTCTCTTTGTTGGCCTTCCTCTGAAGGTGATCCGGAAGCTCAAGCTGGTGCAGAACGCCGCAGCCCGGCTAGTGACAGGTCTTCCATCTCGCTGCCACATCACACCAGTCCTGCGGGAACTGCACTGGCTCCCAATAGAGCACCGGATCACCTTCAAAGTGCTGGTTTTAACCTTCAAGGCCTTGAACGGTCTGGGGCCGGTGTATCTAAGGGACCACCTCTCCCCATATAGTCCTTCAAGACCACTGAGATCCGAAGTATCGAACCTCCTGACGGTACCGAGTCATACTGCCCTCCACTTGACCACAACACGGAGGAGAGCTTTTAGCGCCATCGCCCTGGTGCTATGGAATGCTCTTCCTCCAGCCATTCGTGCGTTGTCCAATTTACTGGCATTTCGAAGGGCCTGTAAAACCCTCCTGTTCATGCAGGCATTTGGGTAGGAAACTGCTAGGGTTCCACAATATGGCCAAGGGCTATGACCTCATGTAGCGGGCGCGCATATTGCACGACCTAACTATGGATGTAACCCTACGTCCAAACATATTTAACATGTATGACGTACTGTATTTTTATTGTGTTTTATGGTGTTTTTAATGATTGTAATTGTTTTAATGATTTGTAAGTCGCCCCGAGCCACTTGGAAGGGGCGACTGAGAAGTCGAAATAATAATAATAAGATGGATTCCTGCTGGTTCCTCCTCCACTTGATTCAGAGTCCACAAAATGGATGTCTAAATGTTGGACCTTTATTGTGTTGTGGCATTGAATTATTGCCAACTGTAAACCCCCCTGAGTCGCCCTTGGGCTGAGAAGGGTGGTATAAATATGTCATAAATAAATAAATAAATGCAGAGCTAACACTGGTCCTGCAAGGTAAGACCGTTCGTTACACTCACCCATTGCTTTAAGCCATGCATCATTTTAGCTTAAACCTTTATTGCTAAGTTAAGATAGATGTTTGGCAAGTTGCAAATTCAAACCATACTATGCTTATCTATTCATCGACATATACATGGAGCCCTTTGATTTTTGGTCTCACCCAGTGAGTAAGAAAACCCTAAGGAAGGAACTGAGCAGTTCAGGAAGAAGAATTCTGCAATTGGATCTTGCATTGCTTTTCACTGGATTCATGGGACCTTCATAGCAGCAACAAGCAACAAATTGAATGTCTAATTTATTGATCATTTATTATGACTCAAACTGTGGTTGCATTTTCAGTACTCAATTACAGTTGTCCCCATTGAACCTAGAAAAATGGGGGAGAGGGAGAAGAGAGAAAGAAAGAAAGAAAGAAAGAAAGAGAGAAGGGTGATGAGGAAAGTTGAAGAAAAATCCAGTATGTTCCATATTCCAGAAAGCTCCAAAATTTCCCAATTTCTCATTTTGTTCATTAGTCAACAAAACAAAGCAATTCTTTGTTGCTCAATGTCATGTCAATATCTTATTAAACATAAATACAATATGCTATGAGACAGTATTTTATCGGTGTACATATAATGATATAATGACCCATCATTTCAGTCTATTCAGCTTTCTGGAATGATACATTACACAGTGAGTGAAGTTTTCACACTCAAGCTTTGTAGTTCCCTCTGGAAACCAAATGGGCAGGAGCTTCAGCTATGCATTCTGAACATACAGCTGTGATTGTCTCTGTCATTATCCAGGTCCACAGATCAAAATGAAAGATTAAAGTCAAGTCTGGCAATGGCTTGCTACTCCAGCCACGATTACTAAATTAACAAGACTCCTCAACAACATTAGAGAAAGGGAGAGATTTCCAATATATCCTAGCACAAAGCCAAGTCTACCTTCTCCTCAACGTGTCTGGAATACATAGTCCCTTACTTTTGAAGATTTTGGTTTCATATGAAGCTGCTGGTATTAATAAACACCATAATGGACTCCTCAGATACAGTGTGTTAACAATAGATGTGTCCTTCACTCTCCAATAATGCATCAAGAAGGAATATGGTTATTTATATGGTGCCATAAATATGTACAGCACTTTACAGTGTATAAGAGGAAATGTTCTTGCACCAAGGACTTTATAGTCTGATATTTGCTGTAGGGGAATATTACCACAAGAGAAAGGAAGCAGATGGTTTAAGGTTTAGATAAGATGGATGTGTGTTTAAGAGGATTGTGTTTTCTTTCTTACCAATGTGAAGCTGCCTGATGTGGGGGCACTATACCCTTTCCTGCTTTCTTCAATATATGAAGGATTTGTGGGATTTCACCAGTGGATACCCTATCACCAGTTTGAACTTGGCTATGAGTTAATGACTGGATTAAAGTCCAGTAATTTTGTATAGATGGGGATTTTCCCATATCCTCCATGTTCTGGAAATCCTACATAACTTGGGATTCTTATACAAATGATATACAAACAATACTGTTTCTTATGGTCTCAAAATATATAACAAATGTGGATGACAAAATCATAATGTGCTTTAGTAATGGAGCACAGATGACCAGATATTTAAAAAGTGAGACCACTGGTCTCTTTATATTAATATAATTTATTGTTGTTTTATTTATTTATCATGTCAGAAGCGAACCAAGGGTACAGTTGTAATGTATTTTAAAAACACAAATTTTATAAACTTGGCATTATATTAGATCAGGGCTGTCCAACTGGCGGCCCCGGGGCCGGATTCGGCCCCGTAACCTGTTGGACACGGCCCCACCTATGCCCTCAGCCGCCATTTTTAATTTTTTTTAAAAAAAATCGATTTTTTTAAAAAAATGGCGGCCGGGGGGGAGGGGGAGGCGGGGCAGGGAGGAGGAAGAGAGCTAGCTCCTCCTTTTCGGCGCCCCCCCTCCCTACCTAGGGCGGGGGAGCCGCCGAAAAAGGGCAGAAGGCGGCGCCAAGAGCAGCGCATCACAGGCCTGGCGTGACGCGCTGCTCTTGGCACCGCCTACTCCTCCTTTTTGGCGGCTCCCCTCTTGGCGCCGCCTACCCTCCTTTTCGGTGGCTTTAGGAGGGGGCGGGGCCTGGGCTGGGAGTGGGGCCTGGGGGCGGGGCCTGGGGGTGGGGCCGAGTGGCCCCGCAGGTCATCAGTGACCTCTTATCCGGCCCTGGACCCGCCAGAAGTTGGACAGCACTGTATTAGATGTTCTTTGACCAGTAGCTGACCACTTGGAGTGCCTCTGGTGTTGCTATAAGAAGGTCCTCCATTGTGCATGTGGCAGGGTTCAGACTGCATTATAATAGGTGGTCTGTAGCTTGCTCTTCGCCACACTCGCATGTCATGGACTCCACTTTGTGGCCCCATTTCTTAAGGTTGGCTTTGCATCTCATGGTGCCAAAAGTCAAAAAAGAACAGTGGATAAAGCTGATAACAGAAGTCAACATGGATAGGAGCAGTCAGAAGCTGTGGAGGCTGCTAATACAATTGAGCAATGATCATCACAAACTAATACTCATGCCAACATAAAGGCAGATCAGATAGCATATCAACTTCTGAATAATGGGAAACCCAACCTTTGCCACCAAAGTAGGAAGGAAACCAATAGCCAGACAACCAGATAATGAGAACAATAACCTTCATGAACCTTTCACATCTACTGAATTGGACATGACTCTCAATAAATGTAAAAATGGCAAAGCAGCTGGCCAGGATGATCTATGAATTGAACAAATTTAACACTTTGGCCCAAAAGCAAGGTTTTGGCTGCTGAAGCTGATGAACAACTGCATTGCATCCTGCCAGATCCCCAAAACCTGGAGAAAAGCGAGTCATAGCCATCTTGAAAACAGGCAAAGACCATAATGATCCAAAAAGCTATAGACCAATCTCCTTGTTGTGCCATCTTTACACAGTTCTGGAGAGACTTATTTTGCATAGAATTATGTGGAAAAAATAGACCCATTTATGATTCCACAGCAAACTCGCCTCAGGAAAGGCAAAAGCTGCACATCACAAGTGCTGAACTTGACACAGGACATAGAAGGTGGTTTTGAAAGGCAATAGATTAGAGGAGCTGTCTTCATAGACCTGTCAGCAGTTTATGACACTGTAAATCATCTCCTTCTCCTGAGAAAAACTTATAATATCACAAAGGATTACCACCTCACCTGCTTCATAGGAAATCTGCTACAAAACAGAAGCTTTTGTGTTGAATTCCAGGGCCAGAGAAGCAGATGGCCAAAACAGAAGAACGGCCTGCCTCAGGAGAGCATGCTTGCTCCAGCAATGTTTAACATTTACACAAATAAAAGTAATAATAGTAGGAAGAAGAAGAAGAAGTTTGTTACCTGCAGCTCAGGGTGGGATACGGCATCATTAGAACAAGAGATAAAACACTATAAAAAGACTCTAACTAGCTGTGGGTCTTAAAGGTTCTTTCCAACCCTGCTACCTTAAATATTCTATATGGTTTCCTTTTTAAAATTGTGCCTATTCTTAAGGTGCTTGAATTCCACAGTGGGAGAAAGGTGGCATATTTATTAATTAAATGAAAGAGAGTGAATATAAAATTATATTGTCATTCATTCCTTTGCACTCCTAATATCAAGACAGTGGGATTTCTGAAAGTGAGCATTACCTATTATGTTGTTTTGCTTGGGATAAGATCAATGGAAATGTATGGCATTTTGGTGATATGTTATTTTTAACACACATACACAGATTGGGAATTGGAGGGTAATAACAGCATGAATACTGCAGTATGTTTTTGTTCCCTCAATAGGTTTGTAGGGAGGCAGGTCATTGCTGCTATTTATAAAAAAGTAATTGTGACACAGTAATAACTGTGACTTAGTATTGGGACTCAATGTGATTTACAAAAATTAAAATAGAAGATTACATGCTAAAGGCGCTTCCAGGGCAATAACCTCAAATCTCTAAAGGTAATCTATTTTTAAGCTTTGCACAAGATTTTTTTTAACTTTTGTAAGTTGTCTTCAGTCTCAGACAGGGAAAAACGTGAGATAATATTAATTAATTATAATGGCTGGAAATTGCAGTCACAGTTAAACGTATTTGATAGTTTAGTAAATACATTGAGATTGTAGAAGTCCCCCAGCCCAGACTTACTGGACATCAGCTGCTGCAAGTGACAGGGATCATTTCCCAGCCAGCTGGAATGCAGCAAACTGATGTTTCCAGTAGCTTCTATGTGCAGCCTCCAGGGCAATGGTTGGAAGCAGTATCTTTGTTTTGATACCTCTTCAAACCAAATTTCAGTCACCAAAAGAGGGTAGAAATAGTCTGCTGTGTCCCAATTGACAGGAGAATGAATATTCTCACTTGCAGCAGCTGCTGCCTGATAAATCAAGATTAAGGGGCCAAACCAAGAGGTGCTACTTAAACACACAACTCAGCGAGTTACACCACCAAGTAACACATGTAGAATTCCAGTTGAAGATTATGGTGATAATGATGATATTATCTTTAGTACATATTTGTTGATACCATTTTCATTGCCATGTCTCCATCCTACAGAACCCTGGAATGTTTATTGGAAGACAGAAATTTAGTCTCGTAAGGAAGCTCAATGTTGCAGTCCAGATAAGAACACATGCTCTGTAGCAGGGAATTATATGTCCTTGCCCAAAAGGAAAGCCCCAGGATGGAACCATCACAGTTAAAATTGTCATACTGCTACAACTACACAGAAAATATACACTTTGTCTTTCTCTTCAGCTTCAACAGTGCTCCAATTCAGCTATTCCGAATATAGTGGGCAGAAGGAAACATGCACGTTGACCGTACTTCTGGTCTCTGTGTTCATGAGGAAGGTTTCAAGCTATAGTATTTTAACTTTTCTAAACTATCTTTAATCCCAAGGTTATTTATTTATTTATTTGTCACGTTTCCCTCTCAGACCGAAAGCGACTCAGGGTGGTTTACACAAGGCATTCTCTGCCCTCCAATCAAAACACAAGCAAAACAAAACCAAACAATAACCATATAACATAACAATTAGCAATTAAAACATACAATTGCAGTCTCAATGTCACGTTGAAATCACTTTCCGCCACGTCGTCATCATTCCATATATCTAATTAAACTGTTATATTTCATCAGCAAATGCCTGCTCAAACAGCCAGGTCTTGACTTTCTTGCGAAATGTCAGGAGGGAGGGGGCCAATCTGATGTCACTAGGGAGGGTGTTCCAAAGCCGAGGAAAAGGTGGAATGATTATGATGATAATGCAAATACCACTATTGGCAGTAATCTATTTGGGGGTACTAATTACCATACATTCATGATGTATAAAAGTTCAACTAGGATGGTCCTTAACAAAAAAAATTACTTCACTTTTGACCATCAAAATAGTCCTTTGACCATCCACATCCCAACCATGCAGCCAAAGATCTACAAAATCAATGGGTCATTGAGGTCACCCTGTTCAAAACACACATACTTTTTTCAGCTCGCTGCAAAACACTCAAAAGTGTGTGGCTTGCTACAGAACACCGGCCCCTCCCTTGTTAGATACAGTGCTGCCTGTAAAGAGCAATTGCATTGCCAGAGGGCTTATTGATCTCTTTTGAGTGGCTGTCTGCCATGTTTCTCTTTCTCTGTTCACTTGCCAAATCAGGGAGTCTAAGTGGTGTTGATAGGCAGGAGGTGGAACAACTGTAACCCTATGTGCTGGAAATAGGCACAAGAGATATTGTGCATAATACATTAGTCTAACAAGGCTCCAATGACAATAAATGCTTTGTTGGATACACCTGAAAAGAAGCTGAGTGGAGAAGAGCTTCCTTCTTTCTATCCAAAATCTCTGCATTTAATATCACGAATCCCAGGCACTAATACTATGGCTTTCTCCATAAACCTTGCTCATAGCACTTGTTACTCTCTTTTTTTCTAAGCTAAACAACCTCAAACTCTAGCTAGCCTTTTGCTATTCAGATGTTTTTTCCAGCATATTGATTGCTTCAGTTCGTATTTTCTGTAATTTATACAACTGTATCTGTTTTGAAGAAGTGTGATCACAATGCTTCACAATGATCCAGGTGTGATTAGCGGTGGGAAGGCCTAGGAAAAAAAACCAGAAAAAATGTGGGAGGGTGGACAAATTGGGGGGATGAGCAGAAAAAAAATGGGAAAAATTGGAAAAATGATATAACTGTTTTTCCCCTAATTTCTGGTGCCCCCCAGGCCTTTTCATCTAGATGTGATCATAAAGTTATTTGGAGCTCTTGTATGATACTAGCTATTTCTTTCCCTAAGTTCTGACATTAACTTTGCGATTTTCATGGTTAATTTACACACTAGCACAAGCAATCTAATATCCCTTCCCTTCCTAGGGATATTAGATTTCCCCCCTCCCTCCTGACTTTTTGGAAAAGAGTAAAAACCTAGCTCTTTGAGCAAGCCTTTGGCAATGCAGCGTAACAGAGTACGCTGTAAACACAGTATGATGAAATAACAAATGTGGAATGGCTTAGACGATGCAAATGGACAAGGAGTTGAACTGGTGATTATAGTTTTAATGGTTTTATATGGATTTTTAAAATTGATATGTACATACAGTATGTATGTTGTGGCATCAAATTGTGCCAATCTGTACATCGCCTTGAGTCACCTTCAGGCTGAGAAAGGTGGGATAAAATTGCTATAAATAAATAAATAAAATCTATCACCTCTGTTTGTTTTCCATATTTGTTTTCGGTATTCCATGCTCTGATCTGGCTTCCGTGGAACAAACCAGTAATATTGCTCCTGAATTTTATAAGATTGCACTCAATCTGTTGTGGCTTGAGCAGCATGGAAATAGAATGGACAGCAGGGGTGTGCAGTGCAATTGAGAAATCTGCAAAATTATGTGTTAAAAGGACCCAATCAGTCTCAATCTGTTTTTGCCGAGTATAGTTGCTGCCTCTAATGATGATTGCTTTTTTTCTAAAATGGCAAATAAAGTGGAGGAAGCTTGTGAATATGGAGAAAATGATGAGATTGTGCCGCCTCTTCAAATGAGGAGAAAAATTAAAGCATCTAATAACTTTGTAACAATGTTGAATAACAAAGAAGGCCAGTTGGGAATCTACAGGGCAGTTCACATTAATAAAACCAAGTAAGATCTAAATCACTCATACGGGTAATTATGTAACTGGTTGAAACTAAGACGCTTAATTATTTTGAAGGCCTCAGATGGTGGTGGAGTCAGAATGCTGAAGCAATTGTCCCTATCTTTTATCAAATATGCAACAAATATAAGTCAATAGACATGGCAAAACCTGCAAACCAAAGAAGGTAGTTGGAAATTACTTTTTTCCATTTGGATATATTTCAGTCATCTTTTTGTATGTGTGAAAGATTTGAGACAAAGAATGCCTCCTATTATTATTGTATACAGGAGCTGTTTGGGTTCTACATTCATGCCACATTAAATCGTTGAATGTATAATCAGTGGAAAAGGTAAAGATAAAGGTTTTTCCCTGACATTAAGTCTAGTTGTGTCTGACTCTTGGGATTGGTGCTCATTTCAATTTCTAGGCCGAAGAGCCAGTGTTGTCCATAGACACCTCTAAGGTCATGGCATGACTGCATGGAGCATTGTTACCTTCCCGCCGGAGCAGTACCTATTGATCTACTCACATTTGCATGTTTTCAAAGCTGGGACTAACAGTGGGAGCTCACTCTGCTCCCCAGACTTGAACCTGCAACGTTTTGGTCAGCAAGTTCAGCAGCTCAGTGGTTTAACCCACTGTGCCACCAGGGGCTCGTATAATCAGTGTCATGCATACAAACTCTTCCCAAATATTCCTCAATATATTCATGTGAATAAATGTAAATTCCTAAGAAACTCTGATTCCCAGACACCAATTCATGGGTTCATTCAACTAAACAGACTTGTAATCTCATTTTAGATCTTTATGTTGAATGCATAAAGGTTTTTATCCAGGGTTGGGTTACTATAATCTTGAAATTGTGTACATGGCTCAACAGCGTGCTGCTGTTTTCATTAATGTTTTGTACTGATTTTATCTTTTTAAAAATTTTGTGGTTTATCTTGTAAGGATTTGTTAGGGAAAGATGTTATAAAGAATTATCTTAATATTGACTATCTAATCCAGTAGTAGACTTAAAAGGAGGAAGAAAACCATGTAAATGTGGTGTCCTGCCTTGGTTAATGTCTTGTTCATTTACAACAAAAATGTGCAGATACAAAGGATCTGTAAAAAAAAGAAAACAAAAGGAGGTTTTGTGTAGGTTTTTTGTACAGTGATCCATGAGCAACCTATCCCTCCTACAGACTGTGGCAAATATGCTGATCCCTCTAATCTTATGCTCAGCTGTTTGGAAATCTAGACATATTCCTAATAGCATAGTCAGTCATGGGCTATTAAAGGGAAAGTCCTTTAATACAACTAATGTAGAGAAATATTTCAGTACTAATGTAAGACCCTAGTAATTTTATTCATTCCAGTCACAGAAATTTGAAGACTCTGGCTGCCATGCTCTAGGAGTTATGTAAGATATTCACATCCAAAACAGTTGCAAAGGTAAATCCATGCCATAATTCAAAAACTTTGAAGGAGGAATACATTACTGCAAGAGCATGGTGATGCAAGAAATTGGGTCTGTCCTTGACTGATTAAATGTCAATTTTAGCAATAATGGTGATAGAAGAAGTCTCTGCTAGAAACAATGTGGTGTAGAACACTTATGTGGTATCAGCGCAGATGTTGTACAGATGTTTGTTCAATTCAAAAAAGTTGTAAAAAGTAAAAGGAGTGCGGAGTGAGAGCAATCACCATATTTAAAGCAGCTAGTTGAAAGGCAGCATGAAGACACATACTGTACACACTGAGCACATAATTTCCAAAGGACAATTGACCAAGTGTGCAAAACCTTAAGGAACTATTGTATATTTCAGATTAAAGATAAATCATGGGCAGAATAATAAGCAATGTTGTAGCAACTTGGAGAGTTCAAATTTATTATGAAATAGCTTTCATTGAACTGTTTCAATGGACAAAATTTGGAATTGGACAAATGCCACAATTCTGACGTACCCTAACACTTACTTTGCATAACTGAAGTAAATATGTTTTCTCTGTTTACATATTCATTTGCTGCACTTTCTATCCTCAGTTGACTCTCATGTGTCAAAACAAAATTTAAATTAGCAAGTGTTGGTAGCAGAAATGTACTTATTTTGGCTTTCGAAAGCAGCATGCACACAGTTGGTGGCATATATTTTTCTTGTTATGTAGAAGAAGAGCTGGCATTGTTCTGGAATCAGAAGAATCTCAGCCATCCAGTCTAATTGTTATGAGTCTTCTTTATCCTTAGGTCCAGCTACCAATTTATCTATGAATAAAAGACATGGGTTGGAAGGATCATCATCCCAATCAGAGGAAAAAATCTGAACTACAATGAATATTCATCAATCTATTGTTAATTGTGACCTCCACAAGTGAGGGATAGCAAATAATTTATTAAGTGGTAACAATCAGTTCCATTTTATTCCATAATGTGAAGAATGTTCAATATATTGTTATTTAATAATTTGGGAAAGTAGATGATTGATGATACTCTCATCATCACTTAGCTCAGTGCTACCCAACCTCTGGTCTTCCAGGTGTTTTGGGCTTCAGCTTCCAATATCCTTGATCGATAAAAGCAGCCGAGGCTTTTGAAGCCTAAAACATCTGGAGGACCACTGATATCATTGAGTAGTACTGCATAGTTCCGAAAATAGTTACATGCATGCCATGATAAGCTACCACTTGGTTATGTGGTTGCTATGATTCAAAGCATGGGTGCTATACTGATTTAAACTGTGGACATGTGTTTGGAGGAACCAGGTTCACATTTCACTTGACCAGGGTGTTCACTGAATAGGTTTGAAACAATCATGCTGTGTCAGCCTAACGTGTTTTTAGAGTTGTGGGGATGGAAGGCCACATTTGAAGGTGATTAATAATAAATAATCAACATAGCAAAGATTTGGGAGGGCTAGCAATTTTCTTTATTCAACTTCTATTGCATAAACCAGTGCTAACTCTTGTAGCATTCAACCATCTTCCTGTAGCTTCACTTTTGGACTGATATAATTTAGAACAATAGAAACACATGTGTGTTTCTTGAAGAATGTGATTTTATCTGCTTCCCATAGATGAGTTGCATCTTTTTTTGGTTAGAATCATTTCACCTGCAGGAGATTGTTGACAGATTCTCCCTGAAATCCCTGATTCTGAATTAAGGACTAAAATTCTTATTTTTTTCATTTAAATGAGTCTTAAATATTGGAATACAAGGTATAGTCAATTTAGATTATTTTCCATATTTTATTGTTTTACCAGTTATTTCAAAATTTTGATAGATTTATTAATTTTAATAAAACTTTTTTTTTCTTTAACCCACCCCCAAAAAATCCATATAAGTACATCCCTGTATATTCATGGGTTTATTTATCCATGTCTGAAAAAATATGTTCTCTCTAGGCATTTTCTGGTGAAGGGCTCCGTGTCGAAAAGGGAGGTGAAGCCGCATACAGTGGGCAAATAGAAAGTCTAGTAATGTATCCTCCATGAATACAGGGGTCGTCAGTTACACTGCCACCATCACTTTCCACATTAATATACTCATCCGTTCATAACCCTGGCTTCCATTTAGCCTGCTTGTGTTAATAGTGGAAAGCAGTACATATACAGTACATATAAGCTTTGCCCCTTGACACACTCAGCATACCAGCCTTTCCCTATTGAGAAGAAAGGGCTGGAGTTTAGGAATAAAGAGAGCATTTTTAGTATTGTTTCACACCTTTGAACCAATTTGTGAACAGAAAGTCAATTAACCTTCAACATTTGCACATATGCAGCTGCAACAGACTGAGTGAAGTCTGTTGTGCACTTACATGCACATAACAGACAGCAACAAAATGCAAAACATTCCTCTTGCCACAAGTGCGAGCAGATCAGATTTGAGCTGAAAATTAAAAGAAAAAGACTGATTCATGTCATAGGTTCATGAACTGTAGTGTGCTCCTTCTTACTTTGTGGTAGAATCAGAAATTGAAGACTAAAGCCTTTCTTAATTATCCATGTTCTCAGCACCAAAAGGCTGGCAAGGGTTGTTGGTTGCTAAGAACAAGAACACAAAATACATTGTATGGGAAGGATTGACAGATTTGCTGAGGCAAGTACTCATGCTGGAATTAATTGCGTAATTATCATTGTGTGCACTACTTGAATAATGATACATGCAAAAGATTATTTTAATTTGCATTTGTCTATACATGCTCACGATTCTATGTGCAGTTCTTTTCCTGAAGGTTTTTTGCATTGAGTGGGTAGGAGGGACCGCACAGGGGGAAAAAATTAGGGCTATTCATTTCATTTAAGAGAACAGGAAAGAGTACAATTTTTATACTCCGTAAGTATCAGCCATGGATTTCCTTACTTTGTCTTCAACAAAACCTAGGTTCCAAAGGGAATCTCTTATTTTTGTATGTTGCAACAAAAAAGTCAACAACTTTTACCGTATCTCTTCTGGCATTTTCATTTGCATCTAAGGTTTTACACATAGGAAATATTTAAAAGATATTTTCTTTAGTGATTGAGGGAGCATGCTTCAAGAAATATATTTTTATTTTATATATATTTATGAGGGTGATTGAGAATATTATGGAAAACTTTAGAGAAGGTGGTGGCCTCACAACTCCAAAGGTTCATGGATGAAATCAAATGTCTGATTTCAGGCCTGGTTTTGGGGCAGAGATGGCATTGGTTGCCTTGGTGAATGATCTACGAAGAGAGCTAGATAGGGGGAGTGTGTCTCTACTAGTTCTCCTGGACTTATCAGTGGCTTTCGATACCATTGACCATGGTATCTTTCTGGGTCGTTTCTCAGGGATGGGGCTTGGAGACACTGTGCTACAGTGGCTCCGGTCCTTCCTGGAGGGTCGGACCCAGAAGGTGGAGCTGGGGGACTCCTGCTCGACTGTCCGTTGACCTGTGGGGTCCCTCAGGGTTCCGTTCTGTCCCCCATGCTGTTTAACATTTACATGAAACCATTGAGAAATTCATCTAGAGTTTTGGAGTTTGGTGTTAAATTTATGCAGACAACATCCAACTCTATTACTCTTTTCCACCAAATACCAAGGATGTCGTCCTGCCCCTAAACCAGTTTCTGGCAGCAGTGATGGACTGGATGAGGGCTAATAAATTGAAATTAAATCCAGACAAGACAGAGGCACTCCTGGTCAATGAGAAGGCAGATTGTGGTATGGGATTACAGCCTGTGTTGGATGGAGTCACACTCCCCCTGAAGACACAGGTCCGCAGTCTGGGGGTGATCCTGGACTCATTGCTGACCTTGGAACCCCAGGTGTCATGGTGGCCAGGAGTGCCTTCACACAACTGAGCCCATATCTTGAGACACCAGTCTTGGCCATGGTAGTCCACGCCTTAGTCACATGCTGCCTAGACTCCTGCAACACTCTCTACATGGGGCTGCCTTTAGAGACAATTCAGAACCTTCAACTGGTGCAGAGATCAATAGCCAGATTACTAACTAGAGCCCCGTACAGGGAGAGATCCACTCCCAGACTATGGCAGCTCCATTGGCTGACGGTCTGCTTCTAGCCTAATTGCAAAGTGCTGGTTATTACCTTTAAAGCCCCAAGTGACTTGTGTCCAGGCTATTTGACTAACTGCATCTCCACTTACAAACCAATTTGGGCACTGAAATCATCAGAGGAGGCCCTGCTCTTCGTCCCACTCCCCTCCCAAGCACGGCTGGTTGGAATGAGAGAGAAGGTCTTCTCCATGATCGCCCCCTCCTCTGGAACTCCCTCCCTAAAAAATAAAGCTGCCAAGTTCTTTGTTAATTATAATTTTAAATTGATTGTTTTATTGAAATTATAGTTATGTTTAAGTTGCTCTTTATGTGGGGTTATTTTGGGTTATTATATTTGTATTTACTGTTATTAGGGTATTGAATGTTTGCCTTTTTGTTTGTTGGAATCCACCCTGAGTCCTTCAGGGGAGATAGGGCGGAATATAAATAAAGTCATGATTTTACTGTGGCTCTGCGCTGGAAGGAACATGGGAAGTGGAAGGCTGAAAAATGGTATGAGTATATAGCAGAATATATTCTTCAGGATTATATTTATGAAAAAAGAATCAAATTTACAGCAGGCCGATTTAAGAAGACCTGGATTGAGAAATGGGAAAGACAGATAGAAAAGGTAGAAGGAAAAGAGAGATATAAAGTGCTCAACCATTCTCTTTGTACAATTGCTCAATTAAATTAATAGTTGAAATAAGATAATTACTGTTCCCTGGGGAGGAGAGGGGGAGGAAGAAAAAATCTTATTTGACACAAGAGCAAGGTAAAGGAAGGTAGTATAAGATTACTAAGAAGTAACGTGATATGTATGTATATATAATGTAACGTAATATTCAAGAATGAAGTTTGATTGTGACGTTACTGTACTGGTATCAATAAAATATTTTTTTAAATGATTTTACTGACACAAAAATGCAGTATGTCACAGCAAGCAAGATATATATTCTGGATTTCATATCACAAAATCACAAGTTGAACACTTCCCAAGCACTGTAAAGTTGTTGTTGTTGTTGTTGTTGTTGTTAAATTTACTGAAAAATACAGGTTTTCTGAACTGAATTTTTGGATCTCATGTATCCATTTAAGATCTTCTGGAAAGGACCTTCTGTTTGCCCCACCACCTTCTCAGGCTCATTGGTGGAGACAAAAGAGAGGATCTTCTCAGTGGCTTCTTCCAGTGGTCCTGTTCTTGATCTCCTTCTGACATTGTCAAAACATTTTATGCTGTCTTATAAAAACCTGACCGGGGTGGACCTTTAAGGCTGTGCAATGATGCTCTTAAGGTTTCTGTGTTGTCTTTTAATTATCTTTAATATTTTTGATGTTTAATATTTCAAGTTCACAATTTTGATTAGTTTTTAAATTTGTGTATGTATACTTTTATTGAAGGTTCTGTACAGCATGAACCTGTATTGTTTTAAATATGTTGCTAGCTAGCTTGTGTCTCATTTTTGGTGAGTAAGACAGGATATAAATGAATAAAATAATGATGGGGTGGGTGGGATAGAAATTGTCTTCTATACCAACTGTTTGACTATACCAACTATAGTCAAACAAATGGTGGCAAACAAAAAAGGTTGTACATTGATCAAATCTCACTAGAATTTTATTATGGACCTCAATAATGTTAGATGTCCACCTATAATTTAGGCAGTACCAAAGCTGCCTTGAATCCCATCTTAAAAGTAAAGTGGGATATATATTCAATAAATGAATAAACATTTTTTGTGGGTTAAGGAGCCCCCAGTGGCACAGTGGGTGAGCTGCTGAGCTGCTGGGCTGCTGAACTTGCTGACCGAACGGTTGGCCATTTGAATCCAGGGAGCGGGTGGAGCTCCCACTGTTAGGCCTAGCTTCTGCCAACCTAGCAGTTCAAAAACATGCAAATGTGAGTGGATCAATAGGTACTGCTTCTGTGGGAAGGTAATGGCGCTCCATGCAGTTACTTCAACCACATGACCTTGGACGCATCTGCGGACAATGCCGGCTCTTCAGCTTAGAAATTGGGATTTGCACCAACCCCCAGAGTCGGGATAATTAGACTTAATGTCAGGGGAAAATTTTATCTACCTTTTTGTGGGTTATTTAAACAGTTTGCTTTCCCTAATGGTGAAATTCCTGAGTAACCACCACCAGGCCTAGGTTTGTTTGTTTGTTGTTATACTTATTAATTGATTTGACTTAATTTGTAGTTCACATTTCCTACAAATGGAACACAAAGTGGCATACAATGTAAATCAAAACAACGAAAACAACCTGGAAAAAAAGAGCTTTTAAAGGCATAAAATATTAATCCAATTAAAACATTACTTTTGTAATATTAACAAAACATATTTTAAAATATGTGAAATACATGTTGTGTATTTTTTAAAAGCACACCTAATTGGATGTCTCTCTACCCTACTCAGTTAATTCTAAAGGCCTCCTGTTTAAGTAAGAAAGTAGTTGGCTGCTGGAGAAAATACTGCAGAGAAGGAGTAATTAACTCCTCAGGGAAAGCTTCTCTATCCTAGGAGCAACCACTAAGGAGTTTTTCCTCTGTGTATATAGGCATACAGATCCTGTAGTCAACACAGAGCTATGGTGTTTAAATACCTTGAAGAATTTCTGTGTAGACATGACGATAAGCATGTTGATGCAACACTTCTCATGCCTCTGATGAAATGTATGCAGTCTATGAGCCCATGTGTCAAAAAAAACCTTATGAGTCTTTAAGATGCCACAAAATTATTTGATTTTGATTGTGTCGGTGTGAGAATCATATGGATTTCCAGCTGTTCTTAGACTGCAGCTCCCATAAGCCCCGCATAGTCCAGAGTGAAAAATGCTGACAGTTACAATCCGACATGATTTCCCCTAGATTATGTTGAACCCTCTTGCCAGGTTCTCTGATGTAATTGACACTTCTTGTGTTGTCCTTGAAGGTCAATTGCAAGCCAAAGGGAAACAACACAATGAAATATGCTGTCAAACATCACCTGGTAATACTCATTTTGTGGAGAGGATTTCTGGGTCATTTCTGAGGAGTCTTGAACTAGGTATGTTCATTCTAAAGGATATTGTAACCAACCAGTTGCTGACAACCTTCACCCATCCAACGTTCTGTATTATCCAATGCAGTCTGCCTTCCACCCAGATCCACAGCTGTCTCAATACATTGCTAAATTCGTAAATATGGTAATTACTATATAATGATACCATGTATTGAACTGCCTTTTCTGTCGATTTGTTGTAAAACATGATGTTGTGATGCCTAATTTGTAAAATCATAATGTAATTTGATGTTTAATAGGCTTTTTCTTAATCTCTCATTATCCAACATTTTTGCTTATCCAATGTTCTGCCGGCCCATTTATGTTGGATAAGTGAGACTCTACTGTACTTTTTTCTAATCCATTCAACAAGGCTGCAGTTATCATATTTTGAATTTTTTTTTCATTTGCAAAAATGTGTCTTTCAAATGTGTTTTTCTGTTTAGTGAGCAAGGATAAATGTGGTCAAAATTTAACCACTCAGTTTTGAATCTCCCAGCATCTTTCATGTTAGAAATTAAGTACCAAGAAACACCTGAATATGGTGCTGGTGTAACAGTCATTGAGTAAGGAAACCCAAAAATTGAAATGAACACAAAATTTAATATGTCCATTCATTTGGTATCTTTGAAAAGTTTTTGTGCATGCACAGTTCCCTCAAGACATGTTATATGGGAACTTTCCCATTCTGGTCCTTACCAACAAGATGCAAACATCACATTCTATTTGGTTCTAGGTTTTTTTCCTATGGAGAACTTAAGAGAACAGCAATATACCTGCAATGTACTTGCTTAACATTTTTAAAAATAACGCAGTGTGCGTCAAACCATCTAAATCATTTTGCAATTTTACCAAATATGAATGCTATATTGAAATTTGCAACCAAACACTTTTCCTTATACCTAATGCTTTTCTATGCCATCTAGTGCCAAAGGAAAGAACTACAAACTGTTAATTTGCTGCTATCCATCATTTAAGCTCATAAACTGTACACTGGTTGCAGTGTCTCCCTTTCCTTTTCTTTGGTGAGGCACCAGCACTGTTTGGCAGAGAAAGCAAAGTCTGCAAGATGTGATTCTAAAGAGATATAGCCCTAAAGGACTGCTGGGACTGGCAAGACAACAACTGTGGGGCTGCAATGTCCCACATCTGCTCTAGGACAATCTCCTGTCATTGTAGTTGACCAGACATAATATGGAATTCTGAGAATGACGGAAACCTCTCTATTCCAAATTATTCATCCCCATTCCCAGTGGAAGGTGGCGGCCTACAAAGAATATTTGTTGACTAACCAAACAAAAAATGACTGTATACTTGTTCTTTTTAATAGCAAATTGGTTAGGGGTGTGAGGGGAATCATCAGAAGAGGCCTTTCACAGTGTACATATCTATTCAACCATTGCTAAAAAAAACTTAGTGATGGGTGATGATTCCAAAGCTGCCATCTCTATTGGTGAATGCCACTTGGAGAAGACGGAGATTGCAGTCAAATGTGGGCACATTTTCCTGCTTTTTAAAACCTGATAAAGGACCAGGAGCAATAAAACCTAAACTCCCACAAGAAACCACAATGTCTAAACTAAGTTTATCCTACTTCGGACATACCATGAAAATGTATGACTCATTGGAATAGAAAATGATGCTTATTAAAGTGGAATGCAATACAGGAAAAAAAAGTCTGCATGACAGTTTGATTGACTCAATTGAGGAAGCTGCAGTCCTGAGTTTGCAAACTCTGAGTAGGGATGTTATTAGCAGAGTCCCATAGGAGAGCTCTCGTTCATAGGGCTGCGATAAGTGGAAGTTGACATAACAAAGAAATTGTGTTTATTCTTTATTTTGGGAATATTGTTTTTGTTTTGAGTTGCTGATAAAGAACATGACTGGGTAAGTTAATGTTCTGTTTTTTGTTTCGTGTTGTGTCTTGTTCTTCTTTGCTTGCTTCCTTTTTGTTGGAATGGCATTCACTAGTTTTTCTTTTGATTTTTTGTGTGTCAGAGTTGAGAAACTGTAAATTGCTTCTTGTGTGAGAGAATTAGCCCTCTGCAAGGACGTTTCCTGGGAGATGCCTGGATGTTTTACCATCCTGTGGGAGGCTTCTCTCATGTCCCTGCATGGGAAGCTGGAGCTAACAGACAGGAGCTCACCCCATCTCATGGATTTGAACCGCTAACTTTCAGGTCAACAGTTCAGCTGGCACAAGGGTTTAACCCATTGCACCACCGCAGCGCCTTTCTTTTCACTGCAATAGAAGATATAGTTTCCATCTGCTCTCTTCTATGTATTCTACTCAGATGGCTTGATGTTTTCAAGAACTCTCCTAGCCACCCCCAAAATCCTAGGCACCAGTTAAAGTTTCCCTTCTAGAGGCTCAGAAGATACTACTATTATGTTCCAAGCTAACCAGGTCTTCAAATGAGTTTCCCTATTTCTTCTTCCATCTAGCCCTGTGATCTTTACATCAACTGAGGGCAAAATGGGAGCTATCATATCCAATTCAAAGCAATGGCTGTCCTGAAAAATACCTCAGAACAAATGAATAAATATTCATTGGCTTCCATTTGATACATTTATATTCCTGTGTGTTGATATCTGTGTAACAGTGAATGAACAAACAGAGCTCATTCATTCATTTTTCCATTCATTTAGAATACAAATACACACTTTTGGATATGATTGACAGAGAAGGCTTCTCAAGAAATTGAGTTTCCACAACAGC
Source organism: Anolis apletophallus (assembly GCA_030556195.1). NCBI lineage: Eukaryota > Metazoa > Chordata > Lepidosauria > Squamata > Anolidae > Anolis > Anolis apletophallus. The sequence continues at coordinate 34,239,310 of JARBWK010000005.1, forward strand.
AGTCCTTTCCACATAACCCAGGAGTAAATCCCATTGAATTTGGTAGGATTTCTAGGCAAACAACCATGAAATCAGGAAGTTGATCTTTCTTATTCTTTGCTGAATCTCTACAATTCCTCCTTCTAAGCTGTATGTTGAATGCAAGGAGGCTTCTTGCCATGAAAAGGGTAAGGGGAATTGAGACTACATTTGCGCTTACTTCTTTGTTGTATAAATCCTCTATTCATTAAAATGGTCATTTAATCTGCATCTTCTGTATAGATTTTCACTGTCTCCTGTCCAGCCACATTAATCATTTTAATACTCAGTTATACATTTATTAATCTAGCGTCTGTGCTTCCATTTCATTGCAGCAATAACATTTTGTATGTTAATCATGGGTGGAGGGGGTGACCGGACATCAGAGAAAGATAGATTACTATATTGTTAAGCAGATAGATGAGTTGTATTAATCAATATCATCTCAGTAATTTAATGCCACTTCCGCCATGATTCTAGATTTCCTCAGCATCTTCACTATTTAATTATTACCACCAAAAGTGTGCTGCTAAGCAACATATATGCATCACTGTGAGACATTGTCAACATTTATATTGAGGCATTTCAACCTGCAGATTCAACCTCCTGTTCCTGTGATATTTATATCATGATTCTACGCAAATATATTTTGGAATTGATTGGGTTCTATAGTGAATTCAGGGTGCAGTTGTCAAAAGTGCTGTGGCTATTTGCTGGAGGCCTCAAATGTGACCATGGCAACGTATGCATTCATTTCACCCTGTTTTTATTTCTGTACCTCACTCAACATGGGATTACCTCTGTAAAGTGTGCAAGAACTTTTTGTGGGTGTGTCCAGACTGTTGACTTGGGTTTGTTGTGGGAAAAATATAATTCTCTGTTATTACAGAAATGTTGTCTACCAGTCTTTTTCCAGACATAATTCAAAGTCATTATTTATAAAGGCCTATAGATAATCCTTTGGGTTATCTGAATGGCTGTGTCTTCCCTTATGAGCCTGTCCAGGTTTTGTGATGTCTGGGGAATTGGCTTTTCTCAGTTGCACCACTGTCACAGCAATGTTTGATACTGAATGCATCTCCATTGCAGAATTAACAGTGTTACACTACTTTAACTGCCATGGCTCAATGCTTTGAAATTACAGCAGTTGTACCCTTATGTCTATAGCAGGCACTTTTTTGCCTTGGGGCCGCATTGAGGCCGGGAGGGCCAGGCCACGAGGTGGGAGGCCGGGGACATGATGGGTCGGCACTGGCCAGAAAAAGGGCCAGGCCAGGAGGGGACATGTCAGGGGCCGGGTCAGCCTCAGGTTGTTCACCCAACATAAGACGAGGCTGCTTGCCCGATTCTTATGCCAGGTAGAAGGTGGAGCACACAGTACTGCCCCAATCCTCCTCCCCATCCTTCTCTGAACCTCAACATTATGCCAGGAGAAGGGCAAGATGGGTGGTGGCTGAGAGCACTTCAAAGGGCTCTCAGCAACTGCGTGCCTTTCTCCCTTGTCTTTTTGTCATAAAGACATGGCTGGCCACCGTGTCCTTATGCCAAGAAGACAGGGAAAATGAGGAAGGCCTGAGGTAAACATCCCCCCCCCCCCCGGGCCTTAGTTTGCCCATGTCTACTCTATAGTCTTCTCTGCTGAAGGGTACTGGTGTCTCACCAAATTACAACTCTTCTGATTCCATACCTTTGAGCCACAGCAGTTAACATGGTGTCAAACTGCATTAATTCTACAGTGGAGATGTACTTGAGGACACAAAGAAGGCCTTTCTTGGTGGCTGCTCCAAAATAGGAAAATGAGCTTACTTCCAAAGAGCTTGGGTTGACTCATTTCCCAGTTGTCCATCTGCTGGAAAGCAAAGAGCTGTTTATTTAGATAGTTGATGTGGTAACATTTTAAAGTCCGGATGTAGCTATGTAGCTGCTTCATTTGTTAAGATGCAGCTTCAAGGGCACCAAATGGCGACAGGTTGAAGTATGAAAATAAGTGTTTTATTTTTCTCTTTCAGAAAGTATTGGCTGTGACTCTGTTTTATATTTTCAATAACATTCCATGACAAATATAATTGGATTTCCGCAGACAGCTCAGGCTCCTCCTAAATACGATACAAGCTGTTTTATTATATTTGATTCCCACTTTTGTTTTAATCTGCTTTTGTTGCATGCTGTTGTTTTTATTGTATAAAGTATGACAATATTGATTACGCTGTTGTACAGCACCTTGGTTTCTGCAAGTCTGAAGAGAGATTTTGCATTTTTAATACAAAAAACATAACAATAATAAAAGCTGAACTCCCAGCAACACTAGATGGAAGATTGAAGTGGACAGAAAATAAGCTTTTGGTCATGGCTCAAGTCAAGATGCTGCAGACTTGAGCAGAGGCTGCTTGGTGGTATAGCACATTGAACATTTTCAGCCTCAAATATATCCAGTTAAAAAGATATCACTGCAGATAACTCACATACTGAGATGTGGAGCACCACACATTCAGTCTGCAAGTTGCTATTGACACCAGAACTCGGAACTATATCTGCTTGGACAAGGTGCCATTAATGTAGCAGGGCTGATCTAGATGCTCTTACTGAGTATAAGGCAGCTTTGTAACTTGATGGTGATGTAGGCTCATTTATTTTCTTTTGATTCATCAAATCTTTTATTTATTATACATGCTCACATTTTCTGTTCTTACTCTAATCTATGACATAAACTTCTTTTCTTTCTGTTTGTTCTCTCTTTCATGTGTGATTCAAAAGCACAATGGACCATTTTGCTGGTCTCCAGATAATTCTTGCAAACGTGCCGAATTTTAAAAAAAAGGATATAACAACATACAGAGAATTTGAAAGTAAAGGAAAACTGTCATAGCCAACTTACTTAGATATTTGCAAAAGATAGTAACAGTGACGATCTGGGTGAGGACGAACAAATTGAAATTGAATCCAGACAAGGTATAGTTAAAGCAATGGTAAGAGCCATGCTGAATCGGGCCTCAGCCCATCTAGTCCAGCATTCTGTGTCACACAGTGGCCCACTAGTTGTACACAGGGATCTCTAGCAGAAAGGAGGGCAAAACCGTCACCTGCTCCCGACCCCCCACAACCAGTACCCGGGGAAATCCTGCCTGCCTCCATCAACACAGAGGTGGCACTTGGATATCCATTTCAGTAACTACGGTTCCTTGGTATCCATGAATCTGTCTAATCCTGCCTTGAAGCTGTCCAGGCTGACCGCTGTCACAACCTCCTCTGGAAGTGAGTTCCATAACCCAATGACCCTCTGGGTGAAGAAATATTTCCCTTTATTAGTCCTAACTTTCCTACCTTGAAGCTTTAGGAGTGCCCCTAGTCCTAGTGTTGTGTGACAGAGAAAATATTTTTCTCTATTCACCTTTCTATCCCATGCATGATTTTATACACTTCGATCAAGTCACCTCTTAAACGCCGTCTTTCAAGGCTGAAAAGACCAAGGCGTTGCAACCTGATTTCGTAAGGGAGCTGCTCCATCCCTTGGATCATTCTTGTTGCCCTTTTCTGTACCTTTTCCAGTTCCGTTATATCCTTCTTGAGGTGCGGTGACCAGAATTGTACACAGTACTCCAAATGTGGCCTTACCATAGATTTGTAGAGAGGTAATACAACATTTGACGACCTATTTTCGATTCCCTTCCTGATCATGCCAAGCATAGAATTTGCTTTTTTTACTGCTGCCTGCACTGGGTTGACATCTTCATTGAGCTGTCCACCAAAACCCCGAGATCCCTTTCCTGGTTTGTCTCGGAAAGCTTTGACCCCATCAATTGGTAGGTGTAGTTGGGGTTCTTTGCCCCGATGTGCATGACTTTACACTTGTTTAGGTTAAAATGCATTTGCCACTTTGTTGCCCATTCACTCAATTTCGAGAGATCTTTCTGGAGCTCTTTACAATCAGTTTCATTTTTAACTACCTGAACAATTTAGTGTCGTCTGCAAACTTTGCTACCTCAGAATTTACTCCTACATCCAGGTCATTAATGACTAAATTAAAAAGTAACGGACCCAAAACTGAACCTTGGGGTACGCCACTTCTCACCTCTTTCCACCCAGAGAAATGTCCATTTATTGCCACCCTTTGTTTCCTACAGTTTAGCCAGGTTCCAATCCAGGACAAGACCTGTCCCCTGATTCCATGGCTGAAGAGCTTATTTAGGAGCCTTTGGTGAGGACTTTGTCAAAAGCCTTTTGAAAGTCAAGGTAAACAATATCGACTGGGTCCCCTATCTATGTGTTTATTTACACCCTCAAAGAATTCTAACAAGTTAGTAAGACATGATTTGCCTTTGCAGAAACCATGTTGATTTTCCTTCAGCAATGCCTGTTCTTCTATGTGCTTTGTAATTTTTCTTTAATAATGGTTTCCATCACTTTGCCTGGAACTGAGGTTAGACTAACTGGCCTATAATTTCCTGGATCACCCTGGATCCTTTCTTGAAGATCGGAGTTACATTTGCCTCCCTCCAGTCCTCGGGTACAGTGCCTGATCTTAGAGAAAGGTTATATATTTTGGCTAGAATTTCAGCAATTTCACACTTGAGTTCCTTAAGAACTCTGGGGTGGATGCCATCTGGCCCTGGTGATTTGTTGACATTTAGTTTAGTAAGGCATGTGAGAACATCTTCCTTGTTTATCTCTATCTGGTTTAATTCATTTAATTCCCTCCCTGAAAAAACTGACTCAGCTGCAGGCATATGTTGTCTGTCCTCCTGTGTGAAAACGGAGGCAAAGAAGTCGTTTAGCCGCTCGGCAATCTCCTTGTCTTCACTTATTGTCCCTTTCTTACCATTTTCGTCAAGTGGCCCAACTGCTTTTCTAGTTGGGTTTCTACTTCTGATGTACTTAAAGAAGTTTTTGCTATTTTTTTTAATATTCTTAGCTATATGTGCCTCAAAATCTCTCTTGGCTTTCCTGACGGTTGCTTTGCATTTAGTTTGCCAGAGCTTGTGTTCCTTTCTGTTCTCCTCAGTAGGAAGAGCCTTCCATTTCTTAAATGAGTTTTTCTTCTTTCCAATCACATCTTTTACTTCATTTGTAAGCCATGCCGATGTCCTCTTGGACTTTCCCGGCCTCTTTCTTATTTTAGGAATGCATTTTAGTTCGGAAGATAGGGGCTTCTGAACTGTGGTGCAAGAGGAAAATTCTGAGAGCGCCAAACCAGTCCATACTTCAGGAAATAAAGCCCGACCGCTCACTGAAGGGAAGGATATTAGAGGCAAAGATGAAGTACTTTAGCCACATAATGAGAAGACAGGAAAGCTTGGAGAAGGCAATTATGCTGGGGAAAATGGAAGGGAAAAGGGAGAGGTGCAGGCCAAGGGCAAGATGGCTGGATGGTATCCTTGAAGTGACTGGCTTGGCTTTGAAGGAGCTGGGGATGGCCACTGCTAACACGGAGCTTTGGCGTGGGCTGGTGTATGAGGTCACGAAGAGTTGGAAGTGACTGAACGAATAAACAACAACACCAGACAAGACAAAGGTACTCCTGGTCAGTTGAAAGGCCAAACAGAGTATAGGGTTACAGCCTGTGCTGGATGGGGTTACACTCCCTTGAAGTCTTAGGTTCAAAGCTTGGGAGTTCTCCTGGATCCCTCACTGAGCCTGGAACCCCAGGTCTTGGAGGTGGCCAGGGAAGTCTTCATACAATTAAAACTTGTGTGCCAGTTGCGCCCGTTCCTTGGGAAGCCAGACTTGGCCACGGTAGTCCACGTTCTCGTTACATCTCAAAGACTACTACAACGTGTTCTATGTGGGGCTGCCTTTGAAGACTGTTTAGAAGCTTCAAGTAGTTAATGGGTGGCAGCTAGGCTGCTCACTGGAGTGACTTATAGGGAGCATACAACTCCCCTGCTACGTCAGCTCCACTGGCTGCCAGTTTGTGACTGAACACAATTCAAAGCCTATAAAACCCTAAATGATTCCGGCCCAGCTTACCTGTCTGAACGTATCTCTCTCTAAGAAACCAACTCCGTGTTAAGATTTGCCAGGAAGACCCTGCTCTCGATCCCAACCCCTTTAGAGGCGCGATTGGTGGGGACAACAGACAGGGCTTTCTGGGTGGAGGTCCCCCGGCTGTGAAACTCCTTTCCTGGAGATTAGATTTGCCTCCTCCCTTCTGGTTTTTAGAGAGAGAGAAAATTAAAACCTGGTTTGAAATCAGGCATTTGGAGAGTAGCATAATTAAAGTGCAATATACCTTCACAGTACAGACATAGGAAGCAGCTTGGATTATGATTTGGGGATTGGTGCTATGTTCAACAATTATTTTCATTGTTTTAATTTTATATCTTTATTTGTTTTCAACAGTTGGATTGTGTTATGTATTGTTTGCTTTTTGTGTAATTTGTGGCATTGAATGTTTGCTGAAAGCCGCTCTGAGTCTCCCCCAGGTGAGATAGAGTGTGGTAGAAATAAAGTAAATGAATAGATGAAGGAATTGACCATTTGAGAAGGTCAATTGTTTGTTTTACTTGCAGCAGGCAATGCACATTAGACATTCTGCAAAAGATGGATTTCTGGCTGAGTACAAATCTACCCATTCTGTAAGAGGCCAGTATGTTGTTCCAGTTTTTTACAGATGGAGAATGGGAGGAGGAGGAGGGAGCAGAAACTTTCATAAAGCCATTGAGTAAAGGTATGGCTGAGCTGGGAATTCAATCAGTGGATGATAACATACAGTCTGTTCCAGATATCCATGGATTGTGTAACCATGAATTCAACAATTCATGGCTTGGAAATATTCAAAACTAAAATTTCCAGAAAATAAATAAATCCCCAAACCCCAAACCTTGCTTTTGCCTTTTTATATAAGGGGCCTCATTGTATCTTGCTATTGTATATAATGGGACTTGTGTGTCTATGGATTTTGGAACTAAACCCCAACAGATGTCAAGGGTATTTACACCCTTCCAGAATCCATTTTACATATGGATTTGTATGTACATAGAAAGTACATTCATATATGAAATGATTGTTTCATCCTATAAATGTAATATAATCTTGTTTTTTAAGCAACACATTGTTTAAATCTGTCATGTAATCTAGAACTATCATGTGTTAAGTCAAAATATCTTGAAACTACTAAAATGTTCTTCCTTAGTCTTGAGAATATAAAACTAGAGTGAAGTGATTATAAAAATTCCACCAAACAAGAAGCATACCAGGTCTTTTTGTCCCAGCACCAGGAAGCCAGCTGCTCTTGACATATGAAATAGAGGGCCCTTGCCCTTCAATAGAAAGCCCTATTTACTTTTCAAGCTTGTTACCAACCAGGGGGTACATTATCCCTTTAATGCACTTGTGTAACTTCCATTAATATTGATTGGAACAGCATATACTGGCTGAGAAAATTTGTACCTTTTGTTAAAATGGAAGATCCATTGTGATGGATTTTACTGATGACATTAGTGATTATGACATTACTGCTTTCTATTTTAAGCTCTTTTCCACACTCCATGATACTTTGAAAAAAGAAGTCAACATTAAAACCATTGTCCTATTCTATAATGAGAAGCTGATTTTTCATGGTGTGACAAGAAGAAATAGGCAATCAAACATTAGAGTCCAAAGGATGGGCCATATATCTTCCACAAACAACCACAAAAAACAATGTGTTGTTGGGAAAGTATATGAAGTGACTAAAACAAAGGAAAACATGTGGATTCTATTCTAAACACCATAAAATAATATTTCACAATTCCCGTGTGAGCCATTTACACATGGATTTTGCTTGGATTCAAGGCATTTCTCATTATGGCGACCTTAAGGCAAACCTATCAAAGTTGTCTTTGCAAGTTTAGTTCAGAAGGTTTTTTCTTTGATTTCCTCTGAGACTGAGAATGTGTGACTTGTGCAAGGACACTGAGGGAGTTAACAACAGCAACAAAAACAACAACAACAGCACTTTATTTATATTCCACCCTGCCTCCCCAAAGGAACTCAGAGCGGATTACAGTGTATACAAACACAAACACAGGCAAACAGAGATTCACAGATAAACACAAAGGCAAAGGCTTCCCCTTTCATCTCCGGTTTCTGTAGGCGGTGCTCAACTTCCAGCTCTGGGGGAGGTGTTCAACTCAAATTCCAAACTGAGGAGTCTGTGTTGTCCATAGATACCTCCTGGTCGTGTGGCCAGCATGACTGTTTGGAGTGCCCATTTGCCTCCCCGCTGAGGCAGTACCTATTGATCTACTCACATTTGCATGTTTTCAAACTGCTGGGTTGGCAGGAGCTGGGGCTAACAACAGAAGCTCACCCCATCCCACAGATTCGAACTGCCAACCTTCAGGTCAGCAAGTTCAGTGGCTCAACAGTTTAACCTGTTGTGCCACCCTGCCACGGTTTCCATGGCAGAGTGGGAATTTGAACCCAGGTCTCCAGAGTTATTTATTTATTTATTTATTAGTTCAGTTTTGTATTCCGCTCCTCCCTGCAGGCTCGGGGCGGGTGACAGTAAAATACATATGGGCAGCCAAGTCACAGACATGCTGCCCTACAATTAAAAACATAACATAGTTAAAACTCCAATACAGTAGGTCACGAGGCACAGGGGATGTACTGAGAATATACACAGAGCATATGGTATATCATCTATTTGGGCTAGTTAAATGCTAGTTCGAAAAGAGCAGTCTTACAAGCCCTTCGAAAAGGGATTAATTCCGAGATGGCTCGGACACTGTCTGGCAGAGAGTTCCACAGCACTGGAGCTGCCGCTGAGAAAGCTCTCTGTCGGGTCGCAGATAGGTGGCAGGAGCGGACAGATGGTATAGTCAGCAGATTCCGTTCATCTGACCGCAGTGATCTCGGGGGCAGATACGGGGTAAGGCGGTCCCTCAGGTACGCAGGCCCTAGGCCGTGGAAAGCCTTAAAGGTCAGTACCAACACCTTGAAGACAATTCGGTACTCAATAGGGAGCCAGTGCAGTTGCCGAAGAATAGGCGTGATGTGATCCCTTACTGACGAGCCCGTCAGCAGGCGTGCCGCGGCGTTCTGCACTAGCTTGAGTTTCCGGAGTGTCGACAAGGGAAGGCCAACGTAGAGGGCGTTACAGTAGTCTAGTCTCGAGATGACCGTCGCTTGGATTACCGTCGCCAGGTCGTTCCCGGACAGGTAGGGTGCCAGTCGCCTAGCCTGTCGCAGGTGGTAGAAGGACCCCCTGCAGACCGCGGAGACCTGGGCCTCCATGGTCAGCAGGGAGTCCAACTGAACACCCAAGCTCTTAACCGATGATGACGGGCTAAGCTGCTCGCCATCCAGGGTAGGCAACCGGCACCCACCCAGCCCGGGACGACCAGGCCACAGGATCTCCGTCTTCGACGGATTCACCTTCAGCCGGCTGTTATTGGACTATATATTGGCAGTTATAGTCCAATACTCAGTTTCCTCTCTCTCTCTCTCTCTCTCTCTCTCTCTCTCTCTCTCTCTCTCTCTATATATATATATATATATATATATATATAAACCCTATCCACAGCTGAAAGGGGATAAAATAAAGTACAATTGATAATGTTTTAAAACTTTCCCTTGTCCATTTTATCTCCCTTTAGCTTCCTATTTGCAGAGAACACCACCCATTCCTTCTCTTTTGCCTTTACCTCTGCAACAACTCTTAAGTAGAAAATCTCTTTATGTGTTACGAGATTCGGTTTATTCATAAAGTATTCAGTGTGCACTTGGGAAGGGAGAACAAAATACCATAATAAACACTTTGGAGGGGAAAATTAAGAAGCTTTATTTAGTCTTAAATATTTTATCGAAGAAGCTATGAGTTAGGCAGTGAAGACAGACATAGGCAACCTGGTGTCCTCCACATATTCTGGACTGTAACCACCCGGAGACTGAGATAGCATGGAATGGGGTCAGGGATTATGGGAATTCCAGTCCAAAGCATCCAGAGGGCACTGGATCACGAATTCTGCTGATGGAGATAGTAACAGGAAACAACTGCCAAATGATAGAGTTGTGCGTGCATTTGTCCATATTTCCTGATATTTATTGTAATTCACCTTTAAAAGAAGATAACAGCTTGCTTTATTTATATGATTTGCCTTCAAATTACTTATGATGGCCCCATGAATTTATCATATTTTCTTAGGCAAGGAATAGTCAGAGATGGTTTTGCCAGTTCACTCCTCTGAAATATACCTACTGCACTTGGTATTTCTTGGCAGTCTCCCATCAAAGTGCTAACCAAGATCGATCCTACTTAGTTTCCAAGGTCTGGTGGAATCTGATGCCTTTAGGGTGTTGTTTACATCCAACTTCCCTCCCAGAATTGATACTGTTTTGATACAATACAGCATTACTTGTGCAGTTCATTTAACCTTTAGAATTGCTGCTTGGAAACCAAATATGCACATCTCATTTCAGCAATTCCCTGTCCAAATAAATACTTGCACAGTAAGAAAGTCAGTCTCTTTTCAGTTGTGGTCCAGACAGATATAACAGCTCTAAAATGGATATATTCAGTATATATGTAATGTTGAAGGCAATATATATTCAGTTCCCAGCGAGACCAAGTCTTGCCTTCATCTCCGTTCAATATATTTGCATATAAAAGACTAAGAAACCTAGTAAATATTTCAGTACATCGTTGCAGGTCCTCCAGTGCCATATTCTGCACAAACAGCTTTAACCAACAGTGCTGAAGAGCCACCCAAAGCCCTCCCTCCAACGACATTTCAAGTTATAGTGAGCATCATGAACATGTAGCCCAACCCCTGCCAATGTCCTCCCAAACACCATACTACCAACCACCCAAGGGAGGCTTTCAGTTGGGGACAATTTCATCCTATATTTTATGTGTGTTCTCCACCACAGACATCCCAGTGTTTCTTACTCTCTCCTTTGGTGTGGAATTTGCATGATCCCACCCACGTCTTCTCCCTTAACCCTTTCCTACTTTTTTCAACTCTGTCTGTACAACAAACAGAGCAGAACTGATCAGCAACTAAACATACTGGAGGAGTTTGGGGGATTGACTCCACATGGTGGAAGTTATAGTTCACCCTGCATCAAGTAAGAGCATAACTGTAATTTTGCAATTGTTGTGAACTGTAATGTAAATATCTGATATGCAGAATGTGTTTTCATTCACTGGACCAAATTTAGAACAAATACTTGATACGCCCATTTTGGAGTTGTAATTGCTGGGATTTATAGCCAATCAACAATCAAATAGCATTCAGAACTCCACCAATGATGAATTGATCCAAACTTAGCACACAGAACTCCCATGACTAATGAAAAACACTGGGTTTGATGGGCATTGATCTTGAGTTTGGGAGTTGTAGTTCACCTACATCCAGGAAGCACTGTGGACTCATACAATGATTGATCTGGACCAAACTTGGCACGAATACTCAATATGCCAAATGTGAACACTGGTGGAGTTTGGGGAAATAGACCTTGACATTTGGGAGTTGTAGTTGCTGGGATTTATAGCTCACCTACAATCAAAGAGCATTCTGAATCCCACTGAGAGAATTGGGCCAAACTTCCCACATAGAAACCCCATGACCAACAGAAAAAATGGTATTGTTGAAGGCTTTCATGGCCGGAATCACTAGGTTGCTATACTATAAATGTTTCGGTCTGTATGGCCACGTTCCAGAAGCATTCTCTCCTGACATTTTGCCTGCATCTGTGGCAGGCATCCTCAGAGGTTGTGACTTCACAACCTCTGAGGATGCCTGCCATAGATGCAGGAGAAATTTCTGGAACATTGTCATACAGCCTGAAAAACTTACTGCAACCTAGAAAATACTGTGTTTTCTGATGGTCTTTGGCAACCCCTCTGATAGCCCCTCACGACCCACCCAGGGGTCCCGACCCCCTGATTGAAAAACACTGATGTAGATGCACCCTGAACTTTCCCCTTTCTAACCACTACCTCTTCCTTGCCAAGGGGAAAAAACCTACTTACTGCACAGTCATCTTGTTCCCAGTTCAGGTGCATTCCAGGGGAAACCCATGAAGAATCGTTGGCAAGAGCCAAGTTATGCAAGCTCTTTTTTCCCCCTTTTTTGGCATCTCTTCATAGTCTAACATTTGCTTGGAGCAACAGGGCTGAGAGAGAGAGAGAGAGAGAGTGCTCTTGTCATCAGGGGAAGCCTTGGCCAGGCAGGTAGCTCTATTATTCAGGGTGTTTTCTCCTCACAAGAAACGTGTGCGGAAATGAATGCATAATGTGGCCTTTGTAGAGGAGACAAGAGAGGATTCCATGTGGTGCTGTGCTTTCTCCCCCAAAGGGAAACACCTCACAACCTCTGAGAATGCCTGCCATAGATGCAGGCAAAACGTCAGGAGAGAATGCTTCTGGAACATGGCCATATATCCCGAAAAACTTTCAAAACAACCCACAGAAACACCTTGGTTGGTGGCGAGGCCAATTCCTGTGAGGAGAAGTGGGATTTGGGGAAGAAAAAATCCTCCTCTTGAATCACACTAGAGAATGAATAATATCACTAATAATAATAACACTTTATATGTATTCTGCCCTTCTCACCCTGAAGGGGACTCAAGGTGGACCACAGCATACATACACAGCAAACATTCAATGCCGCTCTGTATAGACAATACACAGACAAACAGAACAGAAAGGAGCTGTTGTCGACTCAGCGTCCAGATGTTTTTGGTGTCAAGGAAGGTGAGTCCAGCCACAGGGGTGCTGTTGCTCCATTCTCTATGATGAAGAGCCGTCAGGACTTCCTCCTTTGGTAAAAGTATGATAGCTGGGACCGAGTGCTGGTAGTGCTATGCTTTTTTTTCATGTCAGGAGCGACTTGAGAAACTTCAAGTCACTTCTGGTGTGAAAGAATTGGCCATCTGCAAGGACATTCCCCAGGGGATGCCCGGAAGTTTTGATGTTTTACCATCCTTGTGGGAAGCTTCTCTCATGTCCCCGCATGGGGACCTGGAGCTTACACTGACAAAGGGAGTCATCTGTGTTCTCCCTGGATTTGAACCTGCGACCTGTTGGTCTTCAGTCCTCCTGGCACAAGGGTTTAACCCACTGCGCCATCGGGTGCTACGCTGATTCCGCAACAGTGGTTGTGAACGAGGAACACATGTGTGATCACGTGGTCGAGAGAGCGGGCAGAATGAGACCAGATGGAGTGAGAGACGCAGGCGGAACAGAGTCGGCAAGATAGTTCATAGGAGCGGAAGATGAGCCCAATGCGAGTCAGAAAGGGGGAGGATGGACAGAAGGGGTGGGACAATAAACAGAGAAGAATTACTTCACCTGCATTGAGTTCAGTGGTATCCTGCCACTGTGTTCTGTTATGAGTTCAGGGGTATCCTGCCGCCGGATTATACTATCAGCATTGGCGAAGCACCGTTGCGGAATCAGCATAGCACTACCAGCACTCGGTCCCAGCTATCATACTTTTACCCCAAGCATTTTCTGATTTTCTTTCTTTATGTCGTCATAAAACACCTCCCCCGCTTTTAGAGGTACCTAATTTCTCTAATTACAGCTAAAGCTGTTTTTGACTGCACCCGAGGGCTTCGAACTTGCAACTTTTTGGTTGACAGATCTTATAGTTGGGTTGTTGTAGGTTTTTTTGGGCTATCACAACCTGTGAGGATGCTTGCCATAGATGCAGGCGAAACGTCAGGAGAGAATGCTTCTAGAACATGGCCATATAGCCCGAAAAACCTACAACAACCCAGTGATTCCGGCCATGAAAGCCTTCCAGGATCTTATAATTGCTGGTGATTTACCAGCTGTGCTAAACCTGGCTGTGAAAGGCTCCTCCCTAAACTACAAACTCCAGAATTCTGCAGAAGGCAGCAACCGGATTTAAAGTGGATTCATTCTCTAGTGCAGTGTTTCCCAACCTGTGTGCCAGGGCACACTAGTGTGCCGTGAGCGATCATCAGGTGTGCCGTGGGAAATTGGAACCTCCAGGAGGGGAGGGGGGAGAGTCTAGTGTGTTGAAGTATAAAAACCCTAAGAAACCTACCTCGATAAAGGCACCATGTGTGTTCATAGTTGAGCATATTGAGTATTCATGCCAAGTGTAGTCCAGATCCATCATTATTTGAGTCCATAGTGCTCCCTCAATGTAGGTGAACTCCAACTTCCAAACTCAAGGTCAATTCCCAAGCAAACCCTTTCAGTACTTTCTGTTGGTAATGAGAGTTCAGAATGCCAAGTTTGGTTCAATTCCATTGTTGCAAGAGTTCAGGATGCTCTTTGATTGTGTGTTAACTATAAATCCCAGAAACTGTAACTCCCAAATGTCAAGGTCTATTTTCCCCAAACTCCATCTGTGTTCACATTTGGACATATTGAGTATTCATGCCAAGTTTGGTCCTGATCCAACATTGTTTGAGTCCACAGTGCTCTCTGGATATGGGTGAACTACAACTCCAAAACTCAAGGTCAATGCCCACCAAACTCTTATAGCATTTTCGCTTGGTTATGGGAGTTCTGTGTGGGAAGTTTGTGTCTTTCTGCCATTCCTGCCAGGATAGCTATGTTGTGTTCATCGAAACAGGCCCAGGTTTCACACTGAGTGTATAAATACATTTTAAAACATATTAACTATATGTATTACTGTGTTAGAGTGTCATTTTGTGTCATTTTGGTTGGTGGTGTGCCCCAGGTTTTTGCAAATGTAAAAAGTGTGCCGCGGCTCAAAAATGGTTGGGAAACACTGCTCTCGTGTGATGAGGTCCTGAGTGGGAGAAGTTGCAGCGCGCCTGCCGCCTGGGAAAGAGGCGCGTGTGGGTATATTTGGACTAGATCAGCTGTGGAGCCTTTCCTCTCTTTCTCTCCAACTTGGACTTTGAGCACATGCCGGGAGGGGGGCCGGTGGAACAGGTTTCCTCCCCCTCGGAGCCGCGGAGGGAATGGCCTCAAGGTTGGAGGGGGAGGAGGAAGAGAAGGAGGAGGAGGAGGAGGCTCCTCTTGGAAGTCAATGAGCGGCGCGCTCCTCCCTCCCCTCTCTCTCCCTCCCTCCCTCCCCGCTCTGTTTTGAAATGGGATCCCGGCGCTGCCTCCTTCCAGCGGGGCTCGGCCACTCTCCCACCAGAAGCAGCCACAACGGGAGCGAGGATGGTCTGGCGGAGGTGTGAAGCCCTCTGCGGGGAGGAGAAGGCGCAAAAGGGAGAGGAGTAAGAGGAGGAGGAGGAAGAGGGAGGCGCCCAGGCGAGGAAAGGCCAGCCCAGGGGCCCCGCACCCGGCCAGAGAGCCTCGGGAAGCCGAGGGAGAAGAAGCGCAGCAGGGAGCGAGAGAAGGAGGGGAGGATGCCATGCCATGCCGTGCCGGCTCCTGAAGCGGAGAAGCGCCAGGACATGGGGCTGCCCCCGCCTCCACCGCGCCTTTGACCGCGGACAGGTGAGTTTGGCCCAAAGGAGGAGGATGGGACTCCCCCTCGACCCCTGCAGTCCATTTCTCTTGGGCCAGGAACACTCCGAAGTGTCTGAAAGAGAGCCGGGCATCCCTCCCTCGGTGGTCTCCCCTCCCTTGCGTTGGGAAGGGTTTTCCTTGGGCGAAGGAGACTCGGAGATGGTTTTGGACGCTTCCTTCCTCTGCATTGGAGCCTTGCAAGCACTCCCTGGTTGTTTCCCATCAGGGTCCTGACCAGGAATGGCCCTGCTGAGCTTCCACACGTTTAGAGGGGATCTGGCGCCTCCTGGGCATTCCGAGCGGAGTGTTTCCAAAGGGATTCCCCGCCGAGGGATACGGGGGGAGCCTCTCGCGCTGGGATCTGGGTCTCCCACTGTGCGGGATGGGAGCCATTGGCTAGAGACCGCCTGCCGGCTTCTCTGGGCTCCGAGGGAAGAAGGAGACCCTCCCTTTGACACCGAGAGAATCTCCCCGGCATGAAGGAGCACTTGCGGCTTTGTCTCTCCTCTCGCGTCCGGGAAGGGAAGGGCTCTGTGCACTCCTTTCTGGAGACCCGGGAGGCAGTGGGCGAAGTGGCTCTTCCGTGGGGAATGTCCCGTGTCCAGCGCTGGCCTGGCTGGGCGGCGGGAGAGTCCCGGGTGGCCCCTTCCCACGCGCACGGCGCTCCCCGCCAGGCACAGACCAGTCACGCCTAAGGCAGCCAGGGATACAAAGCTAACCGGGATCCTCCAGTGGTGCAATGAGTTAAACCCTTGTGCCGGCAGGACCACATCCAAGGAACGGGGTGAGCTCCCGCCTGTCAGCTCCAGCTTCCCATGCGGGGACATGAGAGAAGCCTCCCTCCGGGTGATCAAACATCCGGGCGTCCCCTAGGCAGCGTTCTTGCAGACAGCCAATTCTCTCACACCAGAAACGACTTGCAGTTTCTCAAGTCGCTCCTGACACACACACACACACACACACACACCGGGGATTCTCCAGCAACCGGCCACAGAATTAACTGGACTTGCATTCTGCATCCATAAAGCAGTTTTCACAATACAGTGACAGGGTGCTGCATTAAGTTAGGTTTATCTGTATTTGCTTTTAATTACTGTATTGCAATATTAATATCAAGTCAATACAGAGATTATGGTATAGTATTGGGCCCATTTTTCATAGTAACTCCCAAACTCCATTATCCAAACCCGACCAATCCCCCTGGGTGATGATGGTAAACGGAGAGCCTCCTGTACAGTCAAGTAAAGGACAATGTTTTAAAGGTAGTAAAGGTAAAGTCCAATTCTGGTTGGTGGTGCTCATCTCCATTTTGAAGCCGAAGAGCCGTAGTTGTCCGTTGACACCTCCAAGGTCATGTGGCCAGCACGACTGCATGGAGTGCCATTATCTTCCCGCAGAAGCGGTGCCTATTGATCTACTCACTTTTGCATGTTTTCAAACTGCTTGGTTGCCAGAAGCTGGGGCTAACAGCGGGAGCTCACCCCGCTCCCTGGATTCAAGCTGCCGACTATTTGGTCAGCAAGTTCAGCAGCTCAGTGGTTTGACCCACTGCGCCGCCGGTGGCTCCCAAACGTTTTTCTGGTACATCAAATATGAATTTAATGTGTTTTGTACTTTACTTGCAAATTTGTCTAACATGGAGTGCCTGCGGTAGATAATGTGATGTATTGGTGTGGGGCACACCAACTGCTGCAGCACCTTGGAAACCGGAGCCGTCTTCTTCCTTCTCCTCCAACTTCAGCTTTCACAAGCCAACTTCATCAGAAGTCTGAAGCAGAGTGAATAGGCGGCTGGGTTAGGTATATGGGAAAATAGCCTTTTGTTGTGCTGGCTTGCACACATGAAAGAGTGTCAGCCTGTGCATTGAGCTGAGCCCTTTTCGTTTGTACAAAGAGACTTAAAAGATTTGGTGGGAACCACCCAGAGACCTTTAAAAAACCCCAATCACAGTGGACTAAAGGGTTTAAGACCCACTTTTATTGAAGGGGCTGTTTGAAAAAAAATACAGGGCATCACAACACCATAAGGCATATGCTCTTTTATTCACAATTGTTCGGGCACCGTAGAGCCTTCTGTGGTGGAAAACGGAGGCCCCCGAGTGCCTTGCTAATGCATGCAGAGTAGACACTTGTTCAAGTGCTTGCGCTGGGGAGCAAAGCTACTTTTTGTCCCTTTGTTTTTCTTTGGGTAGAAGATAGGTTTCTGAAGAAGGACGCTCTTATCATTTCATCTTGAGGTCTTCTAGGCTAAGAATCCGAACAATGGCGAAACTCCCACTCTGCTGAAACACAACTGTAGGATGATTCATTTGGTGTGTAACAACAAAAGCAATCTATAGTAGTCTGGTTATAGCCATTGTTTGTGGGAAATAAGTTCCATGTCTTTGTGTTACCTACCGGTAAAGATGTTTCATTTTCCTTACTCGAGGTGTTTCTTTCTTTTGTATGTTCCTCTGATTGTATTTCTATAAAAAGTCCAAGCAAACATGTATGTATCTCAATGTGATACACATTGTGTGAATAATGTGAATTCTACTTGCAGTCATCAGTGCTTGCAGTCCTCCATAGGCGAAATAATTCAAAACAGTCAATCGCCTAGATATGTCATTTGTTATTCAATAAAAGGGACTGGTACACATCCTTCTTTTCTGATCAAAAGTTAGACCTTTGCACAAAGCGTATCATTTTTCTAAATGGCTCGGTATTCTAGATTTACTCTGTTGGAATAACCTTTGTCATGGTTAGAGTTTTAGGTCTCCTTTTTGTACTTTCGACTTAAAATCTAAACATTTTTACAGCATTACAAAGTGATTTAGAAATCTCATGCATAATGTTTGTTTATATCAATATATATATATATATATATATATATATATATCACAATGAAATAAATTTTAGGTTAAGCACATAACCTTAGGAGAAAATTCTAACCCATACTGGCAGTCCAAAACCCCCTGAAACTATGTGTTTTTAATAGAAATTAAGAGAAATCGGGTGTAGTTTAAGTGTCTTAGACTGAAAATATCTCTATTGGAGCAAAGACAGATGCATGCATAAATGTGCACAGTGTTCAAAGAGAAAGCACAGAACAAGATCCAGCCATCAGTATGCCTCATTCATTGGGATGGATGGTTGCTAAGGAATAAACTCAGTGCAGGGACTCCCCCTCCCCATAGTGGATACAGGGTGTATTGTGTAGTTTTATCCACTTAACTGGCATAATCTGCAAATTAGTCTGAACCCCTGATAGGTGTGAGCTGCTGTCTGCTTGCCTGGGTTCCTAAATGCGCTGCTTTCCTCCAGTCCTTATGTGCTGTTTTATTTCTGCATTTCAGTTATTAATTTAATCAGATTGTCCTTTCATCCCAATCATAAACACATTTGCGCTTACTCGAGTATTCTGGGAAGTGTTTCCAGTTAAGGACGTGTGGAATTGATTTTTCTTAAATTAAAAAAATAAGAAAAAGGAATTCACAGTATGTTACACAAAGAGACACACAGGCATGTGTTGTAGCCTCTCAGTGGAAGATAGAGATGTGTACTCAAAGACATAGAATCATAGAGTTGGAAGAGACCTCGTGAGCCATCCAGTCCAACCCCTTTCTGCTAAGCAGCAGGAAAATCACATTCAAAGCACCCCTGACAGATGGCCATCCAGCCTCTGTTTAAAGCCTCCAAAGAAGGAGCCTCCACCACACTTCCGAACAACTCTCACTGTTAGGAAATCCTTCCTAATGTTCAGCTAGAATCTTCTTTCCTGTATTTTGAATCCATTGATCCACATCCTAGTCTCCAGGGCAGCAGAAAACAAGCTTGCTCCCTCCGCCCTATGACTCCCCCTCACATATTTATGCATGGCTATCATGTCTCCTCTCAACTTTCTCTTCTGCAGGCTAAACATGCCCAGCTCTTTGAGCTGCTCCTCATAGGGCTTGTTCTCCAGACCCTTGATCATTTTAGTCACCCTTCTCTGGACACATTCCAGCCTGTCAACATCTCCTTTAAATTTCAGTGGTCAGAATTGGGCACAGTATTCCAGGTGTGGTCTGACCAAGATGGAATAGAGGGGTAGCATGACTTCCCTGGATCTAGACACTGTACTATTTATGCATGCCAAAATCCCATTGGATTTTTAGCTGCCACATGACATTCCTGGCTTATGTTTAACTTTTTGTCCACAAGGACTCTATGATCTTTTTTACACATACTGCTATCGAGCCAGGCATCCCCTATTCGGTGTCTTTGTACTTCATTTTTTTCCTCCCTAAGTGGAGTATTTTGCATTTGCCCCAACTGAACTTCATTTTGGTAGTTTTGGCCCATCTCTCAAGATCGTTTTGAATTTATTATTTATTTATTATTTGGATTTCTTGGTCGCCCCTTCCAAGTGGCTCGGGGCGACTCACAATCGTTAAAAAGAGTTACAGTCAATAAAACCACAGTAAAACACAATAAAAACAATACGATACATGGCACATATTAAAACATGGCTGGATGTAAGAATGCATCCACAGTTAGAGCAGACAATGGGGCCTGTCCGCTGCATAAAGTCATAGCCCTTAGCCATATCGTGGAGCCTTAGCATTGCTCCGACCCAAAAGCCTGTATAAACAGGTGGGTTTTACAGGCCTTTCGAAAGGCCAGTAACGTGGGCATCGCGCAAATGGGAGGAGGGAGAGCATGTCCCTGTCTTCTGGAGTATTAGCTCTCCCTCCCAATTTGGTGTCATCTGCTAACTTGATGATCATTCCTTCTAACCCTTCATGTAAATAATTAATAAAGATGTTGAACAGAACTGGGCCCAGGATGGAAACCTGCGGCACTCCACTCGAGACTTCTTTCCAGGATTGGCGAGCACCCTTTGAGTTTATTCATTTAACCAATTACAGATCCAGCTAACTGTAGTTTTGCCAAGCCCACATGTGACTAGTTTGTTTGCCAGAAGGTCATGGAGGGCCTTGTTGAAGGCTTTACTGAAATCTAGATACACTACATCCACAGCATTCCCTGCATCTACCCAGCTCATAACTCTATTGAAAAAAGAGATTAGATTAGTGTGATACTTTTGAAACATTTCTGGGCTATTCTATTTCAAGATTAACTGCATAACTCTCAAAAGATTTGCTATTTCTTCAGGTTTTTTTATGTGGGTGATGATGATGGTGATATAGGGATCAACTTGGCTGTGGAAGTTTTACAGTTGCTTGCTTTCTGATTCTGAATTTGGTGGTGTATGCAGGGCCGGCCCCGCCCATTCTGCCGCCTATGCGGTCGCGTAGGGCGACGGTACCTGGGAGGCGTCGTGAACTGGGAGGCGCGCCGCCGCGCTGCCGCCCGCCCCCTGCCACTGCGCCTCCGCAGCCAGCCGCGCTGCTGCGCCAGCATGCGTGCGGCCGGGCGGGACACCCTCGTGGGGCCGGGTAGGGCGCCACTGTGCATGCGCGGCCAGGCAGGGCGTCGGCGCGCGTTCCGCGTCACCACGCGGGCCGCACGCCACGGCGCGTGGGGGACGCCACCGCGCAGCCGGGCGGGACGTCGCCGCGCATGCGCGAGGGCATCCAGGAGCCACGGGGGGGGGCAATATAAGGTTTGCCTACCCCCCCCCCCGGGCGAGGTGTGGCCACCCCTGGGTGTATGGCATCCTGTTAAACTGCTACAGTCCATTTAGATTAAGCAATGCCCATATCTCCCAAATCAAGTATTCTAATCCACTCTTTGCCAAACTTCATTCTTTATATCTTCCAAAAACATTTGCTCTCTTATTCATACTTTCCACTTCACTTTTGCTGACCTGTCAGGTTGAAGACTGAAAACTCTTAATAACTCAGTCATTACTTCTTTACCTCAACTTTTCTTACCTTCTGGTAAACAACCACAAACCTTGTATAACAAGTCAGATTCCAGTGAATTCAACATGGAAATGAGACCAAATCTATTGAAATACACCTACCATCATCCACCCTTAACACGACCATGTTGGCTGGGGGTGTTGTGGTTTTTATCTCAACACAATTGGAGGGCTCCTCATTGGAGGATAGTAATTCATAAGGCTTCCTAAAAGGCGTGGAACAAAGTCGAAGAAGGAGAGGCTGGCAGTACTTTTGGGCTGGGTGGTGGAATGGTCTGGGAAGCCAATTATGGTTTTGTGAGCTGTTTGTAGTATGTTTCCATGTCCAAGTAAAGATTTTAACTTGAGTCTCCCGAACTCCAAGCCTAGCACACAAACCACACTACCTCCCTCATTCTTGATGTCATAACATCTAGGAGTCATTGAGATTTGAGTCCAGCAATATTTGTTCACCTGAAGATGGAGAAGACTGAACCCATATTTACTCAAGTCAAATGTGGCATCAAATCTAATGCACGCCTCAATTTTTAAACCCTGAAACCCACTACAGTATTTGCTGGCGAATATAATGTGCAGCAGAAAAAGGTGCACTCTTTGTAATATGGCCATTACATATACTGCCTGCTTAGAATTCCTTATTTAAAACATTTTTGTTAGAACACCAAAGTTTTCCGCAATGAAAAATAAACCTTGGGTGCACCTCTGCTGTAGAATGAACCTATTTTAACTGCCTTAGTTTAATGCTATGGGGTCATGGAGGCTGTAGTTTTACAAGGCCTGGAGCCTTCTCTGCCAAAGAGCGTGGATGTCTCATCAAACTACAAATACCATGATTACATAGCATTGCCCTATGACAATTAAATTACAAATGGAATCCCTCAAATAGAAACTCCAGATGCTCCTGAAGTACCTTCCCCTATTGCTTTGGTTTAGCACTAAGATTATTATGCAAATCTAATGCGCACTCTGCTTTAGATAAGGTAATTTAGCTTAAAAGGGTAAGCGTTAGATTTGAGTATATACAGTATGTATTTTATTTCCGTTAGCTTGAGACCTGGTTTTTTCCCCCTTTGGTTTGTTTATATACCCAGAGAGCTTAAAGCAGTATACAAGGTTGTGTATTGTCATTGATCATATAGTTGTTGTTAGTGCCTTCAAGTCATTTCCAATTTGTGGTAACCCTAAGGTGAGCTTATTACAGGGTTTTGTTGGCACGATTTGTTCAGAGGTTTGCCATCACCGTCCTCTGAGGCTGAATTTGACTTGCCCAAGGTCATCCAATGGATTTCCATGGCTGAACTTGCCCAAGGTCATCCAGTTGATTTCCAGTGCTTCCAGGAACATCTAACTGTATGCAGCATCTACGAGTAGTAATGTGGACCATATAGGGCCAGCCATTAAAATCATTTGAAAAATTCTAACTCCGATTAGGACTGGCTTTTGCATGGTCTACAAAAAAAAATCTAAACAGCAGCAACATGTACAAAGCAAGTCAAATTTGGCCTCAGAAGAAGGCTGGGTAAACATATTATGTGTAGAAAGATTATGAAGTAACTTTGTGACATTATGTGAGGTCTAGCACTTATTCGTTCCAACCACATTCTCAGTTTGACTGCAGAAGCATTTTGTGACAATTAGTAGCTTTTCTGAAGTTATGAACTTGCTGTTATTTAGGGGAACAAATAAAAGAAGTCCACAATGAATTGCACAATGACCTCTTCTCACATTGGAATGCAAGATACAGAATATTTGCAATGTAGTTTTCCATAGACTTCATTTTGCACAAGACTATACAGAAATCTGCTCCATTTTAAGGAAATAAAGCAAGACCAATAGACTCCTGCAAATTATTGATGCAAGTTTGGCAAAGTCTGCTTTTCCCCACTTAATATGCAAGTCCTATGAGAACTCCAGGAGTTTGCTTTTAATGGTTGAGCCAAGCTCACTCTGCAAGTGGATCCAATGAGGTAAAGATCAATACTATGGGAGTATGACTTCTTCTTGCTGTAAATGACATCTCAGTTTTTGTGAGGCTAAAGTCAGGATGAAGAGGAACCAAATAATTACCATGTTGAATGTGGACAGAAAAAAATGGTATCTGAAAGTAGGCAATGATGCAATAAATGGTAATGTAACCAAGCAACACTTGCCAGATTCAGTACAAATATGTCATCTCACATTCTCAGTATGCCAGTTCATAGCTGTGTAAATTAGCTTTTGACCTTCTCACATGACGTGCTGTGGATTTTGCTGGCTTCCATAATTGGAAAGAACTTCACTGTGATTTTCTTTGGAATTTTGTCACAACCTTCAAGGTGATATCTTGACCACTTTGAATGTGGAAACATCTTCCAGTGTTGTGTGTTTTGATATGAAATGATTAATTATCTTTTTGGCTTTCTTTCCTAGTTATTACATTCGAAACACATTCTGATTGCAGGCTTCCCGTTGGCTGTAAAGAGTACTTGTGTAGAGTACTTATTTTGATAATGACAGAGATGTAATGTGTGAAAATAGTTTAAACATCTGTGTAGGGAAGGTGAGCTTTAAAGTAATTATATTGGTAAAAGATGTTTGAAAGCAAACATGCTGCTTTATGCTCTCACAAATAACTGTAATTTTATAGCTGTAAATACACATAAGAAACTGCATTTGAGTAATACATGTGTTGAACAAGAAATTCCACAGGCAGGCCTTTTATCAAAACACATGATCTGTCTCAACAAGCTTACAATTTAATTTTAAGTGAAACATAAATGCAAGGGAGAAAGGGCTGTGGCGATGATGGATTGAAAGAAGAAAAATGATCCTTGGTTTGCATGGTAGGGTTCATTTTTTCCTGAAGATATGTATCAGGGCAGAAAGTTGGTCATAGGATCTATAAGAGCCAAAGACATGTTGACAAAACCAACAATGATGCAGGGATTGAAACGTTAATCCAGGAGCTAGTAAGAAATAGCTTTTAGAGAAGTATGTTATTAATTAGAAAAGTAACTCATCAATGTACTCACTGAGGGCCCATTCATCATACAGATGTACAGTGTTCCCTCACTTATTGTGGGGATTACGTTCCAGGACCTCCCACAATAAGTGAAAAACTGTGATGTAGGGACGTTATATTTATTTTAATATTTATACATTATTTTAGTAGTTATACACTATTTTAAGTCTTTATAAACATAAAATAAAGTGAAGGAAAGTCCCTTCAAGGATGGAGGGAGGGAGGACTGAGAGGGAAAGCACCTCGTAGAGCAGTGGTGGCAAAAACCCGCGAAACAGATAATATACTGCAATATATATTTTAAATTAATATTTTTTTAAACCACGAAACAGCGAGTCTGCTTAAAGCGAACCATGAAATAGTGAGGGAACACTACACATAATTGTGAAATCTGTAGAGAAAAAATGTGTTACATTTCCTATGTCAGCATTACTTCCAAACAAGAAAATGTACCAATATGCACACTTTGAATGTGATTTTCCTGCTTTTTGGCAGGGGGTTGGACTGGATGGGCCACAAGGTCTCTTCCAACTCTGTGATTCTAATCTGTGATTCTAAGAGTAGTCTCCCCATTGCATATAGGCAGAAGGGTAATATGCATGCCATAAATTAATCTGCAGCAATCATAGTAAAACTATAAAAAATCTTACATTAACCGTTTGTAGCCTGTTATTCATAAATGTAGGAAAAAATCAATTACTGTAAGCTTACAAAATGTGGCCAAAAGCGATTGCCCCATTAACCTCAAAAGATACAAATTAATGTGAAATGTTAAATGAACTCAATCGACACTTGAGTTCTGTGGACCTCATTGACATTATAGTGATTAAAATTACAACTTTTAAAATGTTTAATTAATTAGACATAGCAATTAATTTTAACTTATTAAATCCAAGTTCAGGTCCCTGCTTTGGCTAACTCAGAAACTGCTGGTATGTTTTGTAATAAATTATCTGAACTTGATGGGATCTGGATGCAATATAAAGAGGCTAAAGTACAATTCTTTCTTGGAGTGTGGTATACATTCCAAAGTGTGTGCTACAGTGCCATGTGCAGGATGGAAAGCTGCCTTTTTAAAGCTGTGACACTTCCTAATCAAACCTTAGGCAAGCTGCTTTTAAAGTCCTGAACAATATCAGACAGTATGACCCTTGTGTGTGTGGTTTTCCTTACTCGCATCCAAAAAATTGCCTTCTATAGGAATTTTTTAGGCCCCCAGATCTATGCTTCCACTGAAAGTTACCATGGAGTCATGTTGGGGGACCTAAAAAATTCTTAGTACTGAATACACTCAAGTACAAGCCCACCCGAATATTAGCTGAGGTACCAAATTTTACCACAAAAACTGTGAAAACGTATTGACTCGAGTATAAGCCCAGTGTGGGAAATGCAGCAACTACTGGTAAAAATAAAACTACTGGTAAAAATAAAAAATAGTTTCCAGTAAAATTACATTAATTGAGGTATGACTAGGTTAAATGTTCTTGAATATTTGCATAAAACAGTAATGTAAGATAAGACTGTCCCAAATCATTATTCTAACCTTCTTCAGTGAAAATGTCCTTATTAACCTTCAAAAATCACCAATAGTTTATTTTAACTATACATTTTCTGGGCAAATGCTGTGTGTATATGAATAAACTTTTAAAATGGGAATTAATTAGACTGGTGCTGAGAGATTAGGAGAGTTCAGGTCTCTGTGTTGCACTGAGAAACTGGAGAATAAATTATCTGAACTGTGTGAATCTGGATGAATATAAAGGAAGGAGAGCAGTGTTGCTGTGTGGAGAGGTGAGTATCCTGGCAGGAAGGTGTGAGGCTGAAATGGAAAGCCCTTTTTCACATTCAAAAATGCCTTCCTGCCAGGCCCCGTGATCTGTTCCACTGAGGTCATGAAGTCATGTTGGGGGACTGAACAAATAAATACAACAACAAGCCCCCTCCCCCATATTAGCTGAGGTACCAGTTACCAAAACTGTATATACTCAAGTATTGCGTAGTTTTTCAGCCCCTTTGTCTTATACTCAGGTGAGGGTCCTGGCAGGAAGGTGTGGGGCTGAAAGAAGCCCTTTTTCACATTCATGCCTTCCTGCCAGGATCCTCACCTGAGTATAAGACAAAGGGGCTGAAAAACTACGCTTATACTTGAGTATATACAGTATTTCTAACTGGACTTTATCCCATGGGGGAGGGGGTTGTTGTTGTTTATTTGTTCAGTCACTTCCGAATCTTCATGACCTCATGGACCAACCCACGCCAGAGCTGCCTGTTGGCCGTCACCACCCCCAGCTCCTTCAGGGTCAAGCCAGTCACTTCAAGGATACCATACATCCATCTTGCCCTTGGTTGACCCCTCTTCCTTTTTCCTTCCACTTTCCCCAGCATCATTGCTTTCTTGTCTTCTCATTGTGTGGCCAAAGTACTTTATCTTTGCCTCTACTATCCTTCCCTCCAATGAGCAGTCGGCCTTTATTTCCTGAAGTATGAACTAGTTGGATCTTCTCAAGGTCCAAGGCACTCTCAGAACTTTCCTCCAACACCACAGTTCAAAAGCATCTATCTTCCTTCGCTCAGCCTACCTTATGGTCCAGCTCTCACATCCATAGGTTACTACGGGGAATACCATTGCTTTGACTATGCAGATCTTCGTTGCCAGTGTGATGTCTCTACTCTTCACTATTTTATCAAGATTGGTCATTGCTCTCCTCCCTAGAAGTAAATGTCTTCTGATTTCCTGGCTGCAGACTGCGTCTGCTGTAATCTTTGCACCTAGAAATACCAAGTCTTCCATGTTTTTCCCTCTATTTGCCAGTTATCAATCAGTCCAGTTGCCATAATGGAGCCACTAAATCCTTTTCCTTCTTTCAAAAAACTGTTTGATGGGGTCACTTTGACCTCTGGTGTATGATGTTTCTGAGGTTTTTTTGTCTCAGTCATTCCAACATGGGTAAAATTGGCCACAAGAGCGATGTGAGTGAAAGCATCAATTTTCACTACATTAAGGGTGGAAGCCTGAAAACACCATCTGGCAGTTCAAACCCCATCATACTTGAGGACTGTCTGGGAAATGGAATTGTAGAAAACTGGGATAACATACATTATTATTATTTTACTGTGCTTATAGAGTATATTTGACATCACCTCTTGGTGGAGGGTTAAATAATCCATTAGTCTCCTAAATTAAAATTGGTAGATTGTATCATTTCAATGACATTCTGAACTCTTCGTATTTTTTCTTATTAGAATATTTGATTGTTCCCTAACATATATAATCACATTTAAATCAACGATCAATCGATAGATAGTTGAGGGCAGATTTTAGGGCCAGAATTATGGATTTCAATATTATCCATGGATAAATAAAAGATTGATATGCAAAGAAGGAAAATCATAAGAGAGTCTGCCATCCCTGGTTGCTGCTGCCATTTCTTGCCTAGGAAGGTGGTGCTATGGCAGGCAGAGTAAAGAGTTGATGCTTCTTTCAGGTTCTTCCAGGATGTAATAAACTCTCACCTTTCACCACTTGTAGAAGGGTCCTTTTTAAATGAGTTACAATGCAGTAGTTATGTTGATCTGTGGATAAATTGACCTAGTTTTTTTCCCTAGCTCTTTTATTTTATTAACAATCTCCACCCCCCCCCCCCCACACACACACACATTGTATGTGTGGATTGAGGAACTCATTTGAGATCCATTAAGGTTTGTTTGTATAAAGAAAAATATCACTCTGCACAATAAGTCACAAGACAAAAAAAGTCTTGTGTAAGAATGGCACTCCAATTGCTATCCCATTATGAAATAGAGAACCGTCTCTTTAAGAAAACCTATTTCTTTTTGTTGCTTATCATCCCATTTGTTGCTTATCATCCCATTCTTCCCACCAATGCACTTAGGACCTCATACCTCATTGCTCCATCCTGGATTGCAAAGTCTACACCGCAGCTTTCCAGGATATCAGGTAGGGTATATTCCACAGTCCTATGTAGATCTTTCTGATAATAGGATCATAGAATCATTGAGCTGGAAGAGACCTCGTGGGCCATCCAGTCCAACCTCTACCAAGAAGCAGGAAAATCACATTCAAAGCACCCCCGACAGATGGCCATCCATACTCTGCTTAAAAGCCTCCAAAGAAGGAGCCCCCACCACACTCCAGGGCAGAGAGTTCCACTACTCAACAGCTCTCACAGTCTTCTTAATGTTCAGATGGAATCTCCTTTCCTGTATTTTAAAGCCATTGTTCCGTGTCCCAGGGGTCTTCCACACAGCCCTATCTATCTCCCAGAATATCAAGTGTGGACTCAGATAATCCAGTTCAAAGCAGATATTGTGGGTTTTTCTGCCTTGATATTCTGAGATATAGGACTGCGTGGAAGGGCTCCTAGTCTCCAGGGCAGCAGAAAACAAGCTTGCTCCTTCCTTCCTATGACTTACTCTCACATATTTATACATGGCCATCATGTCTCCACTCAGCCTTCTCTTCTGAAGGCTAAACATGCCCAGCTCTTTAAGCCACTCCTCATTGGGCTTGTTCTCAAGACCCTTTATCATTTTGGTCACCCTCCTTTCCAGCTTGTCATCATCTCCCTTCAATTGTGGTGCCCAGAATTGGACACCGTATTCCAGATGTGGTCTGACCAAGGCAGAATAGAGAGGTAGCATGACTTCCCTGGATCTAGACATTATACTCCTATTTATGCAGGCCAATATCCCATTGGCTTTTTAGCTGCTGCATGACATTCCTGGCTTATGTTTAACTTGTTGTCCACGAGGACTCCAAGATCTTTTTCACACGTTCTGCTCTTGACCCAGATGTCCCTTTTGGTCTCTCATCCAACTACTAAACAGGTCCGATGTGGCTTGGCTTCAAAGATCAGATGGAGTTATACCTGTGAAGTCAGTGGTGATCAGTGATAGTGGTCAGCTTCACATTCAGACAGTAAAATGGCCTGAAGTCCAGGAAAGCTTGTGACAGAAAAATGGTTAGGAATTTCCGTTCTTGCTATAACCCTTCTCACTTCACCACAAGTATAAAGAAGAGCTGCCCCCATTTTAGAAGACACAGCTGAGGAATTTTAGGATCAAGTTAAGGCTTTGGAAATGGGTCTGACTGTAGTTTGGTTGTGCTTTTGTTGAGACTAAATTAAAAGGTATGTCCAAGAAGAAGTTCATCTTTTTGATTTTTTGGCCACCACCCAGCTGACCAACTTGCTGAAGCATAAGGTAATTGTTATCAAGAGTAACCAAGAGCACCAGGCATGTAGCCAGGGGGGGGGCTAAGGGGGCTTCACCCCCCGAAATTCTCAGGGTGGTCCGCGAAAAGGCCTACTGGTACATTATTTTAACTGTTATGTTTATTTATATCATGATCTGATCACCATGCTCATTATATCCCACATTCATGGGGTTATTGGGATAACAATACAAAAGGTTTGCTAGGGTAGACCCTCTTCCACCCAGTCTCAGCCCCCCCGAACCAAACTCAGCCCCCCCCCCCCTCCCCCGAAACAAAATCCTGGCTACGGCCCTGAAGAGCACTTTTTCCTTTCCCCCAAAATTCGGTGGTGGTCTCGCTTGATAAGAAAGAAGCAGTCTTGTACTTGACATTCACTAGTCATCAACATTCCTTCGTCCTTTTTGTCTTGAACCCATGCAATGTTTGTTAAAAAAACTATTAACTAGCTTCTGTTCTGACAGTAGTTCATATTTTCCATCCACTCCCCAGTGATCTCATTCCTCAAACCTTCCATACTGTGCCTTGTAAACTTTCCTACCCTTATCATGTTCCTAGTCCTTTATGGTGGAGAGGAGTTTTTTTAATGACTTGTATACCATGTATTATTTTGTATGTTTAAAGAGGTGGGGGACCTTTACTTCCTGGTGAGGAGCCCTTCAGTCCCAAAGCTATGTTCTATACAAGGTGTAAAGTTGTCCATTCCTTTGGAGGAAATGTATGCCCTTGGTGAATGTTGTTTTGCTCTGATTTGGGTGTGTTTGTGCTGCACAAAATAGAAAAGACCCTGGGACTGCTATCACATGAAATGTTTTCCATTGCTATCTTTAAACTTTTTCCTTTAAGGAAAAGTTTTACTGGAAAAGCTCTCAAATTTATTTTAAACTCCTTTTGTATTATTATTTTTGCTCCCGGCTGATAATAACAAAGCATCTTTTCAGTATTTCCATTATTGCCTGAATACCAATTTATCAAGAAAGAACCAGCAAGGACTGTGAATAACTCAGCCTTTGAGTGCCTTTATAGTGACTTGAGGATAAAACTCCAATTTTTCAGGGTTTTTTTTTTTTAAAAGACACGCCCTAAAAATTCATACTATGATAATCTGTCAGGGGGAATTGCCATTTTGTCTGTTGTCCTACTTTTTATCCTTTTTAAAAGTTTGGCTTACCTGTTGCTTTCTCCCTTTGTCCTCAGATTACGGTACCTCAGTTATAGTGAGTTCAAAGCTATGCTTGTTCCTTGAGATTTCAGATCTGGCCACACTGACTTACTTAGAGTGAACTTCGACCCAATTTTAACTGCTATATCCAATGCTATGAAATAATGGGAGTTCTAGTTTTACAAAGTCTTTCACCTTCTCTGTCAAAAGTGCTGGTAGTTCCTAAAACTGCAATTTCCAGGATTAAAGTGGTGTCAAAATGCTATAATTCCACATTGTAGTGTGGATGCAACCCTAAATCACATCCCAGTTGGATTAGTATAGTGCCTTCTACATGATACTGGCTCTAAAGTTTTCAAAAACTAGAACTAGTCAAAATAGTGTGCCCAGATTGCTAATGGGATCTGGTGACAGCATGCTTTTTGCAACAATTCCACTGGTGGTCGACCCATTTATGGACACAATTCAAAGTGCTAGTTGTCCCCGTCCGTCCCGTCCCCCCCCCCAAAGTCCTGCATGACTCATGTACAGATTATTTGTAATACTATGTTCTCTGATATAAATCTGCCATTTTCTTCAGATCTGTTGGGGAGGCCTTTCTATCTATCTCACCACTGTCACAGGTACATCTGGTGGGAACATGGAGAGGGCCTTCTCAGTGCCCGCCCCCCAAAACAATTTGCTGAACATATATTTATTGTACTTTGATTTAGTGGTTTTATGTTTGAAAGTGGTTTAAAAGTAAAGTTAAAGGCTTCCCCTTGATATTAAGTCTAGTCGTGTCTGACTCTGGAGGGTAGTGCTCAACTCCATTTCTAAGCCGAAGAGCTGGCATTATCCATAGACACCTTCAAGGTCATGTGGCCAGCATGACTGCATGGAGCACAGTTACCTTCTCGCCAGAGCGGTAGCTATTGATCTACTCACATTTGCATGCTTTTGAACTGCTTCATTGGCAGTAGCTGGGCCTAACAGCGGGAGCTCACTCCACTCCCTGGATTCAAACTGCCAACCTTTCGGTCATCAGGTTCAGTGGCTCAACGCCTTATTCTGCTGAGCCACTGAACCTGATTCCCAAAGTGGTTTTAATTTTGGGAATTTTATGTATGTGTTATAAGTTTGTTTGATTCCCAAACTTGTAAAATACATGATATAAATGGTGGTTGTTGTTATGTTAAAGTAGTTTGCAGTCCGTTTTATTGGAGGAAAGACAGAAAGGGCAGAATCTTGCCATGTTTTGTAGATTCAAGGAAAGGCAAATTGGAGTACCCATCCTAATGTGTGTATTCTGCATCATTAATAACTTTTGCTCGCAGTCTAATGTCACTTGACCACGTGTGTTTCAATTTTCGTTTGTGTAATGTTGCAGGATATAAAACCCTTCTAAGTTTTGGTAACCCAATCTTGAATCCTCCTCCTCCAGGGTAGATTGGATGAAGTCATTATTTGAACCATGAAGAGAAAACACCAGTTTCAATAATGGATTTAAGCAGTGCTTTACATATTTCTTGAGTAACAATGCAAATCTGATTACTAAATTATGTTAATTTGCCATTCAGCGGAGCAGCCTGCAACATCTAGAAGCATACAGTCTGTGTAATTTTAAGTCAGCATTCATTTTCTAAAGCATTTGCAATTCAGGGGGCCAGAAATTTTCAGAATAATCATTCAGAATTAGCCAGAACAAGGGACAGCTACAGCTTGAAGTAAACTCTTGCAGGTGTCCAGTCTATGGGGCTTTTTGTACCTTGGTGGGCACTGGCAGGAGGCATGTGAGCCGATAGTGCTTTGAAGCTGTTTTGTTCGATTTTCCCATATTTAATACCTCCAATGTAGAACCTCTTAATGTGGGAAGCTTAAATGGAAGAGTTCTCAGACAGAGGGAGTTAGAATGGATGGCCATTGTGGTCTCTTCCAACTCTATTGATTCTATAGAGGTTTAAAACAGAAATGAGGAAAACAAGGCTGGCATCAGATATAAGCCTTGCTGGGATTCTTGATACTGGCTAAAGGCTGTTTGCTGTGACAATTAGCTTCAGCTGTTTTTAAAATAAGAGTCGAGGTAAATTTCCTGTTTTGCTTCTTTTTAAAAAAGAAATGAGCTCAATTTTTTTTTAAAAAAATAATTTTAAAGCAAACCATTAAATATTTGGGTTTTTTTCCTTACACCTTAAAAGAGTGGCCATATATGTGATCTGTGCATGTTCCATAATCCTTGTAAATATATGACATTTTTGTGGAGATCCGCCTTTTAGTTCTTTTTCCCATTGCATATATTGGTTTAAGGCAGTGTGGGAATTGATGGGCCCTCAATATATTGCTGGGCTGCAGGTTGCAACATTCCCCTTTTCACTATATTATGTTGTTCACTATACCAGTGCTGTCCAACTTCTACGGGGTCCAGGGTCGGATAAGAGGTCACTGATGACCTAGGGGCCCCTCGGCCCCGCCCCAGGCCCTCCCCAGGCCCCGCCCCAACCCCAGGCCCCGCCCCCTCCTCACACGGCCGAAAAAGGGCAGAAGGCGGCGCCAAGAGCAGCGCGTCACAGGCCTGGCGTGACGAGCTGCCCCTTGGCACCGCCTACTCTTTTTCGGCGCCCCCTCCCTTCCTAGGGCGGAGGGGGCGCCGAAAAAGGAGGGGCGCCAAGAGCAGCGCGTCACGCCAGGCCTGTGACGCTCTGCTCTTTGGCGCCGCCTCTCTTTCAGTGCCCCCGTCCTAGGAAGGAGGGGGCGCCAAAAAGGAGGAGTAGGCAGCGCCAGGGGCAGCGCGTCACGCCAGGCCTGTGACGCGCTGCTCTTGGCGCCGCCTTCTGCCCCTTTTCGCAGCTCCCGCCCCTAGGTAGGTTGGGGGCGCCGAAAAGGAGGAGGAGCTAGCCTCTTCCTCCTCCCTGCCCCGCCTCCCCCCAGGCCCCCGGCCGCCATTTTAAATCGATTTTTTTCAAATTTAAAATGGCGGCTGAGGGCATAGGTGGGGCCATGTCCAACAGGCTATGGGGCCGGATCCGGCCCCGGGGCCGCCAGTTGGACAGCCCTGCACTATACCATTGATACTCCCATTGGTGGTCGGTAACCTGATGATTGTCCATAGTGAATTTCTAGGAATCTTAGACTCGCAGGTCATACATACACTGATAAGGTTAGTAAAGTTTTTACTGTGATATTAAGTCCAGTCATGTCCGATTCTGGGGGGTTGGTGCTCATCTCCATTTCTAAGCCAAAGAGCCAGCATTGTCCATAGACACCTCCAAGATCATGTCACCGGCATGACTGCATGGAGCACCGTTACCTTCTCGTCAGAGCAGTACCTATTGATCTACGCATATTTGCATGTTTTTGAACTGCTAGGCTGGCAGAAGCTGGAGCTAACAGCGGGAGCTTCCCCCGCTCCCCGGATTCGAACTGCCAACCTTTCGGACAGCAAGTTCAGCAGCTCAGCGGTTTATCCCGCTGTGTCACCAGGGGCTCCACACACTCAGTGGTACTGAAATTAGTGTTCATCTTACAATCAATGGCATCTTAGATTTGAAGAAATACAATAATATAGTAAAAATGTGGTATTGGTCCCTTTCACATTGGGAAAAAAAACATGCCTTGGATGACACCAATATATCATGCAGATTATTGTGGAAAATTCTAAGAAATTTTATTGCCTGAGGAAGAACAGCACATTGTACTCTCTTCCGTCCAGTCAGGGTCCATAGTGCCCAAATATAGCCAAATCATTCTGACAATGTAGGACAATAGTAATAATCATCAATGTGAAAAATTGGATAGATCCACAATAGGTCTTCACAGTTATTTACAGTTCCACCACTAAGATTCCACCTCTAGAAAACAATCTTACTCGACCATGAGTGAGAACCTATGTGAAGACCTATTCTGGATCTATACAATCTTTCACATTGATGACATAGATTTCCACATGGAAAACTGTCACGACAAGGGTTTACATGACACATCTTCCTCTTGACATGATTCTCCCTTTCACTCTTTATTTGTGCCTCTTCAAAATCCATAGCACTGTTGGTAGTAGCTGACTTCTAGTTACAATACTTGAGTGCCAGGGCTTCCCAGTTCTTTGTGTATATGTCACATTTTAAGGTTACCTTTAAGCCAATCTTTACAACTTTTTGCTGACCTTCGACAGTCCATTAAAAATGTAATTACAATAAATTAAACAGCTAACAATTTCCTATCCTTTCATGGTATCCAACAGCTGGCTTATTCTGGCTAATGCCAGGCTGGCCCTAATAACCCAACTCTAAGCTTCCCTCCAAAATGTGTCAGCATCATCCACTGCATAATTGTGCAACCATTCCACTGTGCTAGGGGCAATTGAAGTAATCCAGGGTTGAGTCTCAGATATGTTTTCAGCAGCAGACATTTTTATAATGAAACAGATTCCATGCATTTTATAATGTACTTAACATGGGGTCTGCATTGACAAGAAAGTGTATTTCATAATATATGGTTAACCACGTAGACTATATCCTGTTATTATCCGGCAAAGAAATATTGTAGATAAATAGGTTAATGATAATGCCATGATACTCATCCATTTTTAGGCATAAGTAATGAGCAATTGATTTCTTCTTTCTCTTTGTTCTACTTCTCAGTCATGCACAGAATATTCAGCATCTCTTGTGGGGCACATTAATATAGTATCAAGACACAGGTATGCTAGCAATTTTTTGGGGGGGTTGTGTCAGGGGTGACTGGAGAAACTGCAAGTCGCTTCTGGTGTGAGAGAATTGGCCGTCTGTAAGGACATTGCCCAGGGGACGCCTGGATGTTTTGATGTTTTTATCACCCTTGTGGGAGACTTCTCTCATGTCCCCACATGAGGAGCTGGAGCTGATAGAGGAAGCTCATTCGCGCTCTCCCCGGATTTGAACCTGCAACCTGTCAGTCTTCAGTCCTGCTGGCACAGGAGTTTAACCCACTGCGCCACCAGGGTTATTAATAACTAAGGTGGGTTATTGACATGGATTGAATCCAATGAACAACAGCTTTCCCAGTCTGAATTCTTACAGTTCCTCTGTGATCTCTGCTACTAATTTTGCTGATTATGTTTGTGTGTCATTCTTTTGTCAGCATTTAGGATTTCAAAGACAACGGGGAAAAGGTTATTCTACAAAGATTTCTAGCAGGATATGAAACCTTGACCTGATTCTTTACATCAGCTTTCTCTTATATATAAGATGGTGCTGATAATGAAAAGGACCTGTGGGTGTGTTTGCATATATATACAGGCATTCATGCATGTATGAATGGTGGACAGTATATAGGAAAGTTTTTACCTGCAACTTACCAGCCCATTTAATTCTAGTGCTGTGGTTCTGAGAAAGGAGTTTTTTCTCTAATACATTTGGAAGTAGTAAAATGCAATGTTTCCTGTTCCATTAAGGATGCTGTGGTTTTTACTCCTGCATCCTGAAAAACTTAGTAGATTGCTTTCTATTCTAACCCTATTGTTTCTCCTTGGCTTGACACTGTAGGGTAAGAGTATAAAATCCATGACTTGAGGGACCAGATTCCCGAGCCAGAATCTGCCTAAGTGCCAGATGCATTATCTTTTAGAACTATCACCTGATTAAACACGTCCTAGTATATTCATTATATCATTTTTGTTGAATTGAGTGATTTGAATGCATCTGTCTCCATATGATTAAACACTATAATTGACAAGCAACAAACATTCTTTGGTTTTAGATGATGCCATAGGTTGCACCGTCTCTTGCATAGAGCGGTGGTGCAGTTTCCTTCTCTGGACATCTTTAAAAAAGAGGCTTGACTGTTTAGCAGCTGATGGGGATGACTTAGCAGTAGGTCGTTCATTGAGCAAGCAATTGGACTCCATGGCCCATGAGGCCTTTTCCTTACAATATAATGTAAAGATTTTGTGTAGAGAGAGAAAAAAGAGTCGCTAGTCAAGAGAGAAGGAAAGTAGAAAGCTGCTTTCTATTGGAATCTCTAGGTTTTAAAGTACAATCCTATGATCATTTTTCAGCAGACGTATTTATACCATATAGTCATGTAGGAGGAAAAGATGTTATCTCAAATAAAAGTATAGCAATTCCTTTATTTGTGACCTTTCACTTTCATGGGGGTCCTTTGCCCCTAACCCCAGCAAATATGGAGGGTTGACTGCACTTTCTTTGGCAGCAGTTGCCTTGTGCCAACTACAGGCAGTCCCCAAGTTATAAACAAGATAGGTTCTGTACGTGTGTTCTTAAGTTGAATTAGACGTTGGAACAGGTACATTTTTAAGTATAACGTATAGCAAACTTTGGATAGCATAGGGAAGGGTTAACACCCCTGTGGTGTTTTTTGTTTGCTTTGTGCCCATGTATACAATATCTCGCCTCACTTTCTGTCCCTGTGAGAATTGGATTTTGAAAAATTTGGCATGTTGTGGAAACAAGGATTGGTGAGAAAGTTTCAGTGGAGACACCTTTTCCCCATAAAAACTCTTTCAGGAGTGGATTTCCCTTCCTTGGAGTAGGTTTCTCTCACTTCCTGTTATCTTACACCCCCCCCCCCCCCGGATCTATTAGCTGTTTGTAAATGGGATGCATGTAACTCGGGAACTAAATGTACATATTCTAAAGGTTTAACATGAAAAGTTCTTTTCAAGACATATATGCATCAGGAGCACTTCCTGAAATAATTTCTGGTCAGGATAAAAGCAAAAGAATAGCAGGCTGTGATACAGATATGTGTAGTATAGAATGCATAGCCTTGTGTTCTGATATAAGGAGAATGGCGTGGGATGTATAAAGAGAAGAAACTGAGGAACAAGACTGTAGAACCGTCTCAACCTTCCTAATG
This sequence comes from Anolis apletophallus, assembly GCA_030556195.1. Lineage (NCBI taxonomy): Eukaryota > Metazoa > Chordata > Lepidosauria > Squamata > Anolidae > Anolis > Anolis apletophallus. Next base: position 34,276,793 of record JARBWK010000005.1, read on the forward strand.
CCGCAACCCCTTGTGTAGCACAGCAGTTCTCGTTTGTGCCTGGAGAACAGGGGCTAGGACCCGGGGTTCCATTGGCATTGGGGCCTGCAGCTGCAGAGACAGATTCAGAAGAGGATTTGGAAGGATGGGAAGGACAGTTTCCCATCAGCGGGCCTCCTTCGCCCACAGAAAGTTTGGCATGGGAAGAGCTGTGTTTTGGCCCTGACGTAGACATAGATAACCAGGTGCAAATGGAAGACAGCGATAGTGGGAGTTATGAGCACCCGGGGGGAAGAGGGTCACAGGAGCTTCTGAGTGAAAACATGGATGAAAGCGCCTGGGAAGATTCTAGGGAGGAGAGCTCTCATGTAGATAGTGACCCAGCTGCTGAGAGACAAGGTCGAACCTTTGATAGGAGAAGTAGCATTGAGTCTGGGAGAAGGGGATGGCACCGCAGCCTAGACAGGCCGAGGTCCGTCAGCAGAGATTGGAGACGACGGGGCCTAGAGCGTCGGGGACCTCGGCCGAACGATTAAGTAGAGCAGGCGTGGGAACGCATCCCCAGTGCTTCGGCCACGTCTCTTTTGAGTAGATGTGAAGCGAAACGGGTCCACGGAGCTAAGTTGGCTAGTGGCCTTCAAGTCTTGCCTTGCATTCACCTTGCCTTGTTCCTGTTTCCGCATTGCCTTGCGGAGCCTTGCTCAAACCTTGCAATAGCCTTTGGATTATTTTGTCAAGCTGTTTTGGACATTGTTGCTTCAAGTCTTTGATTGCATTTATCTCTTCTATGGACAATTTACCTTTTGGACTGTTTTTATATTCAATAAAGTAGTTAGCCTTCAGTCCATCTCTGTGTGTGTGATTAAGGGGCCGGTCAAGTCCGTGCATCGTGACACCTTGATACAGTTCCTTATGTTGTGGTGATCCCCAACCATAAAATTATTTTCGTTGCTACTTCTTGGCTGTAATGTTGCTACTGTTACGAATTGCTATGTAAATATCTGATATACATGATGTATTTTCATTCACTTGACCACATTAGGCACAAATACCTGATTCACGCAAATTTGAATACTGGTGGGGTTGGGGGGATTGATTTTGCCATTTAGGAGTTGTAGTTGCTGGGATTTATCGTTCACTTACAGTCCAAAGAACATTCTGAATTCCACAAACGATGGAATCCAACCAAACTTGGCACACAGAACTCTCATGACCAACAGAAAATATTGGAAGGGTTTGGTGGGCATTGACCTTGGGTTTTGGAGTTGTAGTTCACCTACATCCAGAAAGCACTGTGGACTCAAACCGTAATGGATCTTGGCAGAAATCCTCAATATGCCCAAATGTTTTCACTGGTGGTATTTGGGGAAAATAGACCTTGATATTTTGGAGTTGTAGTTGCTTTATAGTTCACCTACAGTCAAGGAGCATTCTGAACCCCAGCAACGATAGAATTGGGCCAAACTTCCCACACAGAACCCCCATTACCAACAGAAAATACTGTGTTTTCTGATGGTCTTTGGTGACCCCTATGACACCTCCCTTTGGTGACCCCTATGACACCGACCCCCAGTTTGAGAAACACTGCTGTAGAATGATGTAGAATGAATAATTGGAAAGGAGAGCAGGTCTGACAGAAAGGAGAGCACATATGATGAGCTCTGAAAAATGAGAGAGTGGGGGTAGAGGTTAAAATGACAACTCATTGATTAATGAAAACATTAAGATATCATTGTGGTAAATAATGCTTTTATACGTTTAAACTGATGATGCAGCCTTATTGAATTAGTAAAAGGCAAAAGTGGTATTTTAAATTATTGAAGCCATGCACCCCTGTGGTTGTTTTCTTATTTTCCTTTTGCCACATTAATGCCATTTATGTGAGGACTTGGCAAAGCTTGTCATGTGAGAAGAAGACAATTCTATCTTTCTCATAGGAAGTAGTAGCTGTTGTATTTTGGCTTACATCACTATGCATGCGGGTAGATGTAGGTAATAGCGATATGCGTCTAGTGGATTTTATGTTATTTTCTTAAGAGATTGTTTCATTTGTTTCTTTTAAAACTCAACGCCCAAACAATCTGAAAATTACCAAAATGTTGTTGACATAACACAGAACATCCACCCACAGAGCCAGGAAGTTCAAAACTAAATTTGTAACAATATTCTAACTGGATCCTGTGTTTTTTCAGGGCGCATGGAAACAAATAGTGGTATAATTTGTGGTTGTGGTATAAGTTGGCACACTTTCAATTGAATATTAAGAGAACAGTATATCACTGCATTAGGTTACCCTTTAGTGTGAAGGTCATTGTGGGATAAAATTGGGTGCATTACAATTTGCCTAAATTGTTATTTTTATAGTCTGTTTATAGCAGTAATAAACAATTAACTCCACTAATATATAAGTCAGAGGCATCTTGGGGCAGTGTTGTTTTATAAAAAGAACCATAACATGTTTTTGTTTGTTTGGGTTGGTTTCATTAAAATAAACACATCAAAATGTAGAAAAGTATACTTTTATCGTTACATATCATACAAAATAATTTGTATTCTTCCTGAGTTTATGTGGAATGGGTTTTTCTCCCTGAAGGTAGCCAGTGAACTCTGTAGTAGTTATATGTTACGTTTGTCATGTATTATGTATTGCTGTGATAAGCACCTAAGACAGAAGTGGACAAAAAAATTGTATCCAGAACTGCATTTGAACATCCAAGGCTGCTTTTGTGTGTTTGTGTGCCCCTTCCTCAAGTCTTTTGTTATACCCTTTCTGTTGAATTAATGAATGTGGCTTTTTCCCTGGCAGACTCCAGGAGTAGTGATTCATCTTTTAAACAGATCACAGAATTCTCTTCTCTGTCTTTCACAACATTAAAAAATATTTGTTTTCTTTCCAAATTAGAAGTAGACATTGGACCATGTTATTTTATAGTCTTCCTGTTGTTAATTGCCATCAAGTCAACTTTGACTTATGGAAATCCTATGAATGAGAGACTCTGAAGTCACCCTGTTGTTAACAGCCATAATTAGCCTATGGCTTTCTTGACTGAGTCAAGAAAACCATCTATAATGCAGTCTTTTCCTGTTGACTTCCATCGTACCAAGCATCGTTGTCTTTTCTAGTGAATCATGACTTCTCATGATATGCCCTAAGTACCATAGTCTCAAGTTAGTGATTCTGGCTTATAGAGAGAGTTCACACTTGATTTGCTCTTGAACACATTTATTTGCCTTGTTAGCATTCCATGGTATCCATAGAACATTTTCTTTCTTATACTTTTTTGGCAATTCTAGCGGTTCCTTTTTAGCAATTCTCTGGATTCCCAGAGACAAAACCTTGGACTCTGGATACAATCAATTGCTTACTCTTAAGTATCAATGGAAAGTTAATGCCTACATAGTAGAGGACATGGAGGAAATTACAATCTGTAATGTCTGTTAGATGAGCCTCTTCTGTATTTTATAGACCTTTCCATCCAGTTGATTGTTATGTATACACATACGTTTGCTGAAGTACTTTGGGTTATGAACAGAATCATTCTTAAGACATAGTGTGGTCTTCACCCTCAGAAGTGAAACTGGTTTTGTTACTTCTGCAGTATTAAAACAATGGCTTATACAATGTGATCAGGATATTATTGCATGCATACACATTTACTGACTCTTTCTTCTTCCTTTTCCTCTTTTTGCCCCCACTTAGAGCTCCCTTTGAAGAAAAAATAGAAGACATTTCCTCACCTTTGTTCGAACAGCATGCAAAATCAGCACAATATGGCACAGCGTAGCATTGCCGTTGGATTATTCATAATAACTCTCTTATCCTTGCTGGATGACAGTTCAGCTTTCCTGTTAAATCAGCGTCTGAAGGGAAGATTTCAAAGGGACCGCAGAAATATCCGTCCAAACATCATTCTTGTTCTTACTGATGATCAGGATGTAGAGCTTGGTAAGAACTGAAGACATTTGCATTACAGTGATTGATAAATGGGGTGTACTCATTTGCGGTATAGCATGCATCTGCCTCCTCAGCTATTTCTGCATTACCATATTCCCATGGACTCCCTTTTCTCTGCCTGCTCCCAATGGTGAATTGCATCTCCGGGAAACTTCCTTTAAATCAGTGGTTCCCAACCTTTTTTTGACCAGGGACCACTTGACCAGAAATTACTCTCCAACAATTGGGGTGTTGATTCAGGAAATAGCATTGGATAGACCACATCAGCTCTAGTTTCTGATACAGAATATATGCCATCCAGTAGTTGCCATCTGCTGACTCACAGAAAACCATATTTAATCATCTTGAGCTGATGTGGTCTATGCAATGCAATTATCTGAATCAGCACCCCAAATAACCACAGGAACAGGCCTAAAAACAAAAACACCAAAGCATCCCTGCTACCAGGTGCCATATGGAATGGTTCCACTCAGAGGGAGCGAAGAGGAGGAGAAGCAGCAGTCAGGAGGCTTGTTGTCGCACCTTTCGTGGGTAGTCAGCCTCTCCCCTGTTGACATCCCCATTACCTCGGCACTATAAGAGGGTTTTGCAAGACTAGTCACTCTCATTACAAAGGTGTAGTAACTGTGAGGCAACAGACCATATTTTAGTTCTTGGGAATCACTGGTGGTCTATGGACCACAGGTTGGGAACCACTGGTTTAAATGATTGGAGCCCCCACTCCCATTCTATGTAAACAAAAATTCAAAACAAAAATAAACTATTTCTACCTTTCTTTCCATTTGTTCTTTGGGGAAAAATTTTATAGTCTTTGAAACCTCCAGAGAGCCCCAAAGCAGAAAAATGACTCGTGGGCCTGCCAAAGTTGCTCATATTCGTGTAGTCTTTTTGAGAATCAAATTTCCAATCTGTGTGCTACTCTTGGCCTAAATTCAAAAATCCTCTGGAATGGTCAGTTCAGATCTCTATGCGCTCCACTCAGCAGTTTTGGGGGTGGGGAATAAGAAATTGCTGGAAGAAAAAGATGGGGCAGAAGACAGCCTTAGAAAGGGAGTGGAAAAAAGGGGGCATTGTTGCCAGGTTTTGAGTCAGATCTTAACCAGTATGTGGCCCAGACACATTACTCTTAAGGGAAAGTGGTGCTTAACGAGGGGAAAGGTTTCCTTCTTCCAGCTTTTCACCTTAAAGCATATAGCTATAGCTATTTAAGAACCTGGGTGGCAGGCATGTAGCCGGGGGGGGGGGGGCGTGGGGCTTCAGCCCCCTCCCCCCAAATTCTCAGGGTGGTCTGCGATAAGGCCTTACTGATACATTATTTAAACTGTTACGTGTATTTATATCATGATCTGATCACCATGCTCAATATATCCCATATGCATGGGGGTATTGGGATAACAATACAAAAGGTTTCAAACTCATATTTCAAACTCAGCCCCCCCCCCCCCGGCTACGGCCCTGCTGGGTGGAGATGGTGAGTTTGGAATATTTGGAATATTTTGGAGATCCACACATCCCCTTTGAGCATCCTGGGACTGTGTTCCGAGTGAGTACGGATAAAGGAACTTTCCTTTTCTATTGCATTGCGTTCTCGCTTACTTGCATGTAAGCATTTACCTTTGAGTAGACCTATTGTGTATGTTAGCACTATTCATAAATTGACATGCTGGATGCGCCACTGATTATATATGTTGAATCATCTCTCCTATAATAGAAATATATGTGATAATCCTTTTTGTGCCACCCTCTTCCTTCGCTGTTTGGAGATGGTAACTGGGAGAACTCGGCTGTGAAGACTATACTGTGTTCATAGGATTTATGCTATAGGATTTACAAATAGCTAACATATTGGTGGACAAAGAAAGCTCAGATTTATTTATATTCTACTTTATCTCTCCTTACGGAGGCTCAAAGTGGCTCACAATCAAAAACATTACAACTTAAAATATACAAATATATGATAATAAACAGTATATCATTATATATTATTATACAATATCAGTAGTACCGTGTTTCCCCGAAAGTATGACATCCCCGATTGTAAGACGTATCGGGGGTGTCAGAGGGGTTGGCTTACATAAGCCGTACCCCGAAAGTAAGACGTACCTCAGGCGGCATGGCGTGGCTTCTTGGCTGGGCGACGAGAGGCTCCCAGAGGGGCTCAAAAGGGGCCCGGAATCCTCCTCCTCTTCTTTCCAGTGGCACCTTCCATCCTCCTCCTCTTCCTCCCAGCAGTGCCTTCTCCCTCTCGCCGGTTCCGCCCCCTCCCTTCAGGGGCGAGGGGGTGAGCCGGGCGGCGGCGAAAAGCGCCTGAGCCGCCGTGCGGGCGGGACTTCCGCCGCGCCTTCTCCCTCTTGCCGGCGGCGGCTCCGCCCCTCTTCCCTTCAGTGAAGGGAGGGGGCGGATCCGGCGGGAGGGAGAAGGCGCCGGCAGAAGTCCCGCCCCCCAGGGCGACGCAGGCGCTTTTTGCCGCCGCCCGGCTCCCGTTTGGAGCGCGGACAACCGGGGCGGCGGCGGGGAAAGACACCTGAGCCGCCGTGCGGGCGGGACTCCGCCGGGCGCTTCTTCCCTCTCGCGGGCGGCAGCTCCGCCCTCCTCCCCCTTCACTGAAGGGAGGTGGCGGAACTGGCGAGAGGGAGAAGGCGCTGCTGGGAGGAAGAGGAGGAGGATGGAAGGCGCCGCTGAAAGAAGAGGAGGAGGATTCCGGGCCCCTTTTGAGCCCCCTCTGGGAGCCTCTCGTCGCCCAGCCAAGAAGCCATGCCATGCCGCCGTAAGTCTTACTTTCGCCTTACTTTCGGGGTACCGTCGGCTAATGTAAGCCGTACCCCGAAAGTAAGCCGTAGTGGGGATTTTGGGGGTCAAAAGAAAGTAAGACGCTGTCTTACTTTCGGGGAAACACGGTAATTGTATATTATAAGTAATATTACATCTCATATATAATATACAATTATTGTTTTATTACATGTTATTATATTGTACTATATTATTATATCAGTATATTATACTATTAGTACTATATAATATATTCTACTATATCATAAGTTGTAGTATATATAATATACTATATTACATCATTAATATTATATGTAGTATTTTAGTATTATTACATTCACCTCTTCCATTTGTTCATTGAACATGAATGTTTCCTTCTGCTCTGATTAGGGAGGCAAGAATTTACTGCACATATGCACATCTTCAAACTTTTCTTTTTAAATGCCACCAAATGTAAAAAAGAGATTGCACCCCAAAGCAGAGAAGAAATACCAATGAGCAAGGCATTGGAACAACACCCCCATGAGGAAGTGTTATAATATTTAGGGCTGCTTAACTGAAGAATAAGAAGTAGATGTGGAGAAACATAATAGAGGTGTATGACATTACGGATGGCACTGTGGTGGGGATGGTGGTATGGAGAAGGTCTTTTCCCTTTCCCATGACATTGAAACCCTTGATTGTCCACTGGAGTCAGATCATGATAAATTCAGAACTAAGAAGTACAGTGTTCCCTCGCTACTTCGCAGTTCGCTTATTGCGGACTTACTGTTTTGCGGATTTCAAAAAATCTTACTTTAAAATATATATTGTGGTATTTTCGCTGTTTTGTGAGATTTTGCCACTGCTGTTCTCCAAGGCGCTTTCCCTCCTCAGTCATCCCTCCCTCCCTCCAGCCTTGAAGGCTCTTTCCTTCCTTTCCTTCACTTTATTTTAAGTTTATAAAGACTTAAAATTGTGTATAACTACTAAAATAATGGATAAATATTAAAATAGAGTATCCCTACATCGTGGTTTTTCACTTAATGCGGGAGGTCCCGGAACCTAACCCCAGCAATAAGTGAGGGAACACTGTAATACTTATTTAAATTGTGGAATTTGATGGCGCAAGATGCAATCATGGCCGACAATTGGGCTTGGTTTTTAATGGGGATTGATTTATGGAGGATGGACCATTGGTAGAGACTAGTCAAGATCTGCATCTCATTCCTAATATTGTGTTGTGCTTTTTATTTTCTTTTTTAAAAAAATATTTTTTTGCAAGAGACTAACATGACTGCTTTTGCAGAAAAAATATATTTCGGGACAGATAATTTGTATATTATCTCTGCAGAATATTTTGATTGCGGAATGTTTTAGAAAATTCAATTGCTATCTCTTTTATATTGCTGGGCCATCATATATGTAAGAAGCACATACAAAACTGGGTACAGTATGTTCTTGTTTGTTTTAAATAGCATTAAACTGAAACTTCCCAAAGATGGTAAGTAATGCATTACTCATCATGTGTTAAGAATTATTTCTAACAAGAGAGCTAATGTCTCTCGGTTTGATAGCAATGAACAAATGGTACAAATTTCAGCATAATGAGTAGTGTTTACTCATTATTTCCACTAATGAGAATGTTATACTCATTATTCTGAGCACTATTTATCTTGGGTTGTACAAGTCGTAAGCTGGTTGTAATTAAAAGGGGTGGGGGAGGTAGGGTAAGTTTCTGCTTTGATGGTGGGAGAGTTAAGCATTTTCAGGCAATAACAGAAATGGCAAACAAATGTGTTTTTCTACTTGGCGCAATGTGTTAAACCCTAAACTGCTGACCTGAAGGTTGGCGGTTTGAATCCGTGAGACAGGGTGAGCTCCCATCTGTCAGCTCCAGCTTCCGATGTGGGGACATGAGGGAACCTCTCACAGAATAGTAACACATCCATGCATTCCCTGGGCAAAATTTCTGTAGATGGCCAATTATCTCACACCAGAAGCGACTTGCAGTTTCTCAAGTCACTTCTGACACGATAAAAAAAACTTGCTACCATCAAGCAACAAAATTTTAGGAAATAGCAGATGACATATTTCATTTAAAGGTTCAAACAGAAACCTTTGTATTTGACCAGGCAAACTGCTGTACAATAAAAATCCAAAATAATAACATATATCTACTGTAAGATAGTTGTTTTTATTAGTCCAAACATGAGTTGTATTTGATGTTCCTGTTTTTATCAGTATTTCTAGATTTAGAAGTCCACTTTAAATTCCTAATTCTCAAAGTTTGCCTCAGTGGCAAATTTGGTGTTGAAATGAAACAAGATTGGGCATGGTTTTTATTTCACTAATTTTGGAGAAAATGTTGCACATCTCAGAGCTAGACAGACCTGTTTGAATAATGCATATTCCCCAAAAGCAATGCACATTATCTCACAGTCTCCTGTGACTAAAATGCAGTGGGTGGTCCTTAAAAATTTATCATGATCTGTTTTATGCCAGTCTGTTTGTCTCTGATGCAATTGTCAAAGTCCTCTGGGCAGTGTACTTCCTTTCCCTGACGAGCTGTTGTCTCTTGCCAATTTCAAGCACAATGGCTCTCGTGTCCACACAAATTAAGATCTGGCCAGAGAAAATGCATTTCACAAAGCCGTAGGGTTAGATACATCCATGTCCCCTTGAAAATCCAGCAGGCTGTATATTAGTCTGAAATACAGATTGTGCCTAAATTGGCTTTTAGGCTGATGTGTCCAAATTTATTTGTCAATGTGGACATAAGGAGCTAAAACATTATGATGGGTGCAAGATGCCCATTGCAGTTTGGATCTCTGTCAAATGGAAGCAACCCAAATGATTTTGCAAAAAGCATATTCATGCTTGCTGCTGCAGTAGGAGTGATAAGATATTACCAGAACATATTGGTCTAAAACTCATTTGGTGGGAAAGACAGGCCAGCAATCAGTCAGTCAGTCAAATAAATACGCACTAATGTTGCTTTATTCATCTTACAGTCCACTTTAAATTAAGGAAAATCCAGAGGTGTGTCTATGCCATTTGTGATCATAATTGATCACCATTCTACTAAAATTTGTATGATTAGTATTCAACTTTCACTTATTCTAATTTTTTCCTTCATATAATGTAACTTGCAGCTTTTTTATCCGCATGTTGGCTTTAAAGAACAATGGATGCCTGTCGTCTTTTGTGAAAACCTTTAAATAGTGAAAGATAATAATAATAATATCTTTATTTATACCCCACCACCATTTCCCCAATGGGGACTCAGGTCAGCCAATTCCTTTCTCTAAAAAATATTCAGTTTTCATCTTAACTCTTATTGCATGCTTCAAAGCTTGATTATTTTCTGGTTTGCTGCAACCTTATTAAAATGGGGCTGCTAAATGAAGCCAGTTTCTCCAGCTACAACCAGTTCCCATATTGTTATTGCTTCCTGTGAGGAAAAGCAGACATTGAATTGGAGAGGTGTGAACAGTCTCCTGATGTTTGTATAATGAAAAGCTGCCACTCGAAGAATAGCTGTGAGAGAAGCCGCTTATCCCCATCATTCGTCTTTTCAAAATTATCTTTCCCAGGTTGCTTGCGAAAGGATGAGAAATTCTGAGCAGGCTAGTAGTAAGAAAAATGACTAATCTGTCCGATTTTGTACCTGACTTTATTGTGATCCCAAACTACAGCCTTGGAGGCAGCTTCTCAGAGAGAAAGACAATACTCACAGTAGTGTTGAGACTTTGTAAATACAGCGTACCATCAGAACTGATTTTTAAAAAATGTTTTACTTTTTATTTTATTTTTACAATGACTTTTATTACACAATCTCAAAATTAAAAGTAATATTGCAGTGTTTTGACTGCAATAACAAAATATTCAAATTATATATAATTTAATGTTTAATTATATCTATTTTAATTATTTTTTCTCTTTCTATAATATATGAATAGATGCTATTAATCCTACTTGGATTAGTTGGAAGTCCATCTTCAACACAGAATAGTTGAAAATACATTAAATGTGTATTTTGTCTGATAATGAAGAGAAAAGATGTAGTATTTGTGAAGGATTATCCCATAGCCTGGCCTTTCTGAATCTAATGAAACCCAAACTAAGGTTTGGGTTGGACTGCAGTTCTCCAAGACAGGAAGGACTACAGCTACCATCATATCCAAACAGTGCAGGCAGCTAGTAATTAATTCTGCCTTCCCGCCATACACTACCTTTGCCTTTGGTTAGCCCAATTCGGCATCTCTTAGATGGAGTGGACACCATTTTCTGAACCATTGGCCATGCTATCCGAAATTAATGGGCATTTTAGTTCAAAATGTCTCAAAATCACCAGCCTGAGAAAAGCTGATGTACATAAAGTTGTTCTTAGAAGAGAAAATGGAACAAGTTGCTCATACATCTGCTTATTCAATAGCTAAATATGGGACATGAAAAATTCATGTTCAGTCTTGGAATGAGAAATGGCAGTAGCAGATGTTTTAAAAGCAATTAAAGTAAAACCTAGACAACAGCATATGCACAGAAAAGTCTCAAATAGAAGGTAACTATTGATGATGGACCTTTTAATTAAAGTTTCTTAGGCTGAGCTGGCGTTCCCACCTACACTACCTGCTTCCCAGATTTCATTTCATTCTGTTGGAGTAGTTGGAATTAATTCTAGCTTTCAATTGCTGGAAATTGAAACCGGTATTAATGGTGTCATTTCTGACACTAAAATGTTAGTGAATGAACAAATCAGTGCCACCTTTACAAAAAGTCAATAAATCATTATTGTAACATTTTTGTAATTTCATATTTCCATTCAATTTACAAAGCTTGTTTGCCTTTTTGCTCCAGTCATTGGCTGATTTGATATATGCCTGGCCTTTTTTCATTCTTTTAATACAACAACTTTTATGAGTTTATTTAACATAAACTATGGTATGAAAAAGTACAACTAAAATATTGTCTCTTTAATTGCTGACATTGGCACCATTTTCACAGTCATTTCCATAGATTATTTTTTAATGTATGAAATCTTTTACAGTCATTTTCTAACCTGTAAAATTAAATATTTTCCTGTAAACATTTTGGTTAATGGGAGAGACAATAGAAAACTTGACTCTGTACAGTGCCATCTTGTCTAGTCTTTCAATGGACTCAAACTGAATTTCAATCTTAGGGGTACATGGCTTGGGTAAGCCAAAAATTCTTGCTCTGTTAAACACTCAATGTATTTTGCATTTTAGTTGGTTTATTTTGGCTACCAAACAGCATCTGGAAGTGTGAACCACAATTTTACCATTTCTCACCTAAAGAGTCCACTGAAACTGAACTGTTTTCACAAAGGAAGAAGACAATATCGCATGTGGAGGTACAAGGAACAAAGCTGTGGCAGGAAAAACAGGTCTTAATATAGATGATTATCTATGCAAACTACTTAAAGAGCAGAGCTTAAAAAGGAACGAATAAGATATTGTCAATGGCTTTCATGGCCGGAATCACTGGATTGTTGTAGGTTTTTTGGACTGTATGGCCATGTTCTAGAAGCATTCTCTCCTGACATTTTGCCTGCATCTATGGCAGGCATCCTCAGAGGTTGTGAGGTCTGTTGGAAACTAGGAAAATTAGGTTTATATATCTGTGGATTGTCCAGGGTGGGAGAAAGAACTCTCGTCTGTTTGAGGCAGGTGTGAATGCTTCAATTGGCCACCTTGATTAGCATTAACTCCAGACAAGAAACAATCAGGAACAGTTAATCAGCTCTCAACAAAGGATTCCCCCAGACAGTAACAAGCCAAACCTAAAAGCAGTCAAGCCATCAAATGCTAATCAAGGCGGCCAATTGAAACATTCACACCTAGCTCCAACAGACTTCTTTCTCCCACCCTGGACTTTAGACTTTAAATTTAACAAAACATATGGACAGCATTTCCAAAATAGAAACCACACAATTGAAAGCATTAGATTCAGGTTTAAAGCATGATTGCCTACTCAGATCTTTGTGCATTCAGTTCTACTTAAAAGTAATCAAGAAAGCCATTGGGAATTGAGTTGCAGACCTAACCTCTGCTTTTTGAGGTATTCCGGAAAAGAGGAAAAACAGTGGAGGTGTTGCTAATCTGATTGGAGTATGGTTCACTCAAATTTGCCCAGATCAGAGACTAGTGAAGAAGTATCGGAGCACAGGCATAGGTTGCCAAGCATAAAACCCAAGTTGTGATTATAGAACAGAGCAAGAAATGGGATTGTGTGATTTGCAAGCTATCCCCACAAAATGCAGGTTTTGAAAGTTCAGTATTTAATATTTTGACTAACTTACAATGTAAGGATGAAGATGTGCAAATATACCAGGACATCTCCACTGATAATCTTAAAACACCACAAAAAAATCCTTCTATTCACTGAACAACTTTGTAAAAAACGACATTCCCTACCAGTGGAGGTTTCTCTTTAAAATCATAAAGTTTGTGGCTAGAAGAATCTTGATGGCAGCTTCTATGTCTCAGATAATAACAATACGTGAGGGATTCAAAATCATAAAGAGTTTGAGGAGATGCCAACAAGAGAAGCAACATTGAGGAACGGCAATATTTCTGGTTCCAGGCTTAGCTTTGGAAGATGTAAGACCCTTTGGGATCCAGCTGGGCAATTTATATGTGTGAAGGGCACCATAGCAGGTGTGATGTTCACATTTTGTTCCTATTATACTCCCAGGCAGAATCATTTTTCAGAAAACGTACATGTTCTCAGAGCTTGAGGATTTTGCAGAGAGCGAATTGCTGCTGGGGATGATTCTAACATGGTGATGGACATCAGTTGAAAGAGAATGACAGCATATTCAGCACAAGTTAAGCAGCAGTTTGATCTGTGTGGACTGATCTGCTCTTATCATGTGGTTGATGTCCGGAGGGGAAAACACTAGTAAGATAGAGATTTCTCAGTGATATTTAATTCGTACACCCAAGTAGGCTATATTTTTGGCCACACAGGTGGAGAAATTTTCCATAGGAATACCTTGAATATCAGATCATGCTCCTCTCTTACTGAACTGGATACAGAACAGTGTAGTGGGCCTACCACATATACAGAGGCTAAACACAAGTTCGTTGACAAACCAATCACTTGTCTACAAGATTAGCACATATATCAACAATTACTTCATAGATAATGCTCTGGATATAAAAAATGTTGATAAATGGGGTACATTGAAATCTGTCTTCAGATACAGTTTTATAAGTGAATAAGCATATATACCAGTGGTTCCCAACTTGTGGGTCCCCAGATGTTTTGCCTTTCAACTCCCAGAAACCCTAACAGCTGGTAAACTGGCTAGGATTTCTGAGAGTTGTAGGTCAAAATACCTGGAGACCCACAGGTTGAGAACCACTGATATATATAAAATAGAGGAAAATGCTGGAATTAATAACTCAAATTGATTCCTTATCCAGACAGCATAACATAATTAAAGTACTGAACTAGCTTCTGAATTCTTTCCTAGAAAAACTGATGTAATGGCATTGGATGCATATAAAATTCACACATCATTGGTTTATCTCAAAAGGAATACCTTTAGAACCAAGTAATCTAAAATGTTAGATCATCTTGTAAATAAAAGAAAAGGGAGGAGAAATATCCTGCATATATAAAATATATATAATCAAAAACAATAGATTATTCTCTCAAAAATCTACTTTCTTTTTGAAAGGGTTTTTTAAAATAAAAAAAGCTTGGAGGACCTTGAGCACTATGTGTATTTTTTACCCAAGAAACCCATCAGCAATTAATATAGAAAGAGTTTGAACAGCCCAATTACTTTGGAAGAATTAAATACTGCAATAAAATATTTAAAATTGAGAAGTCCTTGGGCCCTGATTGGTTTGGTGGTGAATTTTGCAAGGTATTTCAGGACCCCTTGCTTAACTGCAATGCTCAGTGTTGCATTGGAAGGAATTACATCCCAATTTCTGTGGCAAATTACAGCAATTGTGAGGCCCACTCACAATAACTTCCTACAAAACAGTTTCCTTACTAAACATAGACTATCAAGTGAATAATGGCAAAGAGGGTAAATTTCTTTCGTTCAATTTTATGGCTTTGGGCCATTCAGACAAAGGTCAGACTATGTATCATGTGTTTTTAATATAATCAATCAGGCAAAGATTACCTAGCCACCTGCTGTCATTAGATAAACAAGAATTTGGATCTTAATTTGTAATCTTAATTCAAAATTTATATGCAGGGGCAACTGTACATATAAATAATTTAGACTCTTTCCCAATTCATGTCTCAAGGGGTTGTCCTCTGTCGCCACTTTTATTCATAATTGCTGTGGAACCATTAGCTCAGATCCTTAGGAACTGTCCATACATCAAAGGTTTCTCATTTTGTGAGGAAAAGCATCCAATTAACATATATACATATGACATGCTGCTTTTTAAAAATGAGCCCAGATACTGCTTTATCTCACTAAAAAAGAATCTTAATAACTATTAAGCAAGATCCAGTTTCTAAGTCAACTACAGCAAGTCTCGATTGCTTTGTGTTGACTTTCCTATACAGGTACATTTTGAAATACAAAACCAATCCAAAGTATTGCTGCAATTTTCCTGCTTTAAATATATAGGAATAGTAATAACAAAATATTTGTTGTAACTAACACTGAGAAACTATAAACTTCATCATTAAGTTGAAACAACTAAATGTATCCCTGTTAGGCAAATTGGCTTCAGTTAAAACATTTATCCACTCCAAAAAAAATCTGTTCCAGATTGCTTCCTAGGTTAAAACAATTAAGGATACAGCAGAAGCTATCAGAAAGCTTTATAGCTAGGGAAAAGAGACAAAGTTTTATTAATTCAGTAAAATACATGTGATCTATTAAAGGTGGCTTAGCCATTACCAATCAGTCTCTGTATTTTGAGACATTTTGGTTAAAACAAGCAGGTCTTATTAAATATGAGGATTGTGCACAATGGACTCATTTAGAACTAGGTTTTGAGCGTGGGTTAAACAGGGCTGTTTTCTTTCTAAAGTTAAACAAGATGGCCTTGAGTAAGATATGAAATCCCTTTCTTAAAGTAATAATAATAATACACTTTATTTATATTCCACTCTTCTCACCCTGAAGGGGACTCAAAGCGGATTATAGGTGCACATACTGAGCAGACAATCCCTGCCGTTTTCCACATACACACATATAGACAAACAGAGGCAAACTCTGGCCACCAGGGGGAGCTGACGCACTCCTTATCTCTCAGCGTTCCCAGCATCCCTTGTTGTTCCTTCCGCATTCCTCAGCGTTCCTGGCATTCTTTTATGGCCTCATAATTCAGTCAAAATTTGCCTTCCCACTTAATGTGGTACCTTTATCTCCTAATTGACAGATGCAACTGTCTTTTGGGCTGCAAAGGTCGACAGCAGGCTACACTTAAGGCCGAGCAACCACCTCAACCCGGGCAGGCCTCGAACTAATGACCTACTGGTTAGAGAGATCTTATGCAACTGACACTTAGCCAGCTGCACCACATTCCCGGTGAAATGTTAGTTAGGCAACAATGGACAAAAACATCTAATAGGCCAGCCATCTTCTTATATAACCATTTCCTACTCCTCTTCTATTCCCTCAGAATTTTCCGTATATGCAACTTAAGGCTCTTATGAAATCCAGTTTTCGGACGATTAGCAATTTAATTAATGGTGCTCTAATGATATTCAAAACTGTTTTTTTAAAAACCCTTAAGCTCAATGGTTACAATTATTTTAAATAACCTCATTTGGAAATAGATGGGCTAAATACTGAGGTGTTTCTAAAGCTACTCACTCATTTAAAAATATATGGTAGTCAATCTAAGAAAATGGCATTCCTGCTTTCTAAGGTTATAACAGACTTAAAGTTTGGCAAACCAAATGGTACAAAATTTGCCTAGGAAACAGATCTTGTTATTACAATTTGGTCCTCACTCCCCTACAACTATAATTACTCCAGGAACAAGGAGTGTGTGTTAAAGTTAGTGCATAGATGGCACTGGACTCCAGACAAAATTGCAAAGAACACATCAAATTTTCCTTCTTGTGCCGGAGGGGATGTGGCCAAAGAGGGATTTTAAAAGACTGTTGGGCTGAACGTTAACTAATTTTGGAACTGTAACTAATATTTATCAATGTAACAAATCAGAATGATTAGTGGTGTAGTGCCATACTCACCTTATCTGTCTTTTAGGGTGAAAATGCAAACTTGCAACATGTTTTGAACTATCACTAATATTGAAAGAATAACATCTCCACGCATTCTCAGTTGGACATAATCTAGTATATTGCATTGGACAAGAAACTAACAGAGTTTAAAATGAACCAAAGGACTGGAGACAAAAAAATAGTGAACAGATATGATTTAATGTAATAGTATATGCCAACAAGGAATCCTCTCTGTGAGGTCCCACACCTCCTTTAATGAGATTTTGGGGAAATCCTCTTGGAAAGGGAACCTGCAGTACCTTGCTAATGTAACATGTAATTAAGAGGTGCTGTTTTTTTTGCTATTGAGATTATTTTGCTAAATAGCATTTCCTGTAATGTAAACCAAAAGAGAAAATTGTGTGTGTGTGAACTTTAGACTTCCAGACATGAATCTAGGCCATTTCCATTCAATCATTTTGGATGAGAAACTTAAAGAACTCCCTACATTTTCATCCAGAAAAGAGTAGTTCTGTGCTTAACTATTATCGTTTTATTGCTATTCTTTTTCTGCAGTACTGGAATGTATCAAGGGAATCAGTAGCTACTGAAATGGACATCCAAGTGCCACCTCTGTGTTGATGGAGGCAGGCAGTACTGGTTGTGGGGGTCGGGAATGTTTTGCCCTCCTTTCTTTGATGGGCCACTGAAAGAATGCTGGATAGATGGGCTGAGGCCAAGCATATGTTCTTACATTTTGATACTGAAAGTATATATGTGTTTCAATAACATTGTTAAAGCATATCTGCTGTAGATACGAAAATATTCATTTTTTGCATTTATAACAAAACCAATTCAGGTAAGAATTAGTAAGAAAGCAAGAAAATATGGGAACCTGTGAAAACCGAAAAAAATTGAGTTAAGTGGGTTTTACTGTACTTGTTAGACTAAAGTTTCATTGCCCTTTCCTTTTTCAGGACTTTAACAACCAAATCCATTGTGCAGTTCTGCACAATATGTGTCCATGCTCTCTTTGTTAGAATCTAGGTTGCACAATATGATGCAGAAATTTTATGTTCCAATAATCTGGATCCAGCAATTGGGTTATTCTCCATGTAGGTCTGGGAGCATTAGTTGGTGCACTACAATATTAACCAGTTTCAGGAAGGTGCATTTAATTTTTGTTTTGGTTTTTTTCAGAAAACCTGACAGCAGAATGAAATACAATATCATAGCGAACCAAAAGACCTGATTGTAAGACTCCAAGCTGTTCTAAATATACTTTTGATCATCTTCTTTAAAAAGAATCATGAATTCTTACAGTGTCTTATTTTTGTTATTTCATTATCTCAGATCTTATGCCATGGCTGTAGAACCAGAAAATGTCAACTTAAAGTTGGCCATGGTAATGAAGGCCACTTTCCGAATAAGAAGCTGACTTCATTTTCCAGTAGCAGCAAACTTACATTGGAACTGATGACAGATTGGAGGGATTTTTCTACTCCAGAGGCAGATGTTTTGCTTAGATTAGTATGACTGATTAACACACAGGAGATGATGTTTACACAATTTTTCGTGTTTCTTTTCCTCAAGAATCTCCCAATTTTATTTTGGGAGGCAGTCTGCAGTGCGTTTTTTTATTGGATGACTTGGCATTGTTTTAAAATATTTAAAGCTGGCCTACTTAGGATTATATGGAAAGGGTGCCCTGGATTTTTACCTTCCACTGATCTGTCACTTTACATTAGCTCTCAAGCTGTGGAAGAAGATTAGATCATATGTTTCTATATTAAAGACTGTTGATATATAGGGCCTTGTCATTACAGTGGTTTTATTAAAGGAGGTTAGTGTCCCCAAGGGGCAACTTAACATGTAGTGTTATTTCCGCACAGATGCCTCCGCCATTTAAAGGGGTGGTTAAAATTGTGTTTTAATAGCAGATTGACAAAACATTGATTCAACCCAGGTTATTGTGAGGTGAAGAGGGGATCGCTTCATGAGTTAATACCTCTTTATAGCAGGAGAGAGCAAAGTGTGGTCCTGAAATTCCCTGAAGCCCCTGAAGTGTAGACCAACACAATTTTTCCTTGAAAAAAAAACACAGGCGAATTGCCTCTCTTGGGAGCTTCCTTTTAAATAGGCCAGAAATCTCCTATACCTTTTAACAACAAAAATAATGGTTTCCAAATCGGCAGAAGCCATGCAATTGATTTACGTTTTGTTTTGTTTATTAGCAATCTATGCAGTCTCCATTGGACCGTAGGGAAGAAAATTGGCTATTTTGGCTTCATTGTTGTTGCTATATGTATTTATTTCTCACCTTTTTTTCTCTTCCAGACACAAAGTGGTTTACAACAAATGGGAAAACACAATTAAAATTCACAAAATAAAAAAGTTAACACGTGATTAAAAGCTCAAGAATAAAGTTTAAAATGTTGCCATATCTATTTTTAAAAACCTAAAACATACATTATTGAACACATGAATGCATACACTAATTCAACCATTACAGAGATCCATCACATTATTTCAGAGATATTGACTTTTAGCAATCAGACAGAACACTCTAAACTTGTAAACAAACGGAAGTAGGGAGGGCAATAGTCTGCTCTGAGAGATGTAGGATTATCACTATTTTCCCCTCTCCAAGAGCAGCTTTAATAATAATAATAATAACAACAACAACAACGACTATTTATACCCCACCCCATCTCCCCGGAGGGCTTTGGTGTGGGTTACAACTAAAGTGACTCCACCTTAAATTGGACTATTGGTCATCTGCATTTTTGAAGTGTTGATGGTTGGGAAACATTATTATTCAATAAGGGAGACCTGCAACAAAATGTTGGTGGTATGTCTGTATCAACTAGAGCGGGCCTGTCCAACAGGCGGCCCATGGGCCACACACGGCTCACCAGCCCCTTGGATCTGGCCCTCCTACCCTCCTGCAAAAAAAATCCAATTTTTTAAAAAAGTGCGCATGTGTGCGGCGGTGCAAGCGCCATCCACAGCCGCCGCCCCCTTTGCTCTGCTCCCCATGGCTCCGCCCTCCCTCCTAAAGCGACATGCTGGGCAGTCTCGGAGGCGGGCGAGATCACAGCTTCTGGGGCTGGCGTGGCGTTTTGGGAGGGAGGGCGGAGCTGGGGGGCCCTGTGGCTCCGCCCTCCCTCCTGGGGCGTCATGCCAGCCTCAGAAGCGGCGATTTCGCCCGCTTCTGTCACCCGGCGTGGTGCTTTGGGAGGGAGGGCGGAGCCATGAAACTTTCTATGTATCAGTTTTGTTGCATTCGCCGGATCCCAGTTGCATTTTCCTCTCCTTCTTGTTTTGATGGCAGGTGTAGAAATCATATCTATTTTAATGCATTTTGTTTGATATCCATGTTTTTCCAAATTGTATATTTTGTCGCATTGACAAAACAGGCTTGGACAACTGCCGTGGTGATAAGGGGGGATAATTTTTGTGCTTGCATGTTGAAAATCTGGTTTTGTTTCATAGTTGTTTAGGATGGGGTCAATTTTCAGCCAGATTGGAGGAGTCAAAGATAAAGGATAAACTAATGCTTCAGAAGTAGTAGTTTTCCATATTTCAACTCCCCCCCCCCCCCCGCTTTAAAAAAAACCCTTTTGCAATCTGTGGAATTGAGAAGACTGTGTAGGGTACATTTATGCTAGTTTTTTTCTGATTGACAGTATGCTTTAAGTGGTTTGCATTTTATAAACTGCATTTTTATATATTTGATCTGCACAAGCTTTGTAAATGTGTGAATTCTCAAGGTGAAACAATGGATTTTTAAAGCACTGGACAGATTGTTATAGCATTTACTATTCCTGTGGTTAGATGTGACTGGAATGGTATAGTCAATGGTATTTTTACTGATATGGATTATTGGAAACTCATTGGAACTGCTTTACTACAGTAGGATTCAGATGTTCCATATGAAAGGGTAATTCAGTTTTCCAGGGGATATTTTGGCAATATTGTTTGTCTATTGTAGTGTGTCACTGGGGAAAATGTTTCACCTGACTGTGTTCTGGTTCAATTTTTGATCAAAGTAGGAGAGCAGGGAGATAGCCCTTTGGTATTCTTTATATTCCTCACCTTTAAATCTCCTGAAACTTCATAGAGGTTGAGTATCCTTTATCTGAGATGCTTTGGGTGGATTTAGGATTTTTTTTTTGTTGAGCATTTATGTGTATGTGATTTTGGAATGCTTGTACCAGTATGTATATAATGAAAGACAAGTCCCACAAAATTCATTTATGTTTCATATACAATTTATACACATCATCTAAAGCAGTGGTTCTCAACACCAGGTGTTTTGGCCTACAACTCCCAGAAATCCCAGTCAGTTTCCCAGCTGTTAGGATTTCTGGGAGTTGAAAGCCAAAACATCTGGGGACCCACAGGTTGAGAACCACTGATATAAAGGAAATTTTATGCAAGATTTTAAGTAATGTTGTGCATGAAACCAGGTTTGTGTACTCTGAACCATCAGAATACAAAGGTGTCACTGTTTAACCACTCATGTGAACATTTCTTGGATTATGGAGCATTTTAGATTTCCGAATACTTAGCCTTTCTTTCCATATATAAAGGGAAATGATTGGCATCATGTCATGTTTCCTCGGTCTAGATATATTCCTTTTCAGTGTCTCATCATCAGGATTCATTTCATCTTGATCTGTCCTCAACTGGTTGTCTGGCAATTTTATAATGAAATTCAGAACTGCCTACCAGAATCCTAGATTTATTATTGATAGAGGAAAACATTGAGGCTCAGTGTTTGCCAGATGGTTGCAGCAGGAGGCATTGATATTTATCCAGCAAAACTTTGTAAAGATAGCAACAGTTGACTCCATTATAAAACTCTAGGTTCAATTTGATAGTTCTAAAACTATGTATCTGCTTATAGCATAAAGGATGGATGAGCCAAAAATAATATAGTTTGATTCATGTCTGTGTTAAACTAAAACACTAAATAGTATTTAAGAATACAATCTGTGTAATTTTTTTACTGTACCTTCTCCCCAATGCTGGGATTCCAGGTAGCTTGCAAGATAAAGAAGACATAAAAGTAAGAACACCTGTAGATGAAAGCATAGGAAATTGTCATTAAAATTATATTAAACTACTCATACAATAAAAAATATACAATAAAACATTTATTTAAAATCAAACAATCAAAATAATATAGCACAGTTTTGTACTATACTATTGAGAATATGCCACATACTCAGCCAATGCTAACTTTTCTGTCAAGCATTATTCTTTAATTTATTTATTTCATTTCTAAGTAGAAGTACTCTGGAAAATGAAACACTAATGCATTCCGTTTATAATACTCATCTTTCCTGACATACAAAAACACAAGTAACATTTCTATTTTATGTATGCGCCCAAAAGAACAGCCAAAATTATTGCTGGATGGTGCTGTGTAATGTTAGGAACTATCATATCTCACTGATTTAAATGAAACACGCCAACAGCTTTAAAAGGAATAACTAGCTCTAGGTCATAACTGGTTTATAAAAATACTTTTAACTGGTCCCATTTGTTACCAATCCATATTTACTCCATCGTCATAGAAGCAATGCGAGATGGATTGTTTATGAGTCTGAAGCTAGATGATAGCATTTTGCTAAATGACCGTTTGAACAGGCAAAGGCCTAAATCCAATTATAAGTCTCAGTAAGAGTCGGTGGAACATCAGTGGAACCTACATAAATGTTGATTTCCCAGGATCTTCTTTGACTCAGTGGGGCTACTTCAGTTTTAGATCTTTAAACATTAGTATCTAACTCTAAGGGAAAATTGGACAGCAGACACTAGAAAATCCAGAAATAATCATACTTAATGCCCTTTTTAATGAAACCTGGTGTCTTTTTTATAAACTACTACAGTAATAATAGTATTGCTTACTGCTCTATATATGCATAGCAATCTCTGCAAACATCTTTTGATTTGGATAAATCATGTGGTTTTAGTGCCATATAGATTTAATGTAATAGATTATATTGGTTCCTGGGAGTTTTTCCTGAGTTTCTTCCTTTATATTCTAGTGCTACATTTCACTTACAGTTTCATGATTTAAAAAATAACTAAAACCAAGTTCCCACTGAGTCAGTGGGTTTACTCAGATTTAACCATTGGCTATAATGTGTTTATTCTGAAACCGTGTCTACATAGGCTAAATAATGCATACTCACCTTTAAACTGCTGTGGGGAGTTCAGATGGTTTACAGCTGGTTTTGTGACAGAAGCACTGTTTCCAGAAGTTAATCTGGAACAAGGCAAATTGGAATTTACTGTGGAGCTTCCAGGAGTATGTCAGTAAGTGTAAATGCAACCTACTTCATCTGGCAATTGAGAGGTTATTGAATACGCATATTATATTATATTTTCAGTAGTTACATTGACCCTATCCTGTCTGCATACCATCTACAGAGTAGTTTCAGAAAATTAGAAGGCATTTTCAGATATGTGAACATTGCAGACTAGAAATGGAGAAAGTGCAAGCCACAGTAAGACCCCAACCCCATTTTTAAAGAACGGAATGAAGAAAAAAGTCTGGCATCAAAATTTGGTATTATAGAATATACATCTGGAAAATGTCAGCACTGTTTGCTACCCAGATTTGGCAAAAAAAATGCCAAGGAGACTGATTCTGAGCCAATGTCTGTCATTACTAAAAAGATTGTGCGAAAATGCATAGAGTTTGTATTGATGAGTTGAAAGACAGATGAGGAAAAAGGCTTCAGACTATGCTGCATTTGAGGTTACAGTTTGAGTTGCTGCGAGATTCAACACCTACTTTGGTGAGCATTAAATTTGCATAATTAAAGCTACTGTGCCAGCAACACCTGTTCTGGGGATATCTGATTTGGCTATGTGGATACATACTTCAGTCAAATCTTATTTGGCTACTGTTACACACTCAATGTTGCTCTGGTCCAAAGAACTCCAGCCAAACTGTTGACTGGGTCAGATTCCAAGGAGTCTATGACTCCCTGGTTAGAGCAAGTCCAGTCTGTTTCAAGGCGTTAATTGAAAGTGCTGGTGAAGCCCTTAATCACATAGGTTTGGGCTATCTGAAAGATTTGCTGGCAAAACCACATTTTGGTGCCTCAAATGTTAGTCCTGTTACTGGGCATATTTGACCTGTTGATTCCAAAAATGGCATCAGTTTGCTCCTCTCATCTTTAGATTTTGAGGTACAAAACATAAGCTATATACCAGTCTTCATCTGCTTGCCCACAGAAAATCATGAAAGCCATATCTAAGAAACTAGAACTGATGTGGTCTAAGCAATGTAATTTTCTGAACCAGAGCCCAAATAATCCCAGAAATAGATCTCTCTCTCTCTCTCTCTCTCTCTCTCTCTCTCTCTCTCTCTCCCTCCCCCCCCCTCTCTCTATATCAGTGGTTCTCAACCTGGGGTCGCGACCCCCAGGGGGTCATGAGGCCATTTTCGAGGGTCGGGGCCACCTCCTTGGCCCCTCCTCCGGGATGACTGCCGGACCCCTGGTGCTGGCTCTTGCTGCCTGCCGGGTGATGGGAAGGTGCCTGCTCTTACTTTTCATCCCTTCTCTCCCAGCCGCTTCACTGCCCGGTGGGAGGTCCCTCGGCGTCCTCTTTTCCTTCAATCTGGTTGCCTCCTCCACCTGCCCTCCGCGCCATACTGACTGACCCCTCAGCTGGAGCCACTGGCCTCCTCGGCGTGATCGGCGTGCTGCTGCTTTATTTACTTCAGGTAGTGGCTCTCCTGCTGCTGCACGTGGAGTGAACGAGTGAGGCGCTGGAGCCTGGGTTGCTCCCTCCAAGGGGCGTGGAGGTAAGGCCCCCTGTTCAAGAGGGGACTGGGCTGCTTTCCCTCTTTTTTGCGTGGTTGGGGGACACTTTCAGGCTGGAGGAGGGAGTTTTGTGTGGCTCCAAAAGTTCCTGAGTGCCTGGGACTGGCTGAGGTTCATGTATGTTGGTGGCGCCTGAGGACTTTGCCTGATGGGAGTTTGCAGTTGTGGGTGTTGGGTGGCTTTTGTGCGGCTGCTCTTTGAAGGAGTTCCTGGATTAGTTTGTGTTGCTGTGTGAGGAAGTGGTGTAGTGTTGGAGGTGCTTCAGGAGGAGGAGTCTGTCGGTGTGTTTTTTGTGTCCTTGTGGGGTTGCTGACTGAGTGTCCCCAATGCTTTGCGAGGAGGGACCCAAAAAGGAGAGCAGGAAAAGCGTCGCTTTTTTGGGTTTCTCCTGAGGGTTCATGTCTCCCTCTTCTTCAGAGGGAGGGAGAGCCCTTTCTTTCCTTTTTAGGATTTCAGAGCAGGGGGACTCTTTCTTTCCTTTGGGGAGTGAGTGAGGCACTCGCTGTTGTCCTGGCCCTCCCCCCTTCTCTCCTTCCCTCTGCCTTGTTTTAGTGTCGCTTTCTTTTCTGGAAGAGGCAAGGAGCCGAGCCGGCTCCCTCCTCCTCCTCCTCCTTTAGTGCCTTTCCCAGCGCAGGAACGCCTCCAGAACAGTTTGGCTGTTTTTCTTTTTACTATGGGGCTGGGGACGTTTAGTTTGTATAGAAAATAAGGTTGAGAGAAGGGGGCATGATAGTAGTCATGTTTAAATAGGAAAGGACATCACATTGAGGAGAGGGCAGGCTAGTTTTCTGGTGCTTCGGGTACTAGGGCCCTTCTTCCATCCACACAGCTGAATAAAAACGACATTTTCTGTTTCCATCTGGAATATATATCAGTATAGACTTGGGGCCCTTCCACACAGCCATATAACCCAGAATATCAAGGCAGAAAATCAACAATATCTGCTTTGTACTGGGTTATCTGAGTCCAAACTGCCATATATTACAGCTCAAAGCAGAAAATGTGGGATTTTATTCAGCTGGATGAAAGGGCCCCTTAGGTAACCCAATTCAAAGCAGATATTGTGGGATTTTCTGCCTTGATATTCTGGGTTATATGCTGTGTGGAAGGGCCCTAGGATGCAATGTATTCAAACAATGGGTCAACAGATTCAACTTAAATATTAGGAGGAACTTTTTGTTTGACAGCCCCTTGAGCGTGTCTGCTGTGGTGGTTTTCAAGCCTGGATGGCCATTTGTTGAGGGTGCTTTGATTGCAATTTTCTGCATGGAAGAGGGTGGGAGTGGATAGGCCTTGGGGTCTCTTTCCATTCTGGCCCCTTCCACACAGCCATATATATCCCAGAATATCAAGGCAGATAATCCACAATAGCTGCTTTGAACCACATTATCTCAGTCCACACTGCCATATAATGCAGTTCAAAGCAGATACTGTGAGATTTTATTCAGCTGTGTGGAAAGGGCCTCTGTGATTCTATTGCATTTCTAGGGAAATGACAGTTGCACAATTGTGTGCATGTGTGCAGTATCTGCTTTGAACTGGGTTATCTGAGTCCACACTCAGATAATGTGGGATTTTCTGCCTTGATATTCTGGGATATAGGGCTGTGTGGAAGGGTCCTTTGTGAATCCCAGATAATAATAATTATTGTTATAGTTATTTATACTTTGGTTTTAGCTGCCAGAAGGAGGCACTGGGGGCTGATGAGAAGGCACCTCTAAAAGTGAGTAGAGGTGCCTTCCCATCAGCCCAGCGCCTCAAGTATTTTCTGTTGGTCATGGGGGTTCTATGTGGGAAGTTTGGCCAAATTTTATTGGTGTTCAGAATGCTCTTTGATTGCAGGTGAACTATAAATCTTTTCTAACAAAGTTAATACGCTATAAATCCTAGTAACTGCAACTCCCAAATTACAATATCAATCCCTCCCAACCCCACCAGTATTCAAATTTGGTCGTATCAGGTATTTGTGTCAAATTTGGTCCAGTGAATGAAGATATATCCTGCATATAAGATATATATATATACATTATGATGCATAACAGTAGCAAAATTACAGTTATGAAGTAGCAACAAAAAAATTTGTGGTTGGGGGTCACCACAACATGAGGAACTGGATTAAGGGGTCACGGCATTACGAAGGTTGAGAACCACTGCTCTATATATATATGTTGTGCCATGTTATTTGTATTATCCCTTACAAGTATTCTACAGTCTGCTTAGACTTTGAGATATTCAGTGGAAAGTCTTCTCTCAATGTGACCAATGTCAGTTAGGTTTGATGAAAATATAAGGAGGCCCCTTGCGGGGGCTTCACCCAGCTTTTGGACTTTCTTGTTGTCCTATACATCTTACCTGCATCCCTTGAAGCCACTTTTTATATCAGGATGTCTTGGGAGTTCTGTCATGTGGTCACATACAAAGAGCAATAGCCTTTTTAAGGGATATGCTTAAAATTGTTTTTTATTCTGCAGATAGTTTGATTACTTTTTATCAATAACATTTCGTATACTTTTATCTAGAAGTGTTTTTACACTGTATCTGTTTGAATTTTTGCAAGCACCATTGAGTCCCAGTTCTGAGATAAACAAAGGATACAAATAAATAACAGTAACAACAATAGAAGAGTGTGCCAAATCAGTTATGGGTTTAAAAAATGTGTGTTGATCTTTAAAATGCTTAAACCGGATTCTCAAGGATTCGATTTTTCCAGCCTCATAATACCTCTGCTATCTATATAGTTCTGGTTTCTGCTAACATAGCAGTTTGAAAACTTGCAAATGTGAGTGGATCAATAGGTACCTCTTCAGTGGGAAAGTAATGGTGCTTCATACAGTCATTCTGGCCACATGAGCTTGGAGGCATCTACGGACAATGCCGGCTCTTTGGCTTAGAAATGGAGATGAGTGCCACCCCCAGAGTCAGACTCAATTACACTTACTGTCAAGAAGAAACCTTTACCTTGCAGAAAGATAGATAGATAGAGGCTTTGGAAAGCAAGCGAAGGGTTAACATCCCTGTGATGTTTGCTTTGCTAAAGATTTCACTTCACTTTCTGTCCCTGTGATCATTGAATTTTGAAAAATGTGGCTTGTGGAAACAAGGATTGGTGATAAAACACCTTTTCCCCATGATAACTCTTTCAGGAGTGAATTTCCTTCCTAGGAGTAGATTTCTCTCACTTCCTCTTGTCTTACCCCCATTCTTAACTATGAGCCATTTGTAAGCTGAATGTTTGTAACTCAGGGACTGCCTGTATATGTAAAGTCTACCTTTATATCATGAAAGTTTTTCCTCTAGAAGAAATTGGTTTATGACTCTGAGGGCATAATTGAAGTTCAAAGATTTACATATGAAGATTCGTGGAGTTTGCCCAACTGTGGACTAATTTAAGATAGATTTGCCACATACTGCTCAGTAGAAAATTCCCACACAGTTGGAGAATTCTGTTTCATAAGATCTCTTTAATTTCTCCCATTATTACTTGAATTGTCTGCAGTGAGGTACCTCAAGTGGTTCACATACCTCTTTTGGCTGCATATTTCTCTTAGCAACTTGATGGAAGTGGCCTTTTATCACAGGGTGGCCTAGAGCTATATATGCGTTTGAGCCATTTTGACCTTTTCGAACTTTCAATGGCTGACAGGGAGTTCAAAGAAAACCCTTTTGCCCTGAGCCAGATAAATCATCTTTAATGTGACCCTCTTGTCGTCTCCTAAAAAGATATTGACACAGGTTTTATTCACATTTTTCTGCACAGGTATGGGGACATAAGGGCAGACTGGCATGGACCGACATTCCCCACACAAGCAGGCATGTCTTTAATGTCAAGAGTGACCTTGGAGATAGTATAGAGACCTCTGGCTAGAGAGACGGACCTGTTCTGGCACAGACCTACATAATTCACTTCTACCTGTTGCAAATAAGATATGAAGCACTGCAGGCATGCCAGAAAACAGGGTTTGGAGAAACAGGAGTCGAATGCATACACATTAATTTATTTCGAATTATATATGCTGAAAGCTGGAAAACAACCATTTAAGGAACTAGCTAATCATTCCTTCTCACAAATGTGTTCCTTAGCACTTTCTCTTACATGTACATTTTTATCAATTGCTCAAGATAGCAACTACAGTAGAACATATAAATTTGTGAAACGTCTTAGAAAGGCAAATTAAAATCTGATGTACAACTGCTCCTGTACAAATTCCCAAACGAGCTGAGAATCCCAAAGGGAGACGTAGACGCTAGTAAATAGTATAATTTTTTACAAGGTGTTCATGTTGATGTTTTATTAGCCCTTACTAAGTAAATGTGTTCATTTCATAGTGGATGCAAAACTAAAACAAATGGGACTGCTAGATTTCCTTCTTTCCTGTTTAAATTCTTAACAGTTTCTTTAATCATTTTTTGTTTATCTTCTACAATTTCTCTTACACTTTCTACCCTTTTGCATCCTTATGGTTAGTTTCTAATTTCAAACAGCAAAACAAAAATCTGTAGCACTCTGAACATGCCTAAACATGACCAATTCATAAGTTAAGCATTGTTGGGCTTAGAAGCCCACTAGGGAATACCAGGCATCTCCAAGCAAGGCTACCAAAGCAATCCTGTCTGATAGCTTGGAGAGCCACTTGCAGGGATGGAAAGAATTTTGGAAAATACATGAAAAGTAGTTGAAAGATAAACTTTCTTGACACTTAAGAATCTTGAGGATAAAAATCTTGAAACTGACAAGATTTTTCACAGTTTGGGATTTCACAAAGTTCACACATTGTTTCTTTGCGGAGGAAACAACAGTAATATCTCATCAATGCTATTTTCCATGTTGAAAATACAGTTCCTGTGTAGAAAATACTGTCTTTATGGGGGGGGGGGGGGTATTCTGTATCATGCTTAGGCCCAAGAGCAAATGAAAGGTCCTTCCTTCATTCCAACTGCCAATGCCCTTTCTTCGGAGGGAGGAAAGAAGCTCCATCATGAGGAAGGCAGTGGTAATCCTTCTTGGAAGAAATCCTGTCAAGACAAATCCTGTGATAGGTTTGCCTTAGGGGGTTGCCATAAGTCTAAAACTACTTGAAGGCACACAATAATAATAGCAACAAACGATCTCTAGTAGATGACAAGGATATTTCTTTGCACACATAACATTTTAAATTCTAGGACCAGTTAGAGCTTGTAAAAGTTACCCTTTTGCAGTCCAGTTTTCAGATCCCCAAGGCTGAGGAATTTAGCAAAACGGACCTTGCTGAAAATATCTCTTACAAGATCTGTGTTTAGTCCATCCTGAAACACAAGCAAGACAATCAACTTCATTATCCAAGATTAATACCTTGCCTTTGAGTTCATATAAATAGATATGAAAGAGATTTATAGAGTTTTACCAGAGTTATCTTGACTATATCATATGATTCCAGCCACTGTCAGAACCAGCTGTTTTATACCTGAGGTAAGGTGAGTCTCGGACTCATGTTTGCCTTTCCTCTGACATCCCCCATTCTCCTCCTGCCGGGCTTTCTCTCATTTTTCTTCAAATAAAATTAAAAAGAGAGGTATTGATAACAAAAAATAATGGAATCAATTATTAAAATATTGTGCTATGCCTTGCCTGTAGTGCGATAAAATATTCTAGGCAAGTATAAACGATGGAATGAAATGTAAGTTGGTTCAGTTTGATCCAAATGTGCATTGCAGTATTGTATGGATTTTGTTCTATGAAATGCAAAGCTCTGTTTGTATGTTTCAAGGAATATCTCTTTTAAATAGAGTTCAGTCAACAGATTAGGAACCTACTGGAACCTAGTATTTCTCCAATTCAGTGTTGAAGCCTCTTTCAATCTCTGCTTTCTGGGCTGGTGGGAGTTGGTTGTTCACCTTAAAAATGTCTCCAATTTATGGAGACCCTAAGACCAGACCTATCATAGTGCTATCTGGGACAAAGAGTGTATGACTCGCACAAGGTCACTCAGTGGGTTTTCATGGCCAAGCAGGGATTCAAACCCTGGTCTCCAGGGTTGTAGTCCAACACTCAAACCATTACACCATGCTATCCAGGACATTTAGAAGCTGCTGTGCTGATGTATCCCGTTGTATCTTCTTAAGCATTAAGATCTGCTAAGAAATCTCTTCTCTATACTTCAAAATGTTTTTATTTATTTATTTATAACATTTATATTCTGTCCTCCTCACCCTGAAGGGGACTCAGGTTGGCGTGCCAGCATATATATGGCAAACATTCAATGCCAGGACAAGAATTCATTATATGCATACATAAACATTATAAACATTTGTCTCAATATGCTGCAACCTAGACCTGGATGATCCCTCAGTAAACCACCACAAAGCAGCCATGATTAAATGCTTTATTTAGAATAAGTAGAAAAAGGTAAGAGAGTAAAATATAGTCCAAGCCTGTCCAACAGGCGGCCCAGGGGCCGTACACAGCCCCCTAGCCCCTTGGCTACGGCCCCTTACCCTCCTGCAATAAATAATATATTTTTTAAAATATTTTTAAAATATTTTTTTCAATTAAAAAAATATTATTTTTTATTATTTGTGTTGGTCCCGCCCCTTGGCTTTCTATTGGCCGCCTCCTCTTCTCCTGAGGGAGGGGGCCAATGGGAGGGAGTGACGTCTCTCGGGCCCCGCCCCCTTGGTAGCAAACAGGAAGAGCGACCCGACCGCATGGCTTTCCCCCTCGGCAGCGCCGCTTCCTCCTTTGCTGCTGCTCCGTCTGGGAGGTGCTCAGGCCCTCAGCGCCAGGGAAGCAAAAGGGGTTTGGGAGGGAGGGAGTGTGTCTGAGAGCATGAGTGAGTGAGTGACAGAGAGAGAGAGAGAGAGGAGGGGGACCTGCCCTGGGCACACCTCTCCCCAGCGCAAAGGGAAGATCTCTCTGGCTCTCTCAGACACACACACACACACACAAGCCCCTTCCTTTCTGACCCCTTCATTTGCATTTCATGAACTGTCTTTTTAATGAGAAGGAGAGAACTGGCCAGCCATAGGAGAGGGGATGAGGAGAAAAGGAGGGAGGGGGGAATTGAATGAGAGGGAGCTCAAGGAAAGGCCTCCCCCCTTCCCCCCTTCCTCCCCCCAGAATTATTTACATTCTTTGCAATTACCTAAGTTTACTTTGATGACTTGCACTGAATGGAATCAGCCAGGGGTAAACTGGCAGAATGAAAGCACACAGACCTTTCAACTGCAAGGCCATTCAATGCTGATCAATGTGGCCAGTCATATATTCCAGTTCAAAGCAGAGATTGTGGGATTTTCTGCCTTGATATTCTGTATATTTATGCCTCTCATGTGTTCCATCCCTCGCTCCCTCTCCCCTTATTAAAATAATATATGTAATTGTATATTTATGCCCCTCTTGTGTTCCATCCCTCCCTCCCTCTCCCCTTATTTAAATAATATAATATGTCATTGTATATTTATGCAATCCTGGGGGCGGGGAGGGGGCGGAGCTGGGGAGGGGGCGGAGCCAGGGGAGGGGCGGAGCCAGGGCTTGACCCCCCAGGTGATCAGTGACCGGAATTCCGGCCCAAGGTCCGGTAGAAGTTGGACAGCCCTGATATAGTCCAGTGATACATCCAGCATCCAGATAAAAAGGCAATAGTCTATCAAGGTTCAAAGATCCATTAAATGAGGAAATAGTCTTGAAGCCCCAATGGGCTAAAATCCGGGATAAGTCCTTGGCAAACAATGGCTTGGCTGAATACTTGCGTACGGTGGCATGGAGGCTCGGCGGCCTAGTCCTGGGCTTGGGTTCCGTGGAGCTTGGTAACAGAGGCTAAACATTGGCGCGAGTTGCGGAGCGCCAACGGGACCCAACTTAAATATGTCCCACACTCTGTTGATCTTTAAGACGCTGACTGCGTCATAACTCTTTCCCATGGACAGTTTGTGAACCTGCCTTTCCCAGGCCTCTCGCTGGAGACAAATATGTTGGCTCATTAACAGCTGCACCTGGTGGCACGGGAGGAAGCGAGGCTCTGCTTTCCCAGCGCTCCTTATCAGGCTGGGAAGAAGCTAGGCTGTGCCTGGCCTTGACCACTGTTTGACGCAGAGGCCTCTGCAAGGGTTCTTCCTCAGCCCTGGCTGGAAACTTGGATTTAACATAGATTCGGTCTGGCTTGGCTATAGGGTCAGGCTGAGGCATGACACAATATTAAAATACACTGTTTAAAACCATCTTGATCATCTGCATCCAATCTAATTGGCCTTGTAAGATATCGCTGCTTTATTACACTATCCCGGAAGCTTGGTCCCACAGCCAAGTTTTTATCATCCTTCTAAAGAAGGGAGGGGCCCAATCTAATCTCACCTGGAAGGGAGTTCCATAGCTGGGAGGCAATCACCAAGAAGGCCCTCTCTCTCATCCCCTCTAATAGTGCCTGTGACAATGGTGGGACGGAGAGCAGGGCCTCCTTAGAGGATCTTGATCTCTGCAATGGTTCATAGGTGATTTGTTTGGACAGGTAAATTGGGCCAGGGGCATTTAGGGATTTATAGGCCAAAGCCCCAGCACTTTGAATTGTTCCCAGTAGCAAACTGGCAGCCAGTAGAGCTGGCATAACATGGAAGTTGTATGCTCTGTGTATGCCGCCCCAGTTATTAACCTGGCTGCCTCTCATTGGACTATTTGAAGCTTCCAGTATATGGAGGTATAGGAAAGCATGATGCCAGCCTCAATTTGATTTTGTTAAAACTTGTCTCTTCAACTAAGCTTTAGTGACCATGGTTTCATTCTGATGCTAAAGGGTAGGTTTCCGTCCATTTTTATCTTTTACCTATTAGCACATATGGGCTGTTGGCATAATTTTCAGGTGAAAATAATGGAAAGGATGGAGTGGGGGGCAGGAGTTCAGGATTCCAGGACCACATACAACCAATACATTGTATTTTCCCCACCCAGTGAAATAAGTATTCTTAGCATCAAAGCACCAGTACTTTTGATTGCCAGAAATTATGACATTATCTGCATTCCCTCTTAGGCTCCCCATTCACTCTGAGCTGGATGTAATACTCACAGTATCTGGAGGGGAAATGGATTTTCTCAGAAACAGATAAATTAACTAGAAATCTTTTTACCATGAGATTAAAATTGAAGGAAATGTGGTACCATTCCATCCCTTCTCCTACACTGATATAGGTAGGCTTACTGTTACCACACTGTGGCGTCTTGTCTGAAGCATGTAATGAAATGTTCAGTACAAACTGAATATCCCTTCTCCAAAATGCTTGGGATCAGATGACTTTTGGAATTTGGATTTTTCTTTTAGATTTTAGAATATTTGCATATAGATAATGAGGTATCTTGGAGATGAGACCCAAAATTAAACACAGATTTTTAATGCTTTATATACATAGCACAAAGGCAATTTTATATAATAATCTTGATAATTTTGTACATGCAACAAAGTTTTTGTACATTGACTTATATGAAAGCAAAGGTGTCACTATCTGTACTAGGTACCCATGTGGAGAATTTTGGAGTATTCCTTTCTGTTTCTAATATGATACTCTTTCTCCTTTAGGTTCAATGCAAGTAATGAATAAGACAAGGCGGATCATGGAACAGGGAGGTTCCCACTTCATCAATGCCTTTGTAACAACACCCATGTGCTGTCCTTCACGCTCTTCTATTCTCACGGGAAAATACGTCCACAATCACAACACCTACACCAACAATGAAAACTGTTCTTCTCCATCCTGGCAGGCCCAGCATGAAATCCACACCTTTGCAGTGTACCTCAATAACACAGGTTATAGAACAGGTAAGTCTTATACAAAAATACTCCTTCTTTTGTAAGATTTTTTGGCCCAATTTTGCCCCTGGTCTGGAAACTCTAATGCACAGAGTAACCAACATACAGCTTGTTTATGATTGGCAAATGCAACTGAATTTCATCCATTCAAAGACATATAGCCCTGTTAAACTCAGTTGATATTATTAGGGATGGAAATAATATTAGAAAATATTTGAAAAAATATTTTAATGCATGTTATGGGTGTTGAAAAATCCTGAAGAGAAGAATGGACTTATTCTGCACATAATTCACACGTAGTTATTTTGTGTTGAAAACAGCATTTTTTTTGCACAGTAAAACTGGGAAGGAAGTTTCTTTAGAAAATCAGAAAAATCAGTAGAAAATCAGTACAACATGGAGAAAACTGAGCCAGAACCTTCTGCTGTTCTAGATCACTAAGACAACATATTATAGAGATTTTTGGGAGAAAAGGAAGAATTTGATTTTGGATGTAAAACTTAGTTCCATATCAAACTGAAATATGAAAGTCATTTGAAATGCACACACAGATTATTTTGCACAGAAGGTTCAAGAAAAGATCATTTCTGAAAGAGAAAGCAGAACATCCTCAATATCTGTTTCCCTTTTCACCTTCCTGTTCATTTCTGTTTCATTAGTGTCACAGCAATATGCACCTGTGACTTTAATTTTGAGGTCTCTGCCATAGAAGTAGTATGTTGTCATCCATTCCTTTAATGCAGTTGAGTAGCAGGGAGACTTGAGATTTGTTTTAGTACACTTCTATGCCGTTCAGCACCATCCCATAGGTTTGATAGTTTTGGGGGCATTTAGAATTCTCTCTCAGGGCGTTCCTCACTCCAAATCTGAGGATTCCATAAGATGCAGTTATGGCAGTCAAAATGGAACTAACCTGCTGCAATTGTTTAGTGTGGAAAAACAAGGAAAGACACCAGGTTACTTTGCCATGTCAAAGCTGTTTTCACAAGCAACATCAGCCAGGTTTTTACAAACAACAATAAAGAGGTTAGCTACAGTTTCCATGATGATGAATGGAATATAGAAGTATGTGATGAAGGTAAACTACACAGATCAGTTGTCTGTACAGGTATTGCTGGTTACTACGTAATCCATTAATCACAGCTCTGGCTAAAGTCCACTGATGCCTTTGGTGTGGACCCATATGTCCATCTTGCACATTGTATTGAAGATTTCCTACTATATAATTTAATATCTGCTAAGTTTTATCTCAATTGGCATGTGTTTGAAATGAGATTACAGTATTCTTAAATACTATTCTAAAGGTGAAGAGCAATGATTTATTTTATGGTTTATAGAACCATAAATTTGTCCAGCCAGACTGGAGCCTTGAAATGTTAGAAGAATTTAAAGGTTGACGGATAAATATAATAACAGTGATTTTTAGCTTCTTGAGTTGTAAGTACTCTCAGCCCAAACAGTAGAAAAAAGGATAATTTCAACTTTTCTTCTGCTCAGAAGAAAATCCACCTGCAGTTGAGAAAATGTCATGTTGTTGTTATGCATCTTGGGAAAAGCATCACATAAATCACAGTTGCCAGTCCTTTTAGAGCCAAATTGTGAAAAACTATAATAATTGACAGTAGAAATGTAATATTCCACAGTAGTACTGGTAACATCAATCAAAATGTTGAAGCATAAAGTTGAATGCACCAGGATAATAAACTGAATGTTCAACTGTTAATCCTATATGTGTTTTCAAAACCTATTTTGAAATATATTCAAATTGTTTTCAGTATCTTTTTTAAAGGCCTTGCATTACCAAAACATGCATTCATAATTGATGACAAATCTCAAGTTAATTAAGAACTAATATGAAACCATTTCTATATTAGACCCACATCAGCAAGCTACTGCAACACGGTAGCTTCAAATGGTCCAGCAGGCGGCAGCTAGGTTGCTCACTGGAACAGCGCTCAGGGAGCATACAACTCTCCTGTTGTATCAGGTCCACTGGCTGCCAGTTTGCTACTGGGCACAATTCAAAGTGCTGGCTTTAGCCTATAAAGTGCTAAACAGTTTCGGCCCAGCTTACCTGTCTGAACGTAACTCTCCCTATGAACCATCTAGGAGCTTAAGATTGGCTGGGGAGGCCCTGCTGTTGGTCCCGCCTTCTTCGCAGGGGACGAGAGACAGAGCCTTTTCAGTGGTGGCACCTCAGCTGTGGAACTCCCTCCCTAGGAATATTAGATCAGCCCCCCCCCCCCTCGTTGTAAGCTGCCTTGAATCACCTTCAGGTTCGGGAAAGGTGGGATAGAAATATCATAAATAAATAAATAAATTGTAATCCACATATAAGAAAAATGTAAATCAAAATCAAAACATGTTTTATCTCCATGGGTATTTTGAAATACCAGTTTGCTTATAGTGAATATTAAAAAAAACATTAGGGTTTTTAATGTGTAAAATTTTTTTTTAGAGCAATCTGAATTAGATTTTACTACTCAGCTCATTCCCATTTTCTTCATTCATCATAAATGAAGCAAACAGAGTTCATTGCTACACTTATCAACTGATGGGATCAAAGCTTTCTGAGACAAACCAGGAAAGGGATCTTGGGGTTTTGGTGGACAGCTCAATGAAGATGTCAACCCAGTGCGCTGCAGTGAAAAAGCAAATTCTATTTGGCATGATCAGGAAGGGAATCGAAAATAGGTCGTTGTATTGCCTCTCTACAAATCTATGGTGAGGCCACATCTGGAGTACTGTGTACAATTCTGGTCACCGCACCTCAAGAAGGATATAACGGAACTGGAAAAGGTACAGAAAAGGGCAACAAGAATGATCCAAGGGATGGAGCAGCTCCTTATGAAATCAGGTTGCAACGCCTTGGTCTTTTCAGCCTTGAAAGACGGCGTTTAAGAGGTGACTTGATCGAAGTGTATAAAATCATGCATGGGATAGAAAAGGTGAATAAAGAAAAATATTTTCTCTGTCACACAACACTAGGACTAGGGGGCACTCCCTAAAGCTCCAAGGTAGGAAAGTTAGGACTAATAAAGGGAAATATTTCTTCACCCAGAGGGTCATTGGGTTGTGGAACTCACTTCCAGAGGAGGTTGTGACAGCTGTCAGCCTGGACAGCTTCAAGGCAGGATTAGACAGATTCATGGATACCAAGGGAATCAGTAGTTACTGAAATGGACATCCAAGTGCCACCTCTGTGTTGATGGAGGCAGGCAGGATTTTCCCCGGGTACTGGTTGTGGGGGGTCGGGAGCAGGTGAGGGTTTTGCCCTTCTTTCTGCTAGAGATCCCTGTGTACAACTAGTGGGCCACTGTGTGACACAGAATGCTGGACTAGATGGGCTGAGGCCCGATTCAGCATGGCTCTTCTTATGTTCTTATGTTCTTATGTACTTATTTTTTTCTTTCCTGTGATCCCAATAGACTGCAAAGTGCCTTTAGGATCTCATTTGGAAATCGGTGTATTGTTAAAAGCATTCTCTACCATGTAAAACCAGTCTGTCAACAAAAGTTTACAGAACATCTTCATAATTACCATCATTCGATCACTGCACTGTGTTTAGTCAAAGTTTGAAAAAGCAAACATTGAATGAATTTTTGCAGTAGCACTTAACCAATTCGCACTCTAACTTCATTTTTCTCACTGCAGTTTTCACTGTAACCAATGAGAGGATTCAGGTGGGAGGAATGAGTAAATTTAGCATTTAGAGAACTGAAAGGCTTAAGACTTACAGTAGCTGGAGTTCTGTTGAAACCAGGATCATAACCATAACTTGTTTTAATATATTGAAGTGTAGTATGTGGGTATGAGGAAGAACACATTTACTTGAAGGAACTGAAAATTTAACTGCTGTTCTTAATGTTCACACAAATCCATGTGTATTTCTTCTTTTTTTTTCTTTTTGCATGCTTTTCTGTAAACTTTTTTTTTCACCTTTCAAACTTTAGGGATCCAGGATTCAATGGAAGTGGAGGCATCAGTTTAATAATCGGGTACATTTTTCTGCTTCCCAGTCTCAACAAGTCTAGACTATAATCAAGAATTTGCAAAATTGGTTTTAAAAAGAATGAATATAATGGCATGGTGAAGCCATACATACTTAAGCAATATTACGATGATGCTCTGGATCCTACAAACAAAGGAACAGCTATGCTTGAACGTACCAAAGATGCATCTACATAGTCCAGTATTTTATTTACACAGATACATTGCAATTGTTATACTATCTCTAGCAGAGATATGTATCAGCCATGACTGGTAGTACTAACAGACTTGGTCCCTACCACCTTTGACTATGCTAACTATGGCTAATGAAAACCACACATTATCCACCCAAGTATAGGATAGGCATGAAAAACTTCAAGGGTCTGGAGGCATTTCTTTAGCTCTCTGGCTTTGGATAAGAGGAAAAAGGTTTTGAAGGCAAAAATAGGTTGATGCAATGGTATCAAATGCTTTGTAGAGCATTCTGAGTATAACTATAGGATTGACAGTATATGACCTAAACTGACTTGTATCTTACACAAACAAGAATAAGAATTATGCTATCATCTTAATTTATGCATTGTTTGACTTGAGGCAGAAGCCTATTAATGGCTGATACCCATCAGATGTGGCTAACATGTCTATACATCTCTTTTTAAACTGGTTGTAAAACACTTTTTTCCACCTAGTGCAGAATCTACTGCTGTTCCATACAGGAGAGGAGATAGTTTAGACAAGGAATAAATAACTGAAATTATAAGAGAAAGGAAAAGGAAACTGTACCCCTGAAAGTACAGCCTCATTCCTTCCCACCTATTTGTATCTTCCTCCGCTGAAGTGCTTCTCTCATTTGGACTTTCCTCACTAATAAGTAATTGCTTCTGCAATAGGCCTTTTGAGGGATTGACAGTTAACAGCAGGAGATTGGAAATGGAACTGTACAGATGGAGTGGTACATGGCTCTCTCTTTAGTGTGGGATCTCAGCTTTTGTTGCCCATATCTCAAGACTGGTGTGGCACCCTCACTGCTCTAACAGTCTACACTCTGAAATCCACTCTTCTTTCTATACCTGTGTGAAGGCAGCATGGTTCAGGAGTTTGAACATTAGGCTATGACTCTGGACCACCAAGGTTTGAATCCCCAGTCAGCCATGGCTACCCACTGGGTGCCTTGAGCAAGTCACTCTCAACCTTAGAGGAAGGCAAATCTTGTTAACAAAACCCTGTCAAAGGGATACCATAAGTTGAACACTACTTGAAGGCACATAACAATACTTTCTCAGCCTCAGAAGAAGGCAAATTTAAAGGCAAATTCCCTCAACCCCGTGATAAGTTCACCATGAATTGGAAACGACTTGAAGGCAAAACAACAATGAAGCACTTTAAGACTGAAGAAAGATCTGAAAGTAGAGTAGGATTCATTGTTTTCTTGCTTTCAGTAAACAAGTTTTGTAAGTTTCTTTATGATTTATTGTCCCACTAGACAGTTGCGATCAGAGACAGGAAACCTTCTGGAGATCCCAAATGTGAGGAAGTACCATCTTACGGCTACTCGGAGGTGCCCTTTTCAGTTATAGCCCCCACTTTGTGGAACATATTGCCTTCCAAGATTCGCGCCCTTCCATATTTACTGGCATTCCGGAAGGCATGCAAAACACTCTTCCAACAGGCATTTGGCTGCTAAAATCTGGCAACCTTATGTGTAACCACCTCCTATTCTATTTTAATGGCTAATATTGTGGTTTTAATTTTGTATTACTGTAATTCTATTTACTGTGAGTCACCCCGAGCCGAACAGGAGTGGCGACTGATAAGTTCAAATAATAAATAAATATAAACATGTTTTGCAAGTGTATTTATCCCCAGCAGCAAATAAATAAAATAATAAATGGAAACACATTTCTTCTATAGGTTCTCTTCAGAAATTATCCTTCTTGTTTTGAAAGGATTATGTGGAGGGACTGCTTGTGCTGTGCCCGTGCCAGCTTCACCTTCAGACTCTCACATTTTGGGTGAGAGATTTGAGAAAATAAACTGCATGGTCTGCCAGTATATTAGTAGTCTCCTTCAGCATGGATGTAAAGAGCTTTTGTTTAACCTGTTGTTGTTAGCCACTTCTCGTATATGCTTTTATCACCATGGTTAGCCTGTTCTTGCAGTCTGTTTTGTGACTAGATCCAACTAACAAAGAAGTGCTTCTCCTTTCACATGCCAGCTTGCAGATTGCTCAGCTCCTCTTTCCATCCTTTTCCACCCCACCCCAGCGGATGTTTGCAGATGTATTCACCCAACTTTAAAGGATCATCAACCTAACTCATTATTTTATTTGCACAATTTCATTATTTTCCATGCAGCAATGACAACTATGGCTACAAAATATTAACATTAAGCCGGAATGTATATTGCTCACTGGAAAAATGCAGTTTTGTGTGTATGCTCAGGTGAACCAGCCAGAACTAGGTTTTTGACACTTGGTTAGAAATATGTAGGAGGATATTATCATAATGTGTCAACAACATTTCATTTTCTGATTGAGTGTATGAGGGGGGACAGGAACTGACAGATGGAGAGACATAGAGAGACAATGTATATATTTGACTGTTGCAATTATGGAAAACAAAGTTTGCAACTGCAGTGCATTGAGCATAGTGTGATAAGAGATATCTTGGAACTGGGCTTTGTTTTCATCTATCAACTATCAGCTAAACATGGGAGAAGCTGGCTGAACACCTTCTTTGTTTCTCTACTTTTGATCTCTTCAAGGCTGTGGAAAGTTTCCCCAGGGCTCTTTATGTGTGAATTTGACTACTGTCTGGAAAATGCTGGTGTTGTAACCAAAGTATTAAGGCTCTGTTGTTGCATCTGCATATCTGCTTCATACAGACAGTGAAGAGTTGTTCCAATGTGCCAGCCAACCCTACCCTTAAAGGGTTTTTTCTTGTCTTTGCTTTTATTACATGCTGTGGGAAGTTGGGCAGGAAGGCAATGTATGTAAACATGTCAAGTTAGATGAGGGATTAGTCTGTGGAAGATCGGCCACTTGCACGCTGAATCACTGCTACATAAAAGTGTGGCCAAAGGAGCTCTTTGGATCAAGAGCATTTGGCAAAAAGAATGGAAGTGAAAACAAAGGCCTATTGCATTGGGGATTTCTTGGTGTCAAAATGTCTTTGCTAAAGGTTCCTTGTGTAAACATTTACAGAAAGAATTTTCCATGTTGTTATTTTTTCATAATTGGATGCATCTTCTTCCTGGAGAGAACACTTAAAGTGAAAAATGTTATTAGGCAAGATAGAGATGAGCTAGTGGCGCCTCATTTCCTGCATATTTTTAAAGAAATACGTTATTTTCTTGCTATTTGTTTTTAGCTGAACTAAAATCATGCATCCCAAGAAGTGTTTTTGGAGTATAGCTCTAAGAATCTCTAGATAGCATGGTAGCCATGCTCGTTGGGGGAAAGGTAGTCCAAATGATATTCCAAAAGATATTTGGAGGCTGCAATACTGGGATGCATTTTGGAGTTTGGTTTGGTATTATTCATCGTTGCTGGCTACGTGTTTTAAGGGCAGTTTCATTCTTTTCCTCTGCAAACAGGAACCATTACTTTTGCAGTTCTGCCTTTAGCCTGATCTCTATCTTGAACAAAATAATAAAGATGACACAACTGTTTGGAGGATCCTGTTAATAGAAGTGGGTAAATGACAGTGGGTTCACCTTCAAATTATGCCCATCTGTGACCTAAGTTAAAGACTTCCATATTGAATGGGAGTGCACTTAGCGCCAGAACCGATGACAAGACCTTAGTTTTGGTAAGATTTTCATTAGCTTCAAAAAGTGACTATTTTTAAAGAAATATTGGTCTTACATTGTCTTTGTTTGTCCCAGTTATTTCACTAAATTTAATAGAACAATATGACGTCTTTGCCTTAGAATCATAGAATATGAAGAGACCACATGGGCCATCTAGTCTAACCCCCTGCCATGCAGGAAATGCACAATCAAAGCACCCCTGACACATGGCCATTCAGCCTCTGTTCATAAGCTTCCAAGGAAGGAGCTTCCGAGGTACAGAGTTACACTGAATGGCTCTTATTGCATAGCTTCATTGAATAGTCCTTGATTGGTTGAGAATCTTGTGTGACTGGTGGAAGAGCACTGGTTTTTGCTCTTATTCTTAGTTGTATTCTTCAGTAATGTTATCTCTTAGCAAAGTGTGTTTGGATTGGACTGTGATACCATCTGATTGTTATAGGATCCCTAGCATGCTAGGACCATGGGCCTAACTCTTATTGGTCATCATGATTACATTAATCCTTCCCCATTTGCTGGGTGAAGAGAACAAGACCAACCACAGTAAACCACAGTGGACAAACAATTTATTTATTTATTTATAACTTTTATATACCAATCTTGACATTGTTTGGTCAATGCAAACAATAATTTCAACATAACATTGATATTCCATGAATTTATAAGAATGCTGAATGTGGTGTAGAATTCGATCAGTTAAAAGCCACCATACAAACTGTTCCTGGTATTCCCTATAAAGCATTCTTCAGCAAATAGGTTTTTAAGTTCACCTGCAGTTGTTGCTATGCTCAGCAGGAATAGATAATATGATAATAAGTATGTTGTAACCTTTTGTAAATAAGTAGCTGCTTGTACAGGGAAGGAAATTGCTCAAAGTGAAACACAAAGGGGGCAAACAGCGGAAACACACTATCTTAAGATTGCACAATAAGTCAGAGCCAGGAATATTGACTATGGTCTCTGAGTCACTGTTCTGTGTGCTTACTCTTAACCACTAAAACTGGATCAGTTTCCTCTGGGGCTTCCCAGGTTTTGCTGTCTGCATTATATTAAAAGTAAAAAAAAAGACCTGAATCACACATTAAATTAAGAAAAGGATGAATTATTTGTAGCAGAAGTTCTAGAATGACAATAGGTGTGATACCTGAGTACGAGGCCCTTTCCACACAGTGTATAAAATCCACATTGAACTGGGTTATATAGCAGCATGGACTCCGATAATCCAGTTCAAAGCAGTTATTGTAAATTATCTGCCTTGATATTCTGGGTTATATCCCTTCTTTCCTGGGAGTTCTGAGTGAAAATGTGTTTGTTGCCTTATAGTCCAGTTTTATTGTGTATCCAATTCAGTAGCTCTGTGTGTTTTTTCTTTGATGTTGTTCTTCACTGTATCCGACATACAGTTCACACATTTCCTTTACATATTCTTTTTTTTCATTTACTGTATAATATATTCATTGCTTGAAGTATTTTACAATAATCAACAGAGCATGCTAGGAATATGCTTGTTATGAGAAAGAGTCGGTGTTCAGACTTACGGGAATGTCAATTCTCATGTTACTGTTCTTCACAAATATACTTTTATCAGGAAACAACTTTTTCCTGTGTCGCTCCTACATTTCGAGATGTGCTCACCCCAGACTAAACAATTGCCCCACACTTCTTTACTTTCAGAAAAAATGTTCAGACATAGACACAATTTCGTCCAATGTATTTCTTAGATTGCTTTACCCTCTTTTTATTGTTTTATTTTTGATTTGGTAGGCATTGCTTATGTACAATTTTAGCCAAAAGGATAGTGCAGAGATTTAATTTAAAACATTAAAATGCACAGGAATAAACTGACGAACCCCTCTGTAATATGGTAATAAAATAAATATCCACAAACCTAGAGAAAGTGAAATCAATAACAAGAATAGGAATAATTCCTTATCCCTAGCAGTGGTTTATCAAGAGTGGATTATTGTATAGCATCTTGATATAAACTGTTTGATTTATACAAAACTTTTGGTTGGATAAGCCAGCATCATCCCATTGGAAAATAGCACTAGTAGGTCTTAATAGCCTCTATTTACTCAGGAAAAATGTTCACAAAAAGCTGTTTTGAAAAAATAATAATTTTACAAAACA
Source organism: Anolis apletophallus (assembly GCA_030556195.1). Lineage (NCBI taxonomy): Eukaryota > Metazoa > Chordata > Lepidosauria > Squamata > Anolidae > Anolis > Anolis apletophallus. Next base: position 34,321,204 of record JARBWK010000005.1, read on the forward strand.
AAATTATTGCTGAATTTTTTTGTTGGGTCATCTTGATATCTTGAAACATCCTTTCCCATCCAGGATAAGATTTATTATCATTTCCGAATATTACGGATTTTTGTTGTTTTGGTAGATTTCCATGGTTACTCCCTTACATGACAGAGTACATGGGTGCAATATCTATGTGTTTTTGTGGCTGGGGTGCCCACTTCCACAGGTAGGCTCCCACTTCCACATACAGCTTTAACCCACAGTGCTGAGAAGCCACCAAAAGCCCTCCCTCCAATGACCTATCAGGTTATAGTGAGTGCCACGAACATGTAGTTTTCACTCAAGGACCATTTCATCCTAGATTTTATGTGTTTCCTCCACCACAGACATCCCAGTGTTTCTTACTTTCTCAATTGGTGTGGAATTTGCATGCTCCTGCCCACTGCCTCTCCGTTAACCCTTTCCTACTATTTTCAACTCTGTCTGTACAACAAACAGAGCAGAACTGATCAGCAACTAAACATACTGGAGGAGTTTGGGGGATTGACTCCACATGATGGAAGTTATAGTTCACCCTGCATCAAGTAAGAGCACTGTGACCCTCACTGACAAAGGACCTGGATCACATTTGGCACACAGAGCCTCCATGAACTATGGAGAAGTTTTTGGGGGGAGGGGGGTTCACCTTTATGTATAGCTGTTGTAGGATCTGGACAACATTTGGCACACAGAACCCCCATAGTCATAGAAAAATACTGGAGAGATTTGTAGGGAATTTTTATAGTTGTAGGTACCGGGATTTATAATTCATCTGCAATCAAAGAGCACTCTTGACCCCACCAATGTTGGCACTGGACCTAACTTGGCACACAGAACCACCATGACCAACTGAAAATACTGGTTTGGGGGGAACTGGCCTTCATTTCTGGAAGCTGTAGTTTCGTTCACTTACATGCAGAGACACTGTGACCACCACTGATGACAGATCTGGGCCAGACTTGGTACACAGAACCCCTTTGACCAACTGAACCTACTGAAGGGATTTGAGTGGACTGACCCACCATGGTGGGAGCTGTAGTTTATCATGCAGCCAGAGATCACACTGAACCCCACCAATGATGCATCTAGAGCAGACATGCCCAACATAACAAACTTTAACTACTGATGGAGTTTCAAGAGGTTAACCTGGCATTATGTGAGTTGTAGTTCATCCACAACCTTAATAAAAAAATTGACTTTTTCAAATAACTTGGGCAATGTCGGGTACTCAAGCTAGTTTTGAATATAAGTCAGGGAGTAGATGAGACCATAATATGACTGTGATGGTGGGATTGTGAAGTTTTGTGTTTAAAATAGCAGTAAGATACATAGAACATCTATTCATGGGTTTTCCCAGACTACGATTATCAAATGTTTTAAGAGAAGCACTTTAAGGGATCACCAAATTTCTGAGCAAAGATCTCTGACCTTCTTGAATTACTCTGCTCATTCTCCATTGCTGCTTCTGATCCTTTAATTTCCTCAAATAACACCTGTGTGAAACCACCACTCTCTTTATTCAAAGTCTATTTCGTCTGAAAAGCCTTTTGTGTATGTCCTTGAGGTAGAATTAAACTGTGTAGTAAATATTAGATTCAACTTTGTCTTCAATTTTCCCAGAAACATCTAGTACAGTGTGCTCCAAACGCTTATGTTATTACCCTGCAGGTTTCCTTGACCTGCTTTATATCATTATGTGTTACTGTTAGGGAGATTAGTGGGATATGAGCTGGAGGGCAAATTTCTAGCATCGCATTAACTTAAACATGAGTCGAGCATTTACATAAAGTTTAGCCATCCAAAGAAAAGTTTCCAAGGGAATGCAAAGACAAAACATAGAGGAGTTCTAGATGTGAACAATTTTCAGTGTTTTACTCCCTGCAATACTAGAAATGTAGGGAGTAAAGGAATGTTTTATTAGTTGGAGAAGAATACTTATTTAGGGGACAATGCGCTCATCACTCTAATCCCATGAGGTTGATTAATGTGAAAGGTGGTGATCTTTTAAAGATCGTCCAGTGATTGAAACTCTGTAATTTAGGCCCATTTCCTAATCATTGTGCAATATAGACTGCATAATATTATTGGGATTGTTATAATTATATTTGTATGTTTTCCTGATCCAGACCTGCTTAATTTCTACCCAGCATCTTGCATAGTGTGCATTTCAGTGCATCATCTGGGATAATCCCCTGTGTAACTGTGATTTCTCCCATGTATACCTGTGATGCTTCTTCCTCCCACTTTTCTTCACTTGGTGAAAATATACTCTATACTCATATAAGTATGACAATTTTAGTCAAAAAATCTTAGTTAATTTATCCATCAGTGTAAGTACAGTACCTTAACTCTTACCAAAGAAGGAGCCACTCCCTTCTCTGAGTAGAAATGTCAAACCTGAGAGCTTAGCCCATTTCAGGAGAACCCAAATAAAGCACTGAACATCTGCCATGGCTCCACTTCTGGCATTTTTGAATAACTTAGCAGGAAAGTGGTGGTGGCAGCTGGGGGGCTTTCCCCTCTCTGCAAAATGACCCTCAGCATATCTACAGGTCATATCAGAATCCTTAATTTTGCCCCCCCAAACCTGTTCATATATAAGGTCAACTTATATATAAGTTTGTACTGTGCTCAATAAAGTCCTGAAGGCAGAGGCCTGCATCTTTTTGTTCTTTTATTTATCGTGTCAGAAGCAAATTGAGGGCACAATTGTAATGTATTACTATTTAAAAACACAAATGAAGTTAAAAACTTGGCATTATACTAAATGTCCTTTGACCAGTAGATGTCCACTTGGAGTGCCTCTGGTGTTGCTATAAGAAAGTCCTCCGTTGTGCATGTGGCAGGGCTCAGACTGCATTGTAATAGGTGGTCTGTGGTTTGATCTTCTCCACACTTGCATGTCGTGGACTCCACTTTGTAGCCCCATTTCTTAAGGTTGGCTGCATCTCATGGTGCCAGAGCACAGTCTGTTCAGTGCCTTCCAGGTTGCCCAGTCTTCTGTGCCCAGGAGGGAGTTTTTCATCTGGTATCACCCACTGATTGAGGTTCTGGGTTTTAGCCTACCACTTTTGGACTCTCATTTGCTGAGGTGTTCCTGCAAGTATCTCTGTAGATCTTATAAAGGTATTTCTTGATTTAAGCGTGCTGGCTGATATCTGAACAGAGGCTGGGACAGAGATGTCATTGCCTTGGCCCTTTCATTATTGGCTGCTACTTCCCAGCAGATGTCAGGTGGTGCAATACTGGGTAAAAATATAATTTCTCCAGTGGTGTGGGACATAGACATCCTGTAATAATGTGTCATGTCTCATTAAGAGCCACATCTACTGTTTTAACGTGGTGAGTTGTATTGTCGAAGGCTTTCATGACCAGAATCATTGAGTTGCTGTGAGTTTTCCGGGCTGTATAGCCATATTCCAGAAGCAATCTCTCCTGACATTGTGGTCAGATGTGTTCCACACTGGGCATGCATATTCAGCAGCCAAGTAGCAAGGGCAGATGTCTTCACTGTGTCTGGTTGTGATCCCCAGGTTGTGCCAGTCAGCTTTTGTATGATAATATTTCTAGCACCCGCTTTATGCTTGATAGTCAACCAGTGCTCCCTATACTTTGTTTTCTAACGTACAAAGACATTGGCAACACTGTAGAAGTGATGAAAAAATAGTTACAATGAGATTTTCTGCCACTTCTTTCCAGCCTGAAAGCATCCATAGCTATAAAATGAAACCAAAGAATCAATACAAATATTTAATGCTCCCTTGTGCTATACCTCAAACTTGTATGTCTGCTTTATCTTTTACCTCACTTTCCCTTCCCAAATATATCTCTGTTCAGTGTATTTTTAAATTGTCTAAGAGGACTCCTCACCCAAACTGCTAATGTATTGTTTTGATGGAATGCCAGCACCTACATTTAAAGAATAATGCTTTCTCATATTGATCGACCATTTCAGGCAAGAAGTGATGCTTATTTTGGTATTTACTTTAAAAATTGAAGGAGGGATTCATATCATGCAGCCTTCAAAACAGCAAAAACCTGAGCAAAGTATTTGCGAATTAATGAAAAGGCTTTCTACAGATTGTGTTTGATTTAGATCTTTGAGAAGCCACATTGCTTTAAAAACTGAAAAGGCTTATCAGCTTATTGAGCCAATGCCATTTGGAAAGGGTAATATAGATTTCCTTAAGCGAGTATGAACAATTCATACAAGCCCAACAGTATACTTTTATTCTAGCACATATGGCATATGCTGCATTTTCAGTTTTGCTCATTTTCTGCCATTAGGATACAGAAAAAAATGTTTTAAATTCTAATAGAAGAGCCAGGCTGCATATTGTAGTGTTCCTCAGTTGAAATGTTCATAAAGCAGCAATTTTCTCTTAGCCTAGCTTACCTTACTGGATTGTTGTGAAGATAAAATTGGGAAGAGACCATTTATCATGCTGTTGTAAATGGGTATAATAACTAATAAGTAATTGTGTATTGCATATGATAATATGATTCATTTTCAGACTTTGGGTGTGGTGTTTACAAAACACAGTTGCTGAGTCAACAATTTGTAAGAAGGAGGAGTTTTTGCACTTTCACTGAGTGTTGCAGTGCTATTCTAGCTCAAAAAAGAAATGCTAAGATGATCATAAAATATATTTTATGTTAAAATATACAAAAGCATTGACTATGTGAATAAAATGCTGTTTTATTGGAAAACACATACAAAATACATATATATTTTGAATGCAATCGTGCAAAAATAATGCCGATTTTATGTAGATTTTAAAATTGTTGATTAGCAAAGAAACAGGAATTAATGTACTAGATGGACAACACACAAGTCAGCAACTGTTATTACTATTCCATTTTTTCTGTAGTTTACAGAACCGAAAAATAACCTGTACAAGAAAAAAATAATATAATATTTAAAATGAAAAGATACAGTCGTCCCTCCACATTTGCAGATTTGTAGATTCGATTATTCATGGATTTGATTAAAATATTTCCCCATGGCTCTCCATATCCCCTAGTGCAGGACTGCCCAACAGGCGGCCCGTGGGCCGTACACGGCCCCCCCAGCCTGTTGGACACGGCCCCCGCTACCCTCCTGAAAGAATTTATTTAAAAAAATATTTTTTAAAAAAAATGGTGGCCGGGGGGGGGGGGAGGAGGAGGGGCAGGGAGGAGGGAGCCAGCTCCTCCCCGCACCACCCCCTCCGTCCCTCTCTCCGCCCCGCCGCTGCAAGGTCACAGCGGCGGGGGAGGGAGGGAGGGGAGGAGGAGGAGGCGGGGCAGGGAGAAGGAAGGGAGCCAGCTCCTCCTCCTTGCCTCACCCCCTCCATCCCTCTCTCGGCCCCGCCGCTGCGATCCGGTCTGCAGCGGTGGGGGGGGAGGGAGGGGAGGACGAGGAATCCTCCCTTCCTCCTCCTCCTCCTCCTTCCCCGGCGCCGCGGCGATCGGGACACCGGCTGCGCCGGGAAGGGCGGGTGGGAGCGAGGGGACGGGCCTCCTCTTCCTTCCCAGCACCGCTGGTGTCCCAATCGCCCGGCGCCGGGGGAAGGAGGAGGATTCCTTCCTCCTCCTTCCCCGGCACCGGGCGATCGGGACACCGGCTGCTGTGGGAAGGGCGGGAAGAGCGAGGGGCGGGCCTCCTCCTTCCCAGCGCCGCTGGTGTCCCAATCGCCGCGGCGCCAGGGGGAAGGAGAAGGAGGAATCCTCCCTTCCTCTTCCTCCTTCCCCGGCACGGCGATCGGGACACCGGCTGCGCCGGGAAGGGTGGGAGGGAGCAAGGGGGCGGGCCTCCTCCTCCTTCCCGGTGCCGCTGGTGTCCCGATCACCGGGGCGGGGGAGAAGGAGGAGGAGGAATCTTTAGCAGGAAGGGCGAAGCCATGGAAGGGCTCCCCTTGGCTTCGCCCTTCCTGCTAAAGTGTCACGCCAGCCTCAGAAATGGGGAAACGCCGCTTCTGCCGCCCGGCATGACACTTTAGGAGGAAAGGGCGGGGCCATGGGCGGGACCGTGGGCGGGGCAGCACGGCCCCCCAGGTCATCAGTGACCTGAATTCCGGCCCTTGGCCGGTTAGAAGTTGGACAGCCCTGCCATAGTGCAACTTTAGGGTCAACATTTGGCAGAAGTTGAACTTAGAGCAAGCATGGGTATACTTGGACCCTCCCGGTGTTTTGGACTTCAACTCCCACAATTCCTAACAGCCTACCCACTGTTAGGAATTGTGGGAGTTGAAGTCCAAAACACCTGGAGGGCCCAAGTTTGCCCAGGTCTAACTTAGAGTCATGCTGGAGGCCCTGCAGATTCCTAGTGAGATGTTCTCTCAAATGAAAGTGAAGCTGACTATTTTACATTAAAAACTCAGGTGAACTAATATGCCTTCAAAACTTGAGAGGAAATACTGTACATTAAGCATCAGCAGAGGCAGGACTTGCAGGTTGAAGTCCCAGGATCTTTTGGTTGGCAGGGATGCTGATGACATCATGAGTCACACCTCTTGGCATTTCTGTTTCCACTGAGGTTAGATGAAATCTTCCTAATAGCCGGGGAGGGAATGTATGGTGCATTTTTGCAAATTCTTCACAAAGTTTGGAAACTCACACTTTAAAAGTACTATGTGGCATAATTTATTGCAAAGCCCTCCAAATATATAGTTGTTGTTAGCAAAGGAGTGAGTTCTTTCTGTTATCTCTTGCTCCCACCTTTTTTAAAAAATAACTTTTTTGAAAAGTCTGTCAACTGGGGAAAAGAATAACAATAGAGACATCAGTTAATCAGCATTCATTTAACATTATCAGCTCCATATTTATTTATTTATTTGCCGCATTGATACCCTGCCCTTCTCACCCCGTAGGGGACTCAGAGCGGCCTTAGAATAGGCAACAATTTGATTCCGCAGAAATGCATACAATAAAGAAACAAATACATTAAAATTGAAAAAGTTAAAAATATCAAACATTAGACATTAAAACAAGTAATTAAAACCACATAGTCCAAAATCGTAATCTAGAGCCATTCCATATTTTACATTTTCCTCACCCAATTGTTTCAGCCTGACAAGCTCACATTGTCTCTTAGTACAGATATGTAGCCTGATAGCAAGTGATTAAAATGTAAGGATTTGAAGATCATGTTTCTGTTTAAGTGCACAAACTTTTCTCACTGAATTTTGTCGACTGTAGTCTCCAGTCTGAGGACAGTGGGTTCTGGGAACTAGTCCAAGCAATTCAAACTATGCGATTGGCTCTGTCTTTCCTGTTTTCCCATTGTTTGCCCTAGACCTCTTCATTTCTCAACAGGAACTATTTTTCTTGATTAATATGTCCTGGACACTTCCTTTTTTTCTTCTGCTCTGCCTTGGTCCTTCGTTCTTGAAACTCCATTTTCCTTTGCTATAAAATTCCCTTTTGACCTTTCTCTACTGAAACTGAAATGAAACACCTTATAAATTATCATCTCACCATTCCCATAATCAGTAAATAAATCGGTATGGAAAGAAAGGCAAACTTGAGAAAAATGGAGGCAGCCACAGGCTTTTCAAACCCCAGTTACAACATTCCTCAGAGAGGCATATCAAGAAAAAGCATGGATTTTCTATTTTTCCTGCCAAAATTTCTCCAGAAAGATGCTGTTTTGAAATGCCCTTTAGAATCTTACAGCTCCTTATACCTGAAAATAGTTTCTGGGAGAGCTGAATGTTTGTGGTTAGAACCAGTTAGACTCTTAATGGGAGGGAAGTCTCCCTTAATTAGATTCATTACAGCTATACTGACTCTTTTGTCTATTTATTTATGACTCAATGTTTTTCCTACTGCTTTTTCCAGGTTTACTGCTAAATGGAACAAAACAGAATCTGTTTTTAAATGTATTTTTTTGCATAACATAAGCGGGTGCATTTCCAGAGTTAAGCACTTTAGTCATTTCTTTTTTATTTAGTTTTTATGGTGTGTGATAAAAAATAATCCTTAATTTGGCTAGATCTTTTCGCAAACAACAAACTTCTTAACAAAGATTTGTTCACTTTAAAAAATATTTTGCATTGTCATTACACACCATAAATTGTATTATATTTACAAATCAGGATGTGTATATATAGTATTTATAGAGAGAGAAATTAGGTGTATCACATAAATACTTTTTGCAGTGACACACTGAAGGCAGGTGATGTATCAGATACTAGTATCAAACATAACAAAAGTAAAGAAACTTACAAATAGTGAAAGAAAGTGTAAACTCTGTGGAATTAATTTCCAAAACCAGCGATCTACAGATTTTAGGTTGGTCTTGGTGGGTAGTCAAAATTTCTAATATGGAAGAATGAGGTTGTGTGTCCTATTCAATTGCATTGGGATTTAGAATAAGATAACCATGTATTCTGGTGTACGCAGATCCTTCTCTACTTGAGGGTGTCCTTCATTAGAGCTATCCAGTTCCAAGACCTGTTTAAAGTTAGGTAAGAACAAAGGTCTTGAACTTCCCTGTCAGCAGTGGACTTTGGTGGAACAAAAGTTATTTGCTAACAGTGCTCTTTTGCTACAGTGTAGTGCATTTCATTTCAGTTAGAGTAATTATCTCCTAATTTGTGCTATACCCATGAATTAACCTATACAGACGGTCGCCAAGTTATGAACAAAATAGAGCAGCGTACAGGGATCACACAATCCCTCTGTTACACCAGCTCCACTGGCTGCCGACCTGCTACAGAGCACAATTCAAAGTGCTGCTTTTAACCTTTAAAGCCCTAAACGGTTCTGGCCCAGACTATCTGTCCAAGCGTATCTCCTGTTATGAACCATCACAAACTTTAAGATCATCAGGAAAAGCCCTATTCTTGATCCCACTGCCATCTCAAATGTGATTGGTGGGAACGAGGGACAGGGCCTTCTGAGCATTGCCCCCCTCCTCCCTGTCTGTGGCATTCTCTCCCCAGGGACATCAGATTGACCACCTCTCTCCTGTCCTTTAGACTTGGTTGTGGGACCAAGCGTTTGACTATAGAATAGCAGCAAGTGAGAAGAAGACGTATGCAATTTGAAGTGACAATGAACAGTCCCAGACTTTGATTTTAACTGGCGTGTTTCTAACAACTGTTTATTTTATGTCTTGATTTTAGTGAATTTGACGAATGTTTTTATGATTGTGATGGCACCAAATGGTGCTTGCTGTGAGGCCACCCTGAGTCCCCCCTCGGGGGTGAGAAGGGTGTGGTACAAATGTGGGAAATAAATAAATAAATAAATAATGTAGGTTTGTTCTTAAGTTGAATTTGTATGTAAGTCAGGACAGGCACTTTTTAAAGTGTAACTCCAGCCTATCTATCTGTCTATCTATCTATCTATCTATCTATCTATAAGCTTTGGACAGCATAGGGAAGAATTAACACCCTTTTGGTGTTTGTTTTCCTGTCTGTCTGTTCAGAAGATTTCACCTCACTTTCTATCCCTATGAAAATTTGATTTTGAAAAATGTGGCTTGTTGTGGAAACAAGGATTGACGAGAAAGCTTCAGTGGAAACACCTTTTCCCCATGATAACTGTTTCAGGGGTGAATTTCCCTTCCTAGGGGTAGATTTTATCACTTCCTGTTGTCTCACCCCTGTTCTTAACTATGAGTTATTTGTAAGTCAGATGTTTGTAACTTGGGGGCTGCCTGTATAGGTATTAAAGACATTTGTGTCCTCTTTGGTTCTCTATCATTTCTTTCTTCTCTTTCGCTGCTGCCACCACCACCATAACAACTATTTCCTCCTCTTTGGAGGTATTACTCAGAAACTCGGTACAAGCCAGACACACAGTCCCTCATATTCTCCCATAGCATCAAACAGATGGTGAAATGAGTGCTTGTTCTTGTTTAAAGAGGCTTAGAAAGCATTGATTTGTCTCCATGTTCTAGTTCAATGTTTAGTGTTCCTTTTCCATGTTCTAGGCCATGGTGAGCAGGCATGTACATTAGTGCTATGCTGTTATTTTTTACATATGATTAATCTTTTTTGAATGACATGATGGAACCAGGGACATATATATACAGACAGTCCCTGAGTTACAAACATCCAACTTACAAATGACTCATAGTAAAGAATGGATGTGAGAAAAAGGAAGTGAGATAAATCAACCCCCAGAAAAGGAAATTCCCTCCTAAAAGAGTTGTCATGGGAGAAAGTTGTCTCCACTGAAGCTGTATCACCAATCTTTGTTTCCACAAGAAGCCTTTTTTTTTTCAAAATCCAATTTTCACAGGAACAGAAAGTCTTCTGAACAAGGGCAGAGACACCAAAACAAACCACGACACTATCCAAAACAAAAAAAAACACATATATTTTGGCTGGTTACACTTTAAAATGTGCCTGTTCCAACTTACAAATAAATTCAACTTAAGAACAAACCTGCAGAACCTATTTTGTTTGTAACAAGGGGAGTGCCCGTATATAAAAGGAATAGGAACATCATGTAGACTTTAGCGAAATCGCTTTTTACGAATCTCTCAATTTTGCCATATCACCTGTGCTATAAGTTTCCAGTTGCTGACTTAGAGATATTGACTGTTACTGAACACATTCTTTGATGTGTAGAAGGCTCAGAACAGTGCCAAGAACTGAGCTCTATTTGGATGTAAAATAATAATGATGCACACAAAACCTTTGATGGCTCCATATGTCACTGTGGCCAAGAATCAATATTTCATTCTATTATCCCTAGACTCTTAAGGCCAGGACAAGAAATCTATTCCACTGTTTGGTTACCCACACATTATTTTGGATTGTATTCAACTCTCCAAATATTAAACGTTGCTGAGAAAGCAAAGCAATCTCAAGAAGTGTTTTCATTCCAATCCTTTCTTGACACTGTGTCTGTGTGTGCAAAATGGCTGTGCAATGATTTTGATTTTTACTTTGTCCCTGCTTTTTGTTTTGGTCTAAGTGAGATAGATAATCAAGTAAAAAGCAAAGGCAATGTCTTAAAAGTGATGGAACTAATTATCAGAGTGATGAATCTTGATTTTGTTGACATGCTCCTAATTCTGCACGATGTTGCATAAATGATAACATTGAATATTTCCATGTAAAGAACTTGTATAACTGCAGCAGCAGTGAGAAAGGACTGGAAGGAAGTATCTGAAGGTATCTGTAGCACCTGCCAGAATGGAGGCTACAGACACCTAGTAGCTTGCAACCTCAAGCACTTAAATATGCTTAAATCTGAACTAGAGTAGTTCCACAAGTATTGACTAAGCAAGATCTCATTGGTTCAGTGGGTCTACTGTGGTTGGGATAAACAATTGGATTGAACCAAAGAAATTTAAAAGCACTTTATTATGAAGACTCTAAAACCTAGATACACAAAAGCCCCACTTTGCTCAAGGATGCATATTATACAGTTCATGCATATAGGTTTTTTTGGAGACTAAACTCCAGGAAAATGAATGGTGTCCCAATGTTGACCAGGCAAGGGGGGTTTCTTTAAAGTCCAGAAGGATATTGACTACTTAGTCTAGTCCCCCCCTGTTTTCTGCATAATATAATAATAATATTTTCTGCATAATATAATAATAATAATATTTTCTGCATAAACTTATTCATTGCTGAAATAGTCAAAATGTGAAATCAATCCCAAAGAGGGCCCACAAATTTGCCCCAGCTCTTTGTCATTGTGAATGTTACATCTTAGTAATCACATCATACTAGCATGGTTTCAGTGCTCAAAACCAGTAAGAGCTAGGCATATCATAAATGACATCAAGGGTGAAAAATGAGTTTTAAAAAATCACTGTCAAGTAACAAAGCTTATTTTTGCTGAGAAAGAACATGTAACTCACTTTCTAAGAGAGCATGGTAAGGTGCCCCACTGAAATAAATGCAATTAATGTTTATTAGGACAAGTTGCTTATTGGCTTCCAAAGTGGAAGTTTACACTTTTGAAATGGAAACAGTAATGTTAAGTAAACAGCAGTCATCACCAGAAAGAGACCAGATATTGATTTACTTGCATGGAGCAGGGATGTGCAACATATGGCTCCTCACATTACTGAGTCAGTGCCTTTTGTTGGATTGGGTTTCCTAGTTTCTCTGACCTCTTTGCCTGTGATTGTTAAGGATGACAGAAGTTGCAGAGAAATAACATCTATGCTATTCCATTCCATAACCTCCTTGTAGAGTTCCCTTCCCAATTTTTTTGAAAGTGATAATTAGATATCACTGCTGATCAATATCTATTTACAGCCTGTGTTATAAATTGCTAAACAGGATCTATATCAACTCAATTTTTATATGATCCTTAATGTCCTATTGAACACGAGGCAGGTATTAAAACACCTCTAGTGTATGGGAGTTATGTAAAACATTCTCCGAGAAGGGAAATGTGAGCATTTGGTGCAAAAGGTGAAAATGAAACACTTTGATACCATGCCTATCTAGTAGAAAATTTATCTATCACTGTCTTCTCACTATCTTTTCTGCCACTCTGCCTCCAGCTTTCTTTGGAAAGTACCTAAACGAATATAATGGTTCCTATGTGCCTCCTGGCTGGAAGGAATGGGTTGGATTATTGAAGAACTCTCGTTTTTACAACTACACGCTCTGTAGAAATGGAGTGAAGGAAAAACATGGCTTTGACTACTCAAGGGTAGGTTCTCTTGATTTATTTTAGTTTTTCTCCCCTTGGCCACAACTGTGAGAATAATGCAGATGCTTTATGGCTTCATTCTAATTAAAGTATTTGTTTCATATTTGAAAGCCACTGCTGGCAATATCAGTTGCAATCCATAAACCTGCTCCTTTAGACTGTACATTATCGTTTTACTTCTAGAGGGATGTATAATTTAAAATTTATTTAGCAACAGCAGGCAGTTCCTGAGACGGTAAACACTCCAGTATGTCTTACCAGCTGGAAATAGATTGGATTGTAGCTTGACTCGTATTCTATTGACTGGTGTTCTGTACTTTAATTAACACAGAGAGGCATGCTCTGATCTGATGCATGCATGTGATTAATTCTCTTTATTGCAAAACCACGGCTGTGGTATGAAGATTTTGGGAAACTCTTAAATCTATCGGTAATCCAGAAATTCAATTAACATTTGGTTGCAGTGTTATGAAAGAAAATTTAGGAACTCAAGCTGTGCCGTTTTGTTAATTACAGAATTGCTTTAATTCTGGAGTGTGTACTGATCACATAGTGTTGCCTTCTGGTCTCATAAAAAGTGGCCAAGAGTGTAACTGATGAGATGTGACACCCACTTGTTGTCCAGATATCCAGAGCCTATATTCCATAAATCCTAATTTTCTTAGAGATGTTAAAATGTATCCCGAACTTTCAAGTCCTCCGAGATGCCTGGGATTGGACTTGTTACCTGCAAAAAAGAACTTCAGTACTGAGTTGTGACCCTTCCCAATTGCTACTTTTGTATCTGGTTAAAGTAGAATATAGGGGGAAAAGCTTTATGCTAATTTTTTTAAACCTTCTAACTATGCATTTACTTCATTCAGAGATGGAAGTATTATTCAATTACAGTGATGCTTTGAATCATGTGGTTTCATCTGCATGCGTGATGGGGGCATGTGCCATTGTTTTTGTTGGTGCTGTTTTTTTCAAATAGTCACTGGTTTTGTCAAAATTTCTAGCATTTTAGCTACAATACTGTTATATGATCTAATACAGGAGAAAGTCCATAGGGGTGACTCCAGGAGTTACTGCACTGGGTGAAACCATCCCTGGTGCTGCCACTGCTGTGTGCATAATGTCCTGCACAGCCAACAGAAGTGAGCCAGAAAATGTGAGTGAAAATAAGCCTGGGAGAATGTAGGAAGGCAGAACTTTGCTAATGAGGCTAGGATGTCACCAACATGGGAAGAGAAAAAAGATGTGTAGGTTTGTGGTACAATGAAACACTTGCCATAAAGAAGTGAATCAAGAGATGACACATTTCCAAATGCTCAGAAAAACCTGCTACAGACAGTGTAGTTATTCATGAGGTCAGACATGTTGAGTGTATTATGTGAATAAAGAAACAACTGTATGTTTTCAGTCACAGCTACAGTTACATTAACCGCGTTTGTATTCATGCACTCTTGCATTCTATGCTGTTTCATGCCCCTGGGATTTTGGCACATCTAATATGGTGAAATGATTGAACCAAAACAAGCTTCTTTGAAAATTCAACCATCGTTGTCCAGTGCAGAAAAAAGAAGCCTAGTATTGGCAAAATATTGTAGAGGTCAGAATAACAATAACAGCAATACTTGACAAAAGAATATAACTGCATTTTAATATTCTACTGGATGTTGATTGCATATCATTTGGTAGTCAGGCATATGGGATTACAAAAAACAAGAGGGAGCAAGAGAAAGAAAGAAAGAGAAAAGAGGTCAATTGTTCAAAATAGCACCAATGGGTTGCTAATTCTTTTGCTAGCAGGGATGCTATTTCTGGATACATAAATACACAAAGAAATTGAAAATCATTAAAATAATCTCCTGAAGCAATGCTACTGCTGTTGGAAGCGGAAATTATAGTTAATGAAAAGTTATATTGGGGAAATAGAGAAATGGTATCTCTTGGTGATACTACGTCAGCACCTCAAGCATGATGGTAATACTGATTTTCTTTTGTATACGTATTAAACACAGGACATGTAAGATAAGTTTGCAAAAAAGTTTTATAGTAATTTCTAACTACAGGGATTTTTTATTGGAAATTAATAAAGTTTTGCACAAAAAATGTAATAGATGGCCATTTTGATGTCATCCTGCTCTCATTGTGTCACTTGGTGCATTCCTCACCCCCCTAGTTTCACCATTGGCACAGAGCCACCGACACCATGAGGCCACCATATAGAAGACTAGCAGCACCTTTCTTGGTTTTTGCACCACAACTCCTTCACTCCCTTCTTCCTGTTTTTTACCTACTTTCCTTCATGGACATTCTCACAAACCTAACACAGTGGATCTTTGCCTCTCCAAAGAAAAAACTTTCCAAGGGAAAGAAGAAATAAGAAACAGACAATAGAACTGCATAGGACAGTGGGTGGGTTTTATTGGGGTGTGGGCACTGAAGTATGTGTGGGTAGAGGAACAGAGCAAACCTCAAATGGAAGGTTAAAGAACTATTAGTCTAGATTGATTTTTTTCCCTCTCCAAACTAGTCCCATTGAGTTACATGGGAGATTAATGCTCATTGGATTTGGGACTTTATCCAGAGGCACAGTTGCAAGGGAGCAAGATCCGCTCCATTGTTGTTGTTCATTTCCAAGTAAAATATGTATGGTGACATATTAAGGATTTACAAAGTATAGGTTTTTGTGAATTCCAGCCTATGTCATTAAATGCAAGTGGCCTGGAGTCCAGGAAAATGTATGCAAATAAAACTATGAGGATGTACCTGCTGGGCTTTGAGCTCCTAGCTTGCATACACTATTTGCTGAGGTGTGAAAGGGGAAAATCTTGGGTTTTGTTTGGGGGTTTTTCTTCCCTTTTCTTCTCTAGTTTCTTGGAGGAAAGGAGCTACTTTCCTCTTGAGAGAATTCTATGTAGGAGCCATCCTTTTGGGGAAATGGCTCAAGTCTCTGGTTTGCTTGTAGAAGACAACATTGAAAGATGAGCTGCCTAAAATAGCTGAGCTGTGGAGGGATTGCATGCACACATTTCCTTTCCTCCCCAGCAGGAGAGGAGATGTGGACTGCTTCTTTCTAGGAGGGGAAGGAAGATTTGGTGCTATGAGGTGGAAAGCTCCACCCTGTTCCGATTCACAGGGTGGAGGAAAAGCTAAAGACAAAAGGATGATCCAGCTAACCAGGAGTTCCTATTTCCTAGGTATGTCCTTCCCATACCTTCTTACATTTCCTTTATGGGAAATAGAGTGATCAATACACTGAAACAAGCACACATTTTCTGTTCCTTTCATTGGAAGAAGTTGCATCCTGTATGCTCGATCAGACAAAGTCCCAAAGTATGTCCAAAGGAAGTTTCTATTATTCTTAATAAAAAGGGGATTGTGCCAGGCTAGTGAGGCATTATACAATGATGAAGCTGTGAGGAACATGGGTAGTGGCACAATCACAGGATCGGCACACAGCATTATTAACACCCCAAGCCACTGCCTGTTTGAGAGAATCAAAACAATTCAAAGAATATGTGAAAGCGTACAAGACATATGTAATTGGAACAGAGGGAACATTTTTGGTAAATGAACTGAATAACCACATTGATTTAACACAAAAAGCATTTGAAGAAATTGCTGGAGTACTTGGAAGTGAGTTTATATCTCAGTGTGCATTTACTGTGGTACTGCCTGCTAATTAAGACAAATCAGTGTGAAGTTGCTATAGTGCAACTGGAAGTGATTTCTGTTTTCCCAGATCATCTTCATATAAGCCAAACCTCAATAAGCAATGAGCAGATGAAAATAGGAGGGTGGCTGTTAGCTATGGTACAATGGCATCATTACATTGAAGTGACAAGCCAATTGGATTGGTCTGCTATCTGCCACTCCAAGTTCTTGTCATATATTGTTGCACAGGGACCACTCCAGCAACAACCCTGTTCCCAGGCTGCTGTTTCCATAATAACATAATTAGCCAACCAGTCAGCATCTCTTTCTGGAGGATGAGGCAAGTGGGCAGGTGTGTTTATGACACCCCTGTATCTTCCTTACCACTGGAAGAAGAGGATGAGAAGATAGGGGTGATTGTGGCAGACTGGCAGAGGCTCTAGTTGGAGATTGAGAGCCTAGCTATTTTTGAATGCCTAGTGGAACCAAGCAACTTTGGGGTTGGAGAGGAGGAAAATAGCTTCTTCCAAAATTATTTATTTCATGACCTACATATCTATGAGATTCAACAGCTTTAAAATATGGGTCAGGAGTTGTAGATGGCAATGTATATATCTTCTCTGGGGTTCTGCAGCCAGCTTTTTACTCTGGTTGCAGATCAGTGCAGACCCCATAAATGTTGAAGGAGAGGTTGAATTCCCCGTTTTCCAGGAAAGGAGTTCTTTCCTTGTGTCCTCAGCCCAGCACTTTAGTGTGCCATTTAGCCACTGATTTCTTCCCTCCATCTATCCCACAATCATGGTGCTTCACCCTACAAGGCAGGATCTCAGCAAAATCAAATACATTAAAAAGGGCTAAAAGTTTTTTTAACATATCTTTAAACTGCCAAACAAAATACTTCAGGGTTTTTTCTGAGTTGCTTGACTGCAGCATGCATTCAATAAATGGTCATAAGAAGTAGACGATTAAGAAACTTGATGAGAAAATTAACTAATTTAAAACTTGCATCACACCGGCTCACAGCAAAGATTCAATGCTACATAAAAAATGTAAAACATCTAACAGCAATACAATGGCACATTAAAACTTTACCATTTAAAACTTTTAAATAAACTTTTGTACCCCGATCTTCTCACCTCCGCAGAGGGACTTAGCCATTGATTTCTTCCCTCCATCTATCCCACAATCATGGTGCTTCACCCTACACGGCAGGACCTCAGCAAAATCAAATTCATTAAAGAGGGCTAATCTTGTATTGCTGTTAGATGTTTTAAATTTTTTATGTAGCATTGAATCTTTGCTGTGAGCCAGTGTGAGTCCCTCTGCGGAGGTGAGAAGATCGGGGTACAAAAGTTTTAAATAAATAAGTAAATAAATAAATAAAACCTGGTGCTAGAGAAGAATGTAGAGGATATCATGGATCCGCAAAAAAAATAAATGAACAGGTCAAAAAGCAAATCAAGCCTCAACCCCCTCAGGAAGCCAAAAAATATTGAGTCTTAACAGATTTTGACAATTAAAATAAACTCCTTTTTATATTTCTGTTTTAATTTGGAAAGTTGACAATATACCGATAAATGGAAAATGTCCTATAATGCAAATAGTTAAGCATGGTTTGTAGTCTATATCCTGGAGTGACAATGGAGAGTCAATTAAATAGAATGTAAAAAAGGATAAGGTGCAGTCACAAATTGTAAATTTATGTTTTATTTATGTTCATCCAATTGTTAATATCAATATTGAAGAAAATGACTATATGATACCTTTTTGTGTATATATACATCAGATGAAATCAATTATAAATAATATGATTGAAAGCTGAAATAAAAATTTTAAAAGAAAGAAAGGAAAGCAAATTAAGCATGAACAACTTCCGGAAGTCAAAATACTAAATGGAGGCTATTGTACTTCGGACATTTCATGAAATAGCATCACTTCTTGGAAAACAGGGAAATGCTCTGCAAACTGGAAGGAAATTATTAAGAGCTCGCTACAGGTAGATTGATTCAGTTAGAGAAGCCACAGCCCTGAGTTTGCAAGATCAGAAAAGGACTGTTGATGACCAGTGAGTGATCTTGGAGGTCTGCCATGCATAGAATTGTTATGAGTTCAAAACTTCTGAAAATCCAAAACACAACAGCCCCCAAACTATCCAATGTGTTTTAATTAGCAGAGAGAAAGAGGGAGGGCAACAGAAAGCAACAACAAAGACGTCTATGGAAGAATATACTGTCAATTCACCTGTAACAATTTCAAATGCTGTGGACCTGAGGCCTATTTTCTGCCACATGGACTGCCAACACACTCACTAGACATGTTAAACAGTGGGAGACAACCTGACTTTTAAATGGTCATTATAGTTTTAACATTTGTTTCTTGTTTTGTCTGACTTCAAGTCATTTCCATCTTATGACAACCCTGGGTTTTCTTGGCAAGAGTTGTACAGAATAGATTTGCCTTTGCTTTCCTCTGAGGCTGAGAGGGTGTGTGTTGCACAAGAACACCCATTGGGTTTCCATGACTGAGCACTGATTTGAACCCTGGTCTCCAGAGTTGTAGTACAACACCCAAACCACTTCACTATACTGCATTTGCTCTTTGGTCTCATTCGTTTGCCTTAGATGGCTTTTGATGTTGCTCTGCTAAACATTCTCCTGCTAAACATTCTCCTTCTCATCTTTTTAGGATTATCTGACTGACTTGATCACCAATGACAGTATTAGTTTCTTCCGAATTTCAAAGAAGATGTATCCCCACCGGCCAGTTATGATGGTTCTCAGCCATGCAGCTCCTCATGGTCCTGAAGACTCGGCCCCTCAGTATTCTCATCTCTTCCCTAATGCTTCTCAACACATGTAAGAAAATAACGTTTTAAAAAATAACTCACAATTTTGTGCATTTCTTTTTCTTGGATTTCTGGCACAAATGTATGATACGTTGCAAAAATATAAAGCATGGCATTTTTAAATACCCCAAATCTTCCTTACCACTCATATTTTGCTATTTGGGAACATTTTCCCATTATGCAAATTTCTTCTTTTACAGAGATAAATATTTTATTCTAAGCAGGGAACTAAAAAAGAAAAATGTGCAGTCCAAAGCAATATACAAGCTCTCGCTTGCTCTCCAACTCTCCCCCCCCCCCTCTCTCATACACACACACACACACACACACAGCATCTACTGGACAGATAGTTGAATCTTATTTCAGTATTGATGAACAGAGCAGTGGAATCTAGTTTAGAGGAGTCAGGGTAAATGTTGATGTATTACAAGCTTCTGTTAGGATACCTTATTAGGATATCTTACTTTGCCTAAAGATAGGGCTGGGATACACATCAGTAAATCTATGGGATAAGGTTTGAGTTTGGGATTAAGTGGTAGTATAAGAATGAATTTAGGGAGTAATCCTATCTATACTCATCTTGAAATAAATACCCATTAAGTCATTGGGACTTACTTCTAAGTAGATATGCATAGGATTTGGTTCTTTGGTCCTGCACAAGCTAATTCAGATTTTATTTTCCTTGATAAAACTTTGTCTTGCTATTTTTAAGCTTTCATTCCATGCCTTGAGATCAAGAAACTGACTTATTTGAAATCTCACCCTCTTTTAAGGCAAGTTCCTTAATGTAAAATAACTCTCAGTTTTTGGTTCTGGAACTAGACGCTACAATCGGCATGTAGTGACCATTGAAAATAACAATCCTGCATCTCTCCTTCCTGTTTGTCCTGGCAATGTGTAGCACAGCTTTCCCAAAGTTGATCCTGACGTTTTACACTATCTTAAGCCAGTTTTGGGGGATGATGGGAATTTTATTCCAAAGCCTCCAGGGAGCACCAGGTTAGGGAAGACTTTATAAGGAAACAGAATGGGTGATCCAAAGTTTGTTTCCCCACTCTGCATCATGAATGGCATCATATCAGTTCTTTTATTTCTGTGCACATTTACTAGGGGAAGAAGTGGGGAGGAAGTAGAAAAACATTTTGTTAACAGCCATTCTTTTTCCAGTTGCCCAGAGCTCTCCTCTCCTCAAGAATTATCTGCTTCTTGTATCTTACAAGGAGCAGATAGTTCTTAATAGGGCAAAGTACGTACTAGATGGCCTTGAGCTGGTCTCGCATTAGTTGATGATCACTTCATGTTGCTACTGTTACTGCATTTCTGTTTACTGCACTGGATTCTATGAACATAATTTATTTTACTTACTTATTTATATGATTTATTATTTATATCCTGCCTTTCTCTCCACGTGAAGCCCAAGATTTCCTTTCATTCATTGAGGTGATTCAGTAGAGCAGTTCTTTTCAGGCAGTCTGATTGGGGATAAGCAGTATGCCAAGGACCAGGCAGCATTTTGCTGGAAACTCACCCGCAATCAGTGGTGTGGCAACCAGCACCAGTCCAGGAATGACTATTCTAAGTAGCACTGCAGTAGAGGATGTGGCTAGGAATAGAGAATAAGGAAATTATTTTTATAACTTTTTTTCACCTTTCACACTATTTTACTTTGGGGTTTGTTTGGGGGGGGGGGGTTCCCCCTGCACTGCACCAGGTGTTCTAGAGGCACAGGGGGTTGCAGAGGGGAAAAGTGAAAGTAAAGATTACCTTCCCAATTGCTTCCTTCAGCATGAGCAAAACTTCAATAAGGATTGCTGTGCACCTAGCGCATTGCTTTGATTTGTTTAGATGTTGCCTGTTTGTGTTATTTTGTAGACTGTCTCGTAAAATTTAAAATCAAAAGCCAGGTTGGTAACATCTTAAGCAGTAGATGCAGGTATGGAATGCCAAAGCCAAATTGCATTGGTTGAAAGAATGGGCAAGTGGGAGGAAGGAAATGTCCTTTAGTGCATGTAGACAAGGTTGGCTGAACCTTATTATAGGATAATTAATCCACTGAAAGCAATCTTGCGTCTTATGCAAAATGTTCACTGTGAGATACACAAATTGGTCTCACATTTCATTTTATATACTCCAGATCACATAAACCACATGCATATTTCTTTGCTGTTTAAATAGACCCATATCCATGATGGTTGGATGGGTTTTATAGAGACTCTTATATTTGTCTCTGTAAGCATTTTATTGTTTTGGAGGGGTTTTCCCCCAAGGTCAAATACAATCAGGATTTGTAGAGCAACTAGAATGTCTTCCCCTCCTTTTCCCTCCCCCATTTCTGAATGAATTTGAAGTGCTTATTTTGTTAAACTTCCAGAATTGTTGTACTCTCTGTATTCGGCCATACGACGGACAAATCTGTTAAGTATAAGAGGGTTACATTTGTAGTAATCAAAGAAGTTCGTGGACTCCGGGTGGATTAAGCAGCAGGAGGTTTCAGATGAGCCAGGAAATCACAAAGCATGCTGGAAGAGGAATTTGCCAAGCATTTTAGATTCATTCAGGGCATTACATAGCAACAGTTTCCATAACCATTAGCATTTTCAAAGCGGCAATGTCATTATCCAGCCACAATAACATTCTGAAATCAGAGAGAACATTAACAATGTAGAGAGAATAATAAGCAACCTTTCCTCCCTAAGAGAGGAATCCACCCTTTCCCATCTCAGAGCACTTTTCAAAATGAGGCTTTCATATCAAAGCGTGCTTCCTCTTGTTGAAATATAGTAGAATTTACTGTAATGCCTTCAGAAAAAGATAAACTTATATGGTTATGAGACCATTGAATAAGGAGTGATTTTAAATTGGAAACTGGGTTCTGCTGCCTTCCTTGTTCACAAAGTCTTCATCTACTACTATTTTCCCCCTAGAGAATATGAAATACAAATAAAATGTATATGCAGTATTTATTTATTTACTTTATTTATATTCCGCCCTTCTCACCCCGCAGGGGACTCAGGGCGGATTACAATGTACACATTACATTTAGATACACAAACACACAAGACAGACAGAGGCAATTTAACATCTGGCCACCAGGGAAGCTGTCGCACTCCTTCATTCCTCAGTGTGTTTTCTGGAGATTTTTTTATGGCCTCGTAAATCAGTTAAATTAAGCCTCCCCACTAAGCGGTACCTTAATTTCCTACTTGACAGATGCAACTGTCTTTCGGGTTGCAAAGGTCGACAACAGGCTACACAATAGGTCGAGAGCCCACCTCGACCCGGGCAGGCCTCGAACTCCTGACCTTCTGGTCAGTAGAGATCTTATGCAACTGACACCCAGCCAGCTGCGCCACATTCCCGGTATGGATTACATCACCTCCTAGACCCTAATTGAATCACCTTATATGCATGTTTGTGGACCAGGCATGGGCAAACTTTGGCCCTTCAGATGTTTTGGACTTCAACTCCCACAATTCCTAACAGCCTGTTAGGAATTGTGGGAGATGAAGTCCAAAACACTTGGAGTTTGCCCGTTTCTGCTAGAGCCTTCCTTCCTTATTCCTTCTGATGACTGTGACCATCATTTCATAATCATGTCTTCTCTCCACCCCAGACTTGGGTTTTTATTTTTGTTGGAAATGTGATGAATATATGTGTGTGTGTGTTTTACATAGATAGGTTAAAAAATGTAGAGTATGGGGAGGGGGGTAGGATAAGGAGGTAAATCCATGGGAGAAAGGAAAGGGAGGGTATTGAATAAGGAAAGAAAAAAGGGGGAAATCTGATGAAAAATTCTGAAGCCTTTTAAAGCTTGCACACTTTTCTGTCTTTTTTGCTTTGCCTAAAAAAGCTAATACACTAATGGATTTTTCCATTCTTTCATATATGACTAGCCTTTACATTTTATGCAGTGCATGTGTTATTGATCCAACTCACTTTCGCAGTCTGTTTGGAGTCTTTTGATGTTTTCTTAGCATCAAAACAGTGGAGAAACTGAAATACTGAATTCGAGGAGCAGAAAGCATTAGCTGCTCAGTCAAGGGCTGAAATCCAAGTTATTAAATTAAACTTTGCCAAAGCTTGGAATAATTACTTCATTGGGTTGTAACAAAATACGCATACTTAATGTTTTTTAGCAAAAGAGGTTGGTGGATTTTGTTGGTTGTGGGGATTTTGGGAGCTGAAATCCAAAAAGATTCCTCCAAACTCTGACCCGTCCCGGAGCTGATTTTTGACTGCCAGTCGCAAATGCGAATTTTGAATGTGCCTTTTACCTGTGCACATGAAGGCGGCTTTTAAAGCATGCAGTCCCAGGTAGCTCTCTAATACAGTATCCAGTCTTAGGTCTAGAGCAGACTTTATCGATATTTTTAACCTTGAAGAACCCTTGAAATTATTTTCAGGTCTCAATGTATATTATTTATTTTCCCCATTGCTCAACATTTTTTTCAGTCCCGATCTCTTGCTAAACACTTAGCAACCTCTTGTGGACCTCTAAGGTTTCAAAGAACCATGGTTGAAAACTCCTATTCTAGAGGTTTCCAGTTTGAACTTGAGGCCCTGTTACAAACAAGACTAAGACAAAGACATTTTGCTACCTGAGCAAAGAGTAGGCACCTTTCCCTCTTCTATGCACAAAAGCCAACTGAAGTGACAGTAGAAACTTCAAATTGGTGTCAGTACATGAGGTACAGAATGAAACCGATCACTTGCCCATCCTGCCTCATTAAATTAGGTGGGGGGAGGCTGGCAGAGTAGTGAAGGTGCTGGTAAACGACTCCCTGACTCAGGGCATAATGCCAACTAGTTTCAGGTAGGCAGTAATAAGATCCTTATCGAAGAAACCAGCACTGGATCCCACTCAATTGAGTAATTATAAGCCAGTATCTCATCTCCCCTTTTGGGGGAAGGTTCTGGAGAAGGTGGTGACCTCACAACTCCAAGGGTTCTTGGATGAAACTGATTATCTGGATCCATCTCAATCTGGTTTCAGGCCTGGCTATGAGACAGGGATGACATTGGTTACCTGGATTGATGATCTACGAAGAGAGCTAGATAGGGCGAGTGTGTCCCTACTAGTTCTCTTGGACTTCTCAGTGGCTTTCGATACCATTGACAATAATATCCTTCTGGATCGTCTCTCCGGAATGGGGCTTGGGGCCAATGTTTTACAGTGGCTCTAGTCCTTTCTGGAGGGCCGTACCCAGATGGTAGAGCTGGGGGACTCCTATTGGACTCCCTGGCCTGTGGTCTGTGGGGTCCCTCAGGGTTCAATTCAGTCCCCCATTCTGTTTAACATTTACATAAAACCACTAGTAGAGATAATCCGGCTATTTGAAATTTGGTGTCAAATTTATGCAGATGACACCCATTGTTATTACTCCTTTCCACCGAATGCCAAGGATAATGTCCTGCCCCTAAACCAGTGCCCATCATCAGTGATGGACTGAATGAGTTGAAGGTAAATCCAGACAAAACAGAGGTTCACCTGGTTAGTCAGAAGGTAGATCAGAGTGTGGGATTACAGCCTGTGTTGGACAGGGTCACACTCCCCCTGAAGATGAAGGTTTGCTGTCTGGGGGCGATCCTGGACTCATCGCTGACCCTGGAGCTCCAGGTGTTGGCAGTGGCCAGGAGCACCTTCGCACAACTAATACTTGTGTGCCAGCTGCACCCAAACCTTGAGATGTCAGACTTGGCCACAGTAGTCCATGCCTTGGTCACATCCCATCTGGACTACTGCAATGCTCTCTATGTGGGGCTGCCTTTGAAGACAGATTGGAAGCTACAACTGGTTCAGAGATTGGCAGCCAGGTTACTAACTGGAGTTCCATACAGGGAGCAGACAACTATGTTGCAGCAGCTCCACTGATTAGCTATCTGCTTCTGTGATAAATACAAACTGCTGATTATTACCTATAAAACCTTAAATGGCTTGGGCCCAAACTATTTGAAAGACTGCCTTTCTGTATATAAACCAAGACGAGCGCCGCAGTCACTGGAGGAGACCCTCCTTTCGGTCCCACCCCCCTCTCGAGCGCTGCTGGTGGGAATGAGAGAAAGGGCATTCTCTGTGGTCACTCCCCACCTCTGGAACTCCCTCCCTAAAGAGTTAAAACAGCTTCCTCTCTCCTTCAAAAAGCCATTAAAAACACACTTATGCAATTTAGCTGATGGAGGGGAGGAGGATTAAGTACACATATTTGCACCTTACCTAGCTGCTAGCATCCACCTAGTTAAGTTGCTATTTTCCATTTCTTCCACCCCCAATAATAATAATAATAATAATAATAATAATAATAACTTTATTTGTATTCTGCCCTACCTTCCCGAGGGAACTCAGGGTGGCAAACATTCAATGCCTACATAAAACACATGATACTAACATACAATTCCAGAAAAACACCACATATAAAAGTAACATTAAAGCCTAACATCAAATTAAGACCCAACATCAGTAAATTAAACCTGACATCAATAAATTAAACTAAACGTAATAGATTAAACTACACATTTAATTTATTTACTAACAATTTTACTAACAATTTTAGTCTAGTTTTAGAGATTTTAAATGATTTAATATGTTAGTAATTGTGTGGATTATTTTATATCTTGTTTATTTATGTCTGTTGCAGTAGGCTAATTTAGGAGGCATAGGGCAGATTGCATTGAACATACAAAAAAATGTCCTTCCGTATCTGATGTGTGAAGCAGTTATGGCACTCTCTCTTATAGGTGTGCTAAATGGCAAAGTCATGAGTATCCTTCTAGATTGTTGTTTCATGTGAATGAATTCTATTTCTGTTGTCACCATTGTGTGAGACAATTGTTACTGTGGCCTCTGTGATAGATAAACCTGCCGTCTCAATGCTGTTTTGTATTTATCCAAGTAGAAGGAAATTATATGCATTAAAGGAATTTAAAGGAGTGGGAAATAGTTTTAAAAGCTGAATCAGGACCTACTGACTAACTAAACTGATAAGCATTTCACACTTCTTGTTTCCTGCCACATGATCAAATAGGTTTAAATTCACCGCACTGCTAAGTGATATAACAAGCATTTTTCAACAAGTTGGATAGTTATTGTTGAAGAGCCAAAGAGAGCCATGGCAGCCTGTGCAAATGAAATTAGAATAGCTCTATCATTTTTCTGCTCCTCAGTTAGGACATGAACCTCCTAATGCTAATCGGGCTGCTCTTGAAATATTTTCTCATTTACTCAGAATATTACTTGCTATTTCAGTTTGGTTTTCATTTGGGCAGAACAATTTTCACATTCCTAGCTTCTAGATGAATCATGAAAGTGATGCAATATTTATAACATTTCCCTGTCTGCTGTGGAGAATTTAATCCTGCTTTAGAGGTTTATTCCTAAAAGAATGAGTTGCACTACTTTTCTTATGCCTCAAAACATTCCTGCTGGAAACATATAACAGACCACATTACTGAACACTATTTGCATATTTATTTTAGGAATATTTTATTTAATGTTAATCTAAACACCACAGTAATTGGATGCATCCGTTTGTATCTTAACTACCTTTTTATTAACAGAATTCCTTTCTCCAAATGCACCTTATCTGTCCCTTCCTTTGGACATCCCACCACCACTGCCAAAGGCTGTGGCACCCTGGCAATGATACTGTTAGCAAGAGTGTGATACTTCTTGAAGGGATGCACCCTCACAGTTAAATCTTTAGAAGAGTGATGGAAAATTCGTGTTGCTAGACTGTAACTTTCATCATCCCTCACCACTGGATGTGCTTGACTACGGCTGATGGTTAGTTCAGTCTAACAACATATGAATGGTCACAAAATAACTTCCATTATAACTTACTGCAATTATACTTAATGAGAGCTCAAAATTATTCTGTGCTGTAAGGGGAAAAGTTCTCATGACAGTTCTCCAGCTGTGAACTATGAACTGGGAGATCATGATATAGTAGAATCATAGAGTTGAAATAGACTACAAGGTCCATCTAATCCAGTGGTTCCCAAACTTTTTTTAAAAAACCAGGGACCACTTGACCAGAGACCACTCTCCAACAGTAGTACCAAAAGGGTTACAGATCAGTTTTTGGTCAACTTTAGTTTTGGCTTGGTTATTTGGCATGCTGATTCAGAAGATTGCATTGGATAGACCACATCAGCTCTAGAACATATGCCACCCAGTAGTTGCCATCTGCTCGCCCACAGAAAATCATATTTAATAATCTAGAGCCGCTGACCTTATTTTAAGTCTCACGGCCCACCAGTGGGCTGTAGCCCACAGGTTGGGAGCCACTTGCTGGGAGTGCCGGCAAGAGAGCGCATTACCCCCACCTCACAGCAATTGCACTGGCTACCAAGACAAATTTAGTACCAAATTGTCTTCAAGGTGCTGGTTTTGACCTTCAAGGCCTTACATAGTCTAGGGCCGGTGTACCTGAGGGACCGCCTTACCCCATACGTTCCCCTGAGATCACTGCGCTCGGAAGAGCGAAACCTCCTAAAGGTACCATCAATCCACTCCTGCCACCTTGCCAGCACAAGGCAACGAGCTTTCTCAGTGGCTGCCCCGACACTATGGAACATGTTGCCAGACGATGTCCGGGCCATGCCTGAGCTCATTCCATTCCAGAGGGCATGCAAGACTATCTTGTTCAGGCTTGCCTTTAATTGAAGTTCCCGGATATTGTAACTTGTCTACTGCTTTTGTCGTTGCATTTTTGCAACTTTTATCTTTGCTGTTTTATGATGCACCATTGTTTTATTGTGTATTCTGATATGTGTGTGAACCGCCCCAAGCCTACTGGGAGGGGCGGAATATAAAATCGAACAAATAAATAAATAAACCCTCAACTATTCAGGAATACCTGAAGCACCCCTGAGAGATGGCTATCCAGCTTTTATTTAAAAATCTCTGAAGAGGAAGATTCCTTTGCACTCAAGGCAGCATATTCCACTGTCAAACCACTCTTGCTAGCAGGGGGTTCTTTCTCGTGTTTAGGTGGAATTTCTTTTCCTGCAGTTTGAATCCATTGCTCTGTGCCTTCATCTCTAGAGAAGAAGAAAACAATCGCTACCTCCTCCATATGACAGATTTAAACATGGCTATCATTTCACCTCTTGATCTTCTTTTTTCTAAGCTAAATATACCCAGCTCCCTCAGTCCACCCCCATATGTCTTGGCTTTCAAACCTTTGATAATTTTGGTTGCACTTCTCTGGACACCTTCCAGCTTGTCCATATCCTTCTTGAATTGCAATGCCCGGAACTGGACACAGTGTTATTCCAGGTGAGGTTTGACCAAAGGAGAATAGAATAAGACTATGACTTCTCTCAATCTGGACACTATACCCCTATAGATGTGACCTAGAATCGCATTGACTGTCTTAGTAGACATTGCTTAAAATCCACCACACTGTTGATGCATATCTTCTGTACGTTGTCCACAGTCTTAGAATATGTGAATACTTGAGGCTAAGACTAAATGAGCTGTAGAAATCAGCTTTACAAAATTACATGTGAATCCTGGGCTTTATATCCAACATGACACGGAATATTTGTATAGCATTTGTGCAGTTTTTTGGAATATACATTACCTCAGCAGAGTGGGTGGTGTGCCATGTTTATTTTACTAACAGTTCTTCATTATTTCTATCTCTCTAGCACACCCAGTTATAATTATGCTCCAAACCCAGACAAGCACTGGATAATGAGGTACACTGGCCCCATGAAACCTATTCACATGGAATTCACCAATATGCTGCAGCAGAAGCGCCTTCAGACACTCATGTCTGTGGATGATTCTATGGAGGCGGTAAGATATATTATGCTATCCTCTGAGTTTAATATGCACATCCTGCATCTGAGAAGCATGTTGAACTTTCCTAAACTCATCCCTGATTCTTGTAATTCAAGGACATCAGCTTTTCCATTTGGTTTACATGGTTGCATTCCTCCAAGTGGAGCAGTAGCATTGTTCTATACCATTTTAAAATTAGTAAAATATTCCCAAATGACAGTTGTAGTTGCACATGACACATACAAGAGAAATTGCATGGAAAGCAAATGGTGTGCTCTCAACCAGGCTTTCAGAGTTACCAACTATGTCACACTTTTTTCATTGTGTTCTGGGTGACCCTGTTAGGAAATAAAATGGGTTGAATATGGATATAGGTTAAGAAGAGGCAATTGAAGGCATACCATCAACTCAGCATCAGATCAAATCATATTTATTTATCTTGTATAATGCTCTGCTGAATGGCAGTTAGCTTGAGTTGACGTCTGTGGTATTAGAGCAAATCCAAAGAAGCTCACAGAACTAATTGTGCCTCTGTGCTGCGTTGACATTCATCTGTCTTGCCACCTCCTGTGAAAATTGATGGGCTTGTATTCAAGTCTGTAGAACTGCCAGTTACTTATGGAGGAAAAACAATTTGTTGCTGCTTATCCGATCTTCTTGCATTTTTTCTGCGATTAAGTATAATGGAGGCATCCTAAGAAGACAAGGGTAAGATTATATGAAGGCCCTTCATCATCTTGCTAGTTATTATGATTATTACTATTACTGCTGATTGGTGGTTTATTTTCTTCAGGAAGATATACTGTAATCTCACACATGTGATATGGCATTCACTGAGAAAGATTTGCCACCAGTGTTGTAACTTGCCTAAATCGATCGCTTGCTTTGCTTTTAACCCTATTTTAATGTATACAGTGTTGCTTCACTTATCGCAGGTGTTACATTCTAGGACCACCCGCAAAAAGTGAAAATTCGCGAAGTAGGGACGCTATATATGTATATCACATTCCAAGGGTGAGGCAGAAGCGAGGAGAGATTTAAAGGCACTTTTTTGCTAGCTATCTCTGCTTTGCTTTGCAATCTCTCTTGATTGGCTGCCTCTCTCCTGAGGGGGAAGGTGAACCACACACACACTCCATCGTTGCCAGGAGGTGAGATTAGAACGCTGCTTTGGGCAACAGCAACCATTCATAAACTGGGAGGCAAAAACCTGCAAAACAGCAAGTCCGCGAACCGCGAAGTGAGAGAACACTTTATGTGCATATATATATATATATATATATATATATATATATATACCCCTATAGAATCAAACCAGTCAGTCAGTCAAAGTAATAATTACTTCTTGGCCTGTTTTTCTTGATCCAATAAAGATATAATTTTGTGTTCTCAGTATGTACTATTTACTTCATATAGTCAGGTGTCTCAGTATGCACTATTTGCTTCATATAGTCAGGTGTTATTTTAAGGAAAGTGGTATATTTTACTCAAGATGTGCTAATACAGGCACCAAAATCAGTGACTGGAAAACTTCCTCTCTTTTTTTTTTGTCTTTTTCTACTGGAATCCCACACTTAACAGGGCCACTAACTATGCTGTATTCTGATATTTGTAGTCCCCAACCGTGAACTCTGACCAAGATTACTGACACTTAATTCCTTGGTAAATAAGATAATTATGTCAGACCGATGCCACTACAACTCACTTTTTGCAATCAGATTAGTTTCATAGAAACAGTACAAGAAATCATTACTTAAACACTTCTTATTGTTCCCTATTTCTTTCCTTTTAAAAGAGAAAATGCCTGAGCAAAAAGTCAGGCGCTTAAAGGACAGAAGATGCAGAGTGTCATGAATCAATGAACAGAAATATGATATCCTGGAGCCCCGGTGGCACAATGAGTTAAACCCTTGTGCCAAGAGGTCAGCGGTTTGAATCAGAGGCGAGCTAGTTGAGCTCCCTCTGTCAGCTCCCCATGCAGGGACATGAGAGAAACCTCCCACAAGGATGGTAAAACATCAAAACATCCGAGCGTCCCCTGGGCAATGTCCTTGCAGACGTCCAGTTCTCTCACACCAGAAGTGACTTGCAATTTCTCAAGTTGCTCCTGACATGAAAAAAATGCTAATCCAAATGTTATGCTACATTTTTGTTTTGATGGATTTTACTGTGAATTTTTAAATGCTGTTTGTGTTTCAATCTGTTTCATATTTGTGTATTTTAAATTGTATAGCAATGCTTTTATGTCAAGCCACGTTGAGTCCCATTTGGGGAGATAAAGTGAGTTACAAATAAATATAATAATACGTTTTTGTTGTTGTTTTTCAGATTTACAATACATTGGTGGAAACAGGTGAACTGGATAATACATATGTTATATATACAGCAGACCATGGATATCATATTGGTCAATTTGGATTGGTGAAAGGAAAATCCATGCCATACGAATTTGACATTAGAGTCCCATTCTATATAAGGGGTCCAAATGTGGAGGCTGGATCTTTGTAAGTTCATAGTGTTTGCAAGTCAATTTGTAGAATCTCTTGCTTGGTTATACATGGTCTTCCATAGGTCACCCCCATTTAGCATCTTTCTTTTCTTCCACAGTTCTATTTAGAATCCAGCAAGAGAAGGAATATAACGTAATCCCATTGGGAATATACTGTTATTAAGATCTCTTGCTTCCCTCCTGGTTTCTTTTTACTCCAGTCCTGTAGATTAGTCTTTGTGCCCTCTCCCAACTTAAATACCTTCCCCACTTTTCTTTCAAACTACTGTGTAATGTTGATCTTCAACCCGAAAAAGGGCCTCTTCAGTGATATCCATTTCAGGAATGGTCTTCTGGGGGCTTCTTCTCTATTGCCAGATTGAATAATGTTAAGTGAATACTGCAGGATGTTTTTTACCCCATGCAATAGGATGGGCATTTTTGTCCTCTAGAGCCACATTTTCTTGCTGAATTAGACCTATAATTTTGACATGCTGCAGCAACTCACCTCAACAGTACTAAACAATTACTCAAGCTTCAAACTACATTTGTTTGTGACCTTGGTCAATCTTCCCTCAACTCACCAGTGCCCCTGAAGTGATGCATAATGAACAAAAAATCTGAAAATATTAAATGCCTAACTAAAATCCAACCAAAAACACACCCACACCTGTCTTATAAAATAGTTGTAACACCAGATAGTTAAAAAGAGTTTGAAGAAAGTCGGGTAGATATGTCTAATTTAGGAACCAAATGCCTATTGAGATTATATAGTTTTCACTGCCCAACACAAACCCAGAAAGGAAGAAACTGACCTGACCTCCCAGAGCCATGTTGGTGATATAAAGAAAGGCTTTTCATCCATATACACCAACACATCCTTTTTGGGATACATTATAAGCCATCTGGATGGATAAAAAATACTAGGGAATGATTGCTTTGCTTTGAGCAATTGCTTTATAATGACTTCTACATTTTTCTCAATTTTTCAAAGTACAATATCTTCATTAACTACCCAAATGAGCCATATTGCATTTCCCTGTACATCTTGTACTTTTCAATGACACAACAGTAACTGTAAGTCGTTAATAATGAGTAACTCCACAAGTTACCTTCAGTAGCCTTCAGTGAAGCAGTGACCTACTGGGTGAATAAAGTAAAAAAACTAGTTCCTTTAAAACTTTCCAAGCACAGGGAAGAGAACTATGACAAAGTAAGTGGAGGTTGGACTGGATGGCTCTTGTGATCTTTTCCAACTCTATGAGTCCATGAGACTCAGTGAAATCAGAGGGTCTTAAGTTGGTCATGATTAACTGAAGTTCACTAGATTTTTACTTATTCTGGATCCAAATGTGTATAAACAGGAACTGTTTTCCAGAACTGTAACAAATCTAGGATACAAGTAGCATGTTCTCAGACCATTACATTGCAGCATACTTTCTTCTATGAAGTGAGAGGAGACATGAATGCAGAAACCCGTTCCCTTCTTATCCCCAGCAGGAAGGGATGGATAGCTCAGTTTATTTTTGGTCTGTGTCAATTTGATGTATTCAGTCATAGTTGTCCATCCAATTTCATGACAATTTTTTTTAAGACATAGACATTCAGATTTTACTTGTATTATTACTCTAATTAGACATTTTTATGCACATTTCCTGCCAAATTTCATTTTAAGAACTGTCACAAAATTTGGAGATGTATGCAGTCTAAAAGATAACTTCTGTTATCATCCAGAAAGTATGAATTGTGGTGTGTTTGCTTAAAAATAGAAACCAAAAAAGTCTATCCATATGTGTAGTTTCAATTTAGATGTCTATATCAAAGCAGGAATAATAAGAATTTATTTATAGGCCTCCCTCTCTCCTCAGGGAGACTCAGGTCGGCTTCCAGGCAAAAAGGCAAACATTCAGTGCCTTGGTGATAAACAAACACATAAGTCAAAAACAGTGCAAGGTAATGTATTGCCGAAAACTTTCATGGCCAGCATCACTGGATTGTTGTGAGTTTTCCGGGCTGTATGGCCATGTTCCAGAAGCATTGTCTCCTGACCTGCATCTGTGGCTGGCATCCTCAGAGGTTGTGAGGACATCACGATCTCTGGGAATGCCTGCCATAGATACAGGCGAAATGTCAGGAGAGAATGCTTCTAGAACATGGCCATACAGCCCGGAATACTCACAACAACCCAGTGCAATGTAACATCATTTTAAACTCATAAATTACTAAACAAACACAAAGCTCATAAAAACTAGCAATGCCACAATACATAATGTGGAAAAAACACTGTCTAGTTAGTTACTGTCTTTTGTTTAGCTATAAAGACTAAGCTGAGATTTCAAAGTAAAATATTCTATAATGTTCACTGCCTTAGTAGATCAGAGATTAATTAAATGTTTAAACTGATTTTATTTGTACCCTGCCTTGCGCTCTCATGATGAAAGGTAGAATATAAATATTTTAGTAATTATTTAAAACATGCTGTTAAGATAAATGGATTTAATTTTTTTTCTATATGCTACAGTTACCAAAAGAGAAAGAGACTGCATAAAACGTCTCCTTGGTTTCTTCTTTGAAATTAAAAGTGACAAGCAGTTTCTCAGTGACATACAAGAACACAGAGTGTGAGCGTTAATTAAATGGTAGCTTTGATCAAGTAAGCGATTATGTAAATATACTTTGTAAGTAATTATTTTAATAGTAAATATTTGCACTGCAGCAATTATTTTGGACACAGTGCCACCATATGCAAACTTGAATGTATACCAGCATTCATATATTTGCATAATTAGCGCTTGTTCTTTTCCAGCCCTTAGGTCCCTTCTTTTAAAACAAATAAGACAACATATACTAAAAGACATATTAAGAAATCTAACTAAATAACCTACAGAGTTTTCTGTTTTAAAGCATTGCCAACAATTGAAGAAGGAGAAAAAGCAAAACGCATTTGCTTTCATTTTTTAAAAAATAGTATACGAAGCCAGTCTGGTTTAGTGGTTTGAGCATTGGACTAGGGATCTAGAGACCAGGATACAAATCCTCGCTCGGCCATGGAAGTTCATTGGATGATCTTGAGGAGGTCACTAAAGGCAAACCCACTTGAAAAAAATCTTGCCAAACAATCCCCATGATAGGGTCGCCTTGGTGTCGCCATAAATCTGAAACAAGTTCAAAGCACACAACAACGAAGTTTAAAATTTAGCAGAAACCTATACTTTTAATAAGAATTACTGAAAGGATAAAGTGATGGAATATGGAAATCAGAAAAGAAGGGGATGTCGTGGTACAGAGACGGCCGTGGCTGAGTCCAGGAGTTTAAAAGATAACAAAAGTTTATTTACACATCAAATGGGTTTTGGAATAACAAAAAATAGCCTATCTTCGGCTGTACAAAAACCGCAATAATCCCAGGAAACCCCAAAACCAAAAATGCTGAGAAGAAAAGAACTCAAAAACAAACAGCAGACGTCCTTCTGCAGCGTTCAGTCAAAGGGATGTCCATAAGGCGTAGTCCAACTTCAATCCAGGGATCATTGGACAGGAGACAAACATACAGGAAAGGAGGAGACCTTCCAGAGTCGACAGGAGAGCAGTCACAGTGAAGGTCAAGAGGTACACGGCAGTAGGAGTAATCTGGAAACCAGGAACCAAGACACAGGAACACAGGATACACGAACCAGAATAACAACTCCTTGACCACCGTGAGGGTCAAGCCAAATACTCACTTCTTATATAGCACTATCAATCAGATTCATCAGAAAACCCGCCCTGCTCCAAAGCAGCAGCATTCCCATTCCCTGCAGCTGTTGTACCATGTCCAGATCTCCAACCCAGCCACAGCTCTTCTTGGCTTAAAGGGCCCCACTCAGTTTCTGAATGAGAAGATGGCCAGTCCTGATCCGTCTGGAACCCCAGAAATGTACTGTCCCCTGAGTCCGCATTGCATACATCTCTCACTTCCTGCACCAATGCTGAATCTAGGTCTGTATCACTTTCTTCTGACTAAAATTCTGCATTCCCTGCAAACCCTTCAAATGTATCAGACACAGAAAGTTCCCTAAGTATATGCTGAATCTTTCTCCTCTGTTCTCTGTCTGCATCAAGGCTTGAGGCACTAGCCACTCTCTTTACCCCAGCTGTAGGAGCCTGGTCATCCAGAGCCAAGCCCCAAACTGAGCTACTGCTTGATGTTACTGCCTCAGCACCTTCCTCCATGCTACTACCTGTAGTAACTGGAGGCTCATTTACAACAGGAGAGGTACTAGATTCAAGAGAATATACAATCTCCAAGTACCTAATGAAATGCTTACCCAAGCAATTTCAAAAATATTTCCTGTATCAGGGGCATGGAGTCTACCTACTCTTATTTATTTAAACTTTGCTCATGAGTAAACAGAACTAATGCTCAGATTACTCAACAAAGGAAATTCTTTTCCAATTGATATATAGGGCAAATTTTAATAATCCCAGGCACATTGGAAATACAGATTCTCTCCTGACACTGATATTCAGAGATCATGAAAAGTGATGTGTGATGGCAAACGCTCCTCCAGGGAGCTGTTTATGGCTGGCGACGCAGTAGTTTGCCTGTTGGGTGTGTGGAGAGTAGTTTGGGCCAGATCCAGCTTTTCACAACACCATATCTCTAGGATTACAATACAATTAATTATTTAAAAACTCAATAAAAGACCAAATGAAAAAAATCATCTTCTCAAAAACGTATAATTAATAGCCCATTGCAGTGATTCCTACAATCCTGTTAGAATGAGAGAAAAAATCACTTGCTAGTGGAAGTAAAGGAAGAAGGAAGCAAGCATTAAGTGCTGAAGCTTATGAGCAGCAACTATAAAGGGATTCTTGGATTTTAATAATATACGGTGTTGTATATTATACAGTAACACATTGGATATTTTTTATATGAACGGGAGGAAAATTGAAGAGAGGCACAATCTAGCTCCCATGTCTTAGAAAGATGCACAGGCTGCTGGATGGGAGATGCTAGACTTTCTATCTTAAAGGGTCTGGCATTCCTTAAGGACTATTTCTACTTGAGGGCTAAGTAAACTAGCCAGTGCCCCATCCCGTGCTATTCCAAAAATAATGTATGCTCTTGCGTTCCTTTCATCTTTATTTGCTTCCCAAGCCCATCTCTTCAGTCTCTCCCAGCTATTCTTCTGCTGGGTTCTGCTGCCTAGCAACACAAAGTCATGTGATAACATTTCCTCCAAATCCAATCCTCTCTTAGCAAATCTACTTGAAGAAATGCCACCCATTCTTAACAGATTCTAACATTCTAACATTAATTACCCCCATTAATGCATAGGATTAACTTTGGTGTTAATCAGGAAACCTACTGAGTTAAGCCATGTGGAAAGGAAAATCTAACAAGTTAGCACTTTGACAAATTATGCGCTAGTTATGTCCCTGGTCAGGGCTTCCCATAAGCTTCTAGTTGGCCACAGTGGGAACAGGATGGTTGAGATAATTGGTTTGGTCTAGCTCCCCTTGTGCAATACTGAAATGAATTCGCCAGAGAAGTAGGAACATCTGTAACACCTCACTACTGCTTTCCATAGACTGAAAGTTCGCCTTAGAACACATTCTGCATACTGTAATTACATAGAAGAGGGAGATTTGTGGTTGTATACAAGTTGTCTGTTATGTAAACTTCCTCACTGGGGAGTTGATAATAAGCGTGCAGGGCTCCCAACATTTCTCTCCAATACATTTTGAAAACCACTGGCAATCCAATGGTGGTTTCTCAAACTGAGAATGACTATTGTGTTCCTCCCACAACATTTTTTTCTCATTTTCTCCTTCCAAGCTTGTTCTCTTTGTACGGCTTAGTGCAAGACTTGCAGGGTTTGTTAGCTCACAATTTGCCATTATGTCAAACTGTCATTTAAGCTTGGGCTACAATTTTGATTTTCAAATCATAATTAAAACAGTTCCACCATAATGATATGGTATATCAAAATGTACAAGAATTTTGTAGCACTTTGGGGATTAATTGAAATCCGTTTGTAGAATAAACTTTCAGAGATTTAGTTTACTTCATCAAATGGAGCTAGTTTCAAATGTGCTACAGCAGTGGTTCCCTACGTTTTTTTGACCAGGGATCACTTTGTCCAGGAATCACTCTTCAACATTAGTACCAAAAGGCTTACGAATCATTTTTGGTCAACTTTAGATTCAGTTTGATTATTTGGGTTGTTAATTCAGAAAATTGCATTGGATGGACCACATTAGCTCTAGTTTCTGATACAGAACATATGTCATCCAGTAGTCACCATATGCTTGCCCATAGAAAACCCTAATTAATAATCTAGAGCTGATGTGGTCTATCCAATGCAATTTTTTGAATCAGCACCCCAAATAACACCTGGAACAGGCCTAAAAACTAAGACTCCAAGGCACCCCCACTTTCAGGTGCCATGTAGAACAGCTCCACTCAGAGAGAGGGAGGAGAAGGAGAAGCAGCAGTCTGTTGCATCTTGTCCCTTCCTGACAATCCCATTGCCTCGGCACTATAAGAGGGTTTTGTGAGACCAGCACTCTCATTGCAACAGTGTAGTAACGGTGAGACCACCGACCATATTTTAGTTCTTGGGGACCACTGTTGGTCCATGGACCAGAGTTTGGAACCACTGTGGTGCAGGATTCTTTTGTGTCTTTCTATGCTTATACAACTAATGCAACCATGTCTTGGAATCATAGAACGTTGTTGTCTAATAAATCCTACAAGGTCTTGGATTGGGATATATGAAATCCAAGAGGCAGGTCATATAAGTACATAGGTGCTTTGAGGCACAAAATAAAGGATTATATTGAGCGAAAGACATGAAAAGTCTTTGTCTTGGCTCCTCCTCATTTCTCATGCTGTCCTGAATCCCCCTTCGGGGGTTGAGAAGTGACGGGATATAAATACGGGAAATAAATAAATTTCTTACTTTATTTCGGTTTATATCCTACCTTTCCTTATAAGAGCTCAGGATGGCTATAAATTCATGAACTGGTGTTAAATTCAGAAATCTAAAATCACAGATATTTAGAACCATAAATTGGAAGGTCCGCAAGGTACAACAAAAATTACAATCAAGAAAATGTTATAAATTGCAAACACATCTAACCTACCCTCATTGTCGTAATTGCCTACAGTTTGCCTCTTCCTTCCATCTCCAGAAGGCAAGAGTTATAGTCCCTTTTGTGTATCTATATCTAACTCTGTATATTATACATAATTTTAAATGTACATATTCATTAAAAATGAAACAAATACACACACACATATATACACGCACACATTGATCAGTACAATTCTATGTACATCTTCTACATCTATACAATACGTGTATTTGACTATGCCCTTTCCTCCTCTCACCCCTCCCATTGTGGGTTGGAGGCATTCATCTATAGCAGGGATGCCCACACTTTTTCAGCATGCGAGCTACTTATATTAAAACCAAGTCAGAAAGATCTATCTACCTCCTCAAGGCTGAAGAGGGGAGGGGGCAGGGCGGGGCTTGGCCAGAGGGGGCAGAGCCAGGCCGTGCCAAGCCCCCCCCCCTCTGGTTTTGGAGCTCCCAGAAGCTCCTCCAGGCTTGAGGATGGCAATGCCAAGCCAGTGGTGGCATAGCTAGCACAAAGCTGGCTTGGCATTGCCATCCTCAAGCCTGGAGAAGCTGCTGGTAGAGCGGAAGCCAGAGGGGCAGAGCCAGGCTGTGTCAAGCCCCTTCCCCTCCCCTCTGGCTTTGGAACTCCCAGTAGCTTCTCCAGGCTTGAGGATGGCAATGCCAAGCCAGTGGTGGCATAGCTAGCTCAAGGCTGGCTTGGCCCTGCCCTCCTCGAACCTGGAACAGCTGCTGGGAGTGCGAAGCCGGGGAGGGGGTGGGGCTTGGCTCTGCCCCCTCTGAGAAGCGATCCAGCTGGGATCGACCTCCTTCGGTCCCGGGATTGACTGGTTGATCGCGATCGACTTTCTGGGCGGCCCTGATCTATAGTTCCGTTCTTCCTTTCTTATAAATTGTTTTTCTATTCTTTCTTCCGGCCCAATAGTTATTATTTATAGATTCTGGTCTAATAGTTATTATTTATAGATTCCTCCAAAGATTCTAACTGATTAAATTATGAAGCCTTCGATAAAAACTTTCCCCTCATTTTATTTTACACAGTTTAGAAATGCCTTCTAGTTCTTGATAAAGTTTTTAGTGTTTTTCCTTTGTTCATCATTGCTAATTTTTCAATTTTTGCTATTAAAAACTTTTAACAATCCATTTTTCTATTGTCGGAGTTTTAGCCACTTTCTGTAGCTCTCTCGTTTCTCTGCTTTCTGTTACAGTACATTTGGTGCACAAATGCCAAGCAAGATCATATACCTTATATGACTCTAGTACGTTTAGTAAAAAAAAAAAACAATCCAAAAAACCTGAATCAACTTATCCATTGGTCACTGTAAATAGTACTGAATCTCTTACCAAAGAAGTAACCATCTCCTTCTTTGAAAAGAGCAGCAAAAGGCAAGAGCTGTGTCCATCCTAGAAGAACCTAAAAGAAGCACTGACCCCTCTATGTCTCCACCATGGTGCCACTTCTGACCTTTGTAAATGCCTTAATGGGAAATGGCAACAGTGGTGGCAACCAGGAGTAACTGAAGACCTGAGGCAGAATGGTTGCTTTACCCTGTCTGTAGAATGGCTCTCAACATGTACATCAGGTTGACTTATACATGAATATATATACATTATTATATAAGTGGTTGTATCCTGATTAGCAGCTGCAAAAAGAAAAGTGTCCCTTCTATTAATGATACAGAATTCAGGGCAGGCTTCTTGATTAGAAAAAGGGTCTTCTACCATTCCTCCATTAAAGCCCAGTGTGTCCTACTGCCCTCATTTCACAGTGCTGGGTCTCCTTGTCCTCCAGGATAGCTTTTCAGGAGGAATAGGGGGATGCTGTAGAAAAGAGAAATTCTGGCAGTTGCCTCTTCATTATATGCACGTAGAATTCTCCTAAGGACTATTCTGAATCCAACACTAAGGGATATATATACCCTTGACCTTGAGAGCTATGCATGTCTTCAGATCCTTTTTGATCCTGAGCCACAGTGGAATTTTACAGCAACAGTGAATTATGTCATGCACAAACCTTCATCTCAGAGCCTTTTGAGAGTCAAAGCCCATTTCCGTGATGGTCACATAAATCAGTCTTAAAAGACTCAATAAATCAGAGTTCCTCCCTTTAGAAAACCGGCCTAAGGAACAGTTGCGCACACCTCAAGAGGTGATGGATCAAGTGTGAAATTGATGGAAACCCACTACAATATCTGCTTTGCTAATATCAGTTGCACCCTCTATTTTTCACATAAATTAATAGCTGACTATCCCCATGTATCAGTCTTGATTTAATAGCAATTGCTGTAGTGAGGCCTCATTACCATAGGTTCATTACTTTTACCCTGATATGCTACACTGCGTTAACTAGTAATTAAAATTAAGCTGCACTTGTCAAGCAAAGAACAAATGTATTATCCTCAGTTCTTGTCATTGTTTGTTTGCTTTCAAATCCAGTAATTTGCAAATAGTCTCATTCAATGTTACAAATTAGGATGCTGCTGCTGTGCTGTGCCTCTAAGCTGGAAATTTGTGTGAAAGCAGAAAGCTACCCAGATGGCACTATCTTTGAGCTGTAATTTCTCCCTGTAAATTACAACAAGTGTATGTTTGTTCTCAAAAAGAGGCGTAATCTCTTTCAAGGCTTCATTTCTTGTTCCCCCCCCCACCCCCTTTTGTTTGTGTTGTTTTAGTAAGCATCTTAGTTAGAGCAAGTGTTGCTTATTAGTTAAAAGGTTGAGCTGTTAATTAATTAGCTTGGAATCCATTTGCTCAACAAGGTGGTACAGGTTGAGTATCCGTTATCCAAAATGGACCAGAAGTGCTCGAGATTTCAGGGTTTAAAAGAAATGGGATACCTGTGTTTGTATATACATACATAATGAGACATCTTGGAGATGGGTCCAGAATTGAGACATTAAATCCATTAATGTATCATGTATGTTTTAATGGACTGTTGTTTCATATGGTGGCGGAGTGGGTTAAACCGCTGAGCTGCTGAACTTGCTGACCGAAAGGTTGCCAGTTCAAATCCAGGGAGTGAGGTGAGCTCCCGCTGTTAGTCCCAGCTTCTGCTAACCTAGCAGTTCAAAAACATGCAAATATGAGTATATCAGTAGGTACCACTCCAATGGGAAGGTAACAGCACTCCATGCAGTCATGTCGGCCACATGACCTTGGAGGTGTCTATGGACAATGCTGGCTCTTCAGCTTAGAAATGGAAATGAGCACCAATCCCAAGGGTCGGACACAATTGGACTTAATCTCAGGGGGAAACCTTTACCTTTTATTGTAACCTAGGCTTGACTGGACCTTAGTAACCCACTCTGACAGTCTCTGCGGTTAAATGCTTTATTTAGAATATATGGATAGAAAAGGCAAAGAGAAAAAGCAAAAATAAAAAGGTTATAAGTCAATCCACTGCGGATGCAAGTCTCTTGGCAGCTAGCAAGCAATGTCTCTGGAAATAGCAAATAAAGTCTCTTGATGCCCCAAGGGCTAATCCACAGGCCCAAAGGCCTGACTAGAAAGCAAGGTCTCCACGGCTAGGCGAACCCCAGTGGTTCCCTCAGTGGAGCAAGGCAAGGTGAATCAAAAGTTGGCACGAGATGAGGACTGAAGTCGCGCTGGGGTCTTTATAGGTTTGTCTCTACCTAACTCCGCAATGCGCTGACTTCTCCTGGGCCTTCCCACGGGAAACAAAAGTGAGTCTTTCTCTACTCCCATATCTGTAGGCTTCTGGAATTCCAGCTTGTTAGCTGGGACAGCTGAGGAAGGAGGAGGCCTTGGACTATCTCTGCCCCAGGTGTGGTTATCTCTCTGGGAAAAGGCGGCGCGGCGATTCTCTTGGAACCGCTGGGGCCCAGTCGGGGAAAGCGGTGAAGCCTGGCTATCCATCCTTTTTGCTTTCCTGCTTAAGGCATGGTGGTGGTTTGGTTCACCGGAAACAGGCTGGGATGTGACACCTTTACCTTTTTTATATGGCATTGAATTGTTGCCTTTCTGTAAGGCCACCTTGAGTTCCCTTCAGGGTGAGAGGGGCAGGATATAAATGTACTGTACACAGCCCAAAGATAATTTTATACAACATTTGTATTATTTTGTGCATGTAACACGGTTTCTGTACATTGAATCACCAGGAAATAAGTCAACCATTCATATGGACAATTTTGGAATACTTTGGATTGCAAAATTCTAGATAAGAGATGCTCAGCCTATATT
The DNA here is from genome assembly GCA_030556195.1 of Anolis apletophallus. Taxonomy (NCBI): domain Eukaryota; kingdom Metazoa; phylum Chordata; class Lepidosauria; order Squamata; family Anolidae; genus Anolis; species Anolis apletophallus. The sequence goes on from JARBWK010000005.1 coordinate 34,363,920, forward strand.
TATTGGTACAGTGCAGTCTGGTTTTCTCATCCTTAAATACCATCTCCCAGCATTTACAGTGTGGAGAAATATAAGCTCAGTCTATAAAGCAATGCCTTGGTTTATTTGTTAGGTAACTATTGTTTATTGTTGGACTATAAACAGAATTGAGAATCCTGGGACATGGTGGATATATGTATCCCCAAGGCCATTTTTGCAGCCCCTGAAGCACTCCTACCTCATATTTCACCCACCCCAAACCAGGAGACTAACATTTCTTAGGGACATTTTACTCCCCTAAAAGTCCACACTGTGTTTTATGAGAAAATCAATAGTTATGCTTATAGAAGCAAGAAGAATTTCCTTTGTCTTCTGGTTTCATATATAATGAGTGATACATTCCCCTGAGGGTTCTAGACTCTGGAAAGTGGACCTGAGCTACCAGAGCATTCTTGTCTTCTATTAAACCATGATGTATTGCTATGTTTACACCCAGAAATGTGGCTTGTTCCCGACATTTTCTTTACCTGACCATTAAGAACTACCAAGGAGGTCTTTGTCTGTGTCCCAACACTGAGTAACAGAACATGAGTAGATAGACCTAGGTTTTTAAGCACCAATATGATCCTACAAAATATGCGGTGGTTCCTGTGACATGTTTTCTAAAGGCTGTGTTTTTGTTTTTGTTTCTTTTCTTTACAGGAATCCACACATTGTATTGAACATCGATCTTGCTCCTACAATTCTAGATATTGCTGGCTTAGATATACCTCCTGACATGGATGGGAAATCCATTCTAAAGTTACTGGATTCTGATAGACCAGTCAATAGGTAAGGGAGAAAAAGCTATTCAGCAAAAATCCACATTTTCTTCAGAATTCGAAGTATTTTGAACAAATACAGGTTAAATGAATAGAGTGGAGGCAATGAGAAAATAATTGTAAGGCCCTGGGGCATATTTGATCATCTTTCAGTCTGTTTGGTAGAATAGTTCTATGGTTTGAGTGTTTTGATAGCAGAGCAGGAGCGGTCTGAGGTAATTTTAAATGGTAAGCAAACAATATTTTGGCGCCCCCCAAAAAAAACATTATTTTGGCGTCCCCCCCCCCAGGCAGGCAGGCACACGCTCTCCCTCTCTCCTCCCTTGACCCGTTTTGAGTGACAAGCGCGAGCTGGCTGTGGCTCCGCCCCCACCTTTTGAGGTCACCACCAGCCAAGTGGGCGGAGGGAGGCTGAAGCTTTCCTTACTGCTGGGCTGACCGAAGTGGGCGGAGCCTAAGCCGTCGCTACCTATCCATTCAGTCACCTAAAATGGCTGGAGAGAGGAGGTGGAGGAGGTGAGGCCGAGCGGAGCAGAGAGGAGAAGAGAGTGTGTGCGCGAGAGCGAGCCAGTTCCTCTGGCAGAGCAAGGCGGCGCGCACGCGCTTGCTTCATGGCGTGAGAGACAAGAAGGATCCGCACACCGCCTGAGGCGCCCTTACTCACCTCGCCCTCCAGATGGCGCCCCACGCAGCGGCGTCCTTTGTCTACTGGTAGGACCGCCCCTGTAACAGAGTATATTATGTTACCCAGTTACTACATATTTGATTATGTACGTAACTGAGTTTTGGGAAAGCGGGGTTTTTTTCATAATTTTCATGTCACCAGTTTATCTTGTACATCATTTATAATAGAGGTTGCAGGAAGATATATCTACTAGTTGATGTACAGGTTATTTTCAATAGATTATCAAGGAGGAACATTTAGTCAGGTCATAGTAACTTTGTTCCTTCTGTGGGCCATTTCCTGTACAATCTAAAACTTTATGGAACAATGGAACTAGGTGTGAATCTGAACTGTAGAACCCATAAAGTTTTAAACCACCTTAACTGAAATGGCTCAATGTTATATGGAATTTTGGGGGTTGTAGTTTGGTGAGGCACCAGCACTATTTGGCAGAGAAGGCTAAAGACCTTGAAGAACCCAACTCCATGATTCCATAGCATTGAGCCATGCCAGTTAAAGTGGGGTCAAATTTCATTAATTCTTCTTTATAGAGTTTGTGAATCCAACATCTCAATTCACAGTGCAGGATAGAGATTGACCATAAACCAGGATGTGAAACATTGGGGGGGGGGGGGGTATAAAACCCATGGTTTTCATGAAGAGTAGGGATTACTGTCTATCTGCCCCAAGTTAATGATGGTAGAGATACTTCATTCTAAGCTCTTTTATTGCAGGCCCCTTCTCTCGGTTTCTGAGGGCAGGAGTCTTCGATTAGCAAGCTAATCTTGGGAAATTTGAAGCATGGTTGAGTACCTAGCACTGTGATTATAGGTCAGCAGTATGTCTAGAATAGTGATATCTACGTTTTTCATTCCAATCGGTATACTCCATATGCACCTTGCTCTGATGAGGGTAAATGAGATCCCAGATCATCTCATGACAGAGGAGCGAATTAGTGCTCTCAGACTGTGTTTGGAAAAGGTGCTCTCTTAAGTGGTCAAATGTTTATCTCATAGTGTGAGATTTTCCTCTCATGTGTACATTTTATTTATTATATTTTGTGTTGTGTTGGAAAGTAACAATGGGCTTAATTTCCAAGTGTATAAAGTATATATCACTGAGGAAATCCTGTTGTCAAGGGGAAATTGGCTTCATCTTTGAAAATATGTGTTCCCTTTAGGGTCTGTTGGAGGCTGACCATGCCGTGCTTTCTATGGGATGTGGCAACTCTTTTTAGCATCAAGGAGTTCATTGAGTTTTTCATATTAAGTTTATTTTTCTAGGTTCCATTTGAAAAAGAAGATGAAAGTCTGGAGGGACTCATTCTTGGTGGAGAGAGGGTAAGTGGTTTCTCCTTTTGGGTTGTTTTTTTTAAAACTAATACTAATTTGTTGTCATCTCCAGAAATATATCTCAATATCATTGTAACCAAAGCAAGACAAATTTAAATGAGGTATTTTTCTAAATAGTAATACACTAGTGTTGAGTGTGGACTATGGGTATATCTACATTGTAGAATTAATTCAGTTTGATACAACTTTAACTGTCATGGCTCAGTGCTATAGAATTCTGGAATTTAAAGTTTTATGAAGCCCAGGCACTCTCTGGCAGAGAAGGCTAAAGACCTAGTAAAGCTACAACTCCTACAATCCCATAGCATTGAACCGCATTCTTTTAGCCTCAGAACAAATTTGCTGTGAAAATTTCATGATAGGTGACCCTTAGTGTTGCCATAAATTGGAACTCTAAATATGGGGGGGTTCTGTCAAAAAAATTTGCCATACTTTTTGGAACTGCCAAAATTAATTATTTAATTCCCAACACTGCTCAGTTGATGACATACCCAATTTGTACAATGACTATGAATTGTATTTGCACTGATTATTTTGTCAAAGTTCATTTCATTTCTTAGTACTTTATTGACCTAAGATATATCTTGCACACTCCCTATGTGTATGGTTTGTCCTCCGAGAACTACATTTGTCTCCCTCGTTAAAAATATTGACAATATTTTACATAACTTGGGAAAAAACAGATGAATAAGAGGCAGTGAACCCGGGGAACACTATTTGAAGTAGAGAAGTCTTTATAGTTTGCTAGAGAAACAAAATTACCTTTCTTCTACTTATTGAAGTGCCATACTTATAATTACACTGCCTTTATGTAAGAAGCTAAGAAGTGGAATTCAAACAATGCTATTTCATGGAGTGTATGGAGCTTTGAAGAGTTACTGTTTTGAATTAAAACTTTCAGAATTCCCTGACTAGCACAGGCTGGAGTATTTTGGACCTTGTAGATCCCAAAGGTAACATTTCCAATCCTTGGGAGTGTAGTACAGATGGTGTCCCACTCTTTGTGGGGTTATGAACACCAACCAAATGAAAAAAATGGTATATGAATTTCATCTTCATAGAGTTGTACACACATCTTATATCTTTTCAGTAAACTGTTACACAAAAGAGAGAATGAGAAGACGGATGCACAAGAGGAAAATTTTCTTCCCAAATACCAGCGGGTGAAAGACCTTTGCCAGCGAGCAGAGTATCAGACGGCTTGTGAACAGCTTGGGCAGGTGAGGGATCATACAGTTCCCAAATATATGCGATTTAGCAGCATCATGAGATGAGCTAGTGTCAAAAGGGCTTAGTAAATCCCCTCTGTTTGTTATATCCCTTACGGTGGGTGTGGCCAGACTGCCACTGAAGAGTTCACCTTCCTTCTGCTCTTCCAGCAGTTTCAGCAAATGTGGTGGAGCAACAAAAGGGCAACCTTTCCCTGGAATTGTGATTAGACAGTAGGAAACATTTTAGAGCAGGTTTTTTCCCCTTTAGTCTTATTTCATCTCAAACCTAGCTGATTTTTATACTTTTTCTGGAAAAGGCTTGTGTATGATACCTTTCTAAAGGACAGTGTTGCCATATTTTTTAAAAATATCTTATCTATCCACATCTTACACATTACAAAAATGAAAAATGCGTATGTATGTATGTATGTATGTGGTGGAGGTGTCCACTTACACAGACAGCCTCCCACCTCCACAAACAGGCTATAGTTTGATCTGGCTACGGTCGTCCACTCTCTGGTCACATCCCGAATAGATTACTGCAACGCACTCTACGTGGGGCTGCCTTTGAAGACAGTTCGGAAATTACAACTAGTCCAACGGGCGGTAGCCAGATTACTAACTGGAGCTACATACAGGGAGCATACCACCCCCCTGTTGTGTCAGCTCCACTGGCTGCCTATCCACTTCCGAGCTCAATTCAAAGTGCTGGTCTTGACCTTTAAAGCTCTATATGGTTCTGGCCCATCTTACTTGTCCGAACGCATCTGCCGCTACATCCCACCTCATAATTTAAGATCATCCGGGAGGCCCTGCTCTCGCTCCCACCGTGGAATGTGCTTCCTAGTGACATACGATCAATTCCACCCTCCTGACATTCAGAAAAAGGTAAAAGCCTGGCTATGGGACTAGGCGTTTGCACACTAGCACAAGGCAGCACCTTTTTAAAACTTAAATTAATGTGTATGATATGTTGATGTAATTGTATTTTAATGTGTAATGGTTGGGGGGTTTTATACTGTGTTTTATGTGTTTTACTGTGATGGCATCGAATTGTGCCTTTTTGGAAGCCGCTCTGAGTCCCCCCTCTGGGGTTGAGAAGAGCGGAGTAAAATGCCGGAAATAAATAAATAAATAAATAAATAGTTCCAAGTGCTGAGAAGCCTCCAAAGGCACTCCCTCAGCTGGCATTGCAAGTTAGTGCCATGAACATGTAGCCCAAACGCTGCCAATGTCTTACCCAAATACTATGGCCCACCACCCAGGCAGGCATCCCAGTGTTCCTTGTGTGAAATTTCCATGACCCCACCCACTAACTCTCCCTTAACCCTTTCCTTCCCTTACCTATGGCACACAGAAAATACAGAGGAATTGACCAGTGACTGAACAGACCGGAGGGGTTTGGGGTAATCGCCCTGGGAATCTGGGAGTGGTAATCGCCCTGGGAATCTGGGAGTGGTAGTTCACCATTATCTAGATATCACTGAACCCAGCTGATGTTGGATCTGGACCAAACTTGGCACACAGAGCCAAGATGGCCAACTTTAAATAATGGCAGGGTTTGGGAAGGAATGACCCACGATTCTGGGAATTGTAGCTTACCCACATTCTTATGCATTTTCCAATGGGAGCATTCATAAAAAAGAAAACAAAAGACTGTCTCTTTTCTAATAAATACCATTACACATTACCAAATTAATATTACCAAACTTCGCAAAATAAACAATGCCTTTCTCAGATAACCCAGGCATTGCCGGGTCCCCAAGCTAGTATAAAATATAGAAGCTTCTAATAGTTCTTAGCCATGCTGGCTGGGACTGAGCGAAATTGTCACCCAAAAACGCATCTCAGGAAAGCATCAGGTGATAGAAGAATATGCAGAGTAGTACTGAATTTTGTTTCAGTAGTCCAGTACTTTAAAAAAAACATACTTTCTTTCCATGAAATTGTTGGCAGTTTTGCCTTATAGAGATCGGATATACAGACTCAAGCAATTCCTAATAGATAGCTCTAATCACTGCCATCAAAAGGCATTCGGTAGCTGTTCTATGCTTCCTTCCTTAATGGGTTTTTTTTTAAGCTGTGGCAGGAAATGGGATGGGTACAAATGGAAGACTGTTTTCATCTGGACTGTCATCAAATTCTGTGAATGAGGCAGGTCAATTGCACAATAAAAGCATCCGCAGTCACAGGATGGTGGTAGTTTTATGTTGTGCTTAATGCCAAGTTTTGCCTTATTCCTTTCTCATTTTTGCAGCAGAGGCATCTAGAGCTGCTGCTACTATTCATTTCATAGACATCCACCATAAAAGGTGTTCCCCTACTTCCTCCAATTTGGCCTCGCTTCCACTGATTTTTAAAGTCAGCTTTCCATCGTTTGTCCATTCTGTTCTCTTTTCTTTCCTTTCCAAAAATAATAAAATGTTTCTGCTCTGGCTGTGGAAAGTGAATAAGTGGTCATTACTCTAGTAGCCTTACCACTCACTGGTAGAGAAGAAATGATAAAAGTGCTATCATTGAAATGTTTGTTGACAAGGAGCAAGAAATTGTTTGGGGCATTTCACCATGAGTATGTTTGGGCACTCTAGCTTGGGATGGAAGTAAGTAACAAAGATGTCAGGAAAAAGCTTACAGCAATCAAGTTGATTAGAGTCCCAGGGCTGATTTCCAAACAATGAGCCTTCCCTCTATATATCAAGTTCTCTTCTGTCACTATGTCTAGACAAGAAATGTCTCAATGAGAAAGAAATCTGTCTCAAGGCTAAAATGGCTCCTATGTAGCTCAACTATCAATTTATGAGCAGTATGTGATGTAGTGGTTTAAGTGCTGGAACAGGACTCTAGGATTCGAATCATTCTTCAGCCATAAAAACCGACTGGGTGACCTTGGCCTTGTCACAGTATCACTCATATATATCTCTCCAAAAGAAAGCAAAATCACCTCTGAACAAATTTTGCCAAGAAAAAGCTCAGAGAGGCTGCTATAAATCAGAGTAAACTTGAAGGCACGTAACAAGTTGTCTTAAATAATGTGCATCACAATATTTTAAATAAACCAGTTATTTGGTTATAGTACTGTTCCATTATCCAGGCAGAGGTCAAAAGGGGGCGCTAGACAGAGGAGGATAGTCCATTTTACATGGGGGGGGTTGAAGGATGGGGGGTTGAAGGAGTAAAAGTATTTCCTCCTATTTTACTGTTATTCCTCCCATCCATGTCATCGTTGTGGAATCAACCCTCGTGTATGACATGGGAAGGGTGAGGGGTAACCAGCGAAAATGGGAGAAATGATTTTCCTTCTTCAACTTCCCTTCTCATGGACTATCCTTCTCTGTCTAGCACCCCATTGTGGCCTCCACCAAGATAATGGTACAGTACCTTGATGATCTATATGAAGTTTCAAAACAAAAAAGAAATAGAAAACGAAGAAGTTTTCAGATGCTGCATTTATTTTTATAACATGTAAATTCTTAAGTGTTTGCATCCCTCCTCTGCAAGAAGCTCATAGCAGACCATATGATTTTCCTGCACAAGGTGGTTGCAGTGGCATCTCCCATCTAGGTGCAAATGGAGGCCTAACCCCATGTTACATAAATTATTCTGTGTGTTCTTTTTGGCCAATTGCTTCTCCTGCAGCAACCCTCTTATGTTGACATAGTGATTAAAAGACAAGAGACTTTAAAAACTTCAGCCAGGGTGGGATTTTTAAGAGGGAAGCAGGATTAAATATGTGTACCCGTCTTTGTGAAAATGCATGCTTACATGAGAGCCAACAAATTTAAGAGAAGGAATTGTACATTATCCTATCAACATGTCATGTTGATGTAGCATAGTTCTAGAATTCAGCAAGACCCCTCTTTTTTCTCCCTACCCAGCCCATCCCTTGTGTTTCTTGAAGACTGGCTTTGAAGGATATGCCAACCTTCTGGAACTGGTTTTTTTGGGTGCACAAGGGAGATGGAGCTTCCTCCCTCCATTTGCATTGATGAATATTCCTCCCCTCATTTTTGCCTTTGGCAATTTGTAAAAGTTATGAAGATTTTGTAAACTAAATTTAAATATGACTGGTGCTGTCAAAAGCCTAGACCAATTACCAGCAGGGAGTTAACTAACAATCCGAGTTCAAGCCGATGAGTCCAAATGATAAGCAAACAATAGCAGGATAACACAACAAAAAAACCAAGTGTTCCTTCCAGAGTTGAAAGCCAAATAAAAGAGAGTCCAGAATCCAAGGTTAAATCAAAATCCATAAACCAAAGTCCAAGGGTAAGTCCAGAGTTCAGGAATACAAGATAGCAAGAATCTGAGGTCATAGCTCCAAACACTGATGTTTCAGTCAGCAACAAGGTGCCACACATGAGCTCCTTAAATGCTAAATACTGTGACGTTGCCTATTGCTGGCTTGTTTCTCTGCTAATCTGGAGGACTTGTGAAGCCCAGCCTTCTCCCTTTGCAGGTCCATGAATGTGGGAACACATAACGCTTCCTCTGCTGCTCAGAGGAGCTTGCTTGCATTTGCTCTGCAGGCTGAGAATGGGTAGCTATTTCCATGGATTCTCCTTCTGAGCTTGGTTGAGGAAGCTGCTGGGCTCCTCAACCAGCATCTCCTCATCCTCACCATCTATGACACGTACTATATTGATAAGGGGTGAAGACTTCTGACTAGTCTGCACCACGCCATCTTAACCTGCCAATCAAGCATTTGGAAATCATATAAGGTGTGTAACTGATAATAATTCCCAATGAGTTATTTATTCCCTTGCCCAAACACTGAATGATCTTTCCTGAACTATGTAGAAGAAAGCTATGGAAAGCTACAGCGTCCTGTCCATTAACTGGACATGAAACACGCTGAGGTGCCAACAGAAGTCAACACTGAAATCAAAGAGACACATGTAATCTCTGAAGATAAAATAGCATTCTGATATCATTGTTATGTAATTGTAGCCTGCTTCACAATTAAATTTAGGACAATATAACCTCCAAGAAAGATTTTAAGGCTAGGGTGAGAAATCTGTGGTCTTCCTAATATTTTTGGCTTCAGCTCCCACGCATTTCTAACCACCTACTATTTAGAATGTGGCTGATGGAAAATAGAGAGAGCTAAATCTTCCTCACTTCCAATTTAAGGAAACCCTTATAAAGTATTGAATAACTTTTGAATTCTCCCTGCAAGAGTCTTCTTCTTAAAATATCTAATTAAAGATTGAATTCTAAAGTTTTAGGATCACACAACTCTGGCTGAACCTATTCTTTGAAGCTATACTTTAATTTGCCCTTGAAAAATCCCTGATGTTCACCATGTATCTTTCTGAGAATTGCCTGCAGCTGTGTGTGGATTTAGACAATTACTTTTCTCACTACAAATTGGTGTTTTACAAGGTCTTGAACATGTTCTGAGAAGTTTAAAGAGAACATTTTTAAAGTTTAGTGAATAGAATCAAAACTCCTCTTGAGGATAAGGGCTTACTTGGAGCACACTATTTCTTGATCTGCCTTCCTCAAATGCATTATTCACAGCACGGTGGAGATTTTACTTTTAGATGTGTGAGTGTGTGTGTGCATTGGAAGACACATAAAAAAGAGACTTGTGACATTAGTGCATGTATCTTCTACATTTCAGGTGCAGAAAGTATTATCCTTAGCTGGTAAACATAAAATAATGAATGTCCACAGAGAGAAAGAGAGACTCTCTCGGCATTACTTCGCGAACGAAGATTCTTAGGAAGGACTCATCCCACGCTTCTTACAAGCGCATTGATGACTAAAAAGGCCAATCTGAGATAGGCAAGTTCGGTTGCAGAAAGCACAGCAGAAAGTCTCCTTGGGTGATGTTGTTTCGAAGTTGCGGTTCTTTCTGTGTTGTCGTTTCTCTTCGAAACCCATTCGGCGTGTCTTCTCGAAAGAGGCCGCAGCATTGCGGATAGTGCGACTTCATGCCTCCCGATGTGAGGCCAGGGTGGACCATTGCTGGTGATCAATCTGGCCGAGCCTGAGATGTTGTTTCAGGGAGTTCTTATATCTCTTTTTGGGGGAGCCTCTCTTGCTCTGACCCATGGCGAGTTACATAAGAACATAAGAAGAGCCATGCTGAATCGGACCTCAGTCCATCTAGTCCAGTTCACACATCTTGTACACGGGATCTCGAGCAGAAGGGAGGTCAAAACCTGACCTGTCCTCCATCCTGCCTACCTCAACCAACTCCGAGGTGGCACTTGAGTTCACCATAGAGTTCACCATCTTTGGGAAGCCCAGGCCTCCATCCTAGAGACGTGTCCTGCCCAGCGCAGCTGTGTTCTCAATAGCATGGCCTCAATGCTGATGATTCCTGCTTGCTCAAGGACAGCAACATTAGTCACATAGTTGGTCCAGTGTATATTTAGGATTGTGTGAAGACAGCGCTGATGAAAGCGTTCAAGGAGTCGTAGGTGTTGCCGATAGGTGACCCATGTTTCAGATCCACACACACACACACAATATATAGGAGCCTGTGCTGTGGCAGAACATAAAGATCCATTAAGCATGGCTGTGCTTCCTCAACTGCATATGTGTGCAAACTGCCTTTCTGTTATTGTTATCTGTTATTGTTATCTTATCTGTCATCCAACAGTTAGTGACAATTGGAAGTACCCAAGCAATTGGAAGCACCCAAGCAATATCCTGCTGCATTTTTACATTGGGGCAAAGAAAGGGGCTTCTTCCACACAGCTGAATAAAATTCCACATTATCTGCTTTTTAAAAATAGTTTTATTGTGGTTTTTAGTAATAAGACATTACAGCGAACGAGGGTGAAAACATATAAAGAAGATAGTAAGTAGGAAAATATTTCTGAAAGAGAGGGAAAAAATAGAGAGAAAAGGGACAATACAAAACAACACTTTGATTTCCCAGAGATGTTGATTTTTTCAGAAATATCCATTCTTGATTTTTAAAGCTGGTTTGGATATTAGTAAGTATTTTCATGAACCGGAGATGTCCATTAACAATGTCATCTTTCCATTTCGAATAAAGTTCTCGAAGCCCGACCAATCAGGTTTCTTACGTGTTTCTGCTTTGAACTGGAATATATGACAGTGAGGACTCAGATAACCCAGTTCAAGGCAGATATGGTGGTATTTTCTGCATTTATATTCTGGATTATATAGCTGTGTGGAAGGGCCCTGGCCCTGGGAGGATCCTTTCATAGATCTGAGAGCCTAAATGCATCCAAATGCAGCCTGGTGACCCATTCTCAACCCCCAGGGACGATAACCTGGTTGAAAAAGTTGATAGTGAAATGGCAGGTTGCACATCCATTGGGGTTTTGCATGGGGGAGCTACTAGATGTGTCCTTCTGCTACAACTCAATATAGGTATAATTCTGGGTAAGTCACCAACAGGATTCAGTCTATAAGGGGGAAATATAAGACAGCTAGCCATGGAATGCAAGAAATAAATTCCGATAATTCTATCTTTATTATGATAATTAATAATAGTAACTGGAATATATACCATTGATTTATAAATGTTCTCTGTGTATAATTCATACTTTAGTGAATAGATTCAATTATAAATTTTCCATAATACACCTGGTGGTCATTGCTGTCAGGGTTCATTGTTTGTTTTTACTAAAGAATAATGCCACCAAAGATGACCATTTACACCATTTGAATTTTTGCAATGGCAACAGAACTTAGAGATAGTTCAGAATGTAATACAATCTCTACATAATCTTGTAGAGGTTATACTGCAAGTTGCCAGTAATTACATGGTTGATTAGATCAGTACACTAGGGATGGAATGTGAATTTATCAGTTTCCAGACTAAGCTTGAATTTGGTGTTTCTGACCCCTCAAGAAACATAGACCGGAATTAAAAATTATATGTCAAAAGTTCCCACAAATTGCGGAAACTTTTTTTATTCCCAGTGAGAATGAATGGCCAAGATTTTGAAAATGTTGCACACCTTAATAACAGTTCCTAATTAGTTTTGTTATCATGAGAGCAAAATCTAATTCAATTTATATTCCATTCCCATTCATTTGCTTGGTCATGGTGTGAAGCCTTTAAATAATTGAAACTAAAAGCCCTTAAAATGAACATAACTACATATAATGTAAGGGTAAGACCAAACCACTCTTGCTACTTTCCTATAGCAATAGACTAGATTTACCTGTGGTAGTTTATATTCCCTTCTGTCAGGGGTGCTCATTAGGTAGATCGCGTAGGGCGTCCTGGTAGATCGCAGTCAGGGCGGGAGGAAGGCTCAGTCCCGCCCCGCAGGCTCCCGCTGCCGCCCAAGTGCTGCCGGCCCTGGGTTATCTGAGGTCCTTTCCACACAGTTGAATAAAATCCCATGCTATCTGCTTTGAATCAGATTATATGGCAGTGTGGACTCAGAAAACCCAGTTCAAAGCAGATATTGTGTTATAGGTTTCACATTTTTGTAGTGAGTAGGTAGATCATTTTGACTTGGTTGTTTTATAAGTAGCTCGCATGCTGGAAAAGTGTGAGCACCCTTGCCTTATGTAATAATGACCTTTGATTGAAATTGATGGGAGTAACTGTGAGAAGAAGAAAAATAGGCAGCATTTTCATCTTAATAATTGCAGCAATCTCCAAACAAAAAATATATATGCTTACTCTGTTGTTTCATTTCTTCATTTATCCATCTTCTTTGGAGATCAATAGTATCATGTACATTCTTTGGGGGAGTGGAAGTTCCTAAATATGGGGCACATTAATTCCACATTGTGGAGACCAAAGTTCAAATCCCTATTTTCCCATGGAAACCGCTTGGGTGACCTTGAGCAAGCCACACACACTCAGCCTCAGAAGAAGGCAATGGATCAAATCTGCCCAAGAAAACTGATAGGTTCACCTTAAGGTCACCATAAGTCAGAAACAACTTGAAGGCACACCACAGTGTTTTAAATCCTCCCCTCCCCTCAATTTCCTCTTTAATATGAAAAAGAAAGCAGGGACCTCTAAGATTTTGAAATACATCTGGAGCTAGATCAGGCCTGGGCAAACTTTGGCCCTTCTGGTGTTTTGGACACCAACTCCCACAATTCCTAACAGCCTGAGCTAGATATTTGGTGTTTATCATGGGTTATCCAATTTTATGTACGCTTGTGAAAATGGTAAGTAGAAAAGTGTTGGGAAGAAAGGCCGTACGTAATCCTCCTCTTCCTGATATTTTGTGATGTTAACCTTCCCATTTGATCTGGAAACTTGGGACATTTTCACACAGCCCTATAGCCCAGAATATCAAGGCAGAAAATCCCACATTATCTTCTTTGAACTGAAATATATGGCAATGTGGACTCAGATAACCCAGTTCAAAGCAGATATTGTGGGATTTTCTGCTTTGATATTCTGGGATATAAGGCTGTGTGGAAGGGCCCTTGGTCTTAGACTCTAGCTGGGCAAAAAGGAGCCGTGGGATGGTACTTTGTTTCAAACACAAATACAAAACTAAGCGTTCTGTGTTGTGTTGAATGTCTAGTTCTGTCCAGCATAATGGAAAAGGAGAAACTGGATCTACACGATTTAGTGGAGGGAGGGGGTTTAAGCTGCCAGAGTGGAAAGGAAGCAACTGTTGCCATGTTTCTAGAGATAATGAAACAAACCCCCTTGGACAATGTAAATTAACCTCCCACTGGAGAAATCTGAGATATTTAGTCTAAGGGTAATTACATCAGACCTGTCCTTTTGTGTGTATTTCTTGGGGAATAGGAATGAAATGGACAGATTTCTTTTCTTCTCAAAGAACGTTGCTATATATAATTATTTTGACTAGTCTACATCCACGGGGAGGAGCTTTCCCACTGCCTCAGTTCAAAAAGCTAGAGTTGCACCTTTTCTACAATTAGCATTATTGCCTTTCTCATAAACAATATTTTAGAACAAACTGAGTAAATAATAGATTGCTTGGATTATTGTAATCAAGTTATTTCCTCATGTCCCTTTTTTCAAAAAATAGTGCTCGAAGGTTACAACTGTGTGACATCAGGTAACATAAACACACAAGTTAGAAAATCATAGAAAATCCTTCCAGGGAGGTCACAGCTCTTTCTTCCCTATCAGAGCCCCAAGTAATGAGTTTTGAGTTAGCATCTATAATTGGTACAGTTTTAAGAAAGCTCCAAAGGGCAATAATGCAAAACTGCTTCGTGTGGCAGAAAGACTTGGAAAGAGGTCAAGACTGCAATAGGAATATAGAATCTGGGAATATGTGTAGGGGGTTGATATGTGAATGTGAAAGGGCTCATGCTAAGAAAAGAAGGTGACATAATTGTGGGGGATAATAAAGAACACCGCTTCTTGCTAATGTGTTCTGAAATGGATGATTTATTGAAACATTGGGTAAACCAAACATGAATATTCACATTTTTAAATGTGAGTTTTTATGCACAATATGTTGTTTGTTTGTTTGTTAATTGCTGTCAAGTCAGTTTTGACTTAACAGCAACCCTTTGAATGAGAGACTCCCAAAGTGTTATTAACAGCCTAGCCAAGGTCTTACAAAATCATTTATGTGGAACACTAAATCACAAACGCATAAGTTATCTTTTGATACAAAAACAATTTCCAGACCTTTGATTTAATTTATAGCAAACCACAATATTCATGATCTGAGGCATATCAAGAGTAAGATGCATTTAAGGAAAATACACTGTTCATGCCATTATAAACAAAATTTGGTCAAGCTGATGTTTTCTAGAATACAAAACAAAGAACCACCATATTCTTCCAAGAAATAAAACAAGTCACTCTAATACACCATTGAAGTTTCATATCCTGTGTTTTCACAGTAGCTGCTACTACATCATCATTATCACCATTATTATTATTTTGCATAATTTAAATGGCAGGTGCCATCAGAATTAAATGATATTTGAGACCACATTGCTTCCAGATATAAAACATGACAGCACTTATGTCAGAAATTACATAAATAATACTTGTCATGAAACAGTTTCATTGAGAATATTAACAGTTGCAGTTCTCTGCTGGACTCTTATTTACATTATTGTGCTACATGTACAGTTTAAATCACAGTGTTATTGAGTAGATGTTCAGAAACTAAGGTGCATTTACAAAAAAGCAAAGTTTCATACAGTGAATACCACTGACTTAAGAAGAAAGCATTGATCTTGAAAGAGAAGTCAAGATGCTGATGTAGGATTTTAGAGTTGGCTTGACAATATCAGAATCAAACCGAAGACCCTTGTGGTCTACCATTTTGTTTCCAGCTTTTATTGTGTGCATGATAGAAAACCATAGATTTCTCTAAAATAAAGATGTGCCGCAACAGTTTGTCTTTTTTGTAACTTATACGGAAGCCAAGAGATCACTCTCAGAACAGGATAGAGAGAAAAGTACTATTTCTAATTTTTAAGGGAGTCAAACAAGACTGCATTTTCTCACTATTATTTTCTCAATCTGTGGGCAAAATATATCATGTGGAAAACTGAATTACATTCAGAGGAAGGAGGCATAAAAATTAGAGGAAGAAACATCAGCATTTTAAGATATGCAAATGACACTATGTGAAGACTTGTAGAGACTACTGAGGAAAATTGGGGACCAAAGTGCAAAAACAGACTTACGGTTGAATATTAGAAAGACAGAAAAGATCACAAATTACTTACATTACTGAAGTTATGTGAGATATTAAAATACATAAATATTTCCTAACAATCCTGTATCAAAATAAAGACTGCATTCAATAAATCGGAAGACAACTACAACTTGGAAGGGTAGCTATGAAGGAACTAGATAAAACCCTCTCAAGTGTTAAAATTGTTAATTTTTGTGTATCTTCAAATTACTTTCAACTTATGGTGACACTAAAACAAGCCTTTCATAAGGTTTTCTTGCCAAGCATTTTTCAGAAGAGGTCTATCCAAGTATAAAGATATGGCTTTAAGTACCAAAGCCA
Source organism: Anolis apletophallus (assembly GCA_030556195.1). Lineage (NCBI taxonomy): Eukaryota > Metazoa > Chordata > Lepidosauria > Squamata > Anolidae > Anolis > Anolis apletophallus. The sequence goes on from JARBWK010000005.1 coordinate 34,379,874, forward strand.
GAATCATCCATTCAAGTTTCTGTGCATCATTGTGAAGAAAGCTGAGAAGAAATGAAACCTCCAGCACCACAGTTCGGAGGAGCTGTTTTATATAGTTTCAATTCTATGGATAGCATGCACTGCCCCCTCCCCTGCAAAATCCACAAATAAGAAGCACAGGCCACCATGGGTGCTCCAACTTGCTTAAATGCAGAGGTGCTCTCAGGTGGCTGGTTGCCTGGCAATGCTTCAGGCCCCAGGTGCTGCTGCTGAAGGAAAGATAAAAGGGGAATATGAAAAGCTTCAGGGCAGCTGAAACTCTAGGAACAATAGATGGGGCCAGGAGGGCTTCTGCAACAGTAGAGGGGGTTTCTTTTAATCCAGATTGGATTCCAGGTGGGGAAATTGAGAGAGGATTTGAGAGAGCAGCTGGAAAGAGCCCACCATCAATAGCCACCCTTCGATCAATAACTGAGGTGAGACCCTTCAGGAAGGAGACCATTTGCTCCAAAGCCATGATGGCTGAATGAGATCTAGGCCTGTGATTCCCAAACAGTGGTCATCTGGGTGTTTTGGACTTTGACTCCCAGAAATCTCTGCCATTTTGCCAATAGAAAAAGATTCTGAAGCTCCAGAATGACTAGAGCTTGGGAATCATGGTTATGTTAGAGGCAAGCACTACAGACAAGGGTAATCATACTAAGGCTCACTATTGGCTGTCACTAATCTTGTGCCACCTCTGAACCTGGCTTTAATGGAAATTCTTCTCAGAGGCCACCTCTAGGCCAAGACCTGGACTGACGTGGGTTCTCCTACCTAGATCTTCATCAGCTTTCTTTTGCCTTTGTGGTCACAGTAAGCTGTCCCTAGCTGAAGCCCTTGGTCACAGGGCCTGAAAATCTAAAGATGATCCTAAATGATTAGATCTGCTGCACCTTTACACTTTGGGACTTCAGGTGCTGTGACTATTGACCTGTCTGAGGCCCCTTCCACACAGCTGAATAAAATCCCACATTATTTGCTTTATATGGTAGTATGGACTAAGATAACCCAGTTCAAAGCAGATATTTTGGGATTTTCTTCCTTGATATTCTGGGATGTATGGCTTTGTGGAAGGACCCTGTGAGTCCTGAGCTCAGGACAGTTTACTGTGGATCAGGGACCAATAATAATAATAATAATAATAATACACTTTATTTATATTCCGCTCTTCTCACCCCGAAGGGGACTCAGAGCGGATTACAGGTATACATACTTAGCAGACAATCCCTGCCGGTTCCACATACAACATATAGATGAACAGAGGCAAACTCTGACCACCAGGGGGAGCTGACAAACTCCTCATCTCTCAGCGTTTCCAGCGTCCCTTGTTGTTCCTTCCGCATTCCTCAGCGTTCCTGGAGGTCTTTTAATGGCCTCATAATTCAGTCAAAATTTGCCTCCCCACTTAATGTGGTACCTTTATCTCCTACTTGACAGATGCAATGGTCTTTCGGGCTGCAAAGGTCAACAGCAGGCTACACTTAAAGATTGAGCACCCACCTCGACCTGGGCAGGTCTCGAACTCATGACCTACTGGTCAGAGAGATCTTATGTAGCTGACACATAGCCAACTGCACCACATTCCCGGTGTGACCAAGAACATCAAGTGAGACCAGAACATTGTAGTGACTTACCATATCTCAAATGTAGTCGTCTAATATTCAGTGGACCATTTGTATGGAGAGTTCATAATGTAACTCCAGAAATTTCTGAAAATTGAATCGCCCCTGAAGAAGTCCAATTTGTGGAAAGGCAGACACCTCAGGATTTTTAAAGAATATACTTTTTGGACCATTGTATAATAGATGGAGCCTGATATCCTTTTATTCTTTCACAGTGGGCACTTCCACACAGCCATATAACCCAGAATATCAACAATATCTGGGTAATCCACTATATCTGCTTTGAACTGGATTATCTGAGCCTACACTGCCATATAATCCAGTTCAATGTGGATTTTATACAGCTGTGTGAAAGGGGCCTGTGAATATGTGCATTCCAATTCTCTGCATTGTCCTTATCTTGGAGTGAATCCTAGATATGGCATACTAACAAGAACAGAGGGCTTTGGAGTTCAGGGCTAGGATCCTGTGTAGCTTTACCTCCCATAAGTACCCTGTTCCACAGGGTCCAAGACAGCAAATCAAGTCTAAATCCTCCCTCACCAAGATGAACTATTCTGAACTTATTGTACTTTGGACATACTGTAACATAACACGACTTATTTGAAGTATGGATATATTGCCTTCCTGTTTGGTAGAAGGAAGCAGGGGACAAAAGAAGACCAAGGGCCCTTCCACACAGCCTTAGTTCCCAGAATATCAAGGCAGAAAATCCCACAATATCTGCTTTGAACTGGGTTATCTGAGTCCACACTCAGATAATGTGGGATTTTCTGCCTTGATATTCTGGGATATAGGACTGTGCGGAAGGGCCCCAAGTTACAGGAAGACAGCCATGAATTTGCAACTCCTGAGTAGGCCAATTACTAATGGTATCTTGAAGAGTTTTCATTCATAACATCACCATAGGTCAAAGTCAACTTGATGGCAGTTCACAACAAAGTAGTCATTCATAGCTTCCCCCTTTGTGAATCTGTCTAATCAGTACAGGTCCCGTTTGGAGGCCATCTCTGCACTTTATGAAAATAAATTATGTGTAAACCTATGTACTATACAATGATGTGCTTCCTTTTATCCTTGGTTGTGTATGCTTGCAGTTGAGTGATCATTGCAGGTACTGTCTAGGAAGTTAGTCTGAATGGCCCATTGGCTGCATTTATCAGAATGTGTGTGTGTGACACTGTATGTGTGTGTGTGAGTGAGAGAGAGAATGCACTGCAAGTAGTAGTCGTTTTTAATCAGTAGAGTGAACTGATTGATGTGACCCCTTTTAAGAGCTCCCGCTACCTGGCATTTCCCTTTGCCCTTGTCAAGACCTGATTGACTGCTTCATTCTTAAGCTATGCCCTGCTGGCTGCTGAATGTGTCAGAGAGTGAGTATAGGCCTTTGTGGTGCTGCTAAAACAGTCCATGCTAGCTTCGTGATTATCTTGTATTTGAGGAAAAGCATGATACTAACCAGCCAAATGAAATTAAACCAAACACCAAGTTCTGTGATTCAAATAACAAATAGGAAGAACACTCAAGTTCTGTCAGAATTTGGGAGCTTCTTGAAGAAGCTGTAGCTATTTTGCATGTATTAATTGGCAGTTTCCATGCTGCATTTGTTAAAGAGACATGTGGTGCATATTCTATAGCTATCAGTATTCTGTTTTTGGAAGAAAAATAATCAAGCAGGGAAATCTGGGGGAAAGAAGTCTGTTTGCACGTGGAATGAGAAAACAATGCCATTAGAAAGAATGAGTTCAAGCTTCTTTCTGATTATATTATCAAAGTACTTTCCGGCCACGAGTGCTAACAACTTGCCCCTTTTGAGATAAAAGGAAAGAAAGAAGATGGAAAGCCTGTGGATTTTAATGAAAGCAGAGATTTGGAAGATTATGAGTCATTATAGATTAGACAGAGTCTTGGAAAATAGATCTTAACCATGTCTGTTAGTTGGGAATAACTGAATGGAGTATTCATTGACTACCACGTGCCAGAGAGCAATGGGGAATATTTCTAGAAGCCTCCCTTCTTGGATTACAGACCCCCGATTTCCCCAGCTGGGAGTTGTAGATCAAACCTAACTTCCATAAGCTCAGAGAAGCTACTGATTGATTGTTGAAGCACAAAGGATGATGTAATAGATGCCCCCTTCCATTTGATCCAGCAGGATGGTTCTTTAGTTCTTATAAAAACTAGATAAGATACAAAGAGTTGCTTAACGTTTTCTGCACATTAACTGTGGCTTTTTCTGCCTCTCCTTTCTTAGTAGTTCTGAGGAAGACCAACTCATAAAGCCCGGGAGACTCACTAGAGCAGTGTCTAGTCCGGTGCAAGTTGGGAATAGCAATAGTCATTGTACTTTTAGTGTAGGAGCTCTTTGAGTGTATGCACCAGACTCTTTGAATCTTCCCTTAAAGGTTCTGTGTGTCATTTGTGAACAATAAGCTACGAGTCCTTATGATTTTCAAAGCAGCATGAAGACATTCAAATGAATAGTTGTCAGAATATATTTTGCAAGTTAACTTTCTTGTATTCTATTTTATAAGAAATTCTTTTTTATGCTACCTCCTTATGCTTAAGGAGCCAGCAAAGAGAAGAATTAAAAGAATGAGCAGTGGTCTCCGCACTCTTTACCCTGCTTCCTCTAAGACAGAGCTTTCCTCACTTTTCATGTTGGTGACATGGTTTTTAGACATGCATCCTTTCACAACATGGTAATTCAGTTTTACTAACAAAACAGAGATTAAAGCAACCCCTTATAAAAGGTACAGATACATACAGGAATTGTAGTAATGAAATTATAGGACAAACATCTCATGTAAACCTTTCATATAGATAGATAGATAAAATATGATTTTTTTTGCTTATTTCACATATTCCTAGAGGTTTCTTGTTATTTTCATGTTACAAACTGCACACTTCAGCCAACCCCCAAACGTGTTGGAAAGCTCTAATCTAGCTATCAATCATCTTTTAGTGATTTCTAGATTAGGTTATTGTAATGTCCTACATGAGGTAAAGGTTTCCGTTGACATTAAGTCTAGTCGTCTCTGACTCCAGGGGGTGGTGCTCATCTCAATTTCTAAGTCAAAGAGCCAGCATTGTCCGTAGATGCCTCCAAGGTCATGTGGCCGGAATGACTGCATGGAGCGCTATTACCTTCCTGTAGAAGCAGGAAGGTAATAGATTGATCTACTCACATTTGCATGTTTTCAAACTGCTAGGTTGGCAGAAGCTAGGCCTAACTGCGGGAGCTCACCCTGCTCCCTGGATTCGAACTGCCTATTTTTGGGTCAACAAGTTCAGCAGCTCAGTGGTTTAACTTTCTGCGCCACCAGGGGGCACCTCAATATGAGGAGATGCCCTTAAAGATTGCATTGAAATATCTGCTAACACATATCTCATCCACAACCATTTTGATATGTATGCTCCACTTCCACTGAGATATCTTCACTGGTTGTTAATTGAGCCCAATTCAGCTAGTTCTGACTTATAAAGACTCTCACTTTTCTAAAAAAAAATTGAACTCCAAATATGGAAAGGAAAGTATACCTCCCAGTCTCCCAAGATGGATAGTATGGGCAAACCCCAGACTCCCAAGATAGATAAGTGCAACCCTCAAGACTCCCAAGATGGATGGGAAGTATAGGAGAGGTGAACCTTTCTTCATTGGTGTGAGCAGCGGGATGACCAGTGGGAAGTTGAGCAGCACCCTGGCTGTGCATAGGGATAAATTATAGATCATACTTTGGTTTTCTTGTCAAGATTTGTACAGAGGGATTTGCCTTTATCTTCCTCTGAGACTGAGAAAGTGATAATCAGTAATGGCAATGGTAGCATGGGGCACACTGAGGGAAGCAGGAATTAACTGATATTTGACCTGGGGGTCCTGATCATAGAGAGCAACATTGATCCCATCACCTATTGCTCATTTCAGCTGTTTTGTCTGGAAGGAGGCATTAGTATGGTTAAAAATGGGTAGACGTAAGCTTCATATTCTCATTTTCACTCAAGAGAGGTGCAAAGAAACATTGAATAGTATCTCTCAGAAGAAACATCAGTATCCTTGGACCAGTATCTGCAATTTCATTTATCCTTGTCTGACCAAATATGTCCTCCTTAGGCATTTTCTAGATCATCTAGCACACCTTAATGGTATTCCTGAGCCAAAAATCCTTCATTTCAACAGAGTTTGCCATTGCTAAATCCGGAAATGTATCCCTCGCAGATATAGAGTCACACCATATAATCCCCATCCTCCTGTTCTGTGATGATGTTGGGGGAAAAGGTGGTTGTCAGACGCACCCAAAAAGTTGGAGAATATTTAGATAAAATCCTATGCAGTATCCTTATTTTTTGGGAATGGGTAAAATAAAAATATCAGGAACCTGTCTTCTGTGAAGATCCTGCTAAGTTGAAAACCAAAACAGATATCAATCCACTCTAAGACACTTACATATTTGCAGGCGTGATGTGTTCTGGCATCACAGGAGCCATCTAATATTACAACATCTGTGATAGTAGGAAATTTTGTAATGAGAACTGGAAATAACTAGCTCCAGCAAGAACTGATGGTGGAAAGAATGTCTGTGTTCACCTCAAAGCTGTAACAAAGCTGTAGATCAGGGGTGCTCACACTTTTTCAACATGCAAGCTACTTATAAAACAACCAAGTCAAAATGATCTACCTGCCGACTACAAAAATGCGAAACATATAACACAATATCTGCTTTGAACTGGGTTTTCTGAGTCCACACTGCCATATAATCTGATTCAAAGCAGATAACATGGGATTTTATTCAACTGTGTGGAAAGGACCTCAGATAACCCAGGGCCGGCAGCACTTGGGCGCCGGCGGGAGCCTGCGGGGCGGGACTGAGCCTTCCTCCCTCCCTGCCTGCGATCTACCAGGACGCCCTACACCAGGGGTGCTCACACTTTTCCAGTATGCGAGCTACTTATAAAACAACCAAGTCCCAAAGATCTACCTACCCACTACTCAGAGAGCCATAAAAGCAAAATATTAGGAAATTTATTTCAGTGAGAGCCAGATAATACGTTTTAAGACTGAATTCAGCTAAATGTGAGTATAATAAGCTCCTGAGCATTCATCACAAATGGCATGGGAGCCATACACACTGTGCCTGCGATCTGCCTGGGATCTACCAGGACGCCCTTCGAGATCTACCAGTAGATCACGACCTACCTAATGAGTACCCCTGCCCTACACGATCTACCAGTAGATTGCGATCTACCTAATGAGCACCCCTACTGTAGATAGTTACACCTTATGGGAACTCTTTCTATGTCAAGAAATTAGAAAAATCTTACCGGGGTGCAGAGACATAAATGCTGACATTTGTAACACAGAATATTTGGAATTTAGATGCTCATATTTTAAAATGCTTGGAGTAGCTCCTTTATTGATATATTTATTATGCAATATTTAGTTTACTAAATCAGATTTCCCTCCCTCCTCTTGATCCCACCTGATATAATTGAAGATGTGCAGTTCTTGCCTCTTCCTATCCAAAATTCCTAAATTAAAAATTAAAATCATAAATATACTTCACTCATCAATTCAGTGTCACATCTACATATCTTTTCCATGGGCACAAACACCAGCATTGCTGTCTAAGATTTAGAAAAAAACCAAAACAAAACAAAAACAGTAGAATCACAACACAATGTGGAGTGCTTCTCTTCCATGTTTCAGCCAACCAGTCATACGTGTTCCCCTGATACTGCAGTCTCTTCCCAATTCTTGCCCTATTTTGTTTTTTTATACACAATTTATTATTTATTTTAATTTAATTTATATTATGACTTTCTCCCAAGGAAGTTCACATCAAATTAAAAACTAAAGTAAAAACCTTTGATTCTGGAAACCAGGGTTCAAATCCTCCATGAAGACACACTGGGCAAATAACACTTTCTTAGCCTCAGAGGAAGATAAAGGCAAATTCCTCTGTACGAATCTTGACCCAAAAACCTCCAAATATGATATATAGGTTATCCCCATGTCTTTCCCCTTAGAAGTAATATGTAAATAAGTAATATGTAAATACAATATATTATTACCATAGCGCAATATTAATATTATATGTTGCATGTAATATAAAATACAGGTCCTTCCCAAAAAATTAGCATATAGTGCTAAAGTTCATTGTTTTCCATAATGTAATGATACAAATTAAACTTTCATATATTGCACACCAACTGAAATATTTCAGCACTTTTATTGTAATGTACGGATGATTTTGGCATACAGCTCCAGAAAACCCAAAAATAAATGTCTCAAAAAAATTAGCATATTTGGTCGGATGGAATATGCTAATTTTTTGAGATATGTATGCCAAAATCATCAGTATTAAAACAAAAAAGACCTGAAATATTTCAGTTGGTGTGCAATGAATCGAAAATATATGAAAGTTTAATTTTTATCATTACATTATGGAAAATAATGAACTTTAGCACTATATGCTAATTTTTTGAGAAGGACCTGTATATAATTATATCATATTATTATTAGTAGTAGTAGATTATATTGTATTACATTATAATATTATCAATATTATATGTACTGTATATATACAACATATTATATTAAATCATATTATTATTTCCTTTAAATAAAAAAAAATCCAGAAATGGCAATGTGTGGAAGATCCGAGTGGGAAACTCAAGCTGCACAAATGCAAAGGGATGGCCAGCCTTATGGCTCCTGGCAGCAGCAAAGGTATCTCCAACCTGCTGCCCAAGTACTACAGTAAGAACAGTGAGGACTGCAACTGTGAGGAAAACGAATACAAGCTGAGTGCTATGGGACGTCGAAAGAAGCTCTTCTCCAAAAAGAGTAAGTGGGCCTTCTAATTCTTTGTGGGGCTTTAGGTGGGGGGGGGGGTTCAGATAATTAGGATATTGTTTACTTCAATTTATTTATTCAGATAGTTCTTTTTCTTTAAAGTGTTCAAGCTGTCTTCAGTGTATTTAAAAACATCAATTAGTGTCTCAGCAATTTCAAACAACCATTAAAGATAGTACTAGTACAGTTGGCCCTCCAATTTTGCAGGTACAGTTTTTACCAATTTCTAAGAATTCCTAGGCCCTCCAACTAACTTTATGTTAAATTTCTAGCAAAAAAATTGACCATAGAGTTTCACTAGAGAACCTAGAAATTCCTGGAGATATGTTCTCTCAATGTTTTTAAAAGGTGGGTTTTTATTTGCATTTTCCCCACTTTTGGGTGGTCCTGTGCCCCTTACCCCAGTGAACATGGTGTACTGACTGTAGTAGTCATGTGCTTTCAAATAATTTCTGACTGAAGTGAACCTGCTACAAAATCTTGTTGGAAATATATTCTCAGATAAAGTTTGTTAAGAGAGTGTGACTTCCCCAAGTTGCCCAAGTTCAACGAGGGGCTACCTGTGGCCAAGTGAGGATTCAAATCCAAGACTTAAACATGAGCTTAGGTTCAGGCGATCTGAGAAACCATACCTCCCTTTTTGAGATCCTCAGAAGGCAGCTTTCTCTTGGTCCTGCCCCCTTCATTTGATGAAGACATGGGAGAAAGCTTTCTCAGTCTCAACCACAGCTATTAACCCCCAGAAGGGAGGGGAGATTTGTGTAATTGTGTTTTATTGATTTTATGATTATTTAATTTATGATTGATTGTTTGTATTGCCCATTTGATTCATTTTTTATTTCATGTTGTTAACCGCCCTGAGTCCTCATTAGCAGAAGGAGCAAGCTACAAATAAAGTTTTGATTGATTGATTGAGGAAAGGAAGGAAAGGAGTTAGATCAGTGGTTCTCAACTATCCCAATGCCACGACCCCTTAATATAGTTCTTCATGTTGTGGAGACCCCCAACCATAAAATTATTTTTGTTGCTACTTCATAACTGTCATTTTGCTACTGCTACAAATCGTAATGCAAATATCTGATATGCAGGATGTATTATCATTCACTTGACCAAATTTGGCACAAATACCCAATAAACCAAAATTAGAATACTGATGTGGTTGGGAGGGGGGATGATTTTTTTTCATTTGGAAGTTGTAGTTGCTGGGATTTTTAGATCCACCTGCAATCAAAGAGCATTATGAACTCCACAAATGATGGAATTGAACCAAACTTGGCACACAGAACTGTTATGACCAACAGAAGATACTGGGAGGGTTTGGTAGGCATTGACCGTGAGTTTTGGAGTTGTAGTTCACCTACATTCAGAGAGCACTGTGGACTCAAACAATGATAGATCTGGACCAAACTTGACATAAATATTCAATATGCCCAAATGTGAACAGTGGTGGAATTTGGGGAAAATAGACTTGATATTTGGGAGTTGTAGTTGCTGGGATTTATAGTTCACTTACAATCAAAGAGCATTCTGAACCCCACCAACAATAAAATTGGGCCAAACTTTCCACACAGAACCCCCATGAGCAACATAAAATATGTTTTCTGATGGTCTTGGCCAACCCCTCTGACATCCCTTTGCAACAACCTGACCCCAGGTTGAGAAACACTGAGTTAGATAATGAAGAACCAGTTTGGCATGCCTGACAGAAGGAAGGAAATGGGAGTGCATTCACAAATAGAGTACACTCTCCTGTCCCTTCTCCTTGGAGCTATCTCTTCTGAACTGCCTCCATCAATTTGTTTGCTCTTTATTATTCAACAACAACATGCACCCAAATACAACTTGCATATGTTACCTGCTGGCCAAACAGGAACAAACAGGGGAAGAAGGTTGCTTGCTTTATGTGCTTATGGTTAGTTTACTGTTGGGCTTCATTGGATAGGGCCAATAAATTGTTCAGATGGAAATGTGGATCAAAAGAGAACAAGTGAACACAACTGCTCTTCTGTGTTAGGAGCCTCAAATGCCCCTGGTTAGCACTTGAGCAGCTCTCGGGGATTGTTGCTGCTTCATTTATTCTTAATCAGGGTGTGTGTACTTGCTGTTCCCAGAGCAGCCTGCCTGTAACGTTTTTCCAAAGGAGGCTGACTTTCTTTGGCAAAGCCTGGGTGCTTTTTGACATGGCCTATTCCACAGGCTCTGCTTTTAAACTTTAGTCAGGTTAATATCTATAGTTGAAGTGCATAGTCTAATTATAGATTAAAAGAGCCAAACAGCAGCTCAGAATTATTATTCATCTGTAAAGTTTCTTTCGTCTCGCTCCACAAATGCAGAGCCTTAATTATTTAGCACATTAGGCTTTCTCGGTAATGACCTGGCACAAGCTTCAAACAGGGAGTTTAAATTGATTTTCTCCCTTTGTATTTGCCTTGCAAGCTGATTAGTAACTACTAAGCTAATTTTTAGGTGAATCAAATTATTGGTTCTCAGGTGAAATCATCAGCTACACTTGTTGCCGCTTAAAATCTGTGGCACAAAAAATAAATGAAAATTAAGCAGTTATGTGAACTTGCTAGCAAAGCCTGGAAAATGAAAGGTCATTTGCTATGACAAGTTTTCAAAAAGTTATATTTAAGTGGAGAGGACATAGCACCGCTTAAGGAACTTTAAAGCAATCAAGTTCTCGGTAAATAACTTATTAACACTTTTCCAAATGTCCATAATATCCCAGTAATTATTTTCAGATGTCAGGAACCTGAGGCCTTTCTAAAGAATCTTTTATTCATGCAGCAAATGCACAGTAGTTAACTCATTTGTTGTACATGGTCCAGATGTTTTGCCCTCAAGGTGCTGGGAATGTTTTTCCTATCATGTTTTCCCAGCACTCACATTTTTATATTGTACTGCAAGGCACTAGGAAGTTCTCAGCAATCTGTCTATTGGCCTGTCAGTCATTGTGTGGCATTTGTGCTGCTTATTTGTATTAATTTTGTGAGGTTTATTTTTGAACTTTTACGTGATACAGATTTTTACCGGTCTCTCCTTTAACTTCCATGACTAGGAAATGGGTGGATATAAGTAAAATAAATGATGGCTGCGTCATCGTTATCTAACTATGGTGGTGGAAATCTGTCATTGGAGTTATGATTGACAATATGTTGTCATAATTATCACAACCCTCCTTCCACCCATATAATTTAGCAGCCTGGCAGTGCCTGTTGAGAAGATCCCAAGGCACTCCATGACCAGAAGCATGCTATAAATGTCATTTACCAGCAGCCCAGTTTCCAAAGCCTTGGAAATGCTTCTCCGGGGGTAATACCGGGTGATAGATAGATTTGTGGGTCAGATTTTATCCTTATTGGTGTATATCAGTGGTCCTCAACCTGTGGGTCCCCAGATGTTTTGGCCTTCCATTCCTAGAAATCCTAAAAGCTGGTAAACTGGCTGAGATTTCTGGAAGTTGAAGGCCAAACCATCTGGGGACCCACAGGTTGAGAACCACTGATATATATGGAAATCCTCTGCCGTTAGAATATCAGTAAGCCAGCCAACAGCAAAAATATATTCCTACCCTATCAAAAGAACAGAAATTAAAATTGCTGACCTGTTCTGCATGCTGAGAGCAGGATATATTTTGATGTTTCCATGTTTCTCATAGAACTTCTTTTGATGTTTCCATTCTGGTCCTCAAATTGCTTTCCTAATCTACATCTTAATCTACATCTCTTTCTCTGGAGGCTTTAAATCAAAGGCTGGATGGCCATCTGCCAAGGGTGCTTTGATTGTGTGTTCCTGCATGGCAGGGGTTGGACTGGATGGCCCTTGCAGTCTCTTCCAACTCTATGATTCTAGGGATGCTAAAACTTCTCACGAAATCATTCATTCTAGATAATACAGACTTTCCCAGCAAGCCAATGCAGGTTGTCTAGTGAAGCCAAAACAGCCTGTTGATAAATTGTTGAGCCTTATAATTTCTCCCTCTCTCAAGGAACACTTTTTCCATTGAAGTTTCTGGAATTTGTTGACATCTTCTGTTGAGAACTAGTTTTTCCCTATGTGACATGTAGTGCATTAACAACTTTAATTGCTGTGGCTTAGTGCTATTGAGTTACAGAATTGTAGTCTTAGAAGATCTTGAGCCTTCTCTACTAAAGAACGTTGGTTCCTTTTCAAACTAAAACTCCCAGGATTCTATAGCATAGCAGGTGAAGTGGTATCGAACTGCACTAATTCTGCAGTGTAGATGCACTCCAAGGTAGTTTAAATCAAATTGACAAACGGTCTATGCATAGAATGTGCAATCACAAATCCCTCTACCTCTTACCATACTTCTTCACTTAGTTAGAAATAAATGTATGCCCAAGAAAAAAAAAATTGAGGCCACATCATAATAATTCCAAACACTCTTTTATACCTGAGAAAACTATGATTTAACTGCACTTTCAGGTGGAAGTAATAATCAGGTGTGAATAATGAGTGCTTAAAGAACAGTTAGTTGCAACCTGAATGCTGAGCACCCTTGTGCCAGATGCAAAGTTTATGGTTTTCTTAGAAAACATTGCCTCATTTTTCACAGCATTTACTGTCATTATTCCAGGTGTTTCACTGAAGTCTCATTGCACACCACAGGAACAGCAGGTCCCTTCCCTACTTGGGTACTCAACATCTGACTTGTAATGAAGTCAATATTTCATTGTTTAGAAATGTATATATGTTGCCTTTTGGTCCTGAAAATCCCTCACCTTGGGAGAGATATACGTTTTAAGGAGTTATTTTTGCTTTGGTTATTTATTTATACTAAAATTTATATGCTGCCAGGTACATAAAAGCTTCAAGCTGGAAATAGTGAGCGGCATTATTTCTTTCCTTCTCATTTTGTCCCCATTCTTCAATAAAACTTTGAAAAGAAGTAGCTCTGTGAGGGTACATTTAATGGTGCTTTTTCTTGGTTATTTAATTTTTGTCCATATTTTATCAGTGTTTACAGGTTAAAAAGCAAACACATACACATTGCCCTCAATAAAAGGATATCGATTCCTTAGAGAAAGACTCTGTTCATTTCTTCTAATGATTTGAGTATAACTTGGAATTTCTTCTCGGTGTTGAAAAAGGAAGGGAGTTCCCTTGTGTTAGTCAAATATCCCATGAGTCAAAAATTATTTTCTCCCTGAGCTATGATTCACCTGGCTAAGCCTCAGGTGGAAGGCTTTAGTCCCAGGTGGGTGAAAAGCTCAACTGAATCATCGGCTCAAAATTCTGGAATCAGTATGTAATGATGATTCAGTGTGAAGAAGGTGACTTGGAGCAATTATGATGAATATTAAAGATACAAATTTATAGAATTCTCATTAGCTGATGTAGGAACTTTCTGTGCATTATCTGAATAAGCTTGCTGGTGTCATTTTAAAAAAATCAATCCAACTGAGAAATAATAAATCTTATCTAGGGAGAATGAAAATAAAAATTATAAAATATATGCCACCACTGAAAATTTACTTCAAAGCATCTGTCTTTCCTCTCCTCAACATCTATTGCAGCCTTTCCTAACATCGTGCTTTCCAGTGTATTAGGGCACAGCTACACTGTAGAATTAATGCAGTTTGACAGCATTGTAACTGCCATGGCTCATTGTTATCGAATTCTAGGACTTGTAGTTTGGTAAGGCATCAGCACTCTTTGGAAGATCTTGTAAAACTACAATTTCAATGAATCCATACAGATGAGCCATGGCAGTTAAAAATAGTATCAACCTATTAATTCAGCATACAGTGTAGATCAGGCATTTTTTGCCTTGGGGCTGCATTGTGGGCCCGACCAAAAGGGCCTGGCCAGGAGGGGGACAGCCAGGCATGCGCTGGGTGGGACTAGCCCAGGAGGGAGAGGGCCTGTGAGAGGGTGGGGCCAGGAGGGAGGTAGGACAGGAATTGTGTCATCCTCAGCTTGTCCTTCTGGCATAAGCATGGGGCTGCTCACCCCATCCTTATGCCAGGAGGAAAATGAGACATGCGGCAACTGCCCCGATTCTCCTCCCCTGATCTTCAGGCTGTCCTCTTGCCATTATGCCAGGAGGAGGACAAGAGAGATGAAAGTGCTACGGAGGGCTCTCAAGCACTGCACGCCTTCCTCTGACCGTACTCTCAGCATAAGGATGAGGCAGCCCGCCCCATCTTTTTGCTGCGAAAAGGGCAAGACATCCAGTGACTAAGAGCACTCCAGAGGGCTCTCTGCTGCTGTGTTCCTCCCTCCTCCGTCCTTTCTCTATAAGGATCTGGTGGGCCACTTTGTCCTTATGCTGAGAAGACAGAAAAAATGAGGGCTTGAAGTAAGCACCCAGGGGGGGGGGGGCATCCAGCCCCATGGTCTTAGTTTGCCCATGCCTGGTGTAGATGATTCATTTGACAACACTACTGTAATTCCTTAGTTATGTTGTCTAAGGGTGATGGGAGCTCTGTTGTCCTAGATTGTGGAAAAATTATCTAATGTAATGTTCTTGTGTTGTGACTGTACTCTGTGTGTATTTGATATGGCTTTTGGCTAATCAATAAATTGTGTTGTTGTACTGTTGTTGTAATGTTCTTGTCTTCTGATGTCATTATACTATATTTTTTCTTAGCACTGCCAACAATGGCCAAGTATTTGGAAAGACAATGTATTTTCCTAGAGGTCAGACCTCCGTGTCCCCACATCAATAAATACCAAATACACATATGCATCTAATAAAATTAAACAGCAGTATTTCCAGGGCAGATTGCAGGATTTTAATGAAAGTTTTACATTTCTGAACCTCAGCACCTTCCTTAGAAACTAAGCCTTGACCTCTAAACACACAGAGAATTCCATACTCATGTGATCGTGTACAAGGAAAGAGATTTTCTTAAGAAGTTTTTCTTTTCCCCCAAAAAGGCTGATTTCATAAGAATTGTTGTGTAACGTGCCTCTGTGTTCTAATGTTTGTATCCATAGAAATATAGAGTTGGAAGAGGCCACAAGGGCATTGGGAAAATTCAGTTTAATTAAAATTGATACCTCTAGTAGTGTTTACGTAGCTTCCAATCTAGAATTATGTCTTGTTTGATTAAATTGAATGCATCAATTTTTCTTCAAAGGATATCCAAAAGTTAGGATAGTGTATTTATTTGGACATCCAATTGTTACTTTGGAAACTTATTGGCAAAGTCTTATAATGAAGAGTGAAGACAAGGTGAAAACAATTAGCCATCCAAGAGATTACAAGAAGGGTTTGGTGTATTAGCCACCCACCTGTCCTACTTGAGGGTCCCCCCGAGGTAATAAAGCTGCAGTAAGATTTGTAATTTGTAGTCTGAAATTGTTTTTGTAATCTGGGCAAGGCCTTTTAATGGATGAAGAATACTGAATGGTGACCAGAATTTAGATATACAACCTTTCCGTACTACCTCAGCCAACGTGCCTATGTTCTAGATTTCTGGGGCTGTTGTCCAAAAAGTTAATGTTTCCAAGCTCTGACATTTCTGTCCTTGAAATTAGAATGGTTTGATGACAGAAAATGTCTTGACTAACAGCAGAGATTTGAAATGGCAAGAAGACATTTAGAGAGGATGAAAAAGGAGATACTCTTAACCCAGATATCCTGTCTCTGTGGGAAAGGTTGAGGATTTAATCTCCGAGGAAATCAAAATCAAAGATGACCAATAACTTCCATGAAGGCATTTTGTAGGATGATTTGGGACCTTTTTGAATGTGGTATTAGGCATTATTCTTGCATCTTCCTTTTAGCATCCTGAGCTTGTGCTGCCATCTAGTGAATACAAGAAAATCATTACAATGAAATGAAACATTACAAATCACAGTGTGTGCAAGACAAACTGGTACATACATACTCACACAAATTACGCTACTGTTGCTGCTACTGTATATTATTCATTTGTTTGCTTAAGAGCTTTATAGCTTGCTGTATATAACAAAATCTTCTCCAGGCAATTTACACCCACACCACAATGAGCATCACTCTACTGTTTTCTATTATGTATAATTTGCGCCACCTTTACAAACCTCATTGCCATCTTTATTTTGTTTTCTCATTACAAGCTATTAAAAGCTTAGTATCCCCACTATGCTAGTGAGAAACTGAAGCAGAATAATAAGCTCAAGTCTGCAGAATGATTCAATGACAAAAGTGGGCCTTCCAAATTCCATCTATTTCCACCCTCAGCCGTGTAATTCTACAGTTCTGTACCATGTCTAATCTAAATAGGAGAGATACATTGAGTAGTCCACTAGTCTCCACTAACCCTAGAAGTAATTTTATCTGGTTGTTTACAGCGCTAGGACGATGTAATGATTTGGGTGTTGGACATGGGACCTCATCAGACGTCATTCTTGTCCTGTGACACTTGGACATCTCTTCAGGCATGGAGCCCACCCGATCCATCACATGATGTTGATCTACTTCCAGCAGGTCAGGCCTTTGTGAGGTCCAAGTGTCGCAGCAAAATGGGAGGCTTCAAGTGTCCCCATGTACAACAGGGGAAAGATGGGAGATACAGAATGCTGGACTAGATATGGGGCGATAGGTTCCCCATGACCCACGCCGAATTCACCGCAATCCTTGGCAAATCCTCCAACTATCACCTGAATAGGTGACCTGAATGTGATGAGATCCTAGGACTCTGGAAGACTACAGTCTGAACATTCATTTTTCCAGACACCCATTGGGCAATCCTGGGCAACACACATTCTCTTAACCACAGCGGAAGGCAATGGCTCCTTTGGAGAAATCATGCCAAGAAAATCTCAGGATAGGGTTGCCATCAGTCAGAGTCAACTTGAAGGCACAGAACAACACAACCAATTGTTATTGTATATTTGTTGAGAACTTTACTCATAGGAAGCCAACTGTTTTCAAATATGGTAAGAGGCAAAAGATTTCCCCTTGAATATTGTCTCATTTGCTTTTGTTTGTGGATCCATAAGTATACTTGTGGGCATGTGCCCTATAGCATTGTATACTTTCATACTTGGGCTGATTTTACAGTAAAGCTACATATGTAAAGACTGGTTTCATGCCTTCAGAACAAGAGGCTTTTCTGGAGAATAGAGCTGTCCCTGTGAATAAAGGTGGCTATCTTTGACCTAGCCAAGTTCTCATTGAAAGCATCATATCAACCACTTCCTGTGTGTCAATCTTGTATTTGATGTGTTTAATAGAGACATGCTATATTATCTCCCTACCCCACCCTGGCACATCTTCTTACAGAATATAAAGCAAGCTATATTCGGAGTCGCTCAATTCGTTCAGTGTCTGTGGAGCTTGATGGAGAAGTCTTTAACTTAGATTTAGAGGATGGCTACCAGCCTGTATTACCCAGGAATATCACAAATGACTTCAAAGATAAAGGTGCTGAAGGAGATGATGACGACGATGAGGATAAGGATGCTCTGGAATACAGTGGTGCCGACAGCATTCCAGAGACTGCAGTCCCTAACTTAATAAAAGTAACACACAGGTATGTTTTCATGAAACTTAGTTAAGGTAGGTAGTAATGACTGTGGTGATGATGAATGATTAAAATCAAAGTAAGACACTGCATTATAATTTAACAAAGGTTAGAATCCTTTTTGTTACATATGCTGGCATCACCTCAGTTGTATATCAGTAGGTATGCTTTTGGAGCCATTGTTGAAAATGTTCCTGTTTTCAAAGTGGAGGGAAAAAGTACAGAAAATAGTATGAAATGTCAACTGTGGCATTTCACAGCTCTTAAAATAACATGGGCAATAATTGATGTGGCCTTTAAAATCTGTAGTCCCGTATGTTAAGACCACCAGAGAAACAGGCAGATGAAGAACTATTTATTACAATAATTTACTAGTTTTGAAAAAGTAACAATCACGAATAACCAAAATAATATGTACAGAGGCAAATCCATTAGTGTATAGGTAAAAGGCGAAAGAGTTATACGATCAGAAGAGAATCCTTTTATCTTGTGTTTTCGTTTTTAAATACACTTCTGCATCTTAGCTTTTAGCCTGGATTTTAATGTATTATGCTTTTATCAGACTGTATGCCACTCTGCTTATGCTGGTCTATGACTGTAATAAAAATTGAGATTTATTGGTAAGACAAAATAAAAACATAAAATGAGTCTGGTTTTCAGTAGTCTTTTGTCCTTACCACCAAATAAATAAGTTTGAGATCAATTCAGTGACAGCAAAGCCATGCCAGATAACAGTAAAATATATAAAATTGGCTTTCTTTGCCAGGAAATGTAGAAAGGATAGCTAGGTATTGCATTCCTGTCTGGTATTATGGTGGAATTTATTTTTAAAAGCAACAATACTTAAGAGTTTTGGTGTCCTCGGCTCAGTATAGACAACGAACCATAGTAGCAAAATGCCTGGTAAAATATGGACCCTTTCCTTACTGCCATATAATTCATATAGCACTGCTTTCTGTACTAAAATGTGTGTGTTGCTGAAAGCTAGCACTGCTGGTCCATCTAGTGACCTCTTTCTTCTTTGCACAGGTGCTACATCTTAGAGAATGACACTGTTCAGTGTGA
Organism: Anolis apletophallus; assembly: GCA_030556195.1. Classification (NCBI taxonomy): domain Eukaryota; kingdom Metazoa; phylum Chordata; class Lepidosauria; order Squamata; family Anolidae; genus Anolis; species Anolis apletophallus. Next base: position 34,398,914 of record JARBWK010000005.1, read on the forward strand.
TACAGATCTGTACAAATCACTGCAAGCTTGGAAGGACCATAAACTTCATATAGATCATGAGGTTAGTTATTCTGACATCTACTCATAGATCGATGAATCCACAGGAAATACCCTTCATCCCCCAATGTCAGTATGTCTTGAGTGTTATATACTTATTTTATACATCTCACCTTTTTCTGTCAATAAAGGGAAATTGCTGTATACATTTTTGGACACTGGATCCTGCTGGTTTCAGTGGCTCTAGTCTACCCAGTATATGGTACATCAAGCAGTCAGTAGGACATTAGTAAAAGTTTTTTTTTTCGTGTTAGCAGTGACTTGAGAAACTGCAAGTCGCTTCTGGTGTGAGAAAATTGGCCGTATGCAAGGACATTGCCCAGGGGACGGCCAGATGTTTTTTTGATGTTTTACCATCCTTGTGGGAGGCTTCTCTCATGTCCTCGCATGAGGAGCTGGAGCTGACAGAGGGAGCTCATCCACTCTCCTCGGATTCGAACCTGCGGCCTGTCGATCTTAGGTTCTGCCAACACAAGAGTTTAATCCAAATAAAGACTGTATCATTTTGACTCAGGTGTGATTCCTGAGATGTCTTTTTTTTGTAATGTGATACTCTTTTAATTAGAGGCCCCATAGTTCAGGCAGAACCTTATATCCCCAAGCTTTATTATATACGGCTTCATGGTTGTGAAGCAAGACCCAAAGCACAAATCTCATTATATCTGAGACATGGATATGGTGATAAGAGATTGAAATATTGTGACCTGTGACTTTAAAAAAAGAGAAGAATGTAGCAGTCTATAATGTAGTCTCCTCATTCATTCCCCGATTCTCAGTATCAATAAACAGCGAGTATGAGTGTCTCGGATTTTGTCAAACCTTTCACTACCCTTCTTGTATCCTCCTGAGATTTCAATGGGTTCTTTGACAATACTGGAAATATAGCTCTTTCATCAGTCTTTCCATGAAATCAGTAAAACGTATTTCATTTGTCAATATTACACTTCTAGCTAGAACTGCTGCTGCTTCTTCTGTGGTTCCAAATTTCCACCCCTGTACAGACTGAAAAATGTTGCCATCAAGCAGCATTTGATGCAAAAGCTTAGCTTTGCTCCTGTTAAAAATAGGTTAAAGTGCAAGAAGATATTTAAGGTATATCAACAAAACATGATATACAGTGTTCCCTCACTTATGGCTGGTGTCATGTTCCAGGACCACCCGCAAAATGTGAAAATCCGCAAAGTAGAGACGCTATATTTATTTTAATATTTATACATTATTTTAGTAGTTATACACTATTTTAAGTCTTTACAAACCATCCGCACACACTTATACACTACATAACCCTCCTTGAATGTGTTATTCACGTAATCCTGGGCTCCGACTTTATCCGCATACTGAAAAACTGAAAAACTGCAAGTCCACAAAAAGTGTGCCACAAAGTAGCTAGGGACCACTGTAATACTTTTAAAAAATTGTCATGGCTATATCTGAAGGAATGCATACGTTTTTGGTTGATGAGTTATTTGTAAACTATCAGTGTCCTGAGCAGAGAGGGATTGAAAATGACATACGTCCAGTTTTGTCGTACAGGGAGACACTCAGGATTGTAATCCAGGAATGTGGAATAGAAAATTATAACTTACCTCATTAATCTACAAATCCCAGGATTCCACAGAATGCAACCAAGGTAGTTATAATGCTATGAAACTTACACAACTGTGTAGATTACCTTTAGCCGGTTGGTAAGTGTGGGGAGTTGAAAGGGGAATTGAAGTGAGTATCAGTGGGCAGGTTGGAGGGTAGAAACCCAACCAGTTCATCTTGCAACTCCCTTTGCATGGGTATGTCAGTAGTTTTTGTTGTTTTTGTTAGATTGAAACTCTACAAAATAAAATTAAAAACCTGAGGGAGGTAAGAGGTCATTTAAAGAAGAAGCGACCAGAAGAATGTGATTGCAACAAGATAAGGTAAGCCCTCCATCTACATTTGAGTTTGTAGTTTAAGAGTATGGTGGCCGAGGGGGGCACATTGTAACACCATAAAAGATGCAAATGCAAAATGAGGTCTCTTCCCACTTAACCAAATGCTTCCGTCATTGCTTTGCCCTTTGCAACACTCACATCATGACTGGTGCCAAAGACTAAATTATTGACTTCTTGAGTGCTGGATTTAATAGGTGACTGGTTTCCTATCTTTTAACTGGCACATTGTTTGTATTTTGAAAGAAAAATGCAATTCATATCAAAATGCATGCAGGTTAACTTTTGTTGAAGTATCTCTTCAATCATAGTCGTTTAAATTTCCTGAAATCCTTAAGAATTTCATACAGGATGAGAGGACAAAGTTATTGCTAACTTTGCCTGGTTTTAAAGAACAATACGTTTCAGGAGATTTATTGCAGTATTTGTCATCTTCTCATACATTCCAATGAAGTAATATCTAAGGCTGCAAGATATCTAATGTATGTTGGTGGATCTTGTGACTTCCTGTGATTTATCAAAACAAATTGTTGTGAAGAGAGCAATGCTACGTCTATGCCAAGTCTCTTCTAAAGTACAAGTAATATTACGTTAAAGAAGAAACCCAGTGTTTGCTTCCTGTGAATAGATTTGATTTAGCATGGGCAAATTCATCGGCTTGAGGGGTCAGGATCTCCCCAGTCAATTTGTTTAGAGCACCACAGCCTATGATGACTTAATTACCCTGTCTTCGTACTTTGGCCACAATCCAGCTTTCCCTCCAAGGCCCAGCTTTAAACGGTGCTTTGTTGCTGGAAATCATCTCTCCCATCAATACATTCAAAGCTTGAGCCTAGGTACCAGAAGCCCCCACTTCTGTAACAATCAGTACAAAAAAACTATCACCTTTCTCACTGATATTGCCTCTTTCTTGGAGAAGCAATTCCTAGGAGCTCCTACCTGCCATCCAAAGTGACACATCCCCAAAATAGGCTTACTTTCTCTCAAGCTCTTTGTGCAAACTAGCCAGAAGTATCAGATGGGTTCTCATTATTGTTGTGCTTGTTGCATCTCCTTTTTCTTCCAGAGCTCAGAAGAGCTAAAATTACCCACCTGGCTGTAATCCAGAAAGTAACATTTCCAAGCTCTCCTTTTTATTGCATGGAAACAAAATCAAAATGCTCAAAGAACAAAAATGAGCTTGGGAAGGTCCCTTGGTCCAATTAGATTTTAGAGCATTTATACACAGGAACAAATAGTAGTTCTGATTAGTGTGTTTTTATCCGATTTTATGTGTCTGTAAATGACCATGATTGTTTATGGTATTTTAGAGTGTTTTAGGATGTTTTATCTTGATGTGTTTTATATGCTTGGAAACCGCCCTGAGCCTCGGGAAGGGCGGTTTAGCAAATTGAAATAATAAATAAATAAGTGCAAAGCATTGTAGATGTGCTTTTTCAGGACAGAGGGGATATGGAGTGGAGTTCAGTATTGCAATTCCCCGCGCTGCTGCTCTTGCTGATACTTCAATTATTGTTTGGTTTCAGTTGGGAGTTTGTGTGCTTGTTTTATAAAACTGTGCTTATTACTTTCATGTGTTGCCCAGGGCTTTGGGGGAACCAAAGTTACAGAAGGATAAAGGGAGAAAAGTCTGTATTTTTGCTAATTTTACATCTGGGATGTCTGTTTTACAGCTTCCATACTAAACATAAAGGCAAACTAAGGCACAAAGGATCTGGTCTCCATCCTTTCAAGTATGTGCAAACAAATATTAAATTTGCTTTTACTGTAGTCTTACTGACCAAATTGTGATCAGAAAAATGAAGAAATGATCTGAATGTAATTTACTGATGCATGTATGCTGGCCACAGCTGGTATAGGATCCTGCTTCATGAGTGTGTTTGACTTGCCACATTCAGAGATACTAGTAGAGAAATTGGCCATAGCCGGGTATGAGGAAGTATACCGATAATAAAATTCTGAATTGTAGCAATTTCATGTACAGCAAGAGTGTGATTGTAAATAAAATAAATAAATAAATAATTGTGTAAATTCTGAATTCTGGAATACCTATATTTGCAGGTATGAAATAACCTGGAGGTGGGACACAAGCCTAAACATAAAATTGATATCTGTTTCATGTGCATATGAGAGAAATATATACGAACATTCTCAAGGCAATTTTATACAATATCATAATAATTTTGTACATGAAACAAAGTTTGTGTATATTGAACCATCAGAAAGCAAAAGTGCCACTACCTCACCCATTAATGTGGACAATTCTGGATTTTTGGAGTATTTTGAAATTACAGATATAGAATGCTCAACTTGAATTTTTTCCAATGTCATTGCAACTAAGAAAACAAGAGATATGTTTGTATATTATCTCAATATAAGTTCAAAATGGAGATAGCTATGTTATAGCCTTCTCCTTAATATATGGGGCCATGGTGGTGCAGCGGGTTAAACCATTGAGCTGCTGAACTTGTTGACCAGCAAGGTCAGCGATTCGAATCCGTGGAATGGGGTAATCTGTTGATAGCCCCCAGCTTCTGCCAATTTAGTAATTTGAAAACATGCCAATGTGAATAGATCAATAGGTACCACTCAGACGGGAAGGTAATGGTGCTCCATGCAGTCATGGCAGCCACATGACCTAGGAGATGTCTATGGACAACACAAGCTCTTCAGCTTAGAAATGGAGATGAGCACCACCCCCAGAGTCAGACTCGAGTAGACTTAATGTCAAGGAGAAACTTTTACCCCCTACCTTAATATAGATTGTAGATGCTCCTAAAACCCACCTTCAAAGACAGTCAGCTGTCCTGAGTTAGAGTTTTCCCATGAAATGGCTACGGTGCAAGGAATAGAAGCAAGAACCTGCAGGGTGCTGTTGCAACTCTGTCACACCATTGCCCACTAATAGGAGGGACCTAGGCATATCATCCTGCAGCATATCAGTTGCCAGCACCACAGTATTATGATGCTTGAGATGCTGATTGGTTTTAAGGTGGGTTTCAGGGCCAGGCCAGGAAATGGAGGATAGATAAGATGTTGTAACTATGCCTTTGACGTAGGACCTTGGCTGTTACTGTTGTGAAACAGAATCTCCAAACCATTGTAGATAATTTTGTGAGCTTTATATAAAAACTAATGTTCTGAGCCTAGAAACCTAAGTATGAGGCTGATTTGTTAAGCAAAGCATAAAGTTGCTTCTTTGTGTCTGTACTGCAGGAAAACCTTGCAAGAGAAGGACAAGTTGTGGCTCCTACGAGAGCAGAGGCGGAAGAAGAAGTTGAGGAAATTGCTCAAGAGAATTAAAAACAATGACACGTGTAGTATGCCGGGCCTAACGTGCTTCACTCATGATAACCAGCATTGGCAGACTGCTCCTTTTTGGACATGTAAGAACCTTCATTACTTTATCCTAAAATGCAATATTAGGTTCCTGAGCCTCTAAACGGCCTCTAAAGTTGCAGGCTCAAGTCATTTGGGAGTACTGTTGCATGCATTCTTCCTTCAGAAGACAGCAAGCTGTTTTCCTTGCCAAACATATCTAATTAACTAACTTAGGTATACCTGCCAGTCTTGCTTAGTTGGTTACAGGATAAAAAGTAAAACTAGAAAAACAATAATTTTAAAAACTCTAACAACATTAATAATAATTAGCACCAACTATAATACTGTGTAAAAATATGTACCATTAATACAATCTAAAATACAGTATATGCTTGCAGATGTTCCACCATTCTTCTATTAGTGAAGAACTTTGAAATGCAAAGCATACAAACCTAGAATCTAAAAGGGTGAAGAGAAACATCTGTCCCAGTAACCTAGAGAATAGTGTAGGTGTGAGGTAATTCTCAATGGAGCGGGCTTTCATAAATGGGATGGCATAACTGAAAACAGGCCCTGTTTCCTGGGAACCCCCACCTTATTGCTGTTGCACCTGGGAGTATCCAAAGACAATTGACCAATAGCACACGCACACACGCACACACATATATTCTCTATTATTCCGAGGTCGGCGTTATTTTATGTCCTTCCTTGGTGAAAATTCCAGTGCTTCAGGGTATTAAAATGTCCTATTTTGAAAATAGTGTGTGCATGCATAGCATGTTCCATCCAAATGACCAGAGCCAGAGGTTTGACATTTTAAAATGTTAAATAAAATATATTAAAACCACAATCCACTTTTATATAGTGGGGGTATTTTCTGAGTCCACTGAATTCCACTATCTGTCCCAGTGAAATAAATTTCAGTTTCCCCTAAACAAATTAATAACGTTAATTTGCCGACTTCTTCATTACATCACGGGTTACTGGAAAATGGCACTGAACTTTTTTTTTTCAAATCCTAGTGTTACATTGGATCGTGGTTTTAAAAAGCAGCCCAATGGCAAAAATCAGATTTGTCAGGACTTTTGTCTCTGTCCATTTTTTTGTTTCAAGAAAAAACTGGTGGCTGTAATTTGGGGAAATAAATCTAAATCCTCTTAGGCCCCTTCCACACAGCTGAATAAAATCCCACATTTTTTCTGCTTTGAACTGGAATATATGGCAGTGTGGACTCAGTTAACCCAGTTCAAAGCAGATATTGTGGGACTTTCTGCTTTGATATTTTGGGTTGTATGGCAGTGTGAAAGGGCCCTTAGTACTTCCAGCAAGAAAAGGCCTATTGAATCAATCACATTTCCATAATGGCTCACCATTAAACAGTTGGTCTACTCTTGATTCTGATTACTACAGGTCAGGTAATTTATTGTAGTAGGCCTGGTTTTCTTAGATCCTGCAACAAAATGTATCTCAAGGGTACTAAAAAGGTCTGACATTCCTTCAAATGCTTTGACTTCAAGTTGTACAGTGCTTTGAAAGTTAACACCAGCACTTAGAAACAAGTCTTTAAAAGAAGCATAGCATTAACATTTTCTTCTTTTGAGGTTATGTGAGCCTTCTTACTCCTCCTAAGCATAAAATTTAGGCTGGGGCAGACAGGCACTGCCTCTTTTAATTCCTTTTACTAAAAGCAATAATATGAATCTGCTGAATTGCATAAATAATGGAGACCAATATCACCATATAACTATCTGTAAAAAATTGTGTGGGCTGGGGTAATATTTAATAAATGGGATTTAATGACTTAGAACGTCAGTATGCTGGCATTTAAAATGTTTTACAACTTTAACTATTGCAAGCCTTTTATTTATAGTGGGTCCTTTTTGTGCCTGTACCAGCGCAAACAACAACACCTACTGGTGCATGAGGACAATCAATGAAACTCATAACTTCCTGTTCTGTGAATTTGCTACTGGTTTCCTTGAATACTTTGATCTCAACACTGATCCCTATCAGGTAACCTATGAAAAGTACCAGGGTTGCTTTCTCAGAAAGTATAAAACATTCTGCATTTTCAGCCTTGCATGACACGAACCAGAGAAACTGGAAGTCCCATGAATTGTGTATTGCAGTAATATAGTAAGTTTTCTTTACTGCCAATTCGAAAGCCATTTTTGAGCAGCTGGAATGCATTTGGCTGATTCTGTTCACTCTTGCCATGATAAACTTCATTGTGTGTACTAGTAGGAATTTCAGGTTAGCATCCTTTTAGGGTGCAGATGTAAGGGAGGTGGTTACACACACACACATTTAGGTCCTTCTGGCAGGAGGCATTCAGTATCTCCTGGGTCAAGCTCCCTCTTCCCATTCATTGATTGGCTCATTGTTGTTGCTCTTGGGACAAAAGACTGCTCCTTCATCACTTGGTTATAATGAGAAGCCCAAATAAGTCTGGGGGTTCTCCACTCCCAAAGGGAGCAGATGGAAAGCAGCCTGGCAGAGGGAACAACTTCCATGGCCTGTAATTACACTGGAAAAGATTTAGGCTTCATCAGCCTAATGTAGAGTGCCCAAAGAACAACCTCCACAAGCAGGTCTAAGGAAACTCTTGAGATTTGTCAAAGTTCAACAACAAAGTTCTTCAGGAGATAGCCCCCCCAGGCTTCCGAGCCTTCCACCAGCCAAGATCCACCGGCCGGGGCGGGGGAGTGGGCTTGGTGGTAAAAGACACCAGCCAAGATCCACCGGCCGGGGCGGGGGAGTGGGCTTGGTGGTTGCCTGGGAGCAACACTAGGAATGGGAGAAAAGACGGGGATTCTGGTGGTTTACCGAGCCCCTGGGGCCCAAAAGGAGGCCACATCTACCTTGCTGGACCTGATTGCGGACTGGGCTCTGAGATTCCCCCGGCTCATCGTACTGGGTGATTTTAACATCCACCCGGACACAGATCCACTCACATCTAACGCGAGGGAGTTCCTCCAACACATGGATGCTCTAGATCTCCCCAGGACCGAAACGGGCCCCACACACCAAGCTGGCCACGCACTGGACCTGATCTTTAGCCACGGTCTAGCTATAAAACACCGAGAAACCAGAACAGTGCCTTGGTCGGACCACCTGACCGTGAGGGCAGACATCGACACTCTTCTCACAGAAAGGTCGGAGCCAAAGACCATCTTAGTTCGCAAAAGGAGTCTGATGAATCCGACGGCATTTACGGCTGCCTTGGAACCTTTGGAGGTCCCTGGAGGATCGCTGGCAGATCTGGTTGCCAGGTGGAACAGCGTCCTCTCGAGGGCCATCGACCAGGTGGCACCTAGGCGCTCCCTTCGCCCCCGAAAAACCCGCTCACCGTGGTTCACGTCGAATCTAAAGCAGATGAAGCGCCGGAGGAAACAACTGGAGAGCGCTTGGAGAAAAAAAACCCAGCGGGGCAAATAGAGCGGCCTATAGAGAACTGCATAGGCTGTATGAACATGAAACCAGAGAGGCTAAGAAGGCCTACAACGCCGCTCAGATCTCAGCTGCTGGCTCCCGTACAGCACAGATCTTTAAAGTAGTCCAGAGCCTTCTAGCATCTCCACAGAGTGACCCCAAAAACTCTAGGGTAACAGCAGAAGATCTCCAAGAGTATTTCATAGGGAAGATCACGGCACTTCGGCGTGACCTGCCGCCCGTTCCAGAGGATGAGTGTGTGAAAAACCGGGATCATTCTCAGACCAGTGGGCATTGCCTCACCGAATTCAGGCCACTAACGCCGGAAGAGGTGAAAAAGCTGGTGTCCGTGGCAAGAGCGACGACCTGCCCCCTGGACCCCTGCCCATCGCACTTAATCAATTCCTACATTGACACCATATCGGACGCTCTGAGGGACCTGGTGAACCTCTCCCTGGATACAGGCACTTTCCCAGAGTCCCTGAAGGAGGCCAGAGTTCGCCCTCTCCTGAAAAAGCGAACCTCGACCCGACGAACCGGCGAGCTACCGCCCGTTGCCAATCTGCCCTTCCTGGGTAAGCTACTAGAGCGGCGGTGGAAAGCCAGCTGTGTGACTTCTTAAACCAATCCGGGGGCCTGGACCCGTCCCAGTCGGGATTCCGCGCGGCCACGGAGTGGAATCCGTCCTAGTAGCGATTACGGATGACATCCGCCGCCAGCTGGACGGAGGGGGCTCGGCAGTCCTGGTCCTTTTAGATCTAACCGCGGCTTTCGACACCGTCGACCATGATCTGCTACTCCGCCGCCTGGCTGCTTCCGGGATCAAGATAAGGCTCTGACCTGGCTAGGATCGTTCCTGCGGGACCGCTCGCAGCGGGTCGAGTGGCAGGGCCAAGTCTCCAGGAAATGCGGGTTGGAGTGCGGGGTCCCTCAGGGTGCTATCTTGTCCCCCACCCTCTTTAACATCTATGTCCAGCCCCTGGCCAGTATTGCTAGGAGTCATGGTTTCAGCTGCTACCAATACGCCGATGACACACAGCTGTTGTTGAAGCTCGATCCAGGGATGTCGTCGGTGCCTGAAAGCTTCAGTCAGGGACTAAGGGCGGTGACAAACTGGCTTAGAGCACACAGACTAAAAATCAATCCGGCAAAAACGGAGATCCTCTGGCCCGGTCGGCCCGACCCTCACTCACCCTGACCACTCTGTGAAGGCGAGCCTCTGTCCCGGCTCCGGCGGTGAAGAGCCTGGGAGTGATCCTGGACGAGAGGCTGACGATGGAAGTCAGATCAGGCTGCAGCCAAGGGCGCCTTTTTCATCTCCGCGCAGGCCCGACGGTTGGCCCCCTACCTACCATCAGAGGCGCTGAAGACCGTGATACATGCCACCGTAGTCTCCCGTCTTGACTACTGCAATGCCCTGTATGCGGGTCTACCGCTGTCCACGACTCGGAGGCTGAGACTTGTCCAGAATGCAGCGGCCAGACTCATCTCCGGGGCTTCGGCTAGGAACCATATCTCGCCAATCCTAAAAGCTCTTCACTGGCTCCCTACAGAGTTCAGAGTGGTCTATAAACTCATGGCGATAACTTTCAAAGCACGACAAAGAACCGGACCAGCCTATCTGGGCGACCGGTTAATAGACCAACACAGTGAAAGACCATCGCGTGAAATAAATGGTGACTGTATAGTTATCCGAGGGGTGAGAGAGGCCCGGCTGACAAAGACCCGACGGAGAGCTTTCTCTGTGGTGGCTCCTGTAATCTGGAATACACTTCCGCCTGCTCTTAGGGCCATATCGGCCCCAGCCAGATTCCTGTCCGAGCTGAAAACTTGGCTCTTCCGCCAGGCGTTTGGGGATTGACTAATCTTGGGGATTGGGCCCTTTGTGATTCTTTGAACCCGTGTTTTTAATTAGATGTATTTTTAAAAAGATGTAAGTCGCCCGGGCACCATCGGTGGAGGGCGACTCACAAGAAATAAAGTTATTATTATTATTATTATTATTATTATTATTATAAAGTGGAAGTGAAATCCATTAGCATGGCAGTGGCCCCAAAGACCACTGAAAATTAACCCAAGTTCCAATACAGCATGTTTGGCTCAGATGCCTTAAACCCACAGGGGAAAAGTAAGAGATTTTACTTTTAATAAAATTAAGTTTCAGATTGAGCTGTGGAGGGATTGGTTTTTTGAATAAGAGTGATAGCAGTACTCGATGGCTGACATTAGTCATTGTAGGTGTTAAAAAGAAGCTAAAAGACAGAGTGTGAGGCTCATAGAGCAGGTGTTGTCATATGTGTATATATGTTTAGTAGTAGGTTTTGCTTTTGTGGGTGGAGAGGTGGATCTGTGATTTGGGGGGGGGGTTGTCTAATTTTATATTTTTGGTTCTTTGTAGGTTTGATTTTTTGTAGGACTTATTTCAATCTTGTATCCAGTCTCTCTCTAGAACAGCATTTCTCAAATTCTGCTACTCCAGATGTTTTGGACTTTAGCTCCCACAATTCCTAACTGCTGGTAAGCTGGCTGGGTTTTCTGGGAGCTGAAGTCCAAAACACCTGAAATACATTTAGACTGGGTGAGCTAGGAAGTTACCAAATTCAAATAAAGATTGCAGAAGTCTGCGTTGTTGTAGGTTTTTTCAGGCTATATGGCCACGTTCTAGAGGCATTTTCTCCTGACGTTTCGCCTGCATCTATGGCAAGCATCCTCAGAGGTGAGGTCACCTCACCTCTGAGGATGCTTGCCATAGATGCAGGCGAAACGTCAGGAGAAAATGCCTCTAGAACGTGGCCATATAGCCTGAAAAAACCTACAACAACGCAGGGATTCCGGCCACGAAAGCCTTCGACAATACATTGCACAAGTCATTTTCATTTGTTACATTTTCCTAGAAGGGGGAGTTGTCTTGATGTTCATTAGATGGTTGAGAATTTCTCCTTAAACTCGAGGACCTTAATTTGTTTTAATTGAACATGATTTTATATAGTATGTAAAGATATCTAATGCATATCCCATTGGTCCTTGCAAGCAATCCAGTGAGGAACATATTTTAAGTGTCTTTTGAACAATTAAACTGTGGAACTCCCATCACTAAAATAGTTTCAGTATCTCAGTAAACAACATTATTATTTAACGGTACAGAGATAGCAGTCAGAGCCTTACTATCATAGTATGTAACTTCCTGCGAACTCAAACGAGACAATAGGTTTGTCCATGGAATAAACAAAAACTTATTTTGCAGCTAATTAATGCAGTGAACACATTAGACAGAGACGTTCTCAATCAATTACATGTGCAGCTCATGGAGCTAAGAAGCTGTAAAGGATACAAGCAGTGCAACCCCAGGACCCGGAACATGGAACTGGGTAAGGAGTCCTAATTTTTGCTTTTGCCACAGGAAACAGCTTGCTAACAAAGTTGGCCTTGTTATAAAGAGCCAGTAGGCAAATAGCCTCATGGTAAGCTGTAGTCTTGATTCATAGCTCTCCTACCTCTTTCATCAGATCCTATGTTAGGGCAGGTGTTTGGGTAAAAGCCACAGCTGCAGATTGAGATATGACTGCAAGCTATGCTTTAAAACAAAGCAGTTCATATTTTAGTTTCAGCTGGATATCAAATCACAGAAGTGGAATCACAAATCTCAACAGGCCAGATTTCAGCCCTCTGGCCTGCTGATATGTGAGCATAATCAGTGAGTTTTTAATGTGATGGTGAATGTCTTATTTCAACTTTCTTGTACTTTGCAGATGGGGTACTTTGTTTTTCCTCAAATTCTGTGTATAGAATCTGTCACAGGAAGCCACTTGTTTGCTTTTAACAGTATGTTTTCCCATTGCAGACTGTGCCTTACAACATATTTTTTCTAGCTCTGCTGTGATTGGTGGGTAATAAATACCTTTTCTCTCAATTCAGGCCTTAAAGATGGAAGCTATGAACAATACAGGTACTATTTCAATTAGAAGTATTATAATTTGCATGCTCTTTCTCCGACCAAGTATCTTAGCATTTTGAGTACTGAGGTCATCATCATAGGCGATCACTAGTGGCAGAGTATGGTTGTCTTCCAAGGGTAGAGTTGGCAGTGGTTCCGTAAGTGACTGTGGAGCTCTATTTTGGATCAGCATGGTCTTTCACAGAGGGGATGTACATTTTCAGATGGAAGACGGTCACAAGGATTTGCTTGGCACGCACTCCTCTTTGACACCTTTCTCCATTTGGGCCTCTTCAAAATCCATAGCACTGTTGGTAACAGTTGACCTCCAGTTAAAATGCTCAAGGGCCAGTTCTTCCCAGTTCTGTGTTTATTCCACTTATTGTTTTAAGCCCAAAGATTTAGGTTGTGGGGCAATGTTAGAATAGAATGTGGATGGCTATGTAAATCACTATTTTCATAATCCTTGTTAGGATACAAAAAGGAACAACATTATTTGTTGTGCTAAACCCATTTTTCATTCTTCCTTCTATACTGTAGCATTGGTGGTTTTCTTGTTGAATAATTTTTTTCTCTTTTGTGATTCAAATATTAGGCAGTTTCAGCGTCGAAAGTGGCCAGAAATGAAGAGACCTTCATCTTCCAAATCACTGTGAGTTGGGATTTTATTCTTGTAGAAATCACTTGCCTTGATGCTTTCCCCTCTTTTTCTGTTTCTGCATGCACTTCATATCCATAACTTCATCTAATCTAATTCCTAAAACATCCTCCTCATAGTGATTTAATCTGGGAAATTGTGAGTCTAAATTACTAACTAGAAATCACATTCTCCACTAGAGGTTTTATTCCTGAGTCTTGAAGCAGGGACTGAAAAACTAGAAACACAAATCTGTGTATTGTAGATATTTCCTATCCATTTTAGAAAGTTGACAAATAGCTACAGTCAAATAAAATATTAACCTTACTTTTCAAAAGAATTTATGTTACTTTTAGAGGTGGAGTAACATACAGGTGGGATATTATCATAAAATGCTACTCTTGGCTTTGTATTGACTTAAACAGAGAAACACGTAAATCTGCCAGTTCTTCTAATCCAAAGTAAACGTGTTGGCAGTTTAAGCCACTTGGAACTTGGAAAGGGTTTTGGGGAAAAAGATAAGCAGTCCAATACAGAAAATCATAATTATGGGCTAAGACAAGGCTATATATTTTATTGTACAGCATTTTCACATGTTTGTAAACAGGAGTGTGAAAAGTAGAACCATTATAAACTGTTCATTAAAATGAAATTGATGGAGATGCATCCCCTCTATTGAGGATCCTGGATTTCACTTGAATATATTTTTTGCTTCTATCACATAACAGTCTAGAGCTCTTTTCTTTCCCTTGCATGAGTGCTACAAATAGGTGTGTTTCACAGCCCATTCTCCTGCAGACTGAAGTAATGAAGTATGTGTTGTTTCCATTTTACAGAGGACAACTTTGGGAAGGCTGGGAGGGCTAATTTCCTGCAACTGCTGGACCTCAAAGAGGATACAAACTGGCCAGAACTTGAATTCATGTACAGACTTAACAAAAGTGTGTATGATTTCCAATCGAATTATGTTAGCCTGGAGGACTGGATGAACTTTGAAGCTAAGGTAGATAGGGTTTTTGCACTGTTATGCAATCTGAATAGTCACAGTGATCTTCTGGGGACTACTGTCATCAAAATATGTATCCTTTCTTGAAGCCTACCAAGTTTACCTGCTTTTGCTTTGGATTATACCTCACTTGCTTCACGATCTGTTTTACTTCCACCAATCACTGCAGCTACTGTTCCAAGAGAAGGCAAGGCCCAAACCAAGGCAGGCCTAAGGCACTTGGAGCCCTAAGGGGCAAAAGCACACAAAGCCATTCCAGTGGAAGTCGGTCTGTAACACCGCTGTAACTTAACCTCCAAGTGGCATTAGAAGGGCATTGTATAAAAATAAATGCAAGGCTGGACTTTTTTTTCCTGATGGCATAGGCACATCATCATTGCTAGAAAATGGTATAAAACAGATATTGATCTCAAGAGGATATTTCTAAATGGATGCACATTAACAGTCTTCAGGTGTTCTTCTATCATAGAAGCCAATTTAAGCTCATAGTTTACACATTACCCTGAGGCCAATCGGAGAAAATAGGTCTGCACTCAGAGAAACCAACTTTCCAGCATGGTACTGTAAATATTCAGTGTCCTGTTTCAAAAGAAGTCCAGAAGAATTTTGTTACTAAAGTGTTGGCATGCCCCAATACCATTTCTGAAAACTCACCTCATTGCGTAATAAAATTTAAGAAATTACCCATTTTTAAAAGCACTGCAAATTAAAAGCAGTTTCTGTATGTCTTGAATTTTAACAAAGTTGGATTTGTATTAAGTCTTTGTGATTATATTGTATGTTCAAAAACCAAAATTACTACTATAAAAGAAAGCACTTGTTTACTTTTATATGTGAGTTTGTTTGTTAAAGGCAATTATTTTGTATCAACATATCAGGAATGCGAATGTGTTCCCCTCCATGGTTTTTGACCAGAAATGCCTCTCCAGTCCCCAAATAGGATGTGGATACTAGCAATCTCCTTTTATTTTCGACCACTGCACTCAGGCCATTTTATTGATATATCTAGGTAGCCTCTCCTTTCTTCTGTCTTTAATTAAATCCCAAAGACTTCAATGACAACTAAACTGTTATGTGGGATAAAAGAGTTGTGTTTTATGAATTAAAACAGGTTGCATTCTAGTCACCAAAAACCCATATTCAAGTTACCTGAAGTAGAAAACAGTAAGGTTAATTTATTTTCCAAGTTAGAAACAAAGTGGAGGAGTAAAAATGTAGATGTACTTCAATACCAAAGGAGCACGAAGGGGAAAAATCTTGTGAATCGTTGTGACCACTGATAAGCTAATTAAACCATCAAGCTTCAGTTTCAAATAGAAACCTTTATTTACATTATTAACATCCAAACAAAACAAAAAAGCCCAGAAAAAAGACCACATGACCAACCCTTTTTTAATGTCAGCCCACACAGAGGGCTTTTTGTAATGTAAAGATCAATTATTACAAGTAATATTCAATGTAAACTAACTTTAGAATCAATTCTCAATACTGTATGCCTTTCTCCTGAGATTAGGAAATATTGCTCTCAGTTGAATGGTTTCATAATTGCTGAATTGCTGTCATATGACAGTCTGCTACTAAATTCTGTGTGCTAACTTGTGCAACATTCAAATGGTTTGTTACAGCTGAAAAATTGTTCACTAAAGTAAAAGCACAAAGATAGAAAATGTTTATACATCATGACTCAAACATTTTCAACGTTTCTATGATGTGCTAAGAATAAGCTTACTACAAAGACAGAAGGCACCAACACCAAACTAAGCTTATTGTCACATTCAGCCATGTTTGATGTGCC
The DNA here is from genome assembly GCA_030556195.1 of Anolis apletophallus. NCBI lineage: Eukaryota > Metazoa > Chordata > Lepidosauria > Squamata > Anolidae > Anolis > Anolis apletophallus. The sequence continues at coordinate 34,415,018 of JARBWK010000005.1, forward strand.
ATTTGGCTAATCCACACATTATATGATGAGCAGTCCTGTTACTAGACCGATTGTGCTGCAACAGAAATGTATTTTTAATTGTTCACTTTTGATTCCAGATATGATCATTTTAATCGTCAGTGCTTGGAGTATTCCAGACAAAACCAATTCAAACTAGTAGTCCCAATTTTTAAAGTATGTGGTTAATTTTCCTTGATCAAGTTTCAACTATCTTTGGAATCAGCAAAAAGTAGCAACTGGGAAAAACATAATGGAGAAGATCCACCAGTGAACCGCAGGGACCACAACACTTCAACAATGCAAAGAGAGTCACTCAAAATGAAAAAGAAACAGCAACACATATTTTAACAATTTTCCAAAGCAAACCAGAGCTTATAGCTCTCACGCTTATTGTCAATATACATAAAAGTTAAAACAATGTTTTGTCTCAATGGATAGGATCTAGAGTCTTACCATGATGTTACCCCGGTATAATCAGAAGGTGGTTTTCTGAAGTTTTAAAATGTTCTATCTTTTTAAAAATGATAGAGTCTTTAAAAATGCCCAAATAAAAAGACACAACACCTGCACAAAGGCTCCAATGGGCAGGTGTACAACCTATTTCCTTATTGACTTTAAAGTTGGGATCATTGCGCATCCATGAAGTGATACACATGAGGAGTATGCATTCAAAGCAGGTTACCATTTTAAAATCCACTGAACAATATGTAACCTACATTCAAAAAGATACTTAAAAGAAATTAAAGGACAAGGAATTTCATGGATACATGAGCACATCAGAACACACAGAATTCTGGGTCACAGCCCAAATATTTGAAGTACAACTTTACTGAAGCTAAATCCAATTGCTGAGTGGATCACGCAGAACAGGCAAACATGAAAATCTGAGTTCAGGTACTAGCAGCTTTGTAGGGAAAACAACTTCAGAATTAAATAATTCTGTCCCTCACCAAAAAAAAATAGCTTCTGCAAAATGAAGCTCAACTACCATTATGAATCTAATAACCAAAATCACAAATTTCCTTATTCAAGAGCAAATCAGATTGAATCTGCAATGGAAGGAGGTAAAATAGCAAACATCACACTGCTTTCAGAGATTCTGGCCTGCCTTTCTACTAAAAGATCCTATTCTGAATATACTACACTTGATCTTAGCCAAAAGGTCGAGAAGCGATCTATTCTGAATAACAATGGTTTTTGGAGTTGGAAAGGAGACAAAAATCAATATATCTTCATTTGACAGAAAATTATGGGGATCCTGACCTCTCAACTAGAATGTGAAATGAACAAAACTATTTAGAAAATAAATATATTTGTTATCAGTATAGCAATTAATTGCGATACATCTTGTTAATTGCCACACATAATTTGATATTTATGTATCACCAGATGTGCTTCCTGATGATAGAAGACATTTAACACACACACACACATACACACACACACACAAAACACTGAGGTTTCATTAAAAGTTGACCAAATGTCTTAGAGCAGAGGCCCTTTCCTTGAAAAGAGAATTATATTAAAAATTCCACAGACTCTTATGACAGCTAAAAAGAGTATTTTTGTCATCAAATTGCTCTCTATAAGAAAAGTAACAAAGTGCACACTTAAGGTGTAGAGAAAGTATTAAAAGACCACTAAAATATAAACAAATAGTCTTTTTAAAAGCCAGTACATAAAAGGTCTAAATAAATTGTCAGAAACCAATGAAAAGAGGATAAGGGCCAGAGTTACCCAAGTCCAAAACCATTTAAATTAAAAAAGAAACCACCCCTATTTGGACAACTTTGACTAAACCGAGTTTACAGAAATTATCTTTGTTAAATATTTAGCTTCACAAACTCTTCAAAAATGAGTTAGTGGCCTACAAAAGTCATATATATATAATACAACATCTTAAGATTGTATTTACAAAACTATTCACAAGGAGAATTTCTCTTCAAATTGCAATGCCTCGCCTTGACTTTTATGTAATTTAATTTAAAAAGTATGATTATTGCTCTGATTTCCACAACAGAAAATCATTATGTAATAATTTAAGCCGGTCTTGAAAGAGGGCATGAATTTGATTATTTTTATATCCATTCTTTTATTAGTAAAGGTATTGCATTGACCCCGCTCGTACAGCATTTTATAAAGTGCACAAAGCTGCACATCATCATGGAAATTGTTATCATGATTATATGTATTTAATCTCCCCATAGCCCTTTGGCATCAAAGAGCAGGAGTCAGAGGGTGTTGTGGCTCCTTGGTTATTGCCACTAGAAGATCAGAATATCTGGGAGCAGGATTCACAGCAGCACAAATGTTCAGCATCCTGTTCTGTTTTTAAATCAAGGCCAGGAACTACATTCTGTCAGAGGCTCTAGTACTCAAGACTATTGTCCAGGCTTCTTCAGGCACTTTGGTCTGCCTGTAGTTAAGGGCTTTGGATAGCTACAGTAAACAGAAGCGGTATTCAAGGGTCTACCCATCACATTTACTCAAATGCCATTACCAATCTCATGGTGCTAGAGGCAGTGTGCCAAAATTATATCTGACCTTGGTTGTTGTTTTTAACACAACAAAGTGATACTATGCTTCTACCCCACTTCCCCCCCCCCCCAAAAAAAGTCCATAATTATGAAGTCACTTGGGACACCTTCATGGAAAAAGATGTGGCAATTCCATAAGGCTAGAAGAAGTTGCTGTGATGTTCGCGCAGACTTTTCTGTAATAGTTAAGTTTGCCATGTATGACATCTGCCTATTGGGAGATTGCAGCTGGAAATGTCAGCAGTATTTCTGCAGCAAAAGAGAAAAAAACAAAAAAACAAGTGTAAGAGGCACACATTTTTTGGAAACAAAACATATGCTGCAATTTTGAAGATTAAGAAACAAATGCATGAATCCGTATTCATAGAATCAAAGTTGGAAGAATCATAAGAATTGGAAGAGACCTCGTGGGCCATCCAGTCCAACCCCCCTGCCAAGAAGCAGGAAAATCACATTCAAAGCATCCCCAACAGGTGGCCATCCAGCTTCTGTTTAAAGCCTCCAAAGAAGGAGCCCCCACCACACTTCAGGGCAGAGTATTCCATTGCCGAACAGCTCTCACAGGAAGTTCTTCCTAATGTTCAGGTGGAATCTCCTTTCCTATAGTTCGAAGCCATTGTTACACGTCCTAGTCTCCAGAGCAACAGAAAACAACCCTGCTCCCTCATCCCTATGACTTCCCCTCACATATTTATATGTGGCCAACATGTCTCCTCTCAGCCTTCTCTTTTGCAGGCTAAACATGCTCAGCTCTTTAAGCCACTCCTCATAGGGCTTGTTATCCAGACCCTTGATCATTTTAGTTGCCCTTTTCTGGACACATTCCAGCTTGTCAACATCTCTGGACACAGTATTCCAGGTGTGGTCTAAAAAGGCAGAATAGAGGGGTAGCATGACTTCCCTGGATCTAGACACTATGCTCCTTTTCATGCAGGCCAAAATCCCATTGGATTTTTTTAGCATGACATTGTTGGCTCATGTTTACCTTGTTGTCCACAAGGACTCCAAGATCTTTTTCGCACATACTGATGTCAAGCCAAGTGCCCACTTCTGTATCTTTTGCATTTAATTTTGTCTGCCTAAGGGAGAATTTGTCTCTGTTGAACTTCATTTTGTTTGTTTCAGCCCATCTCTTTAATCTGTTAAGATCGGTTTGAATTCTCCTGTCTACTGGACCACATAGGTCATATCATTCAATCTCCTGCCACACAGAAAAAGCACAAATCACCCCTGGAAGATGGCCACTCAGCCTCTGTTTAAAGGCTCTAAAGAAGGAGCTTCCACCACACTCTGAGGCAGAGTGTTCCACTGCTGAATGGCTCTTAAGGTCAGGAAGTTCTTCCTAATGTTTTGCTGTAATTTGAACTCATTACTCCAAGTCCCAGTTTCCAGGGCAGCAGAAAACAATCCTGCTCTCGCTTCCTTATGACAGCCTCTCAAATATTTAAACATGGCTATCATGTCTCTTCTCAGTCTTTTCTTCTATAAGCTAAACATGGTTTCCTTTTAAGTATTATTTATCCTCAATCGCTCCTGAACCACACATACATAATCTTTGGGAATAAGGTGTTCCTCTATAGATTATGTACTGTATATGTGGTTCAGGAGCGATTGAGGATCTAACACATTACTTACTACGTTGCCCTCTGTATAAGGATCTCGACAGGGCTCTTGTCAGCAATACAAAGTTTTACAGTAGATGAATGACTAGAAAGCGACCATCATCCTATTAAATTAATCTTAAATATAGCTGAGGAGCGGCAGAGGTCGGCAGGTAAATATCCATTGGACCTGGTTGTAGCGGGGTCTAGAAGACTCAAGTGGTCAGTACCTTGAGTGTCAAGGTTATGGATCTGCTTAACAGTCCAGCATTGGTAAGTTCTAGAGACAAGCTCCTTAAGGGTGTTGTGGACCCAATAGTGGGATTTCGTAAACATGGTTTCCAGACCTTTGATCTTTTTAGTCACCCTCTTTGATCGTTTTAGACACATTCCAGCTTGTCAGTATTCTATAGCATTGTTTTAGAGAACACATATTGATCTGTATAATTCTTAAGAGTGAGCAGTATTTATGTTTATCCCAGCATACAAAGGGATCTTGTAGCAACTTTGAGACTCATAAGAGAAAAAGCTGCCCTAGATGTGGGTCTACTTCACCCATTACACAGAGTGAAGTGCTTGTGGACAGACATTTATACCAATAAAAACAGTGTGTTATGTGTGGATAGTAATAGAAACGCCAAACCTGTGGTGATGGGGTGACAGTTCTTTTAACAGTGGTTGTTAGGAGACAAAGGTGAGTGAAAGGATTTTTCCTAATGCCAAGAGAAATAAGATAAAGTGTACAGCAAGAAAAAGGACAACTATACAACGTGAAAAGGCAGAAACGTGTCTGTGAACATTCACTTGAAATGGTACTTTAAAGATCTAAGTACTTTTAAAAACTTCTATTAGAACCAATACCAGGAGCCATCTTACCTGGTCTGGGCCCATGGGCATTCCTGACATAGGCATAGCATTAATATTCATTTGCCCAATGTGACCACCATTGCTGTTCATGTGCAACATGTTGTAAGCTGCAGGATTCCCAGGATGGCTGAACTGTTGCTGTGGAAACGAACTAGAACACACAAGGGAAAAAACAACAGTTTAAGAAAGGCTCATATTAATTATTCCCCCTTCAATATTCCCTCAACAACTAACACCATACAAGGATAACAACTAATCAATATTGGCACTGTGCTGCTTATTAAGGACCTAGTTATCTCGTTATACACTTTGGACAATATCACATTAGAGTTCTAAAGTGCAGGTCTGTATTTCCCTATCTTCCAGTTTGCTCCTGCAGAATTCTGGGAAATGTAGTTTGGAGTGGAAGCTTTTGGAATTCTCAGCCAGAGAGGTCCTCAGCTTCCCTAAACAAAGCTGGTTATGTTGTATGAACTCAACAAGCTGTGAGCACTCTTAAAATAGTATTTCATGCAATCCAACTTCAAATACTATGTTATAAGATCAGACACACTTAACAGATGCAGTAATGTTGATTTTTCTAAAAACACATAATTCAGCTTGGCAAAACTACCTGTTTCTGTCTCTCCAAAATTGAGGACCAGCACGGTCCAAACTGACAGACTTGTTCTGAAAACACTATTATTTATTTATTCCCCACTTTTCTCCCATGGGTGAGATGCAAAGTGACGTCACCAGGATTATTCTTCCCTCACCTGCTTCTGGCCATACTTCCTGATGGCCAGCCCTTCATCTCAGGAGAAGAATACATTGGTGTCGCCTGAGGATGCTGCATCATAGGATTCTGCGAGGGTCCCATTCTTTGAGCCATCATGGGGTTAGGAGGACTGGGCACCCTGCTGAAGGCAGGATCTGGTGGCTGATTCATTCCTTTAAAAGAAAATATTATGGGAATTATTTTAAGCAGCAATTACTTGAGATAGTTTTCTTGAAGGGAAATGTCTCATAAATGCTTCCTTCATTAAATTACAAAGCAACTAAAGAGTGTTTATCACATCTGTTCCAATAAGTCACTGCTCATATTACATCAATATTGAGGCTCCTGTGCTAAAACTGTATGCACTACAAAATATAAATGTGTGCCAATTTCACATCTATGATCACTATATATGTACTACATCTAGCAGAAGTGGTAAACCTTGGTGGATGCAGAGAGCTAGATAGGGGGAGTGTATCCCTATTGATTCTGCTGGGTCTCTCAGCGGCTTTCGGTATCATTGAACATGGTATCTTTCCGAGTAGCTGGGATGGGACTATGAGGCATACCCAGAAGGTTGCGCGGGAGGAACACTGTTCAAACTCCTGGCCATTGACCTGTGGGGTTCCTCAAGAGTTCCATTGCTGTCTCCCGTGCTGTTCAACATACACATGAAACCACTGGGAGAGGTCATCTGGACTTTTGGCATGCGGTGCCACCTATATGCAGATGACACCCAGCTCTACTACTCCTTTCCACCTAATGCCAAGGAAGCTGTCCTGACCCTAAACCAGTGTCTGTCATCAGTAATAGATAAGGGCAAACAAATTGAAACATAATTCAGACAAGACAGAGGTACTCCTGATCAGTGGGAAGGCAGATCAGGGAATAGGAAACCAGCCTGTGGTGGGTGGGTCACACTCCCTCTGAAAACACGGGTTCAGTTTGGGGGTCTTCCTGGACTCAGTGCTGAACCTAGAGGCCCAGGTGTCAAAGGTAGCCAGAAAAGCCTTTGCATAATTAAAACTTGTGTGCCAACTGCACCCATTCCTCGAGAAGCCAGATCTGGTCACGGTGGTACACGCCTTAGTTACATCCCGTCTGGATTACTGTAACATGCTCTATGTGGGGCTGCCTCTGAAAAGTGCTTGGAAACTTCAGCTGGTCCAAAAAGCTGCAGCTAGGTTGCTCACTGTGGATGGCTAACAGGGAGCAGACAACCCCCGTTGCAGCAGCTCCACTGGCTGCCAGTCTGTTACTGGATAAAATTCAAAGTGCTGGTTATGACCTTTAAAGCCCTAGATGGTTCAGGTCCAGGCTATTTGGCCGACCACATCCCCTTGTACGAACCTGTCCAGGCCCCTGCTCTCAGTCCCACCTCCACTTCAAGCTCAGTTGGTGGTAACAAGAGAGCAGGCCTTCTCGGTGGCTGCCCCTCAACTCTGGAACTCCCTGCCCAGGGAAGCCAGAATGGCCCCCTCCTCCCTGCTGTCCTGGCGGCAGGCTAAAACCTTTTTATTCAGGCAGGATTTTAAAGATGAAGGTGTGTATGACCATCAAGGGCTGCTGTGATTTTGTGGTGTGATTTTATATGCTTTCATGGTTTTAACCTTGATTGATTTAATAATAATGTCGTTTAATACTGTTTTAATATTTGTATATTTTAAGTTGTACTGAAATGTTTTTAGTTATGAGCCGCTTTGAGTCTCTGTATGGAGAGAAAAAACAGGATATAAATAAAGAAAATAAATAGTGTTAAATAAACTTGTGTTGATTGTACCTTCTATGCATCTAGTAGCTCAAGGATTTACAACATTTGTGCTGGTTACATAGTGCCTCCACTTCCTGGTAAAAGTACAGAACATGACTTTTGCAGCTGCAAAACGTCTTCTTCGCCCCAGGAAATTGAGCAACCAAGTCATATTTAGCCTTCTCTGCCAAAGAGTCCTGGTGCCTTACAAACTACAGCTCCATAGCATTAAGCCTTGGCAGTTAAAGTAGAGTCAAACTGCATGAATTCTACATCGTAGATAAAGCCTTCGCCATAATTTAATGCCTCCCAGCTGGGATGAGGAAACCAAGCTGTGCAATATTATGAATAAATTGACATCAAATTGTGTAATGAAACTCCTTTAGATCATCTGAATAAAAATATGATAAACTACTTCAACTCCTTTTTATTTCAACCAGGCTTAAATCTAATTGTTAATCTCATATTCTTAAATCTAATCATCAATCTCATAGAGGAGATTCAATGCATCAAAAGGAATTTGATAGGTGAGCATTACTTTGACTGATTCAGTGGGTCTACTCTATTTGATGCTAAAATGGAGTTAGGTTTTTCTGTTTATAGTAATGACCAACATCCTGTTGGGTAACCCATATTAGAGTAGACATGCTGAATAAATGGGATTTAACTACACACTGACTCAACATTCAACAGGTCTGCTCTAGCTGAGGCTAGCCAATATAATTTAGGCCAATATTTGTAACTTTAGCTTTATCACATTATTATATTATTCTATTAGGGCAGTACAGTAAAGAAAGGAAACAGAGAAAATCGATAGTTTGAAATAAGAACAACTGATTAAGTAGGTGATTTTAGTGGAGAGAGGTGCACATTTTTCCCACTACAATTTTATTTTTACTTTTTAAAAACAAAATAATTGTTATTTGAACAAAACTGCCTCTATGTTCTAATCTTCTAAAATATGTGGGGCTACTCCTGTTTTCAAATCATGTCCTGAATTTCCCTGAATCTTCACAAAAAGCAGGGTTTAAAATACATACATACCATAATTTGGTGGGTATGAAAACTGCTGGGGTGGGACTGGAGCCATTGGAGGGCCTGCAACTGCACCATCCATGCTTCCTGAGGCAGTAACATTTGGGGGAGGACTGAAGGTCTGAGATTGTTGCTGCTGTTGCTGTATCATCATTGCCATTCGTTGCTGTCTGATGTGGTGACTTATTAGCTCCCTATTTCGCTGGGCCACCATCTGTGCATTAAGGAAGCCCTGTTGCTAATACCCAAATAGACACAAGAGAAAAGCATTAGAGAAAAAAGAGAACAGTCTACTTAGATCATCAAAAGAAACAAAATAATTACGTATTTTATATCTATAAGTAAAACCAGAAAAGAAAAGGAGGCGGCTTTTCTGCTGCCCTGGGGACTCGGAGCAATGGATTCAAATTACAGGAGATTCCATCTGAACGTTAGGAAGAACTTCCTGATTGTAAGAACTGTTCAACAATGGAACTCTCTGCCTTGGGGTGTAGTGGAGGTTTCCTATGGAGGCTTTTAAACAGAGGCTGGATAGCCATCTGTCAGGGATATTTTGATTGTGGTTTTCTTGCAGTATGGCAGGGGGTTGGGCTGGATGACCCATATGCTCTCCTTCAACTCGACGAGATTGGACAATATTTTTATTAGGAGACGTAATTGATGTATGGTTTTTAATACTATTGCAATACTATTGTTATGGTTTTATAATATGTGTTCATGCTTTTTAATGTTTTATGGTGTATTGGGCATTGAATCGTTGCCTCTGTAAACCGCCCTGAGTTGCCTAAGGGCTGAGAAGGGCGGTATACAATAAATAAATAAACTGGAAATAAGTAAAACAGAAAAGTAAAGAACCTCTGACTTGATCTAAAATAAGACGGAGAACTGAAGAAGGAACTAAAGGTTCAAGCAGATTCAAACGGGCTTTCAAGTCAGGCAACTCCTAACTATTCTGGATGACAATGGCAGTTAACCTATTCCTGAACAGCTTCTTCCTTGAGTCTAAAAATTGTGTAAACCACATACTACTTGTAGCAAGCCCAAAATAAGCTTTGCAGCCCTGAAATAATCTCTTCTCCCCCAATCCCCATCACCTCCTTTCCACCAAAAAATCTGCACTGCCCCACCTTCACTCAAAATCTGCTGTTATACAAAAACATCCTTATTATAAGAACACAAGAACATAAGAAGAGCCATGCTGAATCGGGCCTCAGCCCATCTAGTCCAGCATTCTGTGTCACACAGTGGCCCACTAGTTGTACACAGGGATCTCTAGCAGAAAGGAGGGCAAAACCCTCACCTGCTCCCGACCCCCCACAACCAGTGGGTCGGGAGGGGAGTTGAAGGGGGGGACGGGACAGCCCAACAAGAACTGCATGTATTTATTGCCCACATCTACTGGTGAGAGGAGAGAACAATAGTAAACCAGGGATGAAGAATGCCCAAAGGAGACATGGCTGGCTGAAACTCAAACACTTCACATAAGCAGCATTACTACTAAATGCTGAGCAGACACAAAACCCAAGCTTGCTGGACTGGTATTGCTTACTTCCTAAGCATCTAGCTTATCTTGGGGATGTTCTTATATGACTGCAAATATGATCTAATTCCTATCTATACAAAAAAATTGCCGCTAGCAAAATAACTTATTTGTAACATCAATTCAAATATGAGTTAGGGATAGAGAAGAGTCAGGGCAGGGATATCGGCATGTTAAATGGAGGGACACATGGGAAGGATCAAACCTAGGAGAAGAAATGGAAATAGAAGACCACTATAGAGATATAAAATAATAATTGTTATGATGAAGAAATGTGTAAAGATTACAATGTCACTCACTTGTGATCCCATCTGTGGAGGCATAACGGGTCTCATAACTGATGTATTACCCGGGTTGGGATTCTCCATTTTGATATCAAGTGTCTGACGTGTTTGATTCAAGAACTTGAAAAGTAGGATACAACAATTAACAGATCAGATTTTAAATATATTAAACAGATTTACATTATATTAAGGCTACAGTTTTAACTCTACATTAAGTAATGTCACAAAATGAAAAAGAAAATACTTTGTTCAGTGGATGTCATTAAGTTTGCTTTAAAAATAAAACTACTGAAACAAATATCTGTATACCTAAGCATTAGTTTTCATTTTGATAACTGACAGAATATTGGGGGGGGGGGGGGAATGAAAGAAAGAATACTAATGTTGGAGAATGGTCCATAGTAAAAGTGGTCCCTGGTCAAAAAAAAAAAGGTTTGGAACCACTGGTTTAAACACTATCTTAAACTATCATATCTAAAAAAGAAAAGGTCCCTCCTTAGGAAACTGCTGAAAGAAGATAAAATAAGGTACCTGCTGCCCTTGAAGCCTCTGTTGGAGCTGCATGCGAAGTTGCTTTGGTGTGTTGGTTCTTGGTCTCATTACATTTGCTCTGGGATGCATATTTTGCATTGAGAAATTGCTTTGTTGGTTCATCTGGTTCATCACGGAGTTAAACGCTGCCTGTTGGCCCTGCATGCTACTAAAACCTCCTGGCATCGCTGCTCCCTGCCCCTGGTAGGGCTGGCCATACATTGGAGGTTTCTGCTCAATCATTACTGCGGGTTCTTGCCCATGATATGGTTCTTGTTTTGGTTCTAATGCTTGCCCCTTTAAAAGAGTACAGAACTTAAAAATATATTTTGCACACTGCAACAATCTATTAAATATATTACAGTAGGTAAACAAAAGAATAAAGTAAAGAGGGTCAAAACTCACTTCCAGAAGGTTGTGACAGCGGTCAGCCTGGACAGCTTCAAGGCAGGATTATTTTACCAAGGGAATCAGTGCTACTTGGACATGTGCCACCTTGTGTTGATTTACTGGTTGTGGGGGTCGGGAGCAGGTGAGGGTTTTGCCCTTTTTCTGCTAGAGATCCGCCACTGTGTGACACAGAATGCTGGACTAGATGGGCTGGCTTCAGCATGGCTCTTCTTATGTTCTTATGTTCTAAGAACTTCATATTATTTTGATTGATTTGATTGATTTAAATCCTCAGAACAACAATAATACATAAGCAATAAAAACAACGGCAATATAACATTTAAAAGATTACATTAAACACCAATATTGCTTCGACTAGTATGTGTTAGACTGGCTTTTAAAAATCTGAGGGTAGTTTGCTATTTTTAGTTTTACTGGTGAGACTCTGAAGGGAGCAATATATCCAAAATATAGTGCATGGCCAGAAATGATATTTTTATTATTAATTTACTTGTATTGGTTATCAAAAATGGCAAAATTCTAGTTATTGAGAGTTTGTAGATACTTGCAAGCCTGTGAAAATTGTCACATTTTGCAGCTGTTTTGTTATATTCAAAAATAGACATTAAAAGGTTCTTATTGTTTGTTTTCTGCTCATCAGAAACGCTCACAAACAATGTTCACATGAACATCTTTCTTATAAACAGAAATTTCTGATATGCTAACAATTTAAGATTCTATGAAGTAAAGAAATTGAGTTTCTTGAGTTATGCATACTGTTAAAAAAAAACCAAAGCCATCACCTGTCAGCCAATTTTTAGTCAAGTGAGAGTTCAATCACCACTAAAGTAGTCTAACCAATGTAGAAAAGGTACCTCAACACCTAATTACACTGAAATATCAGCGTAATGTTCTTTTAAAGATGAGTAGGATAGATTTGTCTTTGCTATGAAATGGCACTACAAAACCACATTTATCTAAAGTCTATTTAACCTCTGCAAGCAGCATTCAGATACTCCTTTTTTATCAGCTCCTGTTATTACTGTCTAACAAGAAGGATGCAGTTCACTGCATAAACAATGGGCAATATTCTGATTTAATTTAAGTTTACAGAATCCTATAATACATAAAACCAATTATCACATGCTGGTAGTAGGACTGTATTTGTTTCCCCTCAAAACATTTTAACTCACTCAACAAATTGAACGGTAAGCACCTTGAGAGAACTTGTAACTTACTTGATTTACAAGATCAGGAATTCCTAAGGCTCTATCGATTTCTTCAAGGCTAGTGACATCTGTACTACTCAGCAACGTGTGGAGCTGATCTAAAAGAGCTCTTTCATCACTTTGGCCATCAACAGTTGGAGAAGGATATAAAAGGTCATCCAAGGAATTTCTAACTAATTGCCTAGGAAAGTCATGACATTGCAGGTATTAAAAATACTAATTGGGGTTTACACACATTCATTATTCAGTGATATGATAGCCCTTCAAAGGGAATACATTTTCCAGTATTTAGAACTGAAGAAGGCTCATTTGACGAGTAAAGCAAGATGCAATAAAATGAAAGCAATAACTTGTGTACAAAAGCTATTATCAAATTGAAAAGCAATTCTGATGATTCCCCATAAAAACATCAGTAAGATCAGAAGGGCATTAGAAACAGGATATAAAAATTTGCCATGCTAGATGACAATAAAAGCTTAGCCCAGTGTTCTCTAATTGAAAAGTTCACAAGTAGAGTGTTTCATAAGCTGCAAGGGCGGGTCAATAAGTCAGTGACTTTTTGAATGAAACACAGGTTTTTGGATAAAAAATCATTTTATTTTTCAATGTAGTCTCCTTTGAGCTCTATACACTTTGTCCAACATTTCTCCAATTTTTTATCCCTTCCAAAAAATAAGATTTGTCGAGGTCATCAAAATAGGTATTTGTTTGTGAGATGATTTCATTGTTGGAGTCAAATCTCTTTCCGCCAAGCCATTTCTTCAGGTTTGGAAAAAAGAAATAGTCACTCAGGGCTAAATTCGAAGAATAGGGTGGATGAGGGAGCAATTCGTATCCCAATTCATGGATTATTGCCATGGCAACTGCACGTGTGTACCCTTGCATTGTCCTGGTGCAAAAAAACTTTTTTCTTGGCCAAATGCAGTCGGTTTTTTTCCCAAATCCTCATTAAATCGACCCAATAAGTTGGCATAATATTCGCCATTGATTGTTTTACCCTTTTGAAGGTAGTCAATGTGGATTATACCACATGCATCCCAAAAAATGGTCGCCATGACTTTATTGGCTGACAAACCCACCTTGGCCTTCTTTGGCACCGATTCACCCCGAGAAACCCACTGTTTTGACTGCTGTTTGGTCTCTGGTGTGTTGTGGTGAATCCACGTTCTGTCCATGGTTTTGAAACAGCGCAAAAACTTGTCCATATTGCGGTTGAACAATGCCAAACACTCCTGCGAAATTCTCACACGATTGCGTTTGTGGTCGATTGTGAGCACAAACAGCACCCATCTTACGGAAAGCTTTCTCATACCCAAGTGATCATTTAAAATTGAAACCACTGAGCCATGTGAGATGCCTATGGCTTCCACAATCTCTCGCACTTTCAATCTCCGATTGGCCAACACCATATCGTGATTTTTTTCAATTGTTTCGGGTGTAGAGACCTCAACTGGGCGTCCAGAATGTTCGGCATCTTCCATGCTTGTACGGCCACAACGAAATTCAGTAAACCACTTTTTTACCATTGAAATTGATGGTGCAGAGTCCCCATAGTATTTATCAAGCTTAGCCATGGTTTGAGTGATGCTTAATAAGCACACAAAATTCACGTTTTTCCATTTTCTCCTCAAATCATGTGGTAGTCTGCTATCAATGGTTGTCAAACACAAACTAAACGACACAGCTTGTTCAGATTTTGACAGGAGTCAACTTACAGATGCCTGTTGACAGGAGCAGTGTTGCCCTTTCAGTTAAGAGGCGGGAAATTCAAAAAGCTACGGACTTATTGACCCGCCCTTGTACAATCAATGAGGCTACATGTAAACATCAAGCGAATTTATATGTCTCTCTTCTCTTCTTACATTCCAGCATGGAGATTTTGGTTTCTTTAAGATACTGTAGAGCTTGATACTGTGTCTGAAAAACAGTCTGGTATAATACTCATTTACTAACTGAATCATTATACCATTACATTTTCTTTTCTTTTCGTGTCAGAGTGTCTTGAGAAACTACAAGGCACTGCTGGTGTGAGACAATTGGGCACCTGCAAGGACGTTGCCCAGGGGATGCCCATATGTTTTATCATACTGTGGGAGGCTTCTCTCATGTCCCCACATGGGAAGCTGGAGTTGACGAATGGGAGCTCACCCCGCTCCCCAGATTCGAACCTACGCCCTTTCGGTCAGCAGTCCTGTCAGCAAAAGGGTTTAACCCATAATATCATGGGAATTCTTACCATGATATTATGCCAGGAAAATAAACTATTCAGCATTCTGGTCTTACAGAAGAAGAGGAAATTAAGAAATCTTTAATGAATGATAATATAACAGCATCAGTCACTTTCAGCACTTCTGAATTGGATTGTTTAGAAAACTATTTTCTTTTTCTATTTTTAATATATTTTTATTTTGAGAACGGCTTTCTGTCTTGCTTTAAAAACTATGATAATATTTTACCATGGCAAAAGACCAGAACATCAAGAGGAGCATTACATATTCTGAATCCCTTATTACCTGTTTTGCGAACCTCGTGGACCTTGCTCAACAGAGAGTATGCTGTCAGGCCATGCATTTGGTTGGTTAGATGGTCCTGGATGTACGTAAGGATTTCCACCCATACCTATATTAATCTCATTTGGTCCTATAAAACAGTTTATTTTTTGCAAGGAGGAAAATGTTTGTATTATTAGCACAGTCAATCCAACAACATATCAATATTACTTACTTAAAATGTGAAATTACAATAAAACAATAATACAACTATTTTAGTACTGAAACAAATCAAGCTTTACCCTTCCTAGTTGATAAAAAAACAAACCAAAGAAAAAAGTTTGTTATTACCACCAAAGAACAAGCAAAAGTGTCTAAGAAAATATTTCATAACTTCTTCCACATCCTGACCCAGGTATAAAGTTGACAACACCAGGTTTCTCCCTAAGTGAACTCAAGAGTAGTTTTCTAATTAAATTTTATTTATTTGTATCTCATCTCTGCAATCACAACAGCAGAAAGGAGGCTGTAGTCTAAATTAATTATCTGTTCTAATTCACCAGCATTTAGCAGGTTCAGTTTTTGACCTACAGATCCATTTTTGTAAAAGGACAAGAGAGTCAAATGCCACTCATATAATTCTCAATACACTATCTTGCATGTTTTAATAAAATTGCTTATAATTCATGAGGCATTTCACAGTTTCCAAGCTATTTATAACCTTATTTCTTTATACTGAACATCATATGAGTCAGATTATTATGATAGCATATTTTCCAGATCAGAGAACTAAGATATTAACAAAAAAGGGAGGACCACAAAGTACTTTCATTGCTCCATTAGATTTTAATTATAGGATTTCTCAGTCTTCCACAATCTTTCCACCTACACTGTTCAAAATATGGTACATTTTGCTATGTAAACAATCTGGAAACAGATACATATAAGATGCTTAAGATATCCCTGCCATCGGCAGTAGCTATAATGAACAAAGCTATGAGTTTCAACAAACAAGCATTAAAAGAACTCACTTATATGAATCATCTGTTGTTGGAGCATGGTTCTAGTTCCAGGCATACTATTGGATCTCATGGGCAAACCAGGCATGGACCCGCCAACTGAGGATCTAGAAAGGGAAAGATTGCAGTCTGCCCTTGGTCTTGTCATTGAACCAGCACTTGTTGGCTCCATCCTGCTCACTTTTGAGTTTTGTACACTCCAGTCACTTGCTGAATGCTGATTCATGGGCATATTTCTGCTAGATACCCCTTGAAAAAAATAACATATTTAAGTAGATTACTTCTCTTATAGAAAAAATATTGAATATGGTACAATTTTAATGGCAGGCCTTCTTGTATTGTTCCCTTGGCCACGATTATGATAGATTTAGTCCCAAATGTGCTGCCCCATCTCTATAGCATAAATCACATACAAACATCAAGGGTCCCTTCCTTCCATAGAATAGCATGGATAGAGACTGCCATTAGAAAGGGGTAGCTGGAAAATACTAATCCACATATACACATGGGGCCTATTGCTGGCAATCATGTTTTCGTAACATCTTAAATTTACATCAGATTGCCTAAGTTCAACTGACTTTAGCTGCAATCCCATGGAGTTTAGTGCAGCCTAGTAGTTCCATATGAAGAACTACTGAAATGCTATGCAATTTACACTCCCCCAACCAATTATAGAGCCCGCATCTCCAGCCTTTACATGTCCAGAGGAGAACAGGGACTACAGAAGAATCTGACTATGTCCATATCACCAAATACAAAATTATATTATCCATTGGAATCTATGCTATCCTCATGGCTAGTGTAATCATTGTACACCTGATGAAAAGAAAATAGGAAAAAGCAGGTAAGAATTATTAATAACAATAACAAAAATGTGGTCAAGCACGTCCACGATCCCTTTCTCTCCCCACCAGAATGGCTGCAGAACTACAATAGGTCCATTAAAGGGAGCAATTCAAGCTTCTGGTCACAAACTGGTACTTTCCAATTTAAATTTGTATTGATCTCACTATATACAATAATCTCATCCTTAATCATATGTATTGGTTTAGGAATCTCAACCAGAACAAGCTAGTACAATACCATTCTATCAGTTCTTATAGTTCATAATAGTGACTTCATCAAAATTCCTGTAATTCAAAAACAAAATTCAAACAAAATTAAAAGCTTGCTTGTTTAAAAATCAACAAACCCATATTAGTGGCAAAATTTTCCTGGTTCTCAGTCATTCTTGGACTACCACCCATCATGCTTTGCTTCTGTAACATGGAAAATGCATTGACACCCCTCACTGGTGCACTTGAACCCACTGACATGGGGCTGTCTAAAGACATGGCTCTGTTGAAAGGAGGGCGGGTGTTCTGTACAGACTGGGGACTTCTCATACCTGTTGAAGAATAAAAATATAATTGCCAATTTAAGACCTGAAAAGAACATGAGCTACCTGTAATATTAATAAAAGCCTCGGGCGTTAATTTCTATCAGGTATCACAGACAGAAACTTTTATGCAGATCTGATGAATACATCTAGCTGAGGCCGGCCTAACATGTGGCCTTCCAGGTGTTTTGGACTTCAGCTCCCAGAATTCCTGACCATTGGACAAACTGGCTAAGGCTTCTAGGATTAGGAGGCCTAAACACCTGGAGCACCACAGATTGTGCAGGCTTGGTCTACTCAACTGATCTATGACCTATGTAAATTTGGCCCATTTCTTTGGATCTGTACAGTCTTTCTTACTTGCATTTCACTTAAAATCACATCTCTAAAAGTTTTTTAAAAATGCAGCTTGGAATTATAAGGAGAAACATAAAAAATGCATGTCATGTTCATAAGCATTTTTATCCTAAAAATAGGACTTTAGTGCATATTGCTGTTTTAATTTGATTACTTTTCCTTGCTGAAATTATCATCAATAAGCAATCTGACATTAAAACAATCTGAACTGTCTGCCCGTCTAATTCCTCTAATTATACATTCTAGAAGTGCACAGTGCTTTGATTAAATAAGCATGCACAGCCTTGGGAAAAGGCAGAGGAACCAGGGATGTGATGCTCTACAAACCTTGCAGTGGTATATTGCAGCTTTAGCTTTTAGAGGTGAAACAAAGTTTTGTCAAAGAAAAACTGTTTACCTGGTGGTGTAGTTCCTTGACATAAAGGTTGCTTATTCCCTATATTACTCCCATTTGTAGACATAGGATTACTGCAAAAATCTGAGTTAGTTAGATCACCCAAAATTGCATCTAAATTGTCCACCAAATCTCCACTCATCTGAAAAAACAAAGATGAAATATTTAAAAGTTAATTTCATGTTTTACATTTCCACTCAGAAAATACAAGTGGATATAAACACGAAACTGAAAGACATAGCTGTTTGTTCTAGTTTGGAATATCAGTATGCAAACGGATCTTGTAGTACCTTAGGGCTTAACTGAGCAAAATGAGTTGGTAAAATAAGAAACAGAGGATTGGAAATTGATCTGTTTGTATTTCTATATTCTTTAATTTAATTAGGGGATACCCTGGAAAATTGAAAATCAAGATTGCAATATCTAGTTGATCAACCAGTTCAGGCTTTTTCAGTCACTAAAGTTTAAAACAAGATATAGGCAGATTTTATTTTTAATGTTAATTCTTTGATGTATGTGCTTTAAAAGTGTTGAGTTTCATCCCTGAACTGCACAAGTTTCTTGTATCATCAAGTTTCCAGATCTCAACGAGTAGCTAGGCTAGAGTTAGGACTAGGCTGAGGGATTCCTCCCTCTACATTCCTATGCATGCTTCTCAAAAGGGCTTTGTCTTTGCTCTTCCTGTCAGCCACTGTCTCCTCCCCCTCTGATGATGTAGTTTTGGAATTCTGTGAGGGAACTTTCTCTTTAAGGTTTATTGCCTTGGATCCACCATTTTTTCAGGCTTTTCTGCCTTTTCTTCCTTGCAGTAAGAACACATTTTGCCTCTCTCTAGGCAAAATGTAGCGGCATGGATCTTGTTACCTTTTACCTCTAGAAGATGAGATTTAGTAAGCTAGTTAGCTCCAAGACCTTTTCTATCAAGAATGTATTTCTTTTACTTCAATAAATATTTTTGAACCTAAAATTCTGACTTTGCAATCTTGATCCATCCTAAGATATAAAATCCCAGCTCATCACATATAAGTTTCTGCTGGTTATGAAGTTTACTTCTGGTATTCTGCTATATTTATGATGGAGTCACCCCAACTGAGGTTTATTTTGAGCCTAACAGCTCAGATTCCCCAACAAAAAGTAATGTGTAGTATGTGCTTTTAGAATGGCATACTATTTTGTCCCTTATACAAGAATCCATATTTCTTCAAGGGAGGATTTTTTTAAAACCCCAATATTATATTGTGGATAACTGAATAGTTTGAACATTAGAAAATAAAAGTTTTTATATCCCTTTAAAAGTAGTTTGATATAATATAGTTTATTCAGGATTCAGGTTGTGTTAGTTTGCCAAACCTACTTTGAAAGGGGCTCTTTCCATGAGCTTATTTGAAAATAAGTTCATCAATTTATTTGTTATCTTTAGAGAAAATTCAGTTAGCGAATTTAACAACAAATGCACATCATCTAATTGTTTGTTTTGAATAAAACAGAGACAATCAATCAATGGAATGTAAGCAAGTGACTAATTACTCTTCAGTGATTCAACTGGTCTACTCTACCTGGTAGTAGCACCAGAATGGAATATCTCACCTCTTCTGTGGGTTCTGTTTTTATTTTCATCTCTTTCTCTTGACTTGACGTAGGTACGGCAGAACTACAGCACTGTCCCATTTTGCTGTCTAAACATTCTATTTTAGGTTTAATGTCTTTTGAAAGTGAATCCTTTCCGTCATCTTTGTCAAGCAGGTATCTAAGCAGAGCATGGTTCTCTTTCTTTTTAGGACTCATTTGCTCCTGTTTCACCATTCCTTCCCCACAGGAAACTGTATTGCTATCATGGTATGTATCTTTGCCAGTAGCTTCCGCAGTGATTTTTGCTACCTCTGCTGGAGAATTACCATTCCGTAGCAACTTATGCAAAATTCTATGCTTCTCTTGCATGTTTGATGAAGAAACCCCTCCAGAGGTAGAAGAGGAAACTCCAGAGGAAGGGCTTGTAGCATTGGTAGATGATTCTTTGCAAGAAGAGTCTAAGGGAGAGTTTGACAATGTTGAATGCCCTCGGTCCTCTGACGAACAAGTGAGTAACTGAAGAAGTTTTTTATGACCTTTGCTTTCAGCTGGTCCCCTTTGATCAGATTCTTCAAGATTCTCCTGTTTGCTATCCTTGTTAATAAGGGAGTCCCTGCTATTTGACTGACACATAGAGCTCTCCACCTGATTTTGCTCAGGAAATATGCCTGGAGGGCTCTTTGAGTCCTGATTCCCCATTTTACTCTGTTGAGAAACATTCATATTTGGAGAATTGTCCAGTCTGGGACCCGGTGAAGAAAGCGTAGAGAGAAGAGATGTTCCAACCCCCTCACTAATTGCCTGAAGAGCACTAAGTGAGCTGCTTGAGAAGTTGTTGCTAGTATTGCTGGCAGGTCCCATTGGAGAATGCACCCCTATAGGAAAGACAGAAAGAAGCAAGTATTGGAGAAAATTGGAGCCACATCTACATTTATTGATACTTTCCAGGGAAATACTAGGTATAAAATATGCTTAGATTATAATTATTACTGTGTTCTTTTACATTTATGCTATACAACACTCTGGGAAATATGGTAGTAATTACAATCAGGGGGAGGGAGAGCAAATCTATGGTTTTGGCCTCAGCATGAAGGTACCAAAGTTCCCTCCAGTATTTGCACTGAAGACACAATGATGGAACCCCTTTAGGTCATCCAACCCAGAGGGCTGCAGAACCCACCTCCCACCCATCTAAATAAGTTTCACCATACATTGGAAACAATAAATCCTCATCTATGACCAACTGCATAACAAACTTCAAATTCTGAAAAAGAAAGATCGAAAGAGAAAGGGAGGGGAGGGGACATACCTGTTACAGGAGAATACTGGTGTGAATTCACTTTAGGACTCCCACGATTTCTAGGAGATATCATTAAATTCTGTTGACCGGAATTTAAGCCTGGGCTGCCATGTGGTGGGCTGCTCATATTTAATCCATAGTTACCCTGATAAGGAGAAGACTGCATTCCTGGCACAGAGTTTACTGATCCCATATTTCCATGGCCACCATATCTAGCACTGCTCATCTGCCCCATTAAGTTAGGATCTCCCATGCCATAGGTCCTGTTCTGCAAAGGCATGTTTTGTCCAGGCAACATATTCATGACACCACCACCTGAATTTGTGGTGGGTGCTCTCATATTTTGTCCCATTGAACCAGGATTTGGTCGATATCCATTTTGTTCTCTGAAAATTTCATATACACAAAGCATTAGTGTATTATATATAAAGTAATTTAGCAATAAACACATTGAATTATCTTTTTATGCTTATGCTTTTCTTACACTTTCTTCCAGGAAGCAGTAAACATGAGCACCTACACTTGTTATGGCAGAACATATTAGCATTGCTTGACAAGTGGTTCGGTTCATAAAGAAGTCACTCTGACATATGAAATCAGTGTCTACAACCTTCAGAACCAATCTTTTATTTTCCTGTGTCCTATTTATTTATTGCTATGAAATGACACCTATGTTGTTCACAAACAAGATGCCAGAATAAATGTTTAATAAAAACAAACACTTTTGAAACTGTTGTTTTCACCTTTGAAGAAAGTGAGTGGAGATAAATCCATGGCGGTCATTGGTAACTGGGTTTCGAAACAGTTTACTTTTTGTCTGTGCTATCACTATCATTCCATCTGCTAAGGAAAACCGATAGAATGGAGTTTCAGAATGGCCTTGTATATATGCTGTTGGAAAGAAACAAATGCTATCAGAACATCAACAACCTTCAAAGAAATATGATACTGATACTACACCAAAATCTTACACAAAAGAACTGCTTAAAATGCCTAAAACACAAGTTTAAAACAATAATCCACAACTCTGCTGCAATCTACTATTTTCTACTTTAAAACAATGCATCTATATTTATGTAATAAAATATATGTAAAAATCAGCTTCATATCTGTCCTGTTTCAATCTAATGCTTCTAAAGTAATGTGTTTAAATGTTCAACTAAGAATGTGCATTTTTAGACAGTAACACATTTCTCGAACTAAACACAAATCTCAAGTTTTCCTTCAAGTACTTTCATACAAAGGCAAATGAGCACAACTGAGCTAGCATATACTCAAAGAACAAATACTGGTTAATTGTATGAGTTTATTCAACGAAAGTGACCTGATGTGTTCTCCTCATCTGCTCCTCTTGCCCCCTCTCCAGAATATCAACAAAACTAATTATCACCTAGTTCTGATGCTCTTCTGTGTTCATTTGTTATACATTACAAGATTGGCCATGAGGGGGAAATGTGTTTAATAAGGTTAATTATATGATGAAACACTGGTCTCTCCAATAAATAAAAGAGGAATAAAGGTTTGTGTATATCAAATCTTTATACCACTATCTAGTTCATTCAGCTATTGTTCACTTATAGATATATTTTGCTTATTAAAATTTTACCATCCCAAAAGACAGCATCATCCTACTTTTTCTTTACATCTCAGTAAAGCCGCAGCTATCAGCATCACTTATTATTTTGTGTCTAGCATAAATAAACACTGCCCTTTTTGACCTTAAATGTATCTCTTAATAATAATAGTTATTGTACTAATTTTGAATCGGTTCTAGATATAAAAGCAAAGGTGGAACAATTTAAAAGAAAAGCTGGCTTCTTCAAATATGGCTTCCTCAAATATGATGAATTACCTTCTTGATAATGGCGTTTGTTTGACCAGGGTTGTCCTTCATTTTGACATAAAAATCTCTGAATACAACGACGGATTGTATCTTCGCATCCAGGTTTCATGGACCTGAGAGAGTTTGTATCTATGTTGACAAGTTTACCTGTTGATGAAGAAAGTATTTAATTTTGGAAAATGCTGGAATTTTTGAAAACATTAAACATTTAAATATATTTATATTGTTAAATATTTAAATATTGTTAAATATTGTTACTTTCCCTGTGTTTGACAGGTAGGTAGGTAGTTAATGCTTAGACAATTAATTCACATACATACATACAAATAGATGTAATATAAAAGTGCAACAACATAAAACAATATAAAATTACAGTAGAGTCTTGTTTATTCGGCATAAACAGGCCGGTAGAATGTCAGATAAAGGAAAATGTTGGATAACCCGGGGTCTCCTACTGTTACCCATCTGACGCTTCCAATCCTGCCTCTTTTCCCCCTTTCCTCCCTCCCTCTCTCCCTCCCTCCCTCCTCCTCCTCCTGTCTTGCCTTTTTCACTTATTGGGAATGGAGAGAGATAAACAGGACTCTACTATACTGCATAAAATATAAAACAATACAGAAGTACTACTTCTTTGTCTAAGATTGCCCAAAGCTGGTTTTTTCTTGGCAAGATTTATTCAGTATGTATCTTGCCAAAAAAAAAACCCCCATCTTAGGTTCACCATAGGTTGGAAGCAAAGGCACATAACAACAAGAATACAAATCTTCCAAAGGAATAAATAATAACTCGTTTTAAAACAAGCAGTTATACAATATCTTCTAATTACACAAATATGTGTTGTTCTTATTATCAATGAAAATAGATTTCATGAATTCTACCATTAAGTTTCTCACCTGAAAGATCATGCCTAGTAACAAAGCTTTCCGTATTTGGTGAAAATACTCTTTCCACCGCAGAGATACGACGTGCCACACATATCATACAAGACTGCAAATCTGCAATTCAACAAGAAGTACTTTGACACTTTAAAAAAAGCCACTAGTGTTGTATAGTATCAATAGAAATGAAGGTATACCACCAGCTACCATTGTAATCGAAGGGGATCAACTAATAGTAAAATGAGAAACTTCCCATGGTCAGATCACGGGCTACAGGCAGAAATATGGCAAAGAAAACTTTCTCCAAAATATTTTTTCCATGGAAAATTGTCTATAACCCACACACACAGATGTGTAAGTATATCCATAGTTATCTAAGGTTTTGTACTACAATCTATTATTTTAGACAGGAAATATATAGTAAAAGAATATCTAGTTATTCTTTTAAGAGAACAAGAAATGACAAACCCTAGTGCTCAACGGTACAGACTAAAGAATTAATGCAGTACAAAACTCATTTCCCTTTCACAATTTTTCTTGCTTCTCAGTCAGTCACGGGTGCAGGTTGTCAACAAGATACAAGTTCTCCATGCTCAGAGACTCTCATACACTCTTTACTAAAACTGCAAGTTCAATTAGTAATTTTGAATTGGAGATTTCTCATCTTGAATTTGAGTCGTTAGGTTACTGCAGACATATGATAAATCAGATAATACTGTTTAGAACATGGAAAACCTTTCAATTTATTCATTTATTTACTTTTGGGTGCAGTCTTTTTCTCTATCTTTTAAAAAACTAATAAAATAGTTTTAAATTGTTTGAAAAAAGGTACAGATCTTAAAAACAAAAGTTTTTATTTTTCAGCAAACTAAAATCATGCACTATAGATGATAAAAATGTTATCTTATAATTAAGCTATTCCAAAAGTACAACACATAATTCATTGTAAATTAAAATGCATAGAATTAATAAAAGTCAACCATCACCAAGAAGCTATTTTCCATTACCTTCACCTTCTTCTAGCATAGCTCTTGGCTGTGATAAAGCAAAACACTGCATGGTTTCAAATCTTTGATGTGTATCTTGGTTGCTCCCTACATCTTCCAGAAGATCATGTATTGTTTTCACCATCATGCGGCAATTAAATGTGTGACTCTTCTGTCTAGGTGCTTCATTGGTCCAAGAAACTCCATTCACTAAAATCATACATATTTTTAAAAAACAAACTGTTACAATTTGGGTAGAAAATGGCTTTCCATTAGATATTAAAACTGCAATAAAAAAGAACATCCAGTGAAATCGGATGACTTTGCTAAAACTGACAATGCCAGTGTCTTATATTCAATACTAATAATCTGTATGATCTTCAAATATAGGAGAAAGTGTATAAAATTATGCTGTGGCACCAAATTTCAAGACTCTGACCTCTGGCCACAAATGAGTGCATATTTAAGTATAGTTTAAGGCAGGGATGCTTATTAGGTAGCTTGGGAGCTACCAGTAGTTCTTCAGCCCTCTTCCAGGTGATCTTCGGGCCTCACTAGCCAGATGGGGCGCTCCTGCCTTGCGCGCGCACACCCTGTGCACACGCGCGCTCCTGCTGCTGGCTTCCGCTCTCAAGGTGCTTCTTTCACCTGCGGGGCATTGCAGGAAGAAGGAAGCACGAGGCGAGGCCTCTGGAGGGAGCGCCCTGCCTCTCTCTCATCCAGAAGCAGCTGTGCAGCCTCCGTTGCCAGCGAGACAGGCAGGGTGGAGCGCTCCCTCTGGATGCCCCACCTCGTGCTTTCTCCTTCCTGCAATGCCCCGCAGGCGGAAGAAGCGCTGCACGGGCGGAAAACAGCAGGAGCATGCGCTGCGGCAAGAGCGCGCGGCGGCGGGAGTTGCCGGGAGCACACGGCGGCGGGGGCAGGTAGATCTTTTGGACTTGGTTGCTTTAAGAGTGGCTCGCATGCTGAAAAAGTGTGAGCACCCCTGGTTTAAGGTAAAGGTTTCCCCCTGACATTAAGTCTAGTCGTGTCCAACTCTGGGGAAGGGGGGGTTGCTCATCTCCATTTCTAAGCTGAAGAGCCAGTGTTGTCCCAAAATCATGTGGCTGGAATGACTGCATGGAGCACTGTTACCTTCCCACAGTATCTATTGATCTACTTACATTTGCATGTTTTCAAACTGCTAGGTTGGCAGAAGCTGGGACTAACAGTGGGAGCTCACCCTGCTCCCTGGATTCCAACCGCCAACCTTTCGATCAGCAAGTTCAGCAGCTCAGTGGTTTAACCCGCTGCGCCACCGGGGGCTCCAAGTAGTTTACTCTAACTGAAATTAGTGGGATTTAAACAAATCTAGTTCAAGTACAAAACTGTGGCACTATCTTGTCCCAATCAAGACAATATATAAATATAAAATAAACGAATAAATAAATATAAAATAATAGAAATATTATAAAAACATTCTTGCTGTAACTTACATTACTATCTCAAAAGCAAAACAAACATGATAGCCAAGAACCTACATTATAGAGACATAGTACAAACATTTCACATCTCCCTTGACATCCACTCCCACCTTTTACCTGCAGGATCATACACACTCCACAAACAAATCAATGGCTAGTTAATAAAGAGCTGAGGGCATCAGAGAAGCCTCCAGCTCTGCTTCTATAACTGAACACTGAACGATAATATCATCTGCTGAGACCTCCAAGGAATTATGTTATTGTTTTTACACACTACTAAGAGAATGTGAACTCTCACTTGTTGGATTAAATTTTGAAAATTTGATAACAACCCTTTTAAATCTTCATACTAGGTGAATTTAAGAAACTGTATTTTTTTGAAATGAATACACAAGAGATCCAAATGTAATTTAACTAGACACAGTGTTTAATTTTATATGAATAACAATTTGCTGGGGAAATGGCAGTGCTAAAATAATATGTGAAACATGAAAGCTAATTTGCATAGAAAAGCTAAACACTTTGAACACTTAAACTTTAATTCTAAAAGCTAGCTTTTTGTATAAAAATTGTCATTTTGCATAGTTGGGATGAATGTTGGCCTTATTACCTGCAGATTTTGGTAAATTTTTAAGAAAATCCTTCCGATCTTCCTCGTGCAAAATACTGTAAACACTTGTATTAACCAAATCTTCTTGCTTATATTGCAAATACTGAGTGACATTTTCAGATACAAATACAATGTTCCCATCTCGATTGACTACAAATAAGAAGCCATCCAATGCCTGGAAACAAAATTATGACAAGATATTATCCAAACTGTAGACGCACATATTACACACATCAATAAAAATGGGGACTGTATAGTTCTATAGATGCCATTGCAGTTTTCAGCCTTGGCCATTGGAACTAATGGTAAGGAATGTTATCAGTTGATGTACACAACATCTGGAACACCACATAATTCCCTACGCCATATGTGAACGACTGTTTCCAAAACAGTCATTCACATATGGATGCAGATTTCACAGAATGTGATCTTACAGCTCTAGATTATTAAATATAGTTTTCAATAGGCGAGCAGATGGCGACTACTGGATGGCATATGTTCTGTATCAGAAACTAGAGCTGATGTGGTCCAATGCAATTTTCTGAATCAGCACCCCAAAAAACCAAATAGAATCTAAAGTTGACCAAAAACGGATTCATAACCCTTTTGGTACTAATGCTGAAGAGTGGTCCCTGGTCAAAGTGGTCCCGCGTCAAGTGGTCAATGGTCAAAAAAAGGTTGGAAACCACTAATGTAAGCAATGGGAACTAAATGACAACTATAGCCCACATAAAAACTGATGGGGTTTTTTAAAAAAAGCTTCAGCAAGTAGTCTTTTAAATAAGATATACAGTCAACACAAGATAATATTGCACAAATTGTGACTCCAACTATATTTCCTGTACATTTACTCAACAAATTTCTTGACTGAACACACACACACACACAAGATTATACCTCACACCAGACATAGGCAACTATCGCCTTCCACATGTTTTGGATTACAAATCTCTTAGACACACACCTCAGACTAGTCTGGATTGTAAACCAAAAATATTTGGAAGGACACAGTTCTATCACTACACTGCACTAATTTCTAAAGTTATTTCTCAGTATGTAATTGAAAAACTAAAGCATCCAGTGTTTAAAGTGTTGTACAATATTTGTATCAATTATCTTCATTAAAAAAAACTCACAAATGTAAGTTCCTGAAGTTCCTATATTGTAGAATGTCTACAGTAAAACAATCAGTACATATTAAGTAAAAGAAGAAGAAAAGACAGCTTCACTGTTGTAATAAACATTTCTTAGTGAGTACTCATATAGAATAAGCTTTAAGCTTGCCTGTAACAGAAGAGGTCCCAATGAATCTTTATCAATAACACCTTGACCGGTTGAAGACACATCAGCTTTCTGCACATCATCATCAGCCAAAGCTGCTTTTCCTGAAATTTGATAAATATAATATCTTTAAAATCTTCAATGAAAATAAAGTGCAACTATGCAATTAATGTGAGAACACATTCAATATTAGCCACAGCATCTTCTCAGAATGTTTTTTCTCTCTCCAGTGTAGAAAAAATGCTGTCAACCTAACACTGAAATTCTTTTGATAAGGGCACTGAGATACTATTTAAAGGGCTAGGAGGGGGGAAAACAGATCATCCAGGATTGTACACATAAGGTCTGAATCCTATTGGTAGTCCCAACAAGAGCAGATCCATTGAATCAATGAGACTGATTATCATTTGACAATTGATTCAACTGGTCTACCAACATGGTTCCTCCACCATTACTTTCTTACATGACTTATGAATTACAACTGATTAGCAAACTGACACTTATTTGAATGTTGGAATTCTTAACCTTGCGAGAGACAACTAACTTTTTTCAAGGTGTCATTAACTTTTATGCCTTTTTGGTGAAGTGGAAAAGAATGAAAGATGGTTGAAGGGAGAAACATATAAGGCCAAACTTTCATTTCTGAATCCAACATAGATAATATCTTGCATTTATTTATTTATTTGTTTCATTCATATACCGCTTTTCTCAATCCCTACGGCAGTGGTCCTCAACCTGTGGGTCCCCAGATATTTCTTTCAACCCACAGAAATCCTAACAGCTGGTAAACTGGCTGGGATTTCTGGGAGTTGTAGGCCAAAACGCCTGGGGTCCCACGGATTGAGAACCACTGCCCTAGGGGGACTCAAGATTTGCCCCTATGAAACCTATTAACTTACAAAGACTAGAACAAGATAATCAATGTAAAACTAAGATTCAGCTAAGAATTTTTTTCCGTCTATCCTTCAATTTGTATATCCTAATCCCATTTATGTTATATTTCCAGTAGCTTAACTTTAAATGTCAATACACAGTAATCAAGTGCTCATCAAAGAACAAAAATGTAAGAAAGGTTCCTTACGTAAAAGCTAGCCTTAAATTGAAAACTCCATATCAGATTACAGTATGTTAAAAAATTCCAAAAAGAATCTATTCCTGGTTTGAAAGTGTTATTTCTTCTTTAATTGTGCAGTACTTACTTTGAAAGTAATGGTTATATTCCAAAAACTTCATTTTTGTAGCTGCCACAAACTACATTGAATTGGTTGAGACTCTAATAAGACAATCATTGAAAAACTATAGCAAAACGTACTTGCAGTTTAATAAACTTTTCCATGTGTTTATGCTCGAACTAATAAGGAAATGACATTTATATCCCAGGAACAAATATCGTGTTCCATAATGTTATCTGAAAATGAAGTAACTTTTATATAATGGAATATAATTTCTTCTTCATAATTTAAGAACCCAAGACTTGCCTTGTTCCTTTATTTGTCGTATCTGTCTAACAGTTTCCTTTAAAATTGCACATTTATCCGGCTTGACATTGAAATTATCAATGTCACTCAGGTTAGCAGATATCAGCTCAGCAAGTTCTTCAATATACTTGCTTTCTTGCTCCCGTCTACGTTTTTCGCCGCTGCAAATTAAACTAAAAACAAGAACACATGTAGTTAAACCTCATGACTTAGGACTTCTTTGAAGAATTTACTGTCTAACTACTCAAATACCCGTATTTACTCGAGTCTTATGCGCCCCTGAATCTAATGCGCATATCAGTTATCAAAACCCCAAAACAGAAAAAAAAGTATTTTATGGCAGCCCCAATAATGAGTTTAATGAGAGGATAACAGGCCCACTGGCAGAGCAGAATGGTAAACAGGGAAGGGAAAGCCATGGCCCCTCCATCAGGCCGAAGCTGACGAACTCACCAGTCTTTCACAGTTCTCGACTGTCCCCTTGACTGGTTTCCGCACAATTCTAATGTGCTATTGAATCTAATCCACATCTTAATTTTGTGACATAATTTAGCCAAAAAAGGTATGCATTCAACTCAAGTAAATACAGTAAATGTGCATACATGCTAGCATTTTTTTTTTCATCACACTGAGTGCATGCAGAAGTAAAATGCAAATGTTTTATGTAATTAACAGGTCAGTTGCTGGAGTTCACCAAGTCAAATCCAGCCCCCTTAGGACGACCACACCATAACTATCCAGTAGCTCTAAGACAAGATAGCTCCCTAACAGTCTCTGAGGGAAGGGGATGATTCTAGCTGCTTTCCCTCACTTGCCTCTCAAAATAGCCTGTGGAGAAAATTGGCTGCTAGCAAGGATAAATATATTTCTCAAACTACACATCAGGTGGCAATCAAGTGAGGAAGATCAGTAAAGTCTAGCTGGAAACTCTAGAATTGGTAAAAACCTATATCTTCAGGCATGCCTGGGGAACCTGTAGCCTTTCAGATCTTGTTGGCCTCCATTTCCACTTGTTACCAGCCAGGCTGGGGCAGTTCATCAACATATAGAGGGCCACAGGTCTCACAAATTTGGGAGACACCAGAAGAGGTCAAAATCCAAAATCTACACGAAAGTGATACCTTTATTTGCCAAACAAAATGAACAGCCTATATCATGCAAAATTTCAAAACTCTACTGGCTTGATCATCGGGCAAAAGATGTTTAAAAACCGTACAGGACAGGAAAACTGACACTGTAGGAGTCACAGGGCTACATCCTGTATCAGATGCTTCTATTGGTCTGGAGGAGACTCAGTGGAGGCAGCAGCCACTCCCTTCTTGGTCATGCGGGGATTGAGACAAAAAACTAAAATTTAAACTCCAATAGCAGAAGAAAATTCTCTGGGGGTCAATGCTGTTTCTTGCCAGATGAAGAAGTCAGTGGAGCACTGAAAGCTTGTATTATGCATCTTGGGGGTTTTTTATAGGTCACAGTATCACTCTATTTCAAATGTTTTATTTTCCTCTGTGCTACAACCCCTTTATTGCGGGGGGGGGGGTGTTTCCCAGGTTACATGTGGACACGTAAACTGTAGATAATAGCAAACTCTGTTGAAATGAATGACTTCTGCCCCAGAAATAGCTAGTCATGTTGAAGTCCCTTAAAATTCCCAGAGAAGACATGTTTTATTGGTCATGGATAGATAAAACTGCAGATACCAGTCCCACAGATACAGGGGTCATGTGGTATTTTGCTGCATGGCCAATATATCGCTGAATATGTTTCCTGGACTATATCAATATGAATACTAATTTCAAATATCCAGCTTTGTTAAGGACATCTTGCATTTGGCAAATGCTGAATGTATAAACAGAAAAACCAGAGAAGGGATATCAAATAATAATCTTAAACAGGGAAAACTGGAGCAATCTATAGCATTCTGAAGATGGGTAAGAATCCTTTAAGTCTTTCTCTATATGGTTTCTTTTTAAGTATTTAACTTACAAACAGAAAGTCCCAAAATATTTTTCATTATCACTATTAATTGCCTGAATTAAAGCATATCAAATTTACATTTTAAATATTTCTACAGCTTTTATGTTAACAAAAATCAAGCTCCTACTCATAAAGCAAAGAATTACCAAAAATGCATGCAGCTAAAATTAAGCAACTTTTTCCAGCAATGATACAGTTTGACTTGATTTCATGTATATGAATTAAAACATGTTAAGCATATCATTTACTAAAAATTGTCACTGAACTAAGACATTATAGATTTAAATACTGAAAAACCCATCCACTATCTATAAATATTCCACAATAAAGAAACGAAATGAATACTCTCTACCCTGGTCCCGGGGTATCACAGGGCAATGGCTTGCGTTTTCTTGAATCACTGGTCATGCTGTCCAAGGAGTTCTCCCCTAATCCACTCATTCTGATCATACATCAGCAACTGAAACAGTCAAGGAGTAACCAAGTTGATTTTTGTTCAGGAATCAAACATAAAATATGTTCAAAAACAACAAAATTGGGAACTTGGTTAAACTTTCAGCATGACAGGGTTGCAAGTGAGCTGAAAATTCTCTAGTTCAGTAATTTTATAGCAAGATACACTGATGGTTCCTCTGTGGAATGACAAGAAGTATGTCCTCAGTGACAATGGCCTGTGGATAAGCAGCTTTGCAAAACATCCACTAATCTGTCAGTCTCTAAATAGAAGGTAACCATGAGAATGAGCAAGTTATCTCAGACCAAAATCTAAAAATGTCATCCCTACAACCTTGTCCATTATACAGGGAAATGCCCAAAGGTCCTCTGAGGTACATATAATCTTGAGTGTCCTGCTATTCTGCATGAGCTGCTTGCTAGATTAGACTGAGAAACCATATCCAAAGGCTTTGGCAGCAATGACAAGTTTTCCCTTTGCAAAAAGATGGAAGCGACATCTATAAGCATCCACCCTCTTTTTAAAGACCTCAAATGAAAGAGAGGTAGTTCATTCCACAAATAAATAGCTCTTCACTTCCACAGGTTCTCACTAATGTTTAGGTGGAAACTCTTTTATTTAAAATAGAATACAATTATATTAAATGGTACCCAGATTTTACAACATCTAGAACAGAAACATAAATGGCATATATTAGTTAGGAATGCTTTCCATAAACTATCCCAGACAGCTTGTATAGTTGAATGAAAATGGACAATGTAATGAAATGTACAAGGGGAGAATGAAGTATTAACTGCACTTCTTGCTGATGATTATGAACTGGGACGATTCCTGTGGCATTCTGTTCAAAGAGAATGAAACCCATGCTTTCTCTCCCCATTGGCATATTGATGCAATTTGGATAAAATAGAATGGATCACCAAACCATGATGTGGGAAGGGTAAATAATTGTCTTCCTCAAAAGTTGGGTAGTTTTTTTCCCCCCAACTTCCATGGTTTGAAATAATTAGTTTTCATGACAACTTGGGCAAACAAACCAGCATTCATTACATGCCACAAATGTTCTTTCAAAGTAGGAGATGAAAGTGTGGAAGGAAGTATATGATTAGCAGTAACTAACGTTTGGTCAGTTTGGATGTCTTCAGTTACCTCAAATCATAGAAGAAAGGTGAAAGAGTGCAGATGCATTCAAAGCAGCATGCTATTCATCACCAAAGCACGGTTTGGCCACACATTCCATGACAATTCCATTCTACTGTGATCTGAAACTGATGAAAGATGAAAAGTGCATTTGAGTGATGAGAGGTACATATCTCTAAGGAACTATATTGTGCAGTCATTAAGTCAATACTACCTGTTCTTCCTACGTAGTAACAATGAAATAAAACATAAAAACAGCATACTGCTCTTTTTTTTGTCAGTCACTTAAAAAGTGTGTTAGGGGATCTGACTAAATTACGGCTATACCTTAAATCAATAAAGAAGCCTTGTATAATAATTCTGCATATCTGTTCTGATATGATAAACTTTAATTTATATTGCATCTTTTCACTCAACTGTATATCAGATTTTAAAATACTTGAAATGATCCTCATCATCATCATAAACGGAAACTTGATAGAACAGAGTTATTAAGTCTAAATAGAAATAGAAATAAGATAAGTCATTGCCTCTAGAGCTCTAGCAAGAAGCGTGTTATGATGCCTCTTTTAAGACACTCACATTTGACAAAATCTTCAGGAATTCCATTCAGAACATAGATGCAATACTAGGTACTCTCTAGATCAGTGGATCCCCAGGTGTTTTGGCCTACAACTCCCAGAAATCCCAGTCACTTTACCAGCTGTTAGGATTTCTGGGGGTTGAAGGCCAAAACATCTGGGGACTCACAGCTTGAGAACCACTGATTTAGATAAATTGCAGAACTTAACTGTTTTGCTTGTTATTGCAACAAGAATAGAAATAGCTACATATGAAGAAGACAGATACATCTTCTCTGAGATTTCTAAGAGCCATAGCGTGGCAAAACACTGGTCTTCTCAGGCCTAATTATACTCAAAATCTTCTATGCTAACTGACAGTCTTTCACATAATTTGTGGGAAGAATTTCTCAAAAGGCAAAATTCCTATGCAAACATAAACCTCATTGGTTGCATTATTTTTTAAAATATTTCATTTAGTTGCTCATATTACGTGCATGTTATTCTACCACCCTTTTAGTTCATTTTTAAAAATGAAAAAGCCAGTTTTTTAAAAAAATTCAAAATCACCTAAAAGACAATTATTTTTGAGTTCCAGGCTGCCCACCAGGTGGCAGAACAGGACCAAACATTCAGACAAATACCAACTAAAAGACAACCAAGCCACTAAAAGGTGGATTTTTTTAACAAAGCAAGTAAATGCAAGCAGCTGTAAGCTCAGTCATGCAAAGGATAAAGATCAGACTCATGCACACACCAGCTTTCAGCACTCATGTAGTTTGCAAGGACTTGTGCATTTTTCCCAAGTCCAAAACCCATTGTGTAGATTGCAGTATTTGACTCTGGTCTCATAGCAACTGCATTCCTAAACAGACATATCGTTTTGTGGCACTAGACGCTACCATAGAAAGAGGCAGGAAATACACAGAAGCAGATAAAGGGCTGGAAAGAAGCTCAGGAAATGTGAGGGTATTACAGATATATAAAACAATCTACCATGTAGTTCTGTATTTTAGAAATCTCCTGTGCCACCTACAATGGAGCTCATCTGAAAATGAAATAATATTACAACACCGGGTTTCCAAGTACATTGTTGCTCCTGTTACATGCCTTCAGATTGACTCTCACAAACAACATCGTTTTCTTGGCTGGATTTATTCAGAGGAGAGCTGACACTATCTTCCTCTAATGCCACCAGCTTGGTATAGCAATTTGAGCACGGGAATACAATTCCGAGGGTAACTAGGAAGCATGCTCTTAGCCTCAGTGGAAGGCAAAGGTAAAGCCACTTTGAGTCTCCTTGTGGAGAGAAAAAGCAGGGTATAAATAAACAATAACAATAAACCCCTTCTGAACAAACCTTGAGAAAACCCCATTATAGGTTTGCCTTAGGATAGCCATAGGTTGGAAATTACTTGAACACACACAACAACGAATGACAAAGATGTGTGGCTTACCATGGGGCTTCGACAGCTAAGTGGAGATTCCAAACCTGGTGTCTCAGAACTCGAGTCTAGACTAACACTCACTGCACCACACTGGCTATCTCCCTGTATCTGTAACTCAATAAACAACCATTTCAGCTTTGATAG
Source organism: Anolis apletophallus (assembly GCA_030556195.1). Lineage (NCBI taxonomy): Eukaryota > Metazoa > Chordata > Lepidosauria > Squamata > Anolidae > Anolis > Anolis apletophallus. The sequence continues at coordinate 34,450,307 of JARBWK010000005.1, forward strand.
ACTGCTAGAGAATATCTGATGCAGTAAAAATGCACAGAAAATATTGATTGGAATCCTGGATAGTAGTTACAAATATATAACTTAAAATTACGCACTTGTGACTGCTATGTATTCACAATCTCTACGCAACTCCTAGAGTTTAGCAGCTAAGTAGAGATAAAGAGGAGGGTGGTTTGGGATTCACGATGTAGTTTTTGGTACTATGCTATACCTAAGTGTTGTCCTAGATTCCATCCATTATCTTTTTTTTTAAAAAGACAGTTCATGTATTTCCTTAAAATTAAGAGTACTGAAAGTTTGTTCCTTACCTCTCCATTACATTATATACTTCTTTCTTTCAGGTGCAGTTACGTTTGTAAAAAGAAAATCTACAAAGTTATCCGATCATCGTTTTACATAAGGGCAGCCTTTGTTATTAGCACCTCTATTGTTGTGTTAATAAGTGTGCTCTGTTATCCATAGTACTTGCATATTGTAATGAAGAGAATCTTATCAAGAACTGGAATGCTCCAAAACAAAGAGCACAGGATTAAAATAAGAGATAGCTGACAAGAATATTACCCTGGCAACAGTGCTGTATCATACCCTGCACAGACCGCCATCGTTTCCCAGTAATATCATTGCTTCTGCAATGTGGAAATCAATGAGATACTGCAGCCAATTTGCCAAGGAAGCCAAGAGAGGCCGGCTGCTTTCAGCACAGGGCCCTAAGCAGCAAACACTTGGTGATAGCTATTTTTCATGCAACAAGAGATCTTCACAAGTGAGCTAATTAAGCAATGCATCATTAATGCAAAAAATCATTCCTTAAAAACACAACAGCAGCAATGGTGATCTGTAGGATATGGAAGCCAAATGATTACAGTTGCTTATCATTTTTCAACCACCAAATTAGGCTGCTTTATTGAAAGCACCTGTGAAGATAATATCCTGGCACAATTTGTGTTAGTATATCAAGCATTTTGCTTACAAATAAATCAGTTTGCAATTGTTTATTCTGAATTCTAGTATGATGGAATTACTCTAAGGTCAGATGACAAGAGGAATCCTTGTTTGTATTTAAAATAATCTTTATATCCAGAACAAGGAAGTAGGAAATACAAGTCACAGGTTTTTGAAGGTCCTAATGCTTCCTGGATACTCTCTGGGCCCTCAATTGTTTTTAATTAGGGGGAAAGTCACCCAAAATGATCTAGTAAAGTATCATTTTGAACTAAAACAAGTTCCCTTTACCTCCCAAAATGGATTTTTAAACCTGTTCACTTTCCTTGTCCTTTCCTCCTCCTTGGATGACAATTTCTTTAAAGTCAACTCAGTAATACTTGAGAGGTAGTGCAATTCTGAAATTTAGTATCACAATACCTCTCTGTTTATAAAACAATTTTAAGAGTCTGTCTTGGAACCTAATCAAGAAATGTGTTATAATAAAAACTTTATTTATATCCCGTCTCCATCTCCCTGAAGGGACTTGGGGCGGCTTACAAAGCACTCCAGGGTGCACATATACAACCAGTAAAAATGGTACGAAAGTATAAAACAAATCACATAAAATTATAACAACCCCCCGTCAACACGTTAGCATAAAATCAAAACAATACATTTTTAAAACAACAGTAGATAAAACTAACTGCCGACAATTCACAGGTGTCGAGTGTCAGCTTCATATGGGCCCATATGGTCAAAGGCCTGTCTGAACATCCATGTTGTCAGGTTGGAATGGAAGGATTGAAGGGTGGGGGCTAATCTAATCTCTTTTGGGAGGGTATTCCAGAGCCAGGGGGCAACCACAGAGAAGGCCCTCTCTCTCGTCTCCACCAACCGCACTTTGAGACAGTGGTGGAACCAAGAGGAGGGCCTCTTCTGTCGATCTCAGAGTCCTCACCAGTTCAAAGAAAGAGATGCAGTCTCAAAGATAGGTTGGACCCGAAGGGTATGCTGAACTTCTCATGCAAAACAAAAATCACACAGTATTAATCACTGAATAGATGGGAGAAATATGTACTTGAGAGGGAAATATTCTGCCTTTTCATGAAGATCGTTCTCAGTGTCATGATACCTGTGGCCTGTCAAGAACTCTTTTTTTTACACAGTCTCCCATCAAAGAACTGTTATTTAACCTGCCTCTTAAATCTCAAGTGTTCCCTGTGTGGATAGGAAATAGATGAATCATTATATAAAGGGCAAAATCCATAATAAAAACTACAGCTCTCACCACTCAACATTCAAGGTCCTGACACCAGCTGAGGAACTGAGAGGTGTTCTATGTGGAAAAGTACCATGATGGAGAAGGCCCCATTAATTGTTGCTAAGCACCTTATCTAGAAAGATGCAGGGCATTATGAAACGGACTTTCAAAGAACATTTTGACTGAAAGACTGATTCATTTAGGAATTGATAGTTCTTCAGAGATCCTGCTCTTTTGGAATGTGCCCAGAAATATACAGGTAGCCTATATCAATCTTCAAGCACTGGTCAGATATGTCTCCTGATACAAACACCAGTCAGCTTTCTAACTCCTGTATTATTCATCAATTTCCAAGCACTCTTCAAAGGTTTCCACACAAAGATTGCACTGCTGTAACCTAATCTAGACATTATCAACAGACACAGTCCAGGCTTGATGCAACAAAACTGCAAAACGAACGAACAAGAAAGAAGTACCCTCAATAGACGCCTTTCCGTTTCTGAAAGGCAGAAAATGCTATCTTTGATGGTTTATCAAAGTCCAGAGCAACTCTTAAAAGATCTCAAAGGGAATTTTAGAAAATGGTTAAGTGAGGAAAAGAATGGCAACTATGTTCAGCATTATGTAAGTGTAAAGTAATAAATGCTGAAACAAAAAGAATCAGCTTTACAGGAAACTGATGGTAGGCTGTGGTGGATTGCTCCAGGATGTGAGAATTGTGCAAAACATAGAATATTAGGAAAGGGTTTGGGAAAAATGACAGCAAGCATCTTAATTCTGTTATGGTGCAGCCTTACGCAGAATGATGTATCGTGACAACTCAAAACATATACTAGAAAAGCCAGAGAAATGACAATGAAAATAATGGGAGAGTCATGTTCCCTATGAAGAAAAACAATGGCACCTGAGCCTTTTTAGAGAAAGAAAGCAATTAGGAGTTGTACAAAATTATTCAGAGTGCCTGTTTCTAGAGCAAAATGAGATAGTACTATTGCTTTATGTCCTGCACATTGAAGAATTATGGATTACACGAGCTATAATCTGAACCAGGAAGACCAGTTTGCTAAAACAACATTGCTAAAACTTCCAATGAATTTGTAACAGAATAGAAGCTGATACAGCCCAGTAAAACACCAGATCTTTTTGACTGTCTGGGATGCTGAATAGAACCAATACCCAAATTTGCAGAAACCCAAATTTGCAAAAACTCTTAATAGTATCAAGAGACATAGCCAGATGCTTTTGTAAGGGAAGAAGGGCATACCAACCTCCACAACAACCATATGTAAATACTGTATATACATATATGCCACTTACAAGATGACAGACAAAAATGCCACCTCTTCCCTTCTGGGTATATTAAAAAGGGTTTAATAAAACTATAGAACAGAAATTCTGTTGTATCTTAGGATGCAGGGGAAAGTGATATATACCTAGGCAATTTAGTGATCTTAGATTGGGCCAGGGGAATTTAAATGTCTATGATCTAACGTCGGGGGGAAAAAGCTACTAAAAGCTGGCACACAGTGCCTTTGCTAAGTTGCTATTCAAGTTATTGTATAAACTTGTTATTCAAACAACGGTCTCCACTGCTGAAATTCTGAACACAAATCAACTTGATGTCAAACCTTATCCCAGTGCTTGTGATTAAGTGTTGGTACGCAGCTCTTGTATCAGGAATGACTTCCAGAAGAGGCACAAGACAGGTTCAATATTTCTAGCTCTTAGTGCTGTATGTGATACTATCAGGTACAAAGGCCTATTTGTACCATTTCATTGTCTTGCTCAAGTGGTATACTATGAGTGCAAGCGCTATTTAGCAGCTTCTGATTTTCAGTATCTGCAACCTCAAATACAGTCCTCTGAATATAAGCTACTTTAATATTTACCTCATATACCTCCATACTTTGTTATTTACTCTAACATTATTCTCTAAGCCTCTTATTCAAGGCCAGTATGTCTCTATAACATTTGGGGGAGGGAATAATAGCTCCTAAATTCTGTTTGCTTTAAGGATAAAAGTATGGAATGCCCTTACTGGTTTTCCAGAAGTTTAGCAGAGATTGCAAAAGGAGTTAGGCCCACCAATAACACGCAGTACACAATCCTCAAGGTTGAGGTTTAATAATGGGTAAGAACTATTCCCCAATACAGAAATTCTGGAGGAATCATTGTGCTAAAGATATCTCCATCTTTTAGATTGTTAAAGGTGATCTAGTTTGCTGTCAAGTGTGAGAATGCATTCACAAAACTTACATGAAATGGACTACTGAGTTGATATACATATGTATACACACAGAGAAACAAAGGAAATTATACAAAACTTTAAAGGAACAAAATCAAATGGAAGCATTCCAACAGCAAGGTCCAATGTATAATCTAAAAGTAATCTACATTTACTAAAATGTTTAAAGCAAAAATGTAAAACTGTCATGATCATATCATATTTGGATTACTAGAACACAGTCAACAGGGTCTTGTCCTTGGATGAAAACTGTACTGAGTCCAAAATCCTGTGGCCAAACTGCTGTCTGCGGCTGATTGAGGGGAGCACATGACTTCACTGGTAACATATCCATTTCCATGCACAATTCAAAGTGCTTGTTATGACCTATAAAATCCTGCACAAATTGGGTTGAGGCTATCTGAAAGATCATATATCCCTCAGTGATCTTCAGGGGAGAACTTCAGTAAGGTTCTGAGGAGCAGGTTTCTTGGTGGCTGCTCCCAAATTATGAAATTCCCTCATAAAGAAGGCTTGGTTTGCTATACTCTTTCTACCAGTAGGTAAGGCCCTTTTATGTAGGCAGGCCTTGGGGCCATTAACATACTCTGGCAGAAAGATTTTTAATAGGATTTAATAGGATTTAATATATATCTTTACTGTATTTTGTTGTATTTTGAACTGTTTAAATACAGTGTTTAAAATAGAATTTTATTTTATTTTTTAATGTTTCTGTCATATGCTTTAGCTACATTTTTTTTCCTCAGCTGCCTTGCACTCATACTGGAAGAAAAACCAGATATCAACAAAATAATAAAAATAACTACCGTAATTTCACTGACTCCAAAGGAACATTTCCTACCGTTTAGGGCAGGTATGGACAAACTTTCTAATTTGAGGGCTCCATGATGGGCCAGCCAGGAGGGAGAGGGTTCTCCCCAAGCCCACTCACTGCCCTTTCCTCCCCTTCCTCTTCTTCGGATGCAGAAAGTGAAGGAAAGACGGGAAACATTTGGATTCCAAAAGGGTTAGCCTTAGTCAGGATGAGATGGTAGGTGGGAGAGAGAAAAAGTGTCTCCATTAGACCCTGTATTGCCTACTCCTGATATAGAATCCTAGAGTTGGAAGAGATCCCCAAGGGCCATCCAGTCCAACCCCCTGCCATGCAAGAAGACACAATCAAAGCACTCCCAATAGACAACCTCTATGGAAAAGCCTCCAGAGAAGGAGACTCCACCACACTCCCAGGCAGCCTAGGCTACTCTCCAGGAAGTTCTTCCTAAAAAATTTCCATGGAATCTCTTTCCCCGCCATTTGAACCCATTGCTCCTTTGTACCCTGGTTCTCCAGAGCAGCAGAAGGTCAGTTTTCCCCCTCCTCCTTCTCAATGGGATACCCTCTGAAATCTTGAAACATGGTTTTAATATATCCTCTCTACCTTCTCTTCTCCCAGCTAAATATCCCCCAGAAAGAAAAGAAGAAGAAAGAAAAGAGAGGAAGAGAATAATGGAAGGAGGGAGAGAGGAAAGACAACAAGGAAGGAAGGAAGGAAGGAAGGAAGGAAGGAAGGAAGGAAGGAAGGAAGGAAGGAAGGAAGGAAGGAAGGAAGGAGAAAGAGAGAGGGGGGAAGGAAGGAGGAAAGAGGGAAGGACAAAAGGGTGGAAGGGAGGGAAGGAAGGAAGGAGGAAGGGAGGGAGGGAGGGAGGGAGAAAGAGAGGGAAGGAGAGAAGGAAGTGGAGGAAGGGTGAAAGGGTAGGGAGGGAAGAAAGAAAGACAAAAGGGAAGAAAGGATGGATGGATGGAAGGAAGGAAGGAGAAAGAGGGAATGAGGGAAGGAAGGATGAAAGGGAAGGAAGGAAGGGGAAGGGAGAAAGAGAGAGATAAGTAAGGGAGGGAGGGAGGGAAGAAAAGAGAGAAGGATAGGATAGGATGATGAGAGAGGAGGACTTGAGAAAAGAGCCCAGGAGGCCACATCCTGGACATGAGTTTGCCATACCTGGTTTAGGGGCTCCAAAATGGGGGCCATCTTACCCTCGATGGCACATTAGATTCAGAGTTTGAAAATTGGTTTTCATTTTAAATTTGGTAAGATTCAAATCTCATTTCAGTTGTGACTAACCAGGTGCCCTTAGGCAAGTCCTTGTTTCTCAATTTCAAGGTTTCATCTGCAATGCTGAGCTACTGAAATAACAAATGTGAACCACTTTGGTGCAAGAGCTAGAAGTAACAACAAAACATTAGAGTGGGATATTAGGAAATATTATATTATGATTGTCCCTAGGCTAGTCCCTAGGGCTTGATGGTCCTTCAGTCCCACCAGAAATAGGAAACCGGGACATGTGCCTAAGGCTCTCCCATTCACAGTCAGGTACTACATGCTAGTTTAACATAATCTGCAATCAACACTAAGGTTTGATTAGAAAAACAATTTTTGAATTCTCTGCTTAGTAAAATGAATAACTGAATCAAAAGATTAAAGGTATGTGACAACAAGCACTGAATTCAATAAAAACACTGCTACAGCTTCTTCGGAAAGTAGCCTTTAGCTTCCTTGATTGTAAATGAAAAAACCCACCAATGTTATACCTACATTAGAACTTTCACAAAATACAAAAACACATAATCTTTAAAATCTACTTTAAAAATTATTTCTGAAACTTACATGTCCTTAAAATACAGGCAAGTTTGGAAGGGTTTTCAATGGTCATCAGGATCAGCAGGCACTTGGTGTCACATTCTGTTAAAAGAAATTTTAAAACCTTGTGAGAATACAGATGAGTTTTTATTTTAAGGCCAACAAAATTAAAAATGAGATACTAGATTAATTAAATTGGTTCTTTGTGTACTGTTGCCCACTAAGGGCATAAACACTGCATAACAAGCTAGGATCTCCCCCATGAGTACTATATACTTGAGTAACATTTTGACCTTATGTATACATTTTCCTTTACAATGTTTACAGAAACATCTACTCATGAATAAGGAGGGCAGGCAGGAATTACTCCTATCAGGAAAGAAGACAACAGTGGAGCAACAACATAATCCAGGCCTTCACAACCTGTGGCTCTCCTAGTGTTTTGAACTTCAGCTCCCAGAATTCCTGACCACTGGACAAGCTGGCTAGGATTTCTGGGAGTTGGAGACCCAAACAACTGGAGAGCCACAGGTCGTGCAAGTCTGGCATAACCGTTCAACCAGCATCACACTGCCCGGGTAAAGAAAAGGTATATGTCGTATATAGTGAAGGTGCCCACAGAGCCCCTCAGTAACTACACAAAAAGAACAAACAGATTGTTTCGCAAGCCTTGGAAATGCTAATTATCAGTAAATATTTGTTTTTCTATACTTTTCTAATATACATACTGTATATACCTGGAGTCACATAAAAATTACTGGGTGGAAAGAACTACTGTCCTGCATTTATGTGCGTGTGTATGTATACATGCATACTTTATTTATACCCTGTCCCACCTTCCGGAAGGACTCAGGGCGGCTTACAATGAATAACATTTGTAAAATAAAATAAAACAGCTAATAACATGGCAAGTCCTATAAAAGACAGAACATAATAAAACAAAACAGACAATCAAACAATAAAGAGTATTAAGAAAAACATTTGTTAAAAGCACATTGGATCCCTGTAAATTAGATAAAAGCTAAAATATATAATATATAAACATTTATTAATTGTAATATTAAATGAACATTTATTAATACATGCATTATTATAGAATTTATAATGGATACACATTTCTTGGGGCTCAGCGAGAAACTTTTGGTTCAAAAAGGGTTCTGCAGCTGAAAAGGTTTGAGAACTTCTGATCTAGACTAATAGTACTGCCTAAACACTCTTCAAAGGTAGGTCCATGCAGAATGCACCACAATAACTACATCTAGACTTAACAAAGGCATGTGCTACTATGGTCAGTTCTACACTACTCATGAATAAAATATACAAATTATAACAATATCATATGTATAAGTATATCTCATTATAATATCCTGTAAAGACCATGAATGCATTCATGGTCTGTTATCAAAATAAAATAAAGAAACATTTTTAAGTTCTCTTAACCTATAACAAGTACAAGTTGGTTTAATTTAAACATTACATGCTTTCCAAGAAATTATTAAATCTGCTAGTTATCAAGCATTGCTAATATGCTACAGAGAATTACAGTAACTTAAGTGAAGTTTTGAACAACAGCTGTGTATTTGAATTGATTTATTCAAAACTGCTTAAAGCACTGCATTAAATAGAGTCTGTTCAAGCTAATTAGAAAAATAAATTGCTCTTGGGAAATATTTATGAGGCATTCACATGTAAAAGCACACTCTATAGTCCTTTCCAAAATCCAGAGTTTCAAAATTGATACTTCTACTCAGACTACTTATAGATAATTACTAGTAGTCAGGTGAAGAGCTTTGTACAAGCAGACAATTTCTTAAGACATTTAACCAGAGCCTTTCATATCAACCAGTTGTATATGCATTTGCATGCAAGTTTAACCACTCCGTTGACAGTACTTTTATTCAGATGAACTAACATTACCAATTAGAGGGGTGATTGGCAATATGGTCACGTAAAGATAAGCATCAAGACTCAAACTGCCTCCTAATTACACACCTTTGTAAAGCCTTCTCTGTAAGCAACCCCCACTAGCTAGAAAGATAAAATGAAAACCAATTTTAAAACTCTGAAATGCTATTGTAGTAATGTATCTCTTAGGTTCAAAATTATTTAACTATTTAAACAAATAAATCCTTTCAGAAAATTTTCGTATTAGCAATTTTCTTATCATACACCAAAAAGGTAAGGAAAATGTACTTGCTGAAATTGTACTTCTTTATTCTGTGTTTCGTATACTACTAGAATCTAGGGTCAACTAATAAAGCTAATGAAAAGAAAAGTTCCTTTTCACACACAGTGCTCTTAAACTATGGAATTTGCAACCACTACACAAAACAATGGGTTCCAAGTCAATTGGCTTTAAAGGAGAACTGGAAAATGTATATAGGATAAGCTTTCCTGTTATGAAGGCAATGCACCACTTCCAATATCGGAAGCAGCAAATTTCCAAATATCATTTGTTTTCTGTTTTTATATTCTACTTAACGGCTACCAACAGCCATCTGCTTGGCTACTGCTGAATTAAAGTTTGACTGTGGAGAATGAAATGGGTATTTTCCATCCAGTAATCATCTGTTTATAATGGGTAAGTAGCACGCTTGAGCATCTCAATTCCTGCTTCCAAAGCCTCTCAAAGGAGTAGAATCTGAGAAGGAAGGAGTAAGGGGAGAAGACTTTCAAAATAAGTAAAAAACGGAGAACAATACTTTTTTTAGCTTCGCATTTTTAAAGTGACCCAACCAAAAACAAGCCCTATCCTTAGCAGCAGGCCATTTTATCAGTGTTGTTGCTGCTGTTGTTTCGTTGTTTTTCTGTGCCTTCAAGTTGTTTCCAACTTTCTTGGCAAGATTTTCTCAGAGGGAGGATGCCTTTGCCTTGCTTGGAGGATAAGAGTGCAACTGCCCAAGGTCACCCCATTGGTTTTGCATGGCTATGGGGATTTGGCTGTTGTCTCTGAACTCATAGCTCAATGCATTACACAATGTTGGCCCCTGAATAAGAAAGCCCTTGTGGCTGCCAATAGAAGAACAAGTAACAGATGAGCATAATCTTAAAAGTTCCAATCCTTTCAGAGTCAATGAGAAAACTCTTCTGTTCCCATCTGCACCTCTGAAGACAGTAGCACAGGCCTTCTCTGAATCTCTCAAAGCCTTGACAGTTTTGCATGATATGTTGGTGAAGGCTTTCATGGCCAGAATCACTGGGTTGCTTTGGGTTTTCTAGGCTGTAAGCATTCTTTCCTGATGTTTCACCCACATCTATGGCAGGCATCCTCAGAGGTTGAGGGGTCTGTTGGAAACGAAGTAAGTGAAGTTTATATATCTGTGGAATATTTCCCCACGCAGGACATTCCACACATATATAAACCTCATTTACTGCTCTGAGCTACGAATATGGTCCTCTTGGACTTCTTCTCGACATAACCTGAACTTCCTAAGGATCTCCACAAGAAACAATGAGTATTTTGAATTGTATTAAAAATAACATTGTAACATTAATAAAAAGCTAGCTCTTGGAAAGCTACGTAGTCTGTTTTTCACAACCTTAGTACTCACCTAGTGCTCATCCAGGATGAGCAATAACATGAAAGCTAAATACTGCTATTTATACCCATCACCCCTGCCCCCTTCAAATCCTCTTTGTCAAGCATTATGCTCTCTCCCATTCAGTCAGTCAAAGTGTAGTTTTACACAATGGCTTTTCTTATGCATGCAGTATTGTTCAGCTTGGCTAGCAAACCGCATACTGCTCCAGCCTCCAATGAGCCATGAAGAACTCCAGGATCTACAATATTTTGGGATAGTAACTTAATTTGCATATGTTGTCTGGGTAGCCATGTACAGAATTTCAAGTGAAAAAACCCCCTACTATCAGAACAGTTAAAAATATCGTGAATGTTGTTCTGTCCAACAAACAAAAATATTCAAAGCAATAAAAACAAGAACTGCAAATCAAAACATCCAGGTGATAAAAACACAAATTCTGTGTCTGGATGAATGAAATGCCTTTTATCCGGCATAGAAATTATCATTGGTGGGAAGTCAGAACATGGCATCAGTAAGGAATTTAAGGTTTCGAGAACCATAGACTGTTGTCTGGAGAATGAGCAATCCCTTTTATAGACTGTGGTTCTTTTCTTTTTGTTATGTTCTAAATTCTCAACTTGTATGAATGTCAACAGTCCTTATCACTGAGAGGTAAAGTAATCTACAGTGTTCCCTCGCTACTTTGCAGTTCGCTTATTGCAGACTCGTTGTTTCGCAGATTTAAAAAAATATTAATTTAAAATATAGATCATGGAATTTTAGCTGTTTTGTGGGGTTTTGCCGCTGCCACTCTCCAAGGCGCTTTCCCTCCTCAGTCCTCCCTCCCTCCAGCCTTAAAGGGCCGTTCCTTCCTTTCTTTCACTTTATTTTAAGTTTATGAAGACTTAAAATAGTGTATAACTTCTAAAACAATATATAAATATTAAAATAAATAAAGCATCCCTACATCGCAGTTTTTCACTTATTGCGGGAGGTCCTGGAACCTAACACCAGCAATAAGTAAGGGAACACTGTATTGTGAAACTTGCTTCTTGTATAAGTCCAGCAGATCTGAACAGTGTAGAAAAACATTTGTTTCCACAGAAGCCTTAAAATCACACTTTCTGGCTTGCCTAGAATGTTATTGGTTGATAAGCAACTGGGGAGCTTTTTGCATATAACATGTAGACTGCATCTAAGTTTTCCCTCTTTGTCTGCAGGAGCAGTGTGTAATTTTTCTAAATACTTTCTCTATGCAGCTATGACTATAACTGAATTTGTGTCTAAGTCATTGAAAATTGTATCACAATTCTCCTTTTGTATTCTACGCACGATTTCTAATTTGGGAGATGTAAGTAATACCAAAAAGCTGACTCTTATGACTGGGATATTAACACTTGAAGCAGTGAAGGAAGCATTGATAATATGGCAGGTGGTACAAATTGTAACTCAACTTTGGAGTCCTGAATTCGGAGTCCTGAATTCTAAACAAGTGTTTGGGGACACTTAAATTCTAATTCCTGTTTTCTGGCCATCTTCATTATCTCATCCACACATGTCATCGGATGGAGAGAGATGTTGAAATAGCTATTATATATTGCCAAGACATAGAGGATATTATTTCAGATTCACACTCTACTACACCTGATTCCGGTGGTTCTAAAATGGGAGGAAAGGAAAGAATTTTGTACTGTACTCATAGTGGCTATGTCAGAGTGATCATCAATTTAGCCTTAATGCTAATATTGGTTGATGAAATAAGCCATATAGAAACAATAAATAGTTGTTTTCTGTTGTACCTGCACCATTGGTATTTCAGCCACCAGTACATTAGTTTTAGTACAGCAGGTGCCAGGGTAAATTGTCAGCAGTCTCAGCTGTGGATGACATGTCATTTCCAGGCACAGTTTAGAGGTCTCAGAACCACTGCCAGAAACATGCATTGCTTTGAATACAAAGTCCCTTAATATAATAACAAATCATTATACAAGTGAGTGGAGATATCCAATCTGTGTTCCCTTCAGTAAGGAAAAATATATCAATCCAAATCATATCTGACCTCATGATGTTGAGATGTCTGATTCCAATACTAGATAGATGGGGAAGACTCCTCCAATGATCTCCTCTCAGTGAATATTCATAATATATAGGACAAACCAAACCCAAAGCATAATTTCTAGAATGAGTCCCCCCTCAGGGGTGAGAAGGGCGGGGGTACAAGTGTATGGAATAATAATAAATAAATTCTGCAAGTGCAATGGTGATCTGGAATAGTTCCATGGGCACTTATATGTGGTACTGTCGCTGAAGCATCCTGCATGTAATTAAGTAGGTTAATAGTAATTACCTCCTCTGAAGGCTCTTTAGATTTTTATATGGCCCTTACTACTACTACTACTACTACTTTCTTCCTGCTCCAAATGAGAAGCAGGATTCTGAAACATCAATTTGTCAGGCAAGACACAGATTTAGACTAGGATTGAAGGAACGATTTGTTTATGGTTGAAATTCCCTTACAGCTACAGATGTCCTATTTCAGGGACTGCATGGATTGGTATTCCCTGCCTCCCTTTGCAGCATCCACCTTCCTTCTAACTTACTGCAAAGCCCCTGAAGCCACTGCACATGGCTATTCCATGCTTCACAGCAAACAGAGAATATCACAGTATTCACCTACCCTTTCATAGCTCCAGATGCAAAATGCACTGAGATCTTGTTGGAACCTCTGAGGGTCTCAGTGCAGCTGTGATACTTTATATGTTTCTCTGACCCTGCCTGCTTGTGTTAAGCAGGAAATGGTAATGTGTAGCCAGAGACTTTGCAGTAAGTCAACAGAAAGGCATATACTGAAGTGTGGGTCTGCATCCAGATATTTACACTGCACTGAGGGGATGTTGGATTAGGGGTAAAAAGTTTAGTAGCAGTGGATACTGCAGATGGCACTGTGGTCAATTCCTGCAGAGATTATGAACAGTTAAAAAAATCACAGCCACTCCTGTTGTTGTGATAAGCTTCTCAGACAGTTTTTCTATGGTAGGGGGTCTTGATCAGATTCCTATAGAGCCGTCATTCCCAAAGTGGGCGCTACCGCCCCCTAGGGGGCACTGGAGCGATCCAGGGGGGCGGTGATGGCCACCTTGGTTGGCCCCGCCCCCTCCAAAATGGCTGCCAACCTCCGTGCCAGCCAAACAACTAGGCTCTCCCGGCCGGCTCCTCTTCCTGCTCTTCCCACAGGTAGGGTTGTCACCTGTCCCGTTTTTTCAGCTCCTGTCCCGTATTTTCAGGACAGGACAGGACAGGTGGCAGCAGGAGGCGAGGCCGGGCCAGCAGCACCGCACCGCCAGCATGGCTACGAAAGCCTTGGACAACACAGAGATCCAAATGATTGGGAAAGGTAGCTCTGCACCACAGCCACTAGGGGTGCTGTGCTGGCTGCCTCACCAAGGAGGCAGAGTGGAAATGGCTTCCCGGGAGAAAGAAACCTAGACGGGGATTCTTCCATGTGGCTCCTCCGCATCGCCCTGGGGGCTGAAGCTGTCTTTTCCTCCTCCTCCTCATTCTCGCATGGGACGAGCCCGTTTCTCCAGGCCGCAGGCGCCACAACCTGGTCTGGCGCCTCTTTCCGTGGCTTGGGCGCCGGAAGAGGCCTTTCCCCGGCCCAGCGCCCCGGCTGGAGGGCTCTGCATTGCTCCAAGGGCGCCTTTGGCGGCTCCAGGAACCTGCTCGTGAAGTTCCTCTTGAAGAAAAAGTAAGCTCTGCCTTCTCTTTCATGCCCAAAGACAACAGCCCCAAGGTCTATCTACACTGGTCAGTTAATGCACTTCACTGCCTCGTTCACCGCCATGGCTATGGAATTCTTTTTGGGCAGAGGAGGCCAAAGATATTGTAAAACTACAATTATATATAGGAACTATATATAAGCTGCTAGGAATTGTGGGAGCTCGAGTCCAAAACACCTTGAGGGAGGGCCCAAGTTTGCCCATGCCTGCAATAGAGCATGGATCCACATAAAAACCAGTTTCTGCCTGCTGCAGAATCCTGAGGCTTGTAGTTTAAGGTCAGGCAGGTCCCTGGCCTCACTAAACTACAAATCCCAGAATCCTGCAGGAGGCAGAAACCGGATTTAAAGTGGATCCATGCTCTGGTGTGATGAGGCTGTGCAGTCTACCAATCTTCATGGATGCTGCTTAACTGAGGCCCCACCATGGGCCCTTCCACACAGCCCTATATCCCAGAATACCAAGACAGAAAATCCCACTTTATCAGCTTTGAACTGAGTTATCTGATTCCACACTCAGATAATGTGGGATTTTCTGCCATAGTACTCTGGGATATAGGGCTGTGTGGAAGGGACCCGTGTTTCATCTCAACCTTCTCTTCTGCAGGCTCAAACCACAACAAAGTTGATTCCACCTGAACAGTAGGAATAACTCCCTGACTGTAAGAGCTGTTCAGCAGTGGAACTCTCTGCCTGGGACTGTGGTGGAGGCTCCTTCTCTGGAGACTTTTAAACAGAGGCTGGATGGCCATCTTTCAGGAGTGCTTTGAATGCGATTTTCCAGGTTCTTGGCAAGGGGTTGGACTGGATGGCCCACCAAGTATCTTTCAACTATGATTCTATGAGATCTGGGGATGTTTAGCCTGCAGAAGAGAATGTTGAGAGGAGACATGATAGTCATGTATAAATACATGAAAAGTTATCATAAGGAAGAGGGAGCAGGCTTGTTTTCTGCTGCCCTTGAAACTATGACTCAGAGCAATGGGTTCAAATTACAAGAAAGGAGATTTCACTTAATGACTGTAAGAGATGTTCAGCAGTGGAACTCTCTGCATCGGAGTGTGATGGAAGCTCCTTCTTTGGAGGTGTTTTAACTTTTTTGTATTATCTTTCTATTCTAAGTTCAGTAAATAGTTTCATAATTTCAAACTTCAATGTTTCTAATTTACACTTTTATTATATTTTACGAAAAAGGTAAAAACATTAATACATATATCTTTCTATTTAATTACTATTGAATTTTTTTTTAAATTAATTTCTTTTTTTTAAAAATTGATTTTTATTGTGAAGATTTTCTGTGACATACAGTGAAGAAAAACAGAAGATGACAACAACAAGAGAAGGAAACAACAGCTCACCCAAAGTGCAGTGCTGTGTACAATAGCGGAGACATAGGGGAAGAAGGGGAAAGGGGGGAGGAAGGAATATATTTAAAAAAAGAAAAAAGAAAAAAAGAAAAAATTGCAAAGTTAAAATTTACTTCCACAATACGTATGTCGCGTCAACAGTTAGAGCCTTTGAAACAATCATAACTACATGTATTTACATCCGTTTGGTGTTCTTAAACATACATAGCTACAGTTAGTACTGCTAACTACAGTTGCTACAATTTTTCTTAATAATTAATAATACAATTTATATTCTAAAACAAGAGAGGTATTGTTCTGGATCTGGAACACTTTGATGGTTTGCTCATAGCGATAGAAGATACTCATCTACTAATGTCCAGTCTGTTGTATTGATTGGGTTGCCATTGCTTCGTCTAAGTAAAAATGTTAGTTTATCCATATCTTTTATTTCGAGTATCTTCTCTTGCCATAGGTCTAAGTTGGGGATGTTCTCCTGTTTCCAAAGCTTGGCATAAACCAACCGAGCCGCTGTAATTATGTAGGTGAAGAGTTTATCTTCATTCAGGTTTAAATCAAGATGTTTATCTGTTAGGCCTAAAAGGAAGAATTCTGGTCTAAGAGGTATATCTTTTTTCAGAATTTTTTGGGTTTCTTTCTGGATAGTTTTCCAGAAGTTGTTAGCTTTTACACAAGACCACCATAGATGGTAGTAACTTCCTTCATGTTTCTTACATTTCCAGCATGTGCTAGCGCTGGTCGTATACATTATACTCATTTTTTTGGGAGTTAAATGCCATCTATGAAATATTTTTAACCAATTTTCTTTTAAACTCACCGCATAAGTATATTTAATTTTTTTCTTCCAAATTTGTTGCCATTCTTGTAGCTTAATACTGTGGCCTATGTTTTTTGCCCAGATTATCATACATGTTTTAACCTCATCTTGTTCTGTTTCCCATTCTAATAATTTAGAACTCTTGAAGAGAAACAACGATGGCTGGGAATTAAAAACCCAAGAAGAAATAAAAACAACGATACGAAAATCTGAGTTGGCTACAATATTTCCAAATTAAAGAGCTATATAAAAAGGATAAAGAAAAGGGCTTTGAAGCCACGGAAGAATTCTGGGAAAAGCTAATAGAGGTCAAAAGGAAAACTATAACAAAATTAAAATTAATTTCTAGGGGGGTGCTGAGTAAACTTTTTTTCTGGAAAGGGGGTGGGGCGCCAAAAAAGTTTGGGAACCACTGCTATAGAGCCTGGTTTGTTTTAGGTTGCCATATCTGATGTTTTAATAGTACTTTCCCACTGCTGCCCTTAGGGTACAGGGTTTAGTTTCATCTAGATCAGGGTTTCTCAAACTGTGCTCTGTAGAGCCCTTGGGGTTCCATGAGTGATAGTATGGGGCTCCATGCCACGAAGCTGCTTCTTGCCTTCTCTTTCCTCTTCCACCTGAGAAATGAAGGGAAATTAAAATCTGGAGCTGCCAAAACAGCAGCAGCAGCATCCTCCCATGGCATAGGACAGGGCTGCCCAACTGGCGGCCCGGGGGCCGTATACGGCCCCCCGGTCCGGCTACTCCTGGATCCTGCGTGTTTGGGAAGGTAGGCTAACCTTTATGTTATTATTATGTGTGTATGGATGCCCCTTATGTATTCCCTCCCTGCATTTCCCCTTAGTAAAAGATTATATTTGATTGTATGGATGCCTCTTATGAATTGTAAGTAAATTGGAGCTGGGGTAGGGGCGGGGCAGGGAGGGGGCGGAGCCGGGGTGGGGTGGAGCCGGGGCGGAGCCGGGGGTAGACCCTTCGGCCCCCCAGGTAATCAGTGACCGGAATTCAGGCCCCTGGGCCGGTAGAAGTTGGACAGCCCTGGCATAGGACATCCCCCCCACCAACTCCTTCTCTTCTGCAGACTCATCTGCCATCTGTTTGGGGTGCTTGATTGTGCTTTATGCTTTACCTGCATGGCAGAAACGGGGATTGTACTGGGTGGTACCTGGGGTTATTTCTACTACTGCTACTACTACTACTGCTACTATTACTACAGAGGCTGGATTGTCATCTGCCAGAGGCCCTTTGTGCTTTTCCTGCATGGCATAAGGGGATTGACTGGATGGCCATCTGTTGAGGGTGCTTTGATCGTGCTTTTACTGCACAGCAGTAGAGGATTGGACTGGATGGCCCCTGGGGTCTTCCACTGAAATACTGTTTTAAGTTTATGCTGATTAAAATTTTCTTCAGTTTAAATATTGAATTGTTCTTCTTTCCTTCCTTTCTACTTCAAATTTGATATGTGCAATGTATTCGAAGGTTTTATTTATTTATTTATTATTTAAAACTTTTATATACCGATCTTCTCTACCTCCGCAGAGGGACTCAAGCCAGTTAACAGCAAGGATTCAATAACAACTTACAATTTAAAACATCATAAAAGCAATAAAAGATTAAAATACAAGTAAAATAAATACATTGGTTCTCACAAATACTCTCCATCCATCTACTACTGGCCCAGCCCATCTGTCAAATTTTAAAATGCAATGTGACCCCTGTGTCCAAAAGTTTGCCCATGTCTAAAACTAAGACACACACACACATGTTATATATAATATAATATATAATATTATATTATATTATACATTCTGTGGGACAGAAGAAATTTGAATGACTGCCACAAAGACATGAGAAGTCTTGGAGCCAATGGTCAGGAAACAGGAAATATGAAGAATCAAATAGAAAGAGAAAAATAAACAAATGAAAAGATAGATGTAACACCGGCTCTAAATAGCTTTTCTGAGCATGTCCTTAGTGATGCTGTGTGCAGACAGATGGAAAGGATCTTATGGAATAGGGGAAAACTATACATATATATGTTTGGCAAAGTGGCAGGGATATCGACAAACCATTTTCGGCTTCAGGAAATTCAAAGGAGGTTTTGCACAAATAGAGTGTGGCCCACATGTATGAGTCAGAGGCAATGAAAAAGACACACACAATTCTCATTTCAGTTGTACTGAGAGAAGAATAATCTTTTTCCATTCTGACCAACATAAAGTATAGTTTTTTAACAGGTATACTCCTCCCCTAAAGGAAGAATATGATCAGTTAGGACTTTGCCTCCTTAATTACAGCTGCTTAAATGTTATGATTTGATGGGACAAAACTATTCCAATACAAAGCTGGGCTTAGGAGGAACCCAGACTCTATTTTGTGCCAGAAAAGTTGTTACAGTCTTGAAAGAACCACTCTTACTGCACAAGCAAAACATTAGTCATTTGCCTCCCTTTTTACCCTTCAGGAAATTCTCTAAAACGGACTACCAAATTATACCATTTTTATTCTATGCCCAACAAATGCCAAATTTGTCCACTTTCCATATCTAGGCTCAAATGCTCATTTTATATTCAGCATAAGATTAGTTTTCAGCTTAGTTTATATTTAGTTATATATTACAATAAAATAATACAAAATAATATGAAGAAGTCTAAAGGGGAAACTATTGTCAATAAAATATGTCAAAAGTGCATACTCCACATCGTTTCAATTGATTTTTTAAAAAAAATTAAGTTTCCAAACCCATTTATATCATGTCTTAGAAGCAAGCAGTGGGGGCTCATATCTGTAGTGCTTTTAAACGTGTTCACAGAGAAGTGAGGTGGCAAAGTTCATGGATCACACCAAACTATTTAGGGCTATTAAAATAAGAACAAGGGGATGGTATGAGAAGACTGCATGGCTTCTACAGCAATACCTAAAATGTAACTGCTAAGGGGAATAGGGTAGGAACAGAAAAAAAGCCTCAGAAGTAGCAAAACAGAGAAAACTGAAAGGAAGTTTATGTGAATGTGGTATCATCTCTTGGGGTCAATCCCTAGGGAAAACTCCCAGGGACTGCTGACAGGACTTGTATTGATCCTGCAACACCTTACTAAGTCCTAGCGCCAAACTGGGGGCTCTAATCAAGAGATGACTTGCACAAATCAGTGACTGATATCATGGTACACATAGTAACAAGGACAGGAACCTTCAACAACTTCTTATGTGTGAGAATGAGATCCTGGAAGAACTTACTGGCAAGAACAGCATGTTACATTTTCTTTCTTTCATGTTAGGAGCGACTTGAGAAACTACAAATCACTTCTGGTGTGAGACAATTGGCTGTCTGCAAGGACGTTGCCCAGGGGTGTTTTACCATCCTGTGGGAGGCTTCTCTCATGTCCTTGTATGATAAGCTGGAACTGACAGACGGGAGCGCATCCTGCTCCCTGGATTCGAACTGCCAACCTTTCGCTCAACAGTCCTGCCGGCACAAGGGTTTAACCTACTGCGCCACTGGGGAATACTATGGTGGAATCTAAGGACACATTAAGAGTTCTTCATGATAACTTATCACTCAGCAGTTGACTCAATGAGTCTACTGTGACTGGATAATATCATCATCACCATCATCATCATCATCTAAGGACCCATTGAGCCCATGATGTCGAGTCAACAGCCAAAAGTTGATTGTTACATAATTAACTGACTGCATCTAAGGACCAGATCCAGAAGCAGTTTAATATCACTCCATGAGCAGTTCATCAGTCAGCTACCCAGCCATCAAACCAACAGAATGTGTTAAGGATGGCAGAATAAGGGAGTTAAAAATGATATTTCCAAACTGGGTAAATCAGTTTTAAAATGGCAATCAATGGTGAAATAAATGTATGCAAATTGGGGCAATAGTTATAGTGTCACATATAAACTATTACGTTTTGAGCTTGTGTCTATGCTTCTGGAAACGGAGCACAGGAAATACACTCTGTTTGGTTAGGAATCATTAGGAAATTGAATAAAAATAAAACTCACTACAAACCAAAGTCATTGATACACATGGTAACAGAGTATAATGGGGATCCAAGTGAAGGGAAAGGTTGTATAGATTCCTTTGAGTTCAATAAGCATAACATTTAATTTTTTATTAAATCTGGATTCTTGTTGTACCCTCAAGAGTCAATACTGTTGCAAAAATATGAAGTTTACTTTCTGAGCAAGGAAATATACATGATACTGTTTTTCCCACTTAGATATCCAATGTTTAGTGGATAAAGCTGCAGCAGTCAAGTTGAGTCTGTCTGCATATTTAGGGTATATATTACTAAATTTAATGTAGAAGTTAGGAAACTGTGATTGGTCTAGGTGCAAGTTTTGGGCCTCTAGAACTTTTATGAAGATCTCTTGGACTACAAAAGTGGTGGAAAATACCAAGAGATGGGAAGTCACATAAAAATGTGTTTTGTGTTTTTAATGTTGAACAGGTTGGGAGCAGAATGCCACCTGTTTAAAATTGAAATTGCTGCTCCTTGAGGTTTCCAGAAGATGCAATTAATCTTCTTTCTTCGTCTCCCACACATCCATACAATAAAGAGGGAGGTCTCGAGTAGTATAGAACTACAATAAAAAAAACTTGGGGGCTAAATTTGATTCCAGGGCCACAGTTTTCCCTCCCCTGTTTTAATAGGCTCTACTGGCTAAAGGGGAAGAATAAATATCTATTATTTTCAAGTTATTATCCCAAAGTTCTCTGCACAGTGTTTCTCCATATTATGTTTCTCAATACATTTTTTCAAAAAGTACACTAGGAATATTTAGAAAATTGGGTAATACATAGGGTATTTATACAGTTTCAGAGACCCCACACTTTCTGAACCACTTCTTCCTTCTCAACACTGTGACCTACTTTCCTACAGTCTGGTTTATTCTTAGAAGTAAAATGGAGATTTACTCGCTTGGTAATTCAAGCCTTATTCATGCATTTTTGTGAATTCAGGAGGCAGAGGAGTACACAACAAGCCTGAGAAAATTCTATACATGTTTGCTCCAAAAGCTTTCAAGTTTTACATGTGTCTATCTGCTCTTTTTCCCAATCAAGGTTCAAATAGATTCATGCAAACATAGGGTTATAGCAATACTACAGCATGAAAACTACATGTGAGTGAGGCCCCTTCCACACAGCTGAATAAAATCTTACATTATCTTCTTTGAACTGAAATATGCGGCAGTGTGGACTCAGATAACCCAGTTCAAAGCAGATACTGTGGGATTATATGGCTGTGTGGAAGGGCCCTAAGTTGTCTGAAAAGGAAGGCAGTAAACTAGTAGGATAACCTTTTTGTTTTTGTTTTACAGATAATGTATTTAAAAGAAGTGGGTCATACTCATGTATCCACATGTACCATAAATGACAACATATATTTTCTTGTTTTGATTGGGGCATCATTGTTTCTAAACATTAAACCCTCTAAACATAGGTTATTGTAATGAGACCACAAAACTGAAAGATAGTAAAATACTACTGAATGTCAATCAGCATTCAAAAGTGATAAATATAGTAAAGGTAAAGGTTTTCCCCTGACATTAAGTCCAGATGTGTCCGACTCTGGAGGTTGGTGTTCATCTCCGTAGACACCTCCAAGGTCATGTGGCCAACATGACTGCATGGAACACTGTTACCTTCCCGCCAGAGCGGTACCTATTCATCTACCCTCATTTGCATGTCTTCGAACTGCTAGGTTGGCAGAAGCTGGGGCTAACAGCGGGAGCTCACCCCACTCCCCAGATTCAAACCTCTGACCTTCTGTAACCTACTGCGCCACCGGGGGCTCTTGATAACAAATATAGCAAATAACTATATTTCAATGTTGTATGTTTTATGGCGATTTTATGCATTAGGCATCAAATTGCTGCCTTGTTAGCCGCTCGGAGTCCCCCCCCCCCGGGGGGGGGTGGTTGAGAAGGGCGGTGTAAAAATACTGTAAATAATAAATAATAAATAAATAACTATGTGCACAATTTTTAAAGAAATTTTGAGCATATTTGTTGTTTTGCACAACTGGAATAGTAATAATAATTTCAAATGAGCCTGCTGCAAACAAGAGAACTATATATATTATGAAAGAACATACTGCTGTACTTTTTATCCGATTAACTGGACAGACTACCAAAATAAAGTTATTCTTACAAACCATTGCTTCTGACAGGCACTTTTTCACACATACCAGCTGATGAAGATGGGAGATCACTTACCTTTTAACTGACCAACTAAGAAAATATTTTGCCCTTTAAAGGGAGGAGGCAGTATTCCAAATAAACAGCTCTGATATTCAATGTCAGACTAGCTTGCCAGTTTCTTGCTGTTATAACTATCCCTTTCATTCTGAAGACAGTACATATCATTCCAACACTTTCTGAAACTAACAGCAGTCACCTTCTTGGCGAAAACAGAACATATAATCAAGCAAGCACACACAAAGTATCTTATAACACACAAAAAAGGCTATTACCCTGTCAGAATAGGTAGTTTTGTTCCATAATTTCCATATCCGTGTATGACCAATCCTCAGCAAGGATTCAAAACACTCTGAGAAGATAGCTTTGTAGACCTTCTGAGAATGGCATGTCTAGCATTACAAAGGCATTGCAATTTGCATGAACTCCTGCTTTGTCCTCTTACATTTTTAATAAGTGAATCAGGTTGATTGACTAATACAAGCCTAGATTCTGAGCTGATCTCATTCACATTTTTCCACTTGAGGATTATTTATTGAGAAACCATAAATAGTTCTAATCACAATAACAATATTGGTACCAGTGCAAGTTAAATGCTTCCAGAAGAAAAAAAAATTGAGAGAGAGGTTTCTTTAAAAAGGGACACTTTGCTCAGGGATCTTCATGATCTCATTCACATTTTTCCACTTGAGGATTATTTATTGAGAAACCATAAATAGTTCTAAGAAATCCAGAGATTTAACATTACTTTGAGAACATCACAATAACAATATTGGTACCAGTGCAAGTTTGTGCCTTTATGTCATTTCTGATTTACAGTGACTAAGACGATGTTATTACAGAGTTTTCTGGAGCTGAAAGGGTGTGACTTTTCTGAGGTAACTCAGTAGGTTTCCATGGCCAAGTTTGGAACTGAACCCTATTCTCCAGGACCATAATCCAATGCTCAAACCACTTATTACTGTAATGCGCTGTACATTGGCCTACCCTTGTCGGCGATCCGGAAACTTAAGCTGGTGCAGAACGCAGCAGCGCGCCTGCTCTCAGGAGCTACAAGATCTGCCCATGTAACCCCACTCCTGCGCGAACTGCACTGGCTTCCTATTGAATTCCGGGTCACCTTCAAGGTGTTAGTTTTAACTTTTAAGGCCTTATATGATTTGGGGCAAGTGTACCTGAAGGAGCGGCTTACCCCATACATGCCCAGAAGATCACTGCGTTCTGAGGGACTCAACTTACTAGAGGTGCCTGGTATCAAGACCTACAGGTTGTCGAGTACGCGGCAGAGGGCGTTCACAGTGGCTGCGCCGAGCCTCTGGAACTCGCTGCCCGAGGAGACACGACCCCTACGGGGCTTGATGGCATTTCGCAAGTCCGTAAAGACTTGGCTGTTCAGACAGGCATTCGGTCCTAACTCATGCCGCTGTAATTTGCCATCCTGCCGCATCTTGCCGCCTGCTTTACTGCCGATCTGCTGGGATTCTATTGTTGGGTGCGGGGTTTAATTGGTTTATAATGCTGTTTTTATGTGTTTTACCTGTGTTTTATTTGGTTTTAAATGCTGTAAACCGCTCTGGGCTCCGGAGAGAGCGGTCTACTAAATCAAATAAATAAATAAATAAATATTTCTCTTGACTTGCAAAAAAAGTGATACCCATAGGTTAAGGATCCAATCCTATGGTCTATCAAAGTAGTCGTGGGAGGTTCTTGTTCCAATCTCCATTTTACATGCATTGACAAGCCCCTGGAGATAGTGCCAATAAGAGAAGGGTTCAGCTGGTACTTCAGTCTATGGCCAAGAGACCCAAGAAGGGGGCCCGTAAATTTCTGCCACCAAAGACTGACTCTTTTGGTCATATTTTATAATTATATTTTGTACAAAAAGTTTCATGTTATACCTTTAATTGAGGATTTATGGTCCAGTTCTTTCAGTCATAAAAAAGCTGATTGGACAAAGCATAATTTCACAAAAGCAACCTTGAGGGCTGCCTGTAGCCCAGTTGCATACTTTGGGCCTTAAAACTCTCAAGTTTTGAGAGAAGCGATCCCACTCTAGGGATGTGGGGAGAAAGCAATCTTGTTCCATCTTGTAAAATTTACCGTAGAGGCCCTTCCTGCAGAGCACAGAGGCATTCTACTAGGGCCCTCTCAGGTCAGAGGAAAAATCTACTCTACATGCAGCTCACAGAGCAATAATAAAGGGTCATGGGTACAGTGGTTCCCCAGAATTTGGCTCTGGGTGTGCTTGATGGAAGGTAATCAAAAAGGATTTCAAAAGTTTCAATCACAACTCTTCACCCTTTGTAATAACAACAACAACAACAATAATGTATTTATATTCCACCCTCTCTCCCCAATGGGGCTGAGGGGGAATTCCAACAAAAAGCGGCAAATATTCAATGGCAAACACATATATAAATTTAAAAAATACAAAAACAGACTAATCAAATCTCAAAAGGAAACAACTACAACAAAATTAAACAAAAAATAAATAACATAACCTACCAATTGCCTTGCATCTTGTAAATAAAATATTGAGCATAAATTATATAAAACACACATAACAATCCATTAAAAGTTATTAAAATATTAAATGGCCAATAAAGCCAGCAAGCCAACCATACCAAGTGAGCCAAGACCAATTAAGATTAGCGTATACAGTAATAGCAATATTTGGGAGATGGTGTATACTGATTATATGTAAACTTCTAATCCACCTCTTTACCATATGTCATTGAATATAGATAAGTTTTTAATTGTTTTTTAAAAGAAAGGAGGGGCTCTTTTTTTTTCTTTAGGGAGGGTGATCCAGAGATGAGGGGTGATCATGGAGAAGGCCCTCTCTCTCGTTCCCACCAGCCATACTTGAGACGGGGATGGGACCGAGAGTAGGGCCTCTTCTGCTGACCGCAGCGATTGAGATGGTTTATATGAGGAGATGCAATTTGATAAATAGCCTGGACCTAAGCCATTTAGGGATTTATAGGTAATGCCGTTTAGGGTTTTATAGGCACTTTGTATCTAACCCAGAAGCAGACCGGCAGCAAGTGGAGCTGCTGCTGCAACATGGGAGTGTTTCTCTCCCGTGCAGTGCTCCAGTTAGTAACCTGACTGCTGATCTCTGTACCAGCTGACGCTTCTGAACTGGCTTCAAAGGCAGCCCCATGTAGAGAGTGTTGCAGTAGTCCAAGCAGGAAGATTGTCACTAAGGCATGGACTACCATGACCTAGTCTGGCTTCTCAAGGTACGGGAGCAGCTGGCCTTCGCACAGTTTTAACTATGCGAAGACGCTCCTGGACACTGCCAACACCTGAGGTTCCATGGTCAGCAATGAATCCAAATTCACCCCCAGAACATGAACCTGTGCCTTCAGGGGGAGTGCAACCCTGTCCAACAGACTGTAGCCCCGAACCCGAATCTGCTGTCAGAATCTGCCTTCCGACTGCCTACCTCTGTTTTGTCTCGATTTAATTTCAACTTCTTAGCCCTCATCCAGTCCATCACTGGTGACAGACACCTGTTCAAGATCAGGACAGCATCCTTGGCATTGGGTAGAAAGGAGTAATAAAGTTGGGTGTCATCTGCAAAACTTTGATACTAAACTCCAAAACTCCAGATCATCTCTCCCAGCGGTTTCATATAAATGTTAAACAGCATGGGGGAATAGAATTGAACCCTGAGGGACCTCGGCCAGAGAGTCGAACAAGAGTCCCCTAGCACCACCATTTGAGTCTGGCCTTCCAAGGAGGACTGGAACCACTGCAGTACAGTGCCCCCTTATCCCATCCCAGAGAGGCAGCTCAGAAGATACCATGGTCGATGGTATCAAATGCCACTGAGAGATTCAGGAGAACCAACAGGGACACACTCCCCCCTGTCTAGTTCTCTTCGTAGATCATCCACCAAGGCTAACAATGCCGTCTCTGTTCCATAGTGGGTCTGAAGCCAGATTGAAATGAATCTAGATAATTGATTTCCTCCTAGAAACTTTGGAGCTGGGAGGCCAATAATATTAGTTAGCTTACTGGACCAATTCACAAAGAACATTTGACTTTTCTTTTTCAGAATGAACAAGTCCACTGCAAGTTATTTTGACTTCAGGTATGGTAAACTACAACAAGCTAATTTTCTATTCTTGAGCCCTCCAGTAGTTGTATGGATTTGCAAGATAGGTGCCCTCTTCCCAAAAAGGTAAACGGGGGGAAACTGTAGGTGGATGTCTAGTTTTTAAAAAACTATTATTTTAATGTTAAGCATTTTAGGGAAGCTCTGTAACCTATGTAAAGAGATAAGTGATGATTCTGCGAGGTTCCAACTGAAGCAATGAACTCAATTTGGTCTTTTTAAAAAAGCTGCCTGGAGAATTCACAGTTCACAAAAGCAATGCTGAGCGCAACTGTAGCCCCTGTATAATAATAATATCTTTATTATTGACATCCTTCGTGTTATTTTGATATATTAATTAGGATGTTTTATGTTTAAGTTCTATGTTAGTTATAATTTTCAATTGATGATGTTTTATTTAAATTATAGTTGTTATGCTTATGTTACTCTTTACATAGGGTTATCTTAGGTTTTTATATTTGTATTTAATGTTATTGAGGCATTGAATGTTTGCCTTTTTGTTATTTGGAATCCGCCCTGAGTCCCCCAGAGGAGATAGGGTGGAATGTAAATAAAGTTTATTATTATTATTATTATTTATAGCCCGCCCTATCTCCCTGAGGGCAACACTGTTTTCTATGGGTGATCAAGGTGCATTACACACATTGATGTACTTAAATGGTGAGCTTTTACAAAATGACAAACTCAAGAGCTGCTTCATTATTTTTTTTAGTATTTCCAAGTCATGGATGGTTGAATCTGTGGGTGCAGAATCCAGGGCTATGGAGGGTCAACTGTACTATAGAACTCCTTTCCTTCTCTGAACTTTTTAACCTAGGTTAAGTTATCATCACCCTCATCATTTCATTTCATCATTTATTATATTACATTAATATATTTACAGTTTTAATGTAGTCTTTCTTAAATTAGCAAATAAAATGTGTTGGCTCTGTACTAACATTTTAAAAATAGTAATAGAAATTGACAATGTTTATTTATGTTGAGTGGTAAGGCATAGAGCAGGCAACTTGTAGCCCTCCTAGTTTGCTAAGCTTAAACTTCTGTCAGTGTACACTGACTAGAGCTGATCGGAATTGAGATCTAGTATATCTGAAAGGACTTGTACTTGGTGTAAGTTATAAATACTATAGGCATAATGCAGTGTAATATAAATGATCTACTGCAATAAAAGGGGACATGGTTATAAGAAAACAAATAGAGAATATAGCAGTATTTGTGTACCTCTGCAACAGTTCTCCTTTGTATTAAATCAATGCCTGCATCTCAGGCCATTGCTTTGCTTTAGTTTCAGTGGGGCACGTGTCTCTGCTTTAAAAAGCTAATATGGTATTTGATAATTCAACAAGTTAGCAGCTCTTCCTTCTGCATGACCTCTATTAAGTAGTCAACAAGTTTTGAAGTCAGCTCTTGAACTAAAAAAAATGGAAATACACACATAACTTTAAGCAAAATGTATTTCACTTAATATCAGAGAAAGCAGGAAGCGTAAGCCACAATTTTGGATATTTTCACTTTGTTGTCTACCATGGCCTCAAATTAAAACACTACACAGTGCTTGCTCCTTTGTATCCCCCTTTTTTTCAAGAAGTATGCCACCATCAAAACTTTGCTTTCTCTTATAATTAGATGATGGGGGGGGGGGGGAGAAGAAAGGCAATTAACCAAAGTGATAAAAGCTCATTACATCCTGTAAAGACATGTTTCATTTATCATTCCATGCATCTGGTCCACCAATTTAATTCCACATTGCTTAGTAGCTAATTATTGACAAATTATATACAGTTTTAGCAGCTGGAACCTAGTGCTAAGATATACAACGAGCCACCATAAATTAGAAGATACCTTGAAGTTTCTATTTCTAATTTTCCAACAGCAACATTAAATGTCTGTATTCATCCTCCTGCTCTGATTTCCACAACATGGGGTTTGATTTTGGAATTATTATGCACCACTGCAACTGTGCCTCTTCTAGGATGTATATGTTGCCACCACACAGAAAACAGATGTGGATAGAGATGAGAAAGGTTAATCCCAAAGTTTCATCCAACCAGATCTTCATACACCTATCCTATCACCTATTATTTAGCAGCAAAAATCTTGAACCTAGAAAACCACTTTCCAAGGTTATTTGAGCGATTTGAAATGGAGAACAATTAGAGGGCAGAAATCCTCCTTTTAAAAGCTGCAGTCCCCTCTTCTAAAGTGATATGGCTGCTACCCCACTACATATTTCTCCTTGCCTTCTACAGTTCCAATGGCTATTCTGTATATCTCTTCCTCTTACTTGTAGAGTTGGCATAGTATCCCTCCTCCACCAGGCTACCAGCAATCCTAACAGCTCTCATTAACAGAAGTTAAGACAGCCAACTATATAGAACTTAAGTGTCTTTTAGTTTTCCCTTAAATGTGGGAGTTGCTCTTGTCCTTGCATCTCCCAGAAGCAGTTTTCCCTTTTAGTGTCAACCTTCGTTAGGGATGGTCCCATCGGCAATGGGCCTTCTCCTAGAGCTGCTTTAATTCTTCAACTTCTAAACTTGATACAACTGAAGATGGTATGACAAGGAAGCAAATTGGAACCAGTTCAAAAGTTCCATTGCAGGAAATGTTAAGGGTCTGCTGCTAGCATGAAACTTTACTTAAAACCTCTCACCAATGTTGAGCATCCCTTTTATCCAAAATGCTCCAAAATCTGAAATCGCCCACGAGTGTCTGTGATAGTGACACCTTTGTTTTCTGATAGCTCAATGTGAACTCACTTTGTTTTGTGCACAAAAATATTAAAATACTGTGCATATAATTATCTCCGGGCTATATACATATCTGTATCATGTATATGCAAATATTTCAAAATTTGGAAAAAAAATTAAAATATTTTCAGCTCCAAGATTTTTTTTAAAGGGATGCTCAATCTGCAATACACGCTCATTTCCAATTATGGACAACTTTAAAAACAAATTATTTTAAACTATAGGACAGAAATATGCAGTTACGCCACTTCTGCAAAAGAAAATTGTAACCTTTATATTCCATTGATATTAAGGCAGCACACATGGCCATCCACTTCTCCTTACAACAACGCCATGAAGTAAACTAGACTGCATGTTTAACCAAGACAATTTAAGTACCAGTATGTTTACTGATTCTGTGGGGATTCGAATATGATCTCTAAAATCCATGTTGAATTCTTTAAGCACACTACACTTTCAAAAGACCCTTTCCCCCAGAAAGGAATAGCAGAGAAAAAGACTATAACTTATTACTTAAAAATGTTCAGCAGCTATCAATAAAGGGTGTATGTCTTCTAACACATAGTTCAAGAGTACTAAGGAAGGTCACACAGAAGAATTTCCTGTTTTTCTGGATATCTCCCTTTTCTCTGCTTCAGCCATATGTATAAAGCCAGTTGAAACAGGCATTTTTATTTCAATGTTAAAAGTTATTTCAAAATGTTGCTACCATTGTTCATTGTGCAGTTAGAATTACTCAGAACTAATATTTGCATGTGTAAAATAACAAGAGAGAACAAAAATAGCCCGTCATTTAAATGGATTTTTAAAATAAGTTGCAAACTGTTTATTTTAATTATAAAAGTTATATGTTATATGTTTTTAATATAAAGTATTCAGTTTGTGTAGACAGAAACTGCAATTAAAACTGTATTCATTTTCACTCAGGCTTACAATGAAATGCTTTGGCTGGGATCCCAAAACTATTTATCAGTACGCAAGAGAACTCTGAGTATATTTCTTGAACAGCACCTCCTAATGACATAGGGTGTGTTGAGAAGAGCAAACCACAGAATACCTGCTACAATGCAGTCTGAGCCCTGCCACATGCACAATGGAGGACCTTCTTACAGCGGCACCAGAGGCACTCAAAGTGGCCAACCTCTGATCAAAGAAAATTTAGTATAATGCCAAGTTTTTAACTATGTTTGCTTTTTTATATTCTGTTCAGGGCATGGGACGGAGACGGTTCTGATAGCCATCACAGAAAAGCTATGTTGCCAGCTCGACCAGGGCGGGTCGGCGCTGCTTGTGTTATTGGACCTCACAGCAGCGTTTGACACTGTCGATTACGATCTATTGACCCACCGCCTTGCCGGGGCTGGAGTGAGGGTAACAGTACTTAAATGGCTGTCCTCCTTCCTTCAGAACCGGCTTCAGCAAGTGAGGTAGAGCGAGGTTGTCTCCTGGGGCACTCCCCTACTTTGTGGGGTGCCTCAGGAGGCAATCCTCTCCCCTCTATTAATCAACATCTATTTACGACCACTTGCTCGACTGGCGCGTAGCTTTGAGCTGGAGTGCCACCAATATGTGGATGGCACACAACTCATTCTGGGGATGGAGGGCCGGCCCGGATCCATACCCGATAATTTCCATCGTTGCCTTGAAGCCATTACTGGATGGCTGCGAGCCAGTAGGTTGAAGGTGAATCCGGCTAAGACAGAGATCCTGTGGCTGGGTCGTCCAGGTACGGGTGAGGTTCAGCTTCCAACCCTGGACAGCGCGACACTATGTCCGTCGTCAGCTGTTAAGAGCCTTGGTGTCACTCTGGACTCTCAACTGACGATAGAAACACATATTTCCATCGTCAGTAGAGCAGCGTTTTTCCATCTCCGCCAGACAAGGAAGCTGGCCCCCTACCTGTCTCGCCACGACCTAGCTACAGTGGTCCAAGCCACGGTCATCTCAAGACTAGACTACTGTAACGCTCTTTACATTGGCCTTCCTCTGTCCGTGATCCGGAAACTTAAGCTGGTGCAGAACGCTGCAGCTCAGCTGTTTGTAGGCTTACCAACATGCTATCATATCACTCCCATCCTGCGCGAACTGCACTGGCTTCTGGTGGAAATCCAGATCACCTTCAAAGTGTTGGTGTTAACCTTTAAGGCCTTGAATGGTCTGGGGCCAGTGTACCTAAGGGACCACCTCTCCCTATATCGTCCCTCCAGACCACTACGTTCAGAGTCATACAATCTCCTGGAAATCCCAAGTTGCAAGAACTACCACCTGACTGCAACAAGGAGGAGAGCATTCCCCATCATTGCCCCAACACTTTGGAACGCCCTTCCTCCCGAGGTCCGCGTCTTGCCTAGTCTGCTGGCCTTCAGGAAATCCTGTAAGACCCTGTTATTTAAACAGGCATTTGGTTGTTAATCTACAGGCACTATATCGCTGACAATGCAGGTCTGTGTAGCCTGCGTCGTATATAGGCTGTTAATTGAGATAAGTTTTATGGTGTGTATATGCTGTGCTTTTATATACTGTGCTTTTATATGGTATTTTAACTGTGCTATTGTATGTGTATGCTATGCTTTTATATATGTTATTTTAACGGTGTTTTTAATGTTGTTAGTCGCCCCGAGCCGGATGGGAGTGGCGACGAACAAGTCCAAATAAATAAATAAATAAATATATTTCTTCACACACATTATAACTGTATTCTCAATTCGCTTCTGACATGATAAATAAAAAAATGCCATAGGGCAAGCCTATTCTTAAAATTGATGAAGCAATCTGGGGTACAGCATTATGGTTTGCTGTGCAAAAGAAAAGAAATCCTACACTCAAAATAGGTATTTGGATCTCAACCACACTTAACAAGCATATATATTCATTTCAATGAGAGGGGACCCTACTAAACATTCAGATCAAACATTTTAGGAGCATTCTGTGAGCAAGACATTTTCCCACTCCTCCTATTTTAATTGGGAACCACACTTTCTGCCATATGAATGATCACTGTACTATTACTTACTGTGATCTTTTAACAACTCAAATTAGTTCACAAACCAGGAATCTAAACCTGTGTTTGATCAGATTTTGATTTTTTTAATATTCTGGTTTGTAAATAGTAATAAAGCCACTGTCTTCTGAAAACTGGCTTAATGAGATGAACAATGAAACCAGGCATGCAAGAGAACAGAAAACAAAAACAAAAACCAACCAAGGTCATGAGTCTTTACTGGGATGGAATCATGGTTTCTCCATCACCATCACAAAGAATCAAAAGCATCTTGCTCCCACTTTTAACAGCCACACTTTTACATTCTCACCAATAAGGATGAAGCTTAACTTGCTGTGGTTTATTCAAATATATCAAATGGTCTGTAATTCTGATCTGTTAGTTCGGTTACAGTTTCTAACATCTTAATATTCATATAATTATTAATTGCTATGTCATGTACATTGTCATTTGGGAGAGGAAGTTGAATGCTAATCAGAATATATTTAATAATTTGATTTTATGGTAAGATTTAAATATTGCAGCCTGAGTAGAAAAATTAAGGATTATCTACAGTTCAAAAGCAAGGAAGGGAGTGATTTATTTATTCTGAGAAATATGCTTAGGAAATACATGAATGAACGTCTACACGCATCTCCAATTTGTGCATGCACTCTATATAACCTTGAGAACTGTACTTGAGATATTTCTGAGATAAAATTACATTGTTCTATTGCAATTAAAAACTGCACAAATAAAGTCAATTAATTTTAAAATGAAGTATTCTATATAGGTAATCAAATGTATGTTCAGTCTTGTATTTTCAGAAAGTAACATTGACATTGGGGAAAATTTGGCAACATTTAGCTCAGCTAGCTGTATTACATTATTGACAAATTTAACTTAAATCAAAATTGTAAACAGTATACTCACCATAAGGAGCATAACTGTACGTAACACTTTCTGAAAGAAATAGTGAAAATATTGTGTCACTGTCTTTTGTTTGATATTGCTATAAACACTGCATCTGCAAATATAACCTTAAACTTTGCCAAGATGGTATCATCAGTAACAAATCTCAACATAATAAAGAGTTTCAATTTTCAGATGTGGCAATGGAGATAAGGGTGAGAGAAGTATATAAGTGTTCAACGCTCTTGTAATAGAATATGTCTCCCTAGAACGTACCATCTGAACAAGTCCTCAGTCACTTCATTGCAACTAGATTTTCAGAATTCAGTGCCTAAATCCAAAAAGGTGGTTTGTGCAAGGCACCTTCATCGTGCTGTTACATCTTCTACACCAGGGGTGCTCACACTTTTTCAGCATGGGAGCTACCATATGAAGAACCAACTTTAAAAGATCACCTGCAAACCACTCCCTCCTCCCCCCTCCCCCCTCCCTGACCCTCCCTGATGACAGGCAATGCGCCCCTCCTCCCCGCTCCTGATGATATATATATAATGCGCGTTGCCTGTTAGCAGGAGGGGAGGGGGAAGGAGGGAGTGCAAACCACTCCCTCTTTCCCTCCTCCCCGCTCCCTGATGACAGGCAACGCGCATTATATATAATGCGCGTTGCCTTAAGCAGGGAGGGGGGAAGGAGGGAGTGGTTTGCACTTCCTCCTTCCCCCCTCCCCCTGCCTGATGACAGGCAACGCGCATTATATATAATGTGCGTTGCCTGTAAGCAGGGAGGGGGAGGGGAGGGAGGGCAGCCCCCCCCCTTTCTTCCCTGCTTGTAAATAAAGCGGGCCTTCCCTCCACTTGTAAAGCAGGGAACTAAGGATGGGGGCTCGGATGCCCCTCCCTGTCCTCCCTGCTTGTAAATAAAGAGGAGCAACCCTTGTTGTCCCGCTTTATGGGCAGGAACTAAGGATGGGGGCTCCCAAATGCACCCACCCTTCCCTCCCTTTGTAAATCAAGCGGGGCAACCCTTGTTGCCCCGCTTTATTTACAAGCAGGGAACTAAGGATGGGGGCTCGATCGATGCCCCCACCCTTCCCTCCCTGCTTGTAAATAAAGCGGAGCAACCCTTGTTGTCCCGCTTTATTTACAAGCAGGGAACTAAGGATGGGGGCTCGATCGATGCCCCCACCCTTCCCTCCCTGCTTGTAAATAAAGCGGAGCAACCCTTGTTGTCCCGCTTTGTTACAAGCAGGGAACTAAGGATGGGGGCTCGATCAATGCACCCACCCTTCCCTCCCTGCTTGTAAATAAAGCGGAGCAACCCTTGTTGCCCCGCTTTATTTACAAGCAGGGAACTAAGGCTGGGGGCTCCATCAATGCACCCACCCTTCCCTCCCTGCTTGTAAATAAAGCGGAGCAACCCTTGTTGTCCCGCTTTATTTACAAGCAGGGAACTAAGGATGGGGGCTCCATCAATATACCCACCCTTCCCTCCCTGCTTGTAAATAAAGCGGAGCAACCCTTGTTGCCCCGCTTTATTTACAAGCAGGAAGGAAGGGTGGGGCATCGATCAATGCCCCCATCCTTCCTCCCCTGCTTGTAAATAAACCCTTGCTGCTCGCTTTATTCCCAGGGAAGGAGGGAAGCAGGAGGGGGCCCCCACCCTTCCTTCCCCTGCTTATAAATAAAGCATTATAACTCGCATTATTCCCATCCAGGGAAGCAGGAGGGGGTGCGCCTGCCCTCCTCCTCCCTTGGATGGGAATAACGCCAGACAAGGCATCCTCCCTGTCCCTCCCAGCTGACCGGCATCGCTGTGCGATGCTTCTGAACCAGGGAGGGGAGGGAGGGAAGAAGCGCAGAAGCGGCCATTCTCACTGTTGGGACTCATGAGCTCTTAGAGGCGGCCAGGCGGCGCGTGAAGAGGACCAGCTGCGAGGAAACGCAATTGACCGGGTGAGGGCCTGAAGATCACCCGGATGAGGCCTAAAGATCACCCGGTCGATCGCGATCACCGTCCTGAGCACCCCTGTTCTACACCTTCAGAAGCAACCTGTATCACCTCCAGATGTTGCTCAAATCATCCTTGCAACTAGCAGTGCTGACTGGGGCTGGTGGAAATCTTTGGAAGATAAAAAAGCTACATGATGCCTACTCAATTCCCTATTTGTTCAAAAGTGCTCCTCAGAAGGAGTCTTCTGGGGGGAAATGGATTTCTAGTGAGAGGAAGGAGTACGAAAGCCCCATGGACTGGACTTGTGCATGACAAGCACAAGTCCAGTTCAATACTCGGAAAGCTGAGAAACTCCACAGAAGACAGGGCCCAAAGTAACAAGCTGATATATCCTGCTTCATCATGACAAAATTTAGAACCAGTTACAACTTCAATTTTCATAGGAAGAACCTTTACAGTAATTAGTAATCTCACTATCGTTTACATGCACACATACAATTTATAAGCCTTAAATACATGTGCGCTGTATCCATAGCCTGAGCCTGTTTGTGTATTATTTCTTATTTTTATCCTTCTGTTATTTGTTTATATTTGTTCTTGAAACTCAAATAAATCTCTCGGCATTACTTCGCGAACGAAGATTCAGGAAGGACTCATCCCACGTTTTTTACAAGCGCGTTGATGACTAAAGTTGGATGTTGGTGGAGCGCAGCGTGCACAGAACTGGCCTCACCCTTTAAACCAAAGGTTCGTCTGCCGGGGCCTAGCAAGCCTGGACAGTGGCAGCGAGGTCCTCAGGTCGTAGGTTTGGTTAGAGTTTCCTTCTCTTAGATGGTTGACCTTACAGGGTTAAATGAGCACCATCTGCCCGGGTTTGAAATTAAGAGTTTTCCTTCTCTTAGGATGTTTGCCAAAGGGCTAGAGAGCCCATCCTGCCCTTTGACGCTCTTTGTCAGACCCTTCGGTTGTGACCTGTCTGGCGTGGGAGGCCCTAACGGTGACTATTATGCCACCGCCAGCATAGCTCACAACTTCATTAGGGTATGCAAGCCTCTCCCCCACTGCAAGGGGGCGCCAATGGAGAGCATTATACTAATACATCAGTGAAGGAGGGAGCAGAGAAGACAGTAGTTCCATCTTGTCTCCTGCAGCATCAGAGCCCTCCCCCCCCCCAAACGGCCACTCTGGGGCCACAGTGAAGGAGAGAGCAGAGAAGACAGTTCCATCTTGTCTCCTGCGGCATCAGAGATCCTCCTCCAGCAACAATATAATATTATATCAAATAAATACTTTTTTAAAAAATGCTTAAAACAGAGAATTCAAAAAGACCTGTCAAACCTCATGCCAATGTGAAAAATCTCTTCCTGCAATGTCTATGACCATACAATCAAGCCTCTGTTTTAAAACATTTAATGCAGGAAGAATCCATCACATTCAAAAAAAATCTTTCCCCTCTTCAGCAGATGATACTACCCAGAAGAACGTATGCTCATTTGTCAGTAAGGTTCATTTTATTTAGAGACACAATAACACAGTCTGTAAAGAAATCTGAAGTCTAAAAGCCACCTTGGAAATCATTCCAGTCGTAGCCAGATGTAGAAAACATGATAATTCATCTGAAAATAAA
The DNA here is from genome assembly GCA_030556195.1 of Anolis apletophallus. NCBI lineage: Eukaryota > Metazoa > Chordata > Lepidosauria > Squamata > Anolidae > Anolis > Anolis apletophallus. The sequence goes on from JARBWK010000005.1 coordinate 34,487,389, forward strand.
TGCTGGTCTTCTGCCTCTAGCTTCTGCTAACAATCTTAGAATTAATGTTTCAATTCAAATGTTTCTCTAGCAAAAATAGAGAATGTGACAGACATCAAAAGAAGCAACAGCAAAGAAAGAAGTTTTGTATTAAAGCTTGGCCCTAGGTTTTTATAGGCATTTCCAACTATTTGTTCCTATTAACTGTGACACATTAATATCTGCTGGCAAAATGAAGCCAAAAAAGAACATAGCCTCCAATTATATTAAATATTCTGCACTTGCATAAAGGAAGCAATATGCAGAATCTCAAGGTTTTGATTTGAAGCTAATACATCCATACTTCAACTTGCCAGTCCAATACAACAAACAGTCAAGGTAAAATCCACTTCAGGTATATTCAAGCGAGAGAGAGAAAATCTATACAGGAACTTGCTCTTTACTGAGGATTGGTGCCGCAGATCTGTATCTTGTGACCTCATGCTAGAGGAAAGGTACTGCCAGGAACAAACAGCAATACCAGGAGCAAAGTTTTACCGTATTAATTTTGTATAGAACTGCATGCACATAATCAGACTATACTACAGAATTTCCTAATAACAAGTCAAATTAAAATTCAGTCAACAACTGGACATCTTGAAGGAGCTTGCTTACATTTTTACAATGTTCACTGCCAAAGGTGAACTTGGGTAACCACCAAACTTTGTTGGATAGAAATTCCCAACAACACTAGCCAACATTGTTGATGGTAAAGAATTCTGCAACATCTGGAGTACCACATGATTCCCATATTAATCTTTATCTAACAGAAATTTGCAGGGTAAAAAGGGAGGTTTGGTGGAGAACCTCAAGCATACTTGTATCATAGCTATTTACAGTAAAAGTGCTTCCCTTTTTATTGTTCAGCAAGCTGGAAGATTCAGAGAGGAAGCCCTCAAAAGTAACTTTTAGAAACTATACTTATTCACCAACATTTAAAAAATAACAACACAACATTTAAAAAGCCAACCTGAATCAACACAACATGTCAGGTGATTTGGACTTCAACTCCCAGAAATCCCAACCTGAATCATTCTCCAAACAAGTATGACCCCTGTTCTACAAGTATATAAGTCAATCAGGGAGCACTGAGTTAAAGAATGTTCTCTCATACCCTTCATTATGAATAGTATGTATTTAGAGAAAGTATTCCCCTCCGAAAAAGGGGAAAATGTAACTCAGCAAAAACAGAAGATGGTGATAATGAGTTTCAAGCAACAACTTTTTTGCAGTTAATTTCTTTTTCCACCAATGAAGGCAAGATTACATTTAACTGCAACCGAAAAGATGGGCAACTTCATTTCTTTTTCAGTATAACTTTTTAGTTTTTGTTTTTTTATAGATTTTATTAAGTATACAGAAAATTACAAATAGAGTTTAAAAGTTTTCACTCATACATAGCCGCATTACAGCACAATTCAGGTATGATAATCATAAAAGGTATGAAATTTCTCCTCCAAAATGTACTGAGGTCACAACCCCATAAAAATAACTAAAAAGTTTTTTTTAAAAAAGGATTATCATACCTGATTATCATACATTTTAGTTATTTTTATGGGGTTGTGACCTCAGTACATTTTGGAGGAGAAATTTCATGTAGTTTAAGTTTTAGCTTGTGACTTTTAATTCAGAACATTCTGATTTTTTAATAAAGAGTTTACATTTTAGTTAATTTTTTAATATGTAATAATATGTAAGTTACTGTAATTTTTAGAATCAGAAAAGTAAACAGTTGCTTTTTTAATGATAACTACAACGGAAAATCTGGTATCTTAACCACTATCTTTAACCTCAGGTCTCCTCTGCAGATGGAGAGGAAAACATCCCAGAATTAGTGGTATCTTAAGCCCTGCCTTTAACCTTGGGTCTCCTCTGCAGATGGAGAAGAAAACATCCCAGAATCAGTGGTATCTTTAGCCCTAAAGTTAAGAGGGTGGGGCCAGTGGAAGACAGAGAGAATGTATTTAAGGAGATTTTATTTACAGAAAGAAAAAAAATCCTAAAAATGGAAAGATGATTCCAACATTATAAAACTTGGTGGGCTAAGAGTGGTTGATGTGTCCTCCGTGTGTGGCGATTTTCACCCCTCTAGCCCTAAAACTGAGGGGGAGTCTGGGAAGGCCACCATGTTGGCCAACGGTCTGACATTTTTTGTTTTTTTCAGATCCAGAATAAACAAGCTCATTCGGAAAGGCACCCATTTTTAGAAGATGCACTCAAAAACTAAAACAAGGCCTTATGAATGAAACAAATTGAATGTGATAGCGATTCTATACAAATGTACAACACTACTAGATACCCAACACATTTCCACCAAATTGTAATATAATCAAGATTTCAGTTATAATATGGTATTGTGTGTGTTTTGAAAAGGTAACTCTTAAATTAAGAACTGGCATCAGTGTAATCTGACAGATTAGATTTGTACACCACAATACTCAGGAAAATGAGAATCAAAAACATTAGCCCTCATCACCCTGCTGAAATCTACTTCACCAAACTCACTAATAATTTCCTCATAACCAAATCTAAGACTCTTTAGTCCGTGTTATATTGTTCTTGATATTTCTATTACCTTTGATACAAACTGACCACTTTCTCTTACCTAACTCCCTATCTGCCTAGATTTTTTTATTGTCATATATTTGATTTATCTAATCACTCTTTCAACAGCCATAAGGATTATCTGATCTCTCCTCAACAGCCACATGAAGCCACATTGATCTCTTTCTCTACATCTATGAGTCTCTCAAGTATCTGTGCATTGCTCTCTGTTACTGTATTTCATTACATCCCATAGCTTGAAGAATTACCTAAATCCTGATGACAAATCTCTACTCTTCTTCTCCCCAAAATTTCTCCCACTTATTCAATCCTACATCTCTTAATGGCTCAACTGCTATTTATACTTTCAATCACCTCAAACCAATTTATTCTCAAAACCAAACTTCTTACCTTTCCTCGCCCACTGTCATTACCCCATTCACTCTATTTGAAAGGATTGTAGTCACTGTTTGTTCAATATTGATGGCTAGGTCATAGCACAATTATTTATTCCACTATGGAACATTTAAAAAAATAGTAGCTTGTACACATGAATCTAACATGTGCTTTACTTTTTGAACATCTTAAGTAACAATTATAATATTCATAACCAGTATAAAAGTCACTGATATAGTAGTATTTCACAGAGAATCTTTCATAGTAACACTTTCTGAAGATAACATTGTTGCATCTTGGTGTTTTATTCCAGTGAATAGTAAACAGAAAATTATGTCAGTGTTGGAAATGTTGATTTAGTCAAAATAACTACAATGTTTAAGAATATCAATTACAGGATTAGAATACTAACTTAAACACCTGTATTTATGAACAGAGCTGTAGCGGGGGGGGGGGGTGTTAGGGTTCAAAAAATTGGTCACATCCCCATGCTAAATCTATGAGAAGCAAACATTAAATTGATTTAATTAAGTCTACATAAAATATAGATTGAACCATACTATTTTAATTGTTTTGTGTTATGGAACAACTCTTCATGAATTGCTAATTTTTTTAAAAAAAAATTAAAACCAACCAATTTTTTCTGCCTATGGCTCTGTTTATGGATACAGAACTCTGAGCAAATGAAGTAGAATACGAGCATGTTCCAATCAACATAATTTTTAGGAACAAAGATACTTTTCACAAAGTCTTTTTATATCCAGCCAGACCTTCCTTTTCCTTCTCATTCCAGATTCTAGCTCAGGGGTCAGGAACCTATGGCTCGGCAGCCAGATGTGGTTCTTTTCATGATTGCATCTGGCTCTCCAGAGAGGCCCAGGCCTCGGTTTCGGAGCATGCAGTGGGAAGGAGTGACGCAAATGCGCCGCGACTGCTGCTTCCGCGCCGCCATCGCTGCCTCTTCCTCATCCCCCTGCTGCTCTCAGGGCCCTGCACCCTTTTCGCTGAGGATGGCGGAGCCCGACGGCGACGCCTCGTCCTTGTCTTCCTCTTTGTCCTCCACCACGGGCCTCGGGGGAGGTGGCGGAGGCGGACCTGGCCCTGGCGGCCCAGCCTCACTGTACCCGGGGAACCCCAGCTCATCACCCTAATTGTCAGGCAGCTCAAGAGCTGCTGCCTCTTCAATGCCTTCCGGAGGGACTGCCTCGCCGACATCGACACCAAGGTCTGCCTTGGCCCCTCCTCCCCCTTCCTTCCTTTCTCTTCCTTTTTCCCCTCTCTTTTTCTTTCATTCTTTTTCCTCCCTCTCTCCCTACCTTCTTTCCTCCCTCCCTCTTTGTTCCATCCTTCCTCTTCCATTCTTTCCTTCTCTCCTTCCTTTTCCCTCTCTCTCCCCTTCCTTCTGTCCTCCATTCTCTCTCTTCCTTCCTTCCTCGTCCTTCCTTTCTTTCTCCCCTTCACCCTTTCCTTCTCTCCTTCCTTTTCCCTCCCTCCCTCTTCCTTCCTTTCTTTCTCCCCTTCACCCTTTCCTTCTAATTCTCTCCTTCCTTTTCCCTCCCTCTCTCCATTTCCTTCTTTCTTCCATTTTCTCTCTTCCTTCCTCTTCCTTTTTCTCCCCTTCACCCTTTCCTTCTCCTTCTCTCCTTCCTTTTCCCTCCTTCTCTCCCCTTCCTTCTTTCCTCCATTCTCCCTCTTTCTTCCTTCCTTCCTTCCTTCCTCTTCCTTCCTTTCTTTCTCCCCTTCTCTCACCCAACCCCTGTTCTAGCTGAAGGTTTTTGAACAACAGGAAGACACTGAAAGAAAGCTGAAAAAGTATAATTCTATATTTCATCATCAAAATGAAAATCATAAATATGTTCTGGCTGGTGAAAAGAATTTTTTATCCCTGGATGCATTATGCAAGAAGCTTCAGTGGTCTCTTGTGCAAGGTTTACCAAGCCTCATTGCTTTACTCACATTAGCACGATGTTCGTTTTGGATGGAAAGTTTGCCAAAACACACTGAAATATTCTTTTTGGGGAGGTAAGGAAGGTAAGGAACTGAATTGTTATTTCTCCCTCTATGTCAGGTTGTGCAATAGAGCAGATGGTTTGCCTATTTGTCTGGCCTCAACTGGCAATCGATAGAGCCCTTTGCCCCCGGAGGAGGATACAGGAATTGCAGTTTCAAAGGAACCAAAATGGGCGGGAAACTTCAGAGGAGGAGGAGAGGAGTTAGTAAAGCGTTTGAGCGGGAAAGTGTTTGTATTTGGGCAGGAATCTCTTCAGTTCTCTCTTTTTAATATATATTTTAGTTATAAAACTGTCTTGGGGGAGAGGCTTGCATACCCTAATGAAGTTGTGAGCTATGCTGGCGGTGGCATAATAGCCACCGCTTGGGCCTCCCATGCCAGACAGATCACAACCGAAGGGTCTGACAAGGAGCATCAATGGGCAGGATGGGCTCTCTAGCCTTTTGGCAACCATCCTAGGAGAAGGAAAACTCTAATTTCAAACCCGGGCAGATGGTGCTCATTTAACCCTGTAACGTCAACCATCTAAGACAGGGGTGCTCATTAGGTAGCTCGGGAGCTACAAGTTGATCTTCGGCCCTCTTCCAGGTGATCTTCGGGCCTCACCAGCCGGATGGGGCTCTCCTGCCATGCACGTGCACACCCTGTGCGCATGCGCGCTCCTGCTGCTGGCTTCCGCTCTTGCGGTGCTTCTTTCGCCTGCGGGGGATTGCAGGAAGAAGAAAGCATGAGGCGGGGCCTCTGGAGGGAGCGCCCTGCCTCTCTCTCATCCAGAAGCAGCTGTGTAGCCTCCATTGCCAGCGAGACAGGCAGGGTGGAGTGCTCCCTCTGGATGCCCCGCCTTGTGCTTTCTCCTTCCTGCAATGCCCCGCGGGTGGAAGAAGCGCTGCGCGGGCAGAAAACAGCAACAGGAGCACACGCGGCGGCAAGAGCGCGCAGGAGCGCACGGTGGTGCACGGTGGTGGGGGCAGGTAGATCTTTTGGACTTGGTTGCTTTAAGAGTAGCTCGCATGCTGAAAAAGTGTGAGCACCCCTTATCTAAGAGAAGGAAACTCAAACCAAACCTACAACCTGAGGATCTTGCTGCCACCATCCCAGCTTGCTAGGCCCCGGCAGATGAACCTTTGGTTTAAAGGGTGAAGCCAGTACTGTGCACGCTGCGCTCCACCAGAAAAATCCATTGCACAGGCTCGAAGGACACATCCAACCTCCTAATCATCAACGCGAGTGTAGAAAGCATGGGATGAGTCCTTCCTGAATCTTCGTTCGCGAAGTGAAGCCAAGAAGAAGAAGAAGGGATCATGAATATCTTCATGTAAAATAATGGCAATACCATAATGACTACCAAAATATACAAAATATACACAACAAGCTTAACTAGTGTGATCACTGCATTTTAGTACCTTTTTCTATTTTAAAATCACAACTTTTGCCTATGATTTTAATTGAAATTTAATTAAAATGTTTCAATCTGTGTTATCATGGAAGTTTAACTACATAAGAACGGGTTGGTTATCTGTAAGTGTGTTTCTTTGAGTGATGATATGTGAAATTCCCACACACGTGTTTATCTACTCATGCACGGTGCTGTTTGGATCTTTCTAGATCTCTAGAATGAAACATTTTGTCCCCACCCATTCTCCCTATATAGTATGAGTGGTGCAAACCACACTTGACACGGCCACCACAGAGTGACTAGGGTGCAGTCCGCCTGATCCGATATTATCTTTGCCTCAACCGAAAGGTATCGAAAGGAAAAGCATACACCGCGCCTGGGGCCCAGATGAAAAGGAAGGTGTCTTCCAAGCATCCTGGGGTGGCTGCTCAGTGGCGTCTGGCACAGAATAGATTACATTATGCATTCAGAGAAGATGCAAATAAGCCTATGCTGGGTTGGCCCAACAGCCAAAGAGAAGGTGAGCAGATTGGGGTTTCAGGCGCCGTTCGTGCTTTGGAGCTCAAGCTTTGCCGGGGGCATTGGCCAATGTGTTCTGTTCTCCTGCAAGGTGGAGGGCGAGGATGCATATCCCCTAAGGCAGGGGTGCTCAGTTTTTCAGCATGGGAGCTACTGATTAAAAAACCAAGTCCCAAAGATCACCTGCCCAGAAATGTAAAACGTATAACTAGTTTCTTATTTATTTATTTATTTATATTTATTATTCATTTTTATGTACCGCTCCTTCCAGCAGGCTCGGGGCAGTTTACATAAAATGAAGTTATAAAACATCAACATTTCAATTCAATAACAACAATATAAAACAGAGCATAAAAATACATCCAACCACCCCATTTCTCCCACACTGCCATATTACCACACATATTATCAGCCAGAAAGTAAGAAGAGGGGCTTTTGAACTGCAAGGCCATTTAATACTCAGCAAGGTAAACAAAGGGGCATGCAAAAATACATCCAACCACCCCATTTCTCCCACACTGCCATATTACCACACATATTATCAGCCAGAAAGTAAGAAGAGAGGCTTTTGAACTGCAAGGCCATTTAATACTCAGCAAGGTAAACAAAGGGGCATGCAAAATACATCCAACCACCCCATTTCTCCCACATTTCCATATTCCCCAACATATATTTCTCAAGGAACAAAGCAAGCAGAGAGGCTTTGGAGCTAAAAGGCCATTTTTAAACATTAAAAATAAACAAAGAGACATGCCACAGAACAGTCAAGCACCCACCCCAAAGTAAAAAGACCGGCCTTTGAGATGCAGTAAGGAAATGACCCCAAAGCGTCCTTCTTCTCCGTCGTTGCTCCTATTTCCACGCCGCCAGCATGCATGCCGCCTCCAAGATCTCACGAAAAGTCCGAAAGGCCGATGGGCGCTTCTGCGCAAGGAGGACCCTCCAGGCCTGGGACGATGCATGGCTGGGGCCAGCCATGCATCGCGTCACCCAGGCCCGCCCCCTTTGGTCTCCTACGACTCTGAGTGGCTGGAGAAGGACACAGGGAGGAGGAATCCAAAAGAGGGGACCCATTCTCCCTCTTGGACTCTGGAGCTTTTGGAGGCGGCGTGCGAGCAGGGAGCGGGGAGGAGCAACGACGGAGGACTTTTTTGCAGCGTGCAGGGGCGCGTGAAGAGGACCAACAGCAAAAAAAACCTGGTCAGGGGCCTGAAGATCACCAGAATGAGGCCCAAAGATCACCCTGGTGATCACGATCACCGTTCTGAGCACCCCTGCCCTAAGGAATGTACCAGTGCCATAAGCACATAGCCAGATGGAGGAGCTTGTGTAAGTGTGTTCTTGTTTGTCTATATAGTATTTTACTGTGGTGTTGTCTTTGAGGAGCTGCACCACTATTTGTTGCATGGGACTTCAAAGTCTCACAGTGCTTTTTCTACCCCAGAAGCTCCAAAAAGTTAATGTGATGGTGGCGGTCTGCTGGCGACCACTGCCCCTGCACCATGAGGTCATCTATGTAAGTGCCCCAGCCTTCTAGAGAGGTGTCTTCCATTAGGCAGTAGGACTGGCATGTTTGTCTGAAAGGTACTCCTGATTTAACATTGGACCATTCTGTCCACCACTTGAGGGAGCAGAGGCCTTCAAAGGGGGCTATAGTAGAGTCCTTGAGCCATTTGTGAACAGGGGCTGAAGGAGCCGAGGGGGCAACTCTGCAGGGGTTGCATTCTGAGGCATACAAACCTATTCACGGATGTCATGGAGGCCCCACCCATGGCTACTTATACTATATGGAGAGAATGCAGCACACATGCGCAGACAAACCCATGTGTGCAATTTCAGACACCATGAAGAAGAACCATGTTAATACAGCCCAACCATACTATAAGCTTGCCTTGCAATTGAAATCTTCAGTGGATCTTATCACACTGCTAAATTGGGGGTACACAACATGGAGGGGGGAGTCTGTAGCAACATTTATTTATTTATTTATTTCTTCGGTTTTATATTCCGCTCCTCCCTGCAGGCTCGGGGCGGATCACAATTGCAAGCATATAATAAAACATACAGTAAAAACACATAGTAAAAACATGGTACATAACCAAGGTGGAACGGGTCTACAATTCTTTAACTGAGGCAGGGCGAGGCAATCACGTTTGGGTTTAGCCAAACGCTAGCCTGAAAAAAGCCGTCTTACATTCCCTTCGGAAGGGAAGGAGTTCAGGGATCGCTCGAATGTGCTCAGGGAGCGAATTCCAGAGTACTGGAGCCGCAGCAGAGAAAGCTCTCTGTCTAGTGCTGGACAGATGGCAGGAGCGAGACGATGGAACCACCAACAAATTTTGCTCTTCCGAGCGCAGTGATCTCGAGGGACAGGCCCCAAACCGTGCAAGGCCTTAAAGGTTAAAACCAGCACCTTGAAGGCAATCCGGTACTCGATGGGAAGCCAGTGCAGTTGCCGGAGGATGGGAGTGATGTGCTCCCTCACTGGTGCTCCCACCAGCAAGCGAGCAGCGGCATTCTGCACCAGCTTGAGTTTCCGGATTGTCGACAAGGGAAGGCCAACGTAGAGGGCGTTACAGTAGTCCAGTCTCGAGATGACCTTCGCTTGGATCACCGTGGCCAGGTCATCCCTGGACAGGTAGGGGGCCAGTCGCCTAGCCTGTCGTAGGTGGAAAAACGACACCTTGCTGACCATGGAGACCTGGGCCTCCATGGTCAGCAAGGAGTCCAGTTTTACACCCAAGCTCTTAACCAAGGGTGACGGGCTAAGTTGCTCGCCATCCAGGGTAGGCAACCGGCACTCATCCAGCCCAGGGCTTACCAGGCCACAAGATTTCCGTCTTCGACGGATTCACCTTCAGCCGGCTGGCGCGCAGCCATCCAGTCACGGCTTCAAGGCATTGATGGAAACAATCGGTGCGGTATCCGGCCTGCCGTCCATTCTCAGCAGAAGCTGGGTGTCATCAGCGTACTGATAACACTCCAGACCAAAGTCGCGGGCCAGCTGGCCCAGGGGCGCATGTAGATGTTGAATAATAAGGGCGAGAGGATGGCCCCCTGGGGGACCCCACAACTTAATGGGAGCCTCCCAGAGACCTCCTCTCCCCTCTCCACACGCTGTCCCCGATCCTGAAGAAAGGAGGCCACCCATTTAAGGGCAGTCCCCCTGACTCCAGTCACGGCTAGGCGGTGGGCTAACAATGCATGGTCTACGGTATCAAACGCTGCTGTCAGATCTAACAAGACAAGCAGGGCTGATCCGCCCTGGTCCAGCTGGCGGCGAAGTTGGTCTGTAATGGCGACAAGCACGGTCTCCGTCCCCTGCCCAATACGGAAGCTGTACTGGAAGGGATCGAGTCCAGCTTTGACGTCTAAGAACCGCTGCAGCTGATCCGCTGCTGCCCTCTCAATTACCTTGCCTAAAAAGGCAAATTAGACACAGGTCAGTAATTGGAGGGAGCCGAAAGGTCTAAATTCGGCTTCTTCAGCAGCGGTCTTACCATTGCCTCTTTCAAACCCCCTGGGAACACTCCTTGCTCAAGGGAGCTGTTGATAATCTTTTTCAAATGTGATAAGGGGAAGCCATGCTCAAAGAAAGTCATGCTGGATCCACTTTAGTTTAGCTTCCAACAGTTACATTCCAAGATTAGTCTATACTATTAATGTAGATCAGGGTGCTCATTATGGTGATCGGGAGCACCTAGGTGATCTTTGGCCTTCTTTCAGGTGATATTTGGGCCTCACCAGCCGGATGGTGCGCTCCTGCCATGCGCGCGCACGTGCGCTCCTGCCATGCGCGCGCATGCGCGCTCCCGCCGCCACCTTTGCAGGGCTTCTTTTGCCAAAATGAGGCTTTAGTGCACGGGCCCTGGTGCTCGTCTTGCCACGCACGGTGTGGAGACATGACCGCCCATTGTTTGCTGCTGGGGGGAGGGCGGGAGCAAGGCAAAGGCACGCGCACGGATAGGATGCAAGGCTGTGGGAGGGATGGAGGGAATGTGTGTGTGTGAGAGAGAGAGAGCCAAGGAGAGAAGAAAGAAAACCGGAGAACGTTTTCGGATCCTTTTGGCAGGTAGGCAGGCAGGCGCTGGAAGGAGAGAGGGAAATAAAAAAGGGGCGAAGGAGGCCGGGCAAAGTGGGGCAAAGCCAAGCACGCCCCGCCGCAAACCCTGCTGCTGCCCTCTGGACTCCCATTCCAAGCCGAGACCTGGGCGAGCGAGCTGTGTGGGGCTGCTTTCTTTCCTTGGTTGGGGGCGAGGAGGGAGGGCTCCGCCGTGTTCCTGGGGCTGAACCCGAAGAGAGGGGGGCTGCGGGGATGGAGACTCCACTTGCTGCTGCTGCTTGTGCCCTTGCCGCCTTTCTTCACCTCGCCCTCCCTCGCCCTCGAAGGAGAAAGGCGGCGAGGGCCCACAGGGGAGAGAGACAGACAGACAGACAGAGACAGACAGACAGAGGGTGGCTCTCCAGAGCCGGCTAGGAAGAGCCACCCCCTCTCTCTCTCTCTCTCTCCCCTGTGGGCATGGACTGCCACCAGTGGGAGGGGTCCTCCTTCCTGCCAGCCGTCCACTTGGGCGTCCTTTCTGAGTGACACCCTCGAAAGGAAGGGCGCCCCCCCTGCACCTGTCACTTTGGGGAAGCCCCTCTTCCACTCTTCCTTCTCCTGCCCAGGTAAGGAAGCCTCGAGGGAGGAGGGAGGGGAGGCTGCCATGGGGAGGCTCCAGCCTCACGTGGGTCCCTCTCTCTGTTGAGTTTCCCGGCCCAGGCAGCAGCCAGGTGGCCCCTCTTCCCAGCCCTGCGCCTTCCGAGCCGCCGCCGAAGCCATATCTGGCCGGAGCGCTGGTGGGTGCGCCTATAAATACCCTCCTGCTGCGTGCGTGGGAGGGGCCTGCTGTGTACGCAAGAAGCAGGATGGGATGGGGACTTCCTGCTTCGCGAAAGCACGCAGCAGGAAGGAGGAAGGCAACGAAGACATTAAGAGAGAGCGCGCGCAGGCAAGGAGGATCCCGTTCCCGGACGGAAGGCTGCAGTAGGAGCATGCGCACATGCATGTGCGTGCACGCTCACATACACAACAGGTGATCTTTTCAACTTGATTGTTCATATAGTAGCTCGCATGATGAAAAAGTGAGGGCACCCCTGATGTAGATGATCCAAACCAAAGAGTTGAGTATTGTGAGTGGTAGGTAAGGGTGACTGGGACATTTGTTGTTTTTTTATGGTTCGTTGCACACAAACTTTGTTTCATGCACAAAAGTATTAAAACTAATGTATACAGAAATGTCTTCAGACTATCAGCCTATATTTACATGAGTCATAAATGGATTCATGTTTAGACTTGGGCCCCACCACCAAGATCACTTAATATGTATATGCAAGTATTCAAAAATCCAAAAACAATGAAATATATAACACTTCTTGTCCCAAATATTTATGATAAGGGGCATACCAACTGTATCCTCCTTCCACCCTAATAATATGTAAAACTCAGCACAGTCCAAGCCAACAGTTTTGTGTTTGTTTTGTTTTTTAAATCACACACACAAAACAATGTTGCCTCACTGCTCCCAGAAAGTAAGTTATCACCAGTAACAAATGTTGCTTTAACATATCACTTCCATTTCTCTCATCAGGAAATCTTTGGTTCAAGAAGAAAGAAGTACATTGCTGTGACACTACCTTATTGAAATACTGAGCAGACGACTATCAAAAATATCCAGTATGAATCCATCTGAGCTTTTCTATGGTTAATTTTTCATTCAAAGTGTTTGCTTGTCTTTTATATTCTGTGGATAGAACTGTTTTTAAATCTTCAGCATTGCCAAAAACCCTTCAGGGAGGAATGTCTGCTCAGAAACAGAGTACATGCAATGCATGCCAAAAGTTCAAGGTTCAAATAGTGGTATCTCCCTTCGAAGAAGGATTAAACAGAAAGTGATGAGAAGGGCCTCTCATTTTTTTGGAGATTGGAGAGCTACTGCCATTTAAAACAGACATGAGCAAACGGTATGTGGAAGTTTCCCATGTTCTTCAAGATCTCTCTCACTGAAAAGATGCCAATAAGATATTCCCCCACCAAAAAAAATCCTTGAATTTTTTTCTTGCCATGTAATATTTCTCATTCTTGTATCAAATTATATTTGCTTACTGAAAGTGGTTGCACTGAAATTGGCAAAATTGAAATAGCAGCTTCATGGACTAATTTTCCCAAAATGAAATGTGCTTGGTTGCATAGTAAATCAACGGATTCTGCTTTGCCACTCTCAATACTGCTGTGCTAGATAATCAAGCAAGTCATTTTATGCAACAAAAAAATGTGACTACCAAGCATGACACTTAACATTACTAGTCTGAGAAATACTTGTGTGAGTGAACAACTTATTTTGAGCTTCCACTGCTTTCATATACTCAAGTCATGTCCCCCTTTATCTAAAATGCTTGAGATGAGAAACTTCTTGGATTTTTTTCTTTTAGGATTTTGTTTCCATATATGCACATGATGAGGACAACTTGGAAATAGGAACTGAGTTTAAGCAGGGAGATTACTTATACGCATTTATCTACATAGCCTGAAAGTAATTTTATCCACAATATTTTAATAATGTTGCACATGAAAGACAGTTTATATACACCAAACCATCGGAGAGCAAAGGTGCCATTATCTAGATTCTAAGGCACCCATGTTAGAGTATTTCAGAATACCAGATAATGAAGGATCAACTTGTTTAATATTCTACTTCATTGGGTAATGTATTTGCCAAAAAGAATGCTGGAGCCTAGTATGAAAAAACTTACGCGAGGCTGAAAATATCAAGTACAACAGGATAAGTTCAATTTATATTATACTAGCTGCCGTTTCTATGGCTTACTCATTTACGCCATGAAGTTTTATTTAAAATTAGAGAAAAAATGATGATTGTGAAAATAAATCTGTAGAACTAGAAATTTCAGGAGATACAATCTATTTCTACATTATTAGATTTGAAGTAGAATAATTCGCTTCCAAGCGAAATACGATCAATCCCATCCCTCCTAGCTTTCAGGAAGAAAGTAAAATCGTGGTTGTGGGACAAGGCCTTCGCACAGTAACTGCAGCACTTTATTTGGAATGGACTGTTTTAACGACGGACATGAAACATGGCTTCCGTCATTGATTGATTATTTGAATGTGCATTGTAAAGATAGAATTTTAAATGAACTGGATAGCTAATGTTTTAATGTTGATGTTTTAATCTTGGTGTATTAGTGTTTTATATTGTGTATTGTTGCCGGCATCTAATTGTGCCTTGTAAGCCACCCAGATGCTTCCCCCCCGGGGGGGGGGGGGGTTTGAGAAGGGCGGGTTAGAAATACAGTAAATAATAATATTTCAAAGAGTTAATTCAGTAGAATTAATTATCCTGGGTACTGACTGTAAGAGTATAATCATAGATTTTTTTCTTACTTCCACTATTAAGGAGATAGTAATAGCATATTCTTAAATATGTCATTTTTACCATACGGAAGAAAAGCCTTTAAACTCTTGACCCTAGGTTGATATTGCCATGTATAATGCATTACATACAGCTGCTGAAGTCAAACATGCCTTTCTAGTCCTGTGGTTTATGAAAAGTAGTACATAGTGAGCTAAATTGCATGACAGCTGATATATATCAAGAGTAACAGGAGCTGTACTCATTTTCACATTTTTAAGCAAATTCTGAAAGTTTTGTATATGCACACATGTTCAGCATATGTGCCCGAGCTTTGAACATTTTGTTCTGTAGTGCATTGGTTCTCATTAACACAAGGGTCCAAAGTATAAAACTTTAATGAGCTTCATACATCAAACTTGTGCATGGCATTACCCTTAGGTAACAGGACACATAAAATTTAGTATCCCTAAAAGAATATGGTAGGTTCAAAGCTTTTCAATATATCTGGCTTTGGAAGCCTCTTTTTAAATGGTTCTTCAAAATGTCCACACAAAAAAGTTTTGAGAGGTCCTTTTGGTGGCCCTGTTCAGAAGAGTGAAAAAAAACCTGAAGCTTAAGTAAGGGTTTTAATACACAAATCACTTGAATAACACATAAATTAAAATCTAGTTCTTAGTGTATACACATTAATTTTAATGTATGGTTAAATTTGTTAACTGAGTTGTAAGTTAGGCCTCTATGCTTTGAGCTTTATTTTCACCCTGCACTGTTTGGGGGTTAGCTGTTTCCTGTTACCGTGGTAATTCAATACATTAATATGCAGATCACACCAACTTGCAGCAAGGTAGCAGAAGGCTCTAGGTGACTTGTGTAGATAAACACAATCGTGATTCTAGACTAGTGTGTTAAAATGCAGCTCATGAATCAACACGGTGTTGCTCCTTCTAACAGAAAGCAGTAAGTGTTCATGCAAATGCCAAAAGACTGCTCCCTAAAATTATTTTTGTTTAAGAAGGTACATTATGATCCATTGTGCTTGAAGAGCAAACATGAAGGCATCAATGTGTCAAAAACCAGTGTTTTCTAAGGACAATATGTATAGAGACTATTATACACAGAATCATTTCAGCTACAATGTGACTATATCAGGCCATATAAATGAATTGTGAAAATAAGGAGGAAAGAGGGTCCATGGGAGAAGAGCTGTTAATTCCTAGCCCCTGTTGAACCGCTCTAGTGCCTTCCTCCCTCCTTTGGATTTTATTTTCCTTTTCCAGAAAAGAAATCTGCCAGTGATTTCAATGGAACGGAAAATAACTATGACTCCAGTATGAGAATATCTCTTATGTTGGATGCATGCTGGAAAAACAGGATTGCTTTGCACCTCACTGTTCCACCATCTCCCTGATATGATCTCAGTTTACGCACTTTCACACCCACCCCCATCAGATCATCAATGCTAATGGGCACATAGACAGCAAGAGAGGCTTCTATGAATGGAACTTTTTTTCCTGCCTACAGACTAAACCCCCTGCAAATTCGCACCATTCAATGGCTCCTCCACCACCCCCTCTGAGATTTAAATCTACTTGCTAAATTACCTTGCTTAATTTAAAATTCTGTTGTTTAACCTAATACGTGTTAGCATTTGACACCGCACTATATACGAGCCTGAGAACTCTGCATTTTTATGATTGGGTTTCCAATGGTTCTTCTTTGAAGCTAAAATTAGAACGGACAAGAAATTCTTGGGATGCATGAGGCAGTATTTGAAGCGCTAATATTTAGCATTAAAAACATCTGAGTTATGAAAGTTACTAAGCCCAGCCGAGATACATTTGCCTCTTTCATTATAATATAGCAGCAACCACAGAAGCATCTCCCAGTTGCTGTATTGTCCTTTCTCCTTAGACTTGTAGTCCTGATTGACTGAAACAAGGTTTACCTGTAAGCACATTATGGTTAAAGATCTCAGATAGTAAACTCTCATATAACGGTTACCGCTACCTATGTGATACACTGCCAAGGTTCACCAAACCAATGAAGGAGAAAGTCAAGGCCAACATATGGCTCAATCTTTAATATCAGCCAGAAAAAATAGCTTATCAAGCCAAATGAGGCTTTCGAATAATACACAACTAACTCCCATAAGGCCTTAGCTGTTCCAAAGACTAAAAGGTTGCTTCTTTATGATATAATGTGGTAGAACTTACTTTTCAATTATGCAACAGTTGCTTCTTTCACCCCTCTCCTTTTTAAATGGGTAAAATCCTTCATTAGGTTTCTAACCTTATGGCATGTATAATTTGAAAGTCTGTGGTGCTATATGACATGGAATTTCCTACTCAAAGAAAGTCGTTCACATTTCACCAGGAGTAATAAAACATGAGTCCGCCTAATGTTCCTATTTGGTTCCTGCTCCAACTATGCAATATAAAGAACACAAATACAATAGTAAACATATTCCAGTATCTGTGCATATTTTCACACATTGCTGTTCAAAGATGAGCAGGAAACTCTTTAAGACCCTGGACCATAACAGCTTCTGAAAAAAATAAGTCAGCAAGTTTTTTATACTGTTCTTGATTAGGAGAGGTAATGGATATTTGCTGTTTTTGTCTCTCTTCTAGGACTAATTGTACCAAATTAATTGATGGGATTTCTTGTTGGAAGTGTTGTTAATATAGTATTTCTACCAAAAGACCACTTTTGTTTCCAAAAATATCAATGGTTTTTTGTTGGACTCTTCTACTACAAATCTATCTAATCTTCACCAAACGTAACCTACATTAGAGAGAAAGAAACACGCATGGTCTTAACACGAAACAAAGATCCCAATGTATTAAACACCCTGGACAAAATGTCAGCTCAGTGCAAACTGAGATTCAGAAATAATGCTCAATGACCAAAGTTGCAATGCCATGCATGGTCATCTTGCATATAAGACTTGGAGGCAGTCTGAGTAAGAAACTGGTTTTTCCCCACTTAGTGAGGTCTCTTTCAACATATACCGATTTTCATGTTGGATAAGACTTGCTACTAGCCATAACGGCTATACATTATCTCCAATATCAGGGGGAATCTCAAGTGCTGGGGGAAATGAGTAGAAGAACATTGTTACATTCGTGTCTATAGATATCTGTAACATATGCTTAGAATTGGGGGTATAGAGTATGTGCCCTGTATTCAATGACATCACTGTGTTAATGGGAGGTCCGCTGACTTAGCCATTACGTTTTTTCAAGAATTAGAGCATGGGAGAGATCCAATACATTTTTGTTGTGAAAGTAGTTGTACATCTGCTTGTACAACAGTTTGCAATGCTGTAAACCTATGTTACTTCACAATTCAGATTTTCACTTCAGTAGGTTTAGCTCAGAGATTAGAAGCAAAGATTTTGCATTCAGAATAAACTGTGGATAATGAGTTTCCGCATGTTTTCATTAATGAAATTACTTTGCATATGTAATTAAAAACGTATAATACATGTATTAGTCTTTAAAGGGCAATAGGAGTCTTCTTTTAAAAAATATTGAATATCCACTGCATGGTTATGATTTCCAGAAGAAATACCAGGAAGTTGTTCTAAATTTTAACAGTGAAAAAATGTTAAGCTCCAGAAAATGTGGATGAGATCATGCTTCTGATGCCAAAAAAAGCTTATGAACCCCAGATTTTCATAGTTAGTGTTAAACAGTTATTTTAACTTCAATAGAATGACAAACTCTTCCAGTTTCCAAAAGGATCTTTACAAAGTCCTTATTGTGATTTCAAGACGGAAGCAAAAACTGTTTTTAAAAAATCAGAAAGGATATGACCAGAAGCCATTACAAGAAATATTTAACAGAATGTTTTTGCTTACTTATTTGCTGAACTTCTAAGCAGGATTTTGCCATTCTGTAGCAAGAGAGATAAGTATGTATGAAGAATTATGATTTGCTGTACTTTTAAAAGCATCTCCTAATCCTTCTCTTTTTAAAATAGCCACAACATTGGTAAATATAGCTCAGAAATTAGCCACTGCAGAGCCTAGTGTTGCACAATACAATATTTTCCAGCACCAAGTATTGTGAGTCACAATATGATGGCATTTGATTAAAATATGGATGGAGAGAAGGGTGGTTTTTCACATCCACAGCCCATACAGAGAGAGAGACAGACAGACAGACAGACACGGGGGGGGGGGAGGCAGATTCAGCAATCCACAAGAATGCTCAAGGAATACCTCATGGCACTGTTAAAGCCTTTTGATGTTGGGCTACAGCCAAAAATGAAAACAAAATCTAGCACACAGATGTACACACATATGCATGGATGCGGATAGAAATAGGTATTTCAAGGTCATTTTCTACAAATATGCAAGAGCTAGCCAAAAATGGCACAATAAATGAGGTGTTAAGTAAATGAGATGACAGGTAGTTCACACACTATTTTAGACAGGTTTGAAATGTTCTCAGTACATAATGGCTGGCATCCCATTATTTAGCAGACCCAGTCAATTGTTATTTGTCACCAATAAGTAAATCTGTTTCAATGACTCTAATCAAAAAATAATGTAGAGTACCATATTAGTTATAAATCATCTCAAACTTTATGAAGAATGTTTTCACATCAGCTGTGACAGTTTCAATGGATCCTTCCTCAAAAAAGATACTGACTTATTAATAAAAGGGTGTTGTTTCAAAGTTACTTTCCACAATAACTTATTAATGCAGGAGAGTAGTTATTTCCAATTTAATGTTTGAACAGTATACATAAACTGAATATATACAAATACTCCACCTTAAAATTGGTGTGTATTATGTTTGGCTGTATCAAAATATGTACATTCACAATAAATCCGAGTATTTCCTGACATAAAAATGGTCAAATGGAATAAAACGGTGCTAGACAAAAGATGGGGAATGGGGAGAATCAGACTATACAATAGCTGTTACAGTGGAACAGTGATTAGAATAAACAGAGGCTACTGAGTATCATTATGAATGCATTTTGCTTTCGCTGCTTCAAGGGACCTACCACACAAGAGGGAAGGGAATTCGCTATTAATCATATTAAAATCATTGTTCCCTCAATAATGTCGGCTAGGCCATCACATAATTCTTTCTACCTCCTTGATTCACAAATGAATCTGAAGCTTTTTTTTAAAGGCCAAAAATAGTTTGTAGTCATAAATCTAACATACATTTTGAACATATTAAGCAACAGTTATGCAATTATTATACCAGTGAAAAAATGTCACTGACATAGTAATATTTCAGAGGGATTATTTCATATCAGCACTTTCTGAAACATACTAGGTTCCAGGTTGTTTCGTCTCTTTTAGTGGATGATAAAGAGATACATCAGTGACAAAAATATTGATTTCATTAAAAATTCCTAAGATGTTCAGCACACCAATAACATGATTAGAATACTAACTTAAACACCTGAATTTATGGTAGGCAGCTAACTGATATAGTGAAATATATAATAAGGGATAGATATTTTCAAGAAACTGAATTATTACTTTTGAACATCTATCAATGCCACATTTGGAGTACTGTGTACAATTCTGGTTTCCGCAACTTAAGAAGGATATAACTGAACTGGAAAAGGTACAAAGAAGGGCAACAAAAATGATCCAAGGGATGGAGCAGCTCCCTTATGAAACCAGGTTGCAACGCCTTGGTCTTTTCAGCCTTGAAAGACGGCGTTTAAGAGGTGACTTGATCGAAGTGTATAAAATCATGCATGGGATAGAAAAGGTGAATAAAGAAAAAATATTTTCTCTGTCACCCAACACTAGGACTAGGGGGCACTCCCTAAAGCTCCAAGGTAGGAGTTTAGGACTAATAAAGGGAAATATTTCTTCACCCAGAGGGTCATTGGGTTATGGAACTCACTTCCAGAGGAGGTTGTGACAGCGGTCAGCCTGGACAGCTTCAAGGCAGGATTAGACAGATTCATGGATACCAAGGGAATCAGTAGCTACTGAAATGGACATCCAAGTGCCACCTCTGTGTTGATGGAGGCAGGCAGGATTTTCCCCGGGTACTGGTTGTGGGGGTCGGGAGCAGGTGAGGGTTTTGCCCTCCTTTCTGCTAGAGATCCCCGTGTACAACTAGTGGGCCACTGTGTGACACAGAATGCTGGACTAGATGGGCTGAGGCCCGATTCAGCATGGCTCTTCTTATGTTCTTATGTTCTTATGTTAGGCAATCTATTTTAATCTATTTTATTTCAAAGTCACATAAATATTTTTATTGCAAAACTGCTATCATGCACATCCGCAAAAGAAACATGGAATTCAAATTATTTGCATTTAAGATAAATTTTCTCCATTGATTTGGTTGTAATGTGATTGAAAATGTGAAGTTTTTCCTAACATGAAAACCTGTGTGTGAAAGTTTAAGCATAAAGTCAGTTCTCTATATCCACATCTTTTTAAGCACTGATATAACCATTCACAGCTTGAAAATATTGTTTTAAGAATCCAAAAAGCAAACCTTGATTTTGTTGTTTTAATTGAGGGATACCATTTTACTATGCAATGCTATATAGTGGGATATAAGCATCCATGAAATTTGTTGTCTATGGGATCCTGAAACCAAACACCAGCTAATACTATGGATCTACTGTACTGTCATGTTTATATACTTCACCCACCTTTGTAAGTATATAAAGCACATGAAGGGATATGTTCTCTTTATTAGTTACAGGCTTGATTGAGTTTTAGTGCAGACATTTAAAGCATCTAAGCATGCACCTTCAAGTCTCCTATAAAATGATGGCAACTCCACACATTTCATGGAAAGCCTCTACAATCTTTCAAGAAGTTTGCCATCACTTATTTCCTAAATTAAGAGGCAAATATCAGTCACTTAAAATGGTCCGTGTTTCTAACTGCCATCATCAAGATACGTTTATAGTTTCTGCACACAACAGGAGTCATCATACAAGGAGGAGGAGACATACTTATTTCCTGGCTGGAATGTGTTTTGTTTTTTAATTGCTGATGTTGCTAAGTAAGGAAGGGGGGGAGCCAACTTTGCTGTAACAGGAACATGCAAGCTACTTGCTTGTGCTTGTTCTTTCCTCTCTCCCCCACCCCCGCCTCCAAAAGGTTGCACGAAGAGCACATGATCACGCAGAATAAATACAGGAAAGAAGGCAAAAAAACCCCACCCTCTTTCTCTGCAAGCAGTGGTAGGCCTTCCAGAGAACTGCGATGGAGTCAAAAGTTCACAGCGGTTTCAATTTCACCTTTTAGCAACCAATCAGGAAACAGCGAATGTAGAGAGAACATCCAAATGAACAGTTAACTCACTCAGTACCAGAATTCACAAGGACAAGCGTAATTTTCCAGTTTTAAAGCTCTCATTGTAGTTCCTGTTTTCTTCTGAGGAATCATACAGAGACCACTTATTTGGCATATGTTTGCATACTGCAGATTTGCTTAACAATAATAATTGTTTACTCTAAACAGATGTACACTGCAATTCCTACCTATCTAGTTCTGAAATAACATTAAGGTATAGCAGTAACACATGATATTTTTATCACAGCCAATTAAAACCGGCTTTTGCTTTTAAAAGCCATTTTCAGGAACAATTCTGCGAAATATTCCAACCTGCATTTACTTGCAAACATTTCTAAATTTTTGGGTAGAGGAATATGGGCATTTGCTCCTATCTTTTTTATTCAAAACCTATAAAGAGAAATTATGCGAAACCCAATCCTAGCTTTTCAACTGATCCTAAAAAAGGATTGGTATTGTTTACTGTAACACACTATGTGGGGCTGCTTCTGAAGAGTGCTAGGAAACTTCAGCTGGTCCAAAGAGCTGCAGCCAAGTTGCTCACTGGGGCTACAGAGTGCGGACAACCCCCCTGTTGAAGCTGCTCCAGGCAAAATTTAAAGTGCTGGTTATGACCTTTAAAAGGGGTTGCTAATAAATAGCAACAGACAAAGTCAATATCAAAATTCTCTTATTATAACAATACATTCCGTCGTTCAACACATTAGATTATAGGCAAAAGTTCAGCATAGTTCAGCACATAGAGGTCAACACAAATAGTACAGCACATAGAGATATAGGGCGTTCTATACAATAAGCAGTTCGCACAACTATGATTCGCACCAACACAATATTAGAGTCAGGATAATTATTCCACTTATATCATGAATCATAGGTATATCAACACGCTGGGGTTCCGACTCAAATGTTCAAGACTTTCAATGAATAAACCCTGTTTCTTGAGTGATATCACACGGTGTTGCCCACTGTTTTTGCTGGTATGACCTTTAAAACTCTAAACAGTTCATATCTAGGCTATTTGGCCAACCTCATCCCCTAGTACAAACCTGCCCAGGCCCTGAGATCTTCAGGAGAGGCCCTTCTCTCAGTCCCACCTCCATCTCAAGCTCAATTGGTGGTAATGACAAAGAGGGCCTTCTCGGTGGCTTCCCCTTGACTCTGGAACTCAGCCTTTATTCAATCCAGCACTGATTCAACACTTCCACTACTCTCCTGAATTAGTTAAAAAAAACACCATCTTCAAACCTCCTGAATGACCTAAGAGATTGCACCTTAAAACTTTACAACGCGACAGTCACTGGCCAGAGCAAGTTCTTAGGTAGCCTTACTCAGGCAGAAGAGGACCCTGCCCACAAACCCAGTAACAAAAAATACCTGTGACAAGCTCCCATCTTCCATTGCTCATATCCATTTTGTTGCTTAGAGACTTCACAAGGCAAACAAATCATGACTAAACGTCAAAACTCCAAAAAAACAATGAAATAAAATAAAATCCATAGAGTTACTTGTCTGCCACTTTAAAAAAAATAATAATTTGCCAACCTGTATGGTTGGTTCCAAGACTTTCCATGTCCCAATCTGCCCAGTCAGAAAATGTTAAGATAAAAATTAATTCTCCTTGAATAGATATACTACTTCTAGACGTCTCAGTGGCTTTCAGTACCATCAACCATGGCATCCTTCTGGACCAGGGCTGTCCAACTGGCGGCCCTGGGGCCATATACGGCCCCCAGCCCCTTCCCTCCGGCCCCCTAAGCTTTTAAATAAAAAATAAAAATTGAAAAATAAAATAAATAAATAAATAATACCTACTTCCAGGTTCGGAGCAAGTATCGTGAGAATACGCAATCCACACGGGATTTCGCTGTCAACGCGAGATCACGCCGGCGTTGACAGCGAAATCCCATGTGGATTGCGTATTCTCGCGATACTCTTCGGCTACTCTACTACTGGATCGCTGAGGCCCACAGACGCGATTAGGACCTTCTTCGACTCAGTCGGTCGTCGCCTCTCTCGTCGTCCGGGTACTCCTGGATCCTGCGCATTTGGAAAAGGTAGGCCGAAGCAGGGGGCTCCTCAGGGGGGCTCCTCATTCCTCCCCCATCTCCCCTCATGTATTAAATATAAAATTAAATATATTTAAAGATGAAATAAGGGGAGATGGGATACATTAAGGGGGGAGGGGAGGATGGAATTAAATATATTTAATATTAAATAAAAATAAGGGGAATGGGGAGGATGGAATTAAATATATTTAATATTAAATTAAAATAATTTAATATCTTATCCCTGCATTTTATCTCAGTAAAAGATTATATTTGACTGTATGCATGCAGGGGCGGGGGCGGGGCAGGGGCAGAGCCGGGGAGAGGGCGGAGCTGGGGGCTGGGAGGGGGCAGAGCCAGGGGCGGGGGCGGAGCTGAGGGGAGACCTTACGGCCTCCCAGGTCATCAGTGACCGGAATTCAGGCCCCTGGGCCGGTAGAAGTTGGACAGCCCTGTTCTGGACTATCTGGCATGGTTGGGAATTGCAGGCACTGAGTTGCAGTGATTCCGGTCATACTTCCCAGATAGGTTCCAGATGGTGGTGTTGGAGGATAACTGCTCCTCAAAAAAGGACCTGTTATATCGTATCCCACAAAGTGCTATTCTATTCCCAATGTTTTTTTTAATATTTACATGAAATTACTGGAAGAAATAATCTATAGGCATGGGGTGAGGTGTTATCAGTTTGCTAATGACATCCAAGTATATTTCTCCATGCCTTCAAAATAATAGCCTCAGCTAAGAATAGCATGTCTCCTCTGAAAAATGCCTGGAGGAGGTAATGGGCTGGAGGAGAAAAAACAAATTGAAACTGAACTCAGACAAAACAGAGGAGCTTGCCCTCAAAGGTTCAAATCTGGGGATGGAAATATGTCAACCAGTTGCATTCCCCCTAAAAGACTTTATTCGCAGCTTAGGGGTGCTCCTGGATTCGTCTCTCTCAGTGTCATCCCAGATAGATACAACAGTCAGAGTGCTTACTATCAGCTTCGGCTGATACGGAAGCTGCACCATTTCCTAAATTTGGAGGACCTAAAAATGGTTGTGCACACATGCTGCTAACCTCAAGGTTGGATTTCTGCAATGCGCTTTACATTGGGTTACCTTTCTATCAAGTTCAGAGCCAGATTGGTTACAGAACATCCAATGAGTGAGAACATCACGCATATACTAAAGTCACTTCACTGACTGCCAGTTATTTTATTTATTTATTTTATTTTATTATTTTGGCTTATTAGTCAACTTACATATGCTAAAAACACTATAAAAGACGATAAAATATCAAGATTAACATCATAATTAAAACTATACAGTAATGCACACACACCAAGATTACTCCTGTGGCCTACAGCTATGGGTAGAAGGCCCAGAGTTACTGCTGACCAAATGGCTGTACAAACAAAGGTCTTACAAGCCTTCCGAAAGGCTAGTAAGTTAGGCAACGCGCTGATTGTGGGAGGAAGAGCATTCCACAATACTGGAGCGATGGCGCTAAAGGCTCTTTTTCGCGTTGAGGTCAGGTGAAGGGTTTTACAGCTCGGCACCGCAAGAAGGTTCAGAGACTCAGATCGTAGTGGTCTTGGGGGACTATATAGGGAGAGGCGGTCCCTTAGGTACACTGGCCCCAGACCATTCAAGGCCTTAAAGGTCAGAATCAGCACTTTTTTTTTTAAATAGTATTTATTAAATTTCACAAAAAGTAAAAACAAAAGAGACAAACAGATAACATAAGACTACAACACTAGACATAAACAGAGTACTTCCAGTCTTTCCTCTTGCCCCTCTTAACATCCTAATGATGTTATAAACTATATTACTCAGTATGAATCTGACTTAGGAACCGATGCGTTATAATTAACATCCTTGTTTCTTCTTATCCATTTTAAAAATATTTACAGATTGATTTTCGACCACCCTTCAAAGTTGTTTTGTTTTAGAAAACCCACCACCTTTGACCAATCTGTTTTGTTATTATCGCTCATTTGGTTCACAGCCTGCGTAAGAAAGTCCATCTTCATAATCTCAAAGAGCTTGGAGACCCAATCTTCGATAGTTGGGATGGTGTTTTCCTTCCATTTCTTCGCTAAGGAGAGCCTGGCTGCTGTTATGCAGTAAACAAAAATCTTTTCAGTATTCACTTCTAATTTACAATCTACTAAACCCAGGAGAAAGAACTCCGCTTTCAATTCTAAATCTAACTCCAACATATTTTTCATTATGGTATATACATTTTCCCAAAACTTATGGACCTTTTTGCACTTCCACCAAAGGTGGAAGGAACTTCCCGGTGCTGCTTTGCATTTCCAGCATCTCTGGTCATAATTCTTATTGTATTTGGCAATCTTTAGAGGCGTCAGGTACCATCGGTGAAATATCTTAATGTTATTCTCTGTAAGTTCATATGCATAGGTATAGCTCCAATGGACCTTCCACACTCTCTCCCATCGAGCTAAGGGGACCTCATGGCCGAAATCTTGTGCCCATCTGATCATACAGTTTTTGATTGATTCCTGCTCCGTTTTAATTTCGAGAAGTTTCTTGTATATTTTGGAAACTCTCTTTTCTTTTTTTTCTATTATTTTGTCCCAAAATTGCTGTTTGTTTCCAAATCCTATGATTTGATCTTTGTTAAATATGTCTCTGATCTGGAAATAATGCATCCAATTCATAGACTCATCCAGTGCCCTCAGCTCTGAGAGATCTTTCAG
Organism: Anolis apletophallus; assembly: GCA_030556195.1. Lineage (NCBI taxonomy): Eukaryota > Metazoa > Chordata > Lepidosauria > Squamata > Anolidae > Anolis > Anolis apletophallus. The sequence goes on from JARBWK010000005.1 coordinate 34,513,738, forward strand.
CAGCCATTCGTTATTACATCTTTTAAGTATATCATTATATCTAATCCAATCCGATTTTCCATATTGCCTTCTGAAGAAGGCTTCTTGTGGGGAGGTCCATAGAGGTATCCTATCCACCAAGCTATTTTTATACTTAAGCCAAATTCGTATGAGTGAGCTTCTAATACAATGATTTCTGAAATTCTTCTCAATCCTGGTTCTATCATAAAGCATATAGCCATGCCAACCGACCCTAAGGTCGTGACCCTCTATTGATAAGAGCTTTTCATTGGTGAGAGATGCCCACTCACACGTCCACTCTAAGGCACAGGCCTCGAAGTATGTCTGAAGATCAGGGACTCCCAACCCACCTCTCTTTCTAGTATCTATCATATTTAGCCATTTAATCCTTGGTTTCCTCCCCCTCCAAATAAATTTTGTAAGATCCCTATTCCAATTCGAGAAGAACTTATTACTAGTAAGGATAGGCAAATTTTGGAAAAGGAAGAGCATCCTGGGGAGAATGTTCATTTTAATTAGGGAAATCCTACCCAACATTGATAAATTTAAGTTTTGCCATTTCTCCGGGTTTTTCTTTATTTCTTTCCATGTCGTATCGTAGTTATTTTTTACTAAATTTATGTTTTTGGGGGTTAGCGTAATACCCAGATATTTGACTTTACTTGTGATTTCTATCCCCGAAGAACTCTGGATTTCTTCCCTTTCTTTCTGAGTAACATTTTTTACCATCATCTTGGTTTTCTCTTTATTTATCTTTAAGCCCATCACCTCTCCGAACTTTTCAATTTTATTCAACCATTTCGTAATGTTTCCTAGCGGGTTCTCGATTATACAGACCAAATCGTCTGCAAAAGCCCTTATTTTTAGGTTTTCTTTCTTGATCTTTAATCCCCTTAGGTCTTTGTCTTCCCTTATTTCCTTTAGGAGTAATTCTAAGGTCAAAATGAAAAGCAGGGGAGAGAGGGGCATCCCTGTCTAGTGCCCTTTCCAATTGGGAAGACCTTTGATTCCTCTCCATTTATAAACAGTTTGGCATGTTGCCTGGTATATATTGCCTGGACAGCTTTACAGAAGCCCGCTCCCATATCTAGTTCTTTAAGTAGCAGGATTATGAAGTCCCAATTGACCCGATCAAACGCTTTTTCCGTGTCCAAAAATAGGAAAGCGGCCTTGTTGCTAATTTTTTGGCCATAATATTCAATCGCGTCAATTAGATTCTTACATTTTCTTGCCCTGTCTTCCTGGGAGGAAGCCTGTTTGTTCAGGGCCTATCCACTCCTGTAGGAATATTTTGAGTCTATCCGACAGCATGCTCGCGTAGATTTTGTAATCCGCGTTTAGGAGAGAGATTGGGCGGTAGTTTCTCATATCTGTACTAGTATGGCCAGGTTTGGGGATTATTATAATTGTGGCTTCCTTCCATGTTTCGGGTATTATTGTCTTCTCCAGAGCATCATTCATAATTTTACAGAGATGGGGTGTAAGTTCCTCCGCGAAACATTTATAGTATTTTGCTGTTAACCCATCCGGGCCTGGGGCTTTATTGTTTTTCAATTTTTTTTATTGCATTAATGGTTTCTGATATTGTGAATGGTTTATTTAACTTTTCTCTGTGGGCCTCCGTGATCTTGTCCAGTTTCCTACTACTAATATATTTTTTGAACTGACTCTTTTTGATGTTATCTGGAGAGTACAGTTTCCTATAGTACTTTGGAATTGGTTTCTAATCTGGGTGTCGTCATTGTAGGTCTTACTGTCCTGGATGATCTGTATAATGTGATTTCTTTGTTTCTTCTCCCGGATTTTAGTCATTAGCCACCTCCCTGGCTTATTGCCATTTTGGAATTGATTTTGTCTTAGGAACAACAAATTTTTTTTGATCTTATCTAGGTCGAGGATTTCTTTCTGTTTTAGCAAAGACTTCAACTGAGATTTGGTGGCTACATCCTTCGGTCTTTGTTTTAAATTGGCTTCCGTTGTTTTAATTTTATTAAGTAGATCCTTCTCCGCCTTATACCTATTTCTGTTTTTAATTATGTTGTCCTGAATGAAATGCCCTCTAATCACGACTTTCCCTGCATCCCACACCACCCTGTCTTCTGGGCCTTTGTTTAGATTTAATTTGAAATCACTTTGAAGGTGATCCGTGCTCTATTGGAAGCCAGTGCAGTTCGTGCAGAATGGGCGTAATGTGGCAGCAAGATAGTAGGCCTGCCAACAGCCGAGCTGCAGCGTTCTGCACCAGCTTGCTTCTCCGGATCACCGACAGAGGAAGGCCAATGTAGAGAGCATTGCAGTAGTTCAATCTTGAGATGACCATGGCTTGGACCACTGTGGCTAGGTCATGACGGGGACAGGTAAGGGAGCCAACTTCCTCGCCTGCCAGAGGTGGTAAAAGCTACTCCGCTGACGATGGAGATACGCTTCTCCATCGACAGTTGGGAGTAAAGTGTGACTCCCAGGCTTTTGACAGATGGCAACGGGCAAAGCATCGCACTGTCCAGGGTTGGGAGCTGGATCTCTCCCGTGCCCAGATGACCCAGCCACAGGATCTCCGTCTTAGCCGGATTCACCTTCAACCTACTGGCTCGTAGCCATCCAGTAACAGCTTCAAGGCAGCGATGGAAATTATCGGATACGGAGTCGGGCCGGCCCTCCATCCCCGGAACGAGCTGGGTGTCATCTGCATATTGGTGACACTCCAGCCCGAAGCTGCGTACCAACTGAGCAAGTGGTCGGACATAGATGTTAAATAATAAAGGGGAGAGGATTGCCCCCTGAGGCACCCCACAAAGGAGGGGTGCCCCCTGAGACAAACTCGCCCCTTCTCACTCGCTGTAGCCGGTTCCGGAAGAAAGAGGACAGCCAATTCAGGACTGTCCCCCACCCCCGCCCCGCAAGACGGTGGGTCAAAAGATAGTAATCGAAGGTATCGAACGCTGCCGTGAGGTCCAATAACACAAGCAGCGCCGATCCACCCTGGTCAAGTTGGCAACGCAGCTTGTCTGTGATGGCGACCAGCACTGTCTCCGTCCCATGTCCTGAACGGAAGCCGGACTGGAAGGGGGGTCTAGCCAAGTTGCATGATCTAGGTAGGACTGCAACAGCTCCATTGCTGCCCTTTCAACTACCTTGCCCAGGAACGACAAATTCGACACCGGGTGGTAGTTGGAAGGGACCAACGGGTCTAAAACTCGGCTTCTTGAGCAATTGAGTGACCACTGCCTCTTTCAGTCCTTCTGGAAACACTCCTTGCTAAAGGGAGGTGTTAACTAGTTTCAACAGAGGGTCACGCAACCCCTCCGGGCCTGGCATTCACTAACACCAGAGAGGAAGGGGAGGAAACTGGATGTCTGTCAACAGTGTACTTTGGGATAGGACGCAGGTCAGAAGAAGTCGGAGTCTTATTTCGCCTCCTACTTCTTCTAGTATTCGGCTTGTGCCTGCCAGTTAGTTAATTTCCAGGCAAAACACAAAGTGTTTATTTTGCTCTTTAAAGCCCTACATGGTTTGGGTCCAGGTTACCTACACAATCACCTTCTCCTGAACAATATGCCCCAAGCACTTAGTTCTTCTGGGGGGCATCTATTCCAGAATGCCAGAACCCAACTGGCGACTATCACTCAAAGGACTTTTCATCAGTTGCCCCAAGACTGTGGAATGATCCACCAGAAGAGGTCTGACAGCTAAATGATTGTGGGAGGTCCATAGAGGTATCCTATCCACCAAGCTATTTTTATACTTAAGCCAAATTCGTATGAGTGAGCTTCTAATACAATGATTTCTGAAATTCTTCTCAACTTGGTTCTATCATAAAGCATATAGCCATGCCAACCGACCCTAAGGTCGTGACCCTCTATTGATAAGAGCTTTTCATTGGTGAGAGATGCCCACTCACACGTCCACTCTAAGGCACAGGCCTCGAAGTATGTCTGAAGATCAGGACTCCCACCCACCTCTCTTTCTCTAGTATCTATCATATTTAGCCATTTAATCCTTGGTTTCCTCCCCTCCAAATAAATTTTGTAAGATCCCTATTCCAATTCGAGAAGAACTTATTACTAGTAAGGATAGGCAAATTTTGGAAAAGGAAGAGCATCCTGGGGAGAATGTTCATTTTAATTAGGGAAATCCTACCCAACATTGATAAATTTAAGTTTTGCCATTTCTCCGGGTTTTTCTTTATTTCTTTCCATGTCGTATCGTAGTTATTTTTACTAAATTTATGTTTTTGGGGGTTAACGTAATACCCAGATATTTGACTTTACTTGTGATTTCTATCCCGAAGAACTCTGGATTTCTTCCCTTTCTTTCTGAGTAACATTTTTACCATCATCTTGGTTTTCTCTTTATTTATCTTTAAGCCCATCACCTCTCCGAACTTTTCAATTTTATTCAACCATTTCAGTAATGTTTCCTAGCGGGTTCTCGATTATACAGACCAAATCGTCTGCAAAAGCCCTTATTTTTAGGTTTTCTTTCTTGATCTTTAATCCCCTTAGGTCTTTGTCTTCCCTTATTTCCTTTAGGAGTAATTCTAAGGTCAAAATGAAAAGCAGGGAGAGAGGGGCATCCCTGTCTAGTGCCCTTTCCAATTGGGAAGACCTTTGAGTCCTCTCCATTTATAAACAGTTTGGCATGTTGCCTGGTATATATTGCCTGGACAGCTTTACAGAAGCCCGCTCCCATATCTAGTTCTTTAAGTAGCAGGATTATGAAGTCCCAATTGACCCGATCAAACGCTTTTTCCGTGTCCAAAAATAGGAAAGCGGCCTTGTTGCTAATTTTTTGGCCATAATATTCAATCGCGTCAATTAGGATTCTTACATTTTCCTTGCCCTGTCTTCCTGGGAGGAAGCCTGTTTGTTCAGGGCCTATCCACTCCTGTAGGAATATTTTGAGTCTATCCGACAGCATGCTCGCGTAGATTTTGTAATCCGCGTTTAGAGAGAGATTGGGCGGTAGTTTCTCATATCTGTACTAGTATGGCCAGGTTTGGGGATTATTATAATTGTGGCTTCCTTCCATGTTTCGGGTATTATTGTCTTCTCCATAGCATCATTCATAATTTTACAGAGATGGGGTGCAAGTTCCTCCGCGAACATTTATAGTATTTTGCTGTTAACCCATCCGGGCCTGGGGCTTTATTGTTTTTCAATTTTTTTATTGCATTAATGGTTTCTGATATTGTGAATGGTTTATTTAACTTTTCTCTGTGGGCCTCCGTGATCTTGTCCAGTTTCCTACTACTAATAGATTTTTGAACTGACTCTTTTTGATGTTATCTGGAGAGTACAGTTTCCTATAGTACTTTTGGAATTGGTTTCTAATCTGGGTGTCGTCATTGTAGGTCTTACTGTCCTGGATGATCTGTATAATGTGATTTCTTTGTTTCTTCTCCCGGATTTTAGTCATTAGCCACCTCCCTGGCTTATTGCCATTTTGGAATTGATTTTGTCTTAGGAACAACAAATTTTTTTTGATCTTATCTAGGTCGAGGATTTCTTTCTGTTTTAGCAAAGACTTCAACTGAGATTTGGTGGCTACATCCTTCGGTCTTTGTTTTAAATTGGCTTCCGTTGTTTTAATTTTATTAAGTAGATCCTTCTCCGCCTTATACCTATTTCTGTTTTTAATTATGTTGTCCTGAATGAAATGCCCTCTAATCACGACTTTCCCTGCATCCCACACCACCCTGTCTTCTGGGCCTTTGTTTAGATTTAATTTGAAATCACTTTGAAGGTGATCCGGTGCTCTATTGGAAGCCAGTGCAGTTCGTGCAGAATGGGCGTAATGTGGCAGCAAGATAGTAGGCCTGCCAACAGCCGAGCTGCAGCGTTCTGCACCAGCTTAAGCTTCCGGATCACCGACAGAGGAAGGCCAATGTAGAGAGCATTGCAGTAGTTCAATCTTGAGATGACCATGGCTTGGACCACTGTGGCTAGGTCATGACGGGACAGGTAAGGGAGCCAACTTCCTCGCCTGCCAGAGGTGGTAAAAAGCTACTCCGCTGACGATGGAGATACGCTTCTCCATCGACAGTTGGGAGTAAAGTGTGACTCCCAGGCTTTTGACAGATGGCAACGGGCAAAGCATCGCACTGTCCAGGGTTGGGAGCTGGATCTCTCCCGTGCCCAGATGACCCAGCCACAGGATCTCCGTCTTAGCCGGATTCACCTTCAACCTACTGGCTCGTAGCCATCCAGTAACAGCTTCAAGGCAGCGATGGAAATTATCGGATACGGAGTCGGGCCGGCCCTCCATCCCCGGAACGAGCTGGGTGTCATCTGCATATTGGTGACACTCCAGCCCGAAGCTGCGTACCAACTGAGCAAGTGGTCGGACATAGATGTTAAATAATAAAGGGGAGAGGATTGCCCCCTGAGGCACCCCACAAAAGAGGGGGTGCCCCTTGAGACAACCTCGCCCCTTCTCACTCGCTGTAGCCGGTTCCGGAGGAAAAAGGACAGCCAATTCAGGACTGTCCCCCTCACCCCGGCCCCGGCAAGACGGTGGGTCAAAAGATAGTAATCGAAGGTATCGAACGCTGCCGTGAGGTCCAATAACACAAGCAGCGCCGATCCACCCTGGTCAAGTTGGCAATGCAGCTTGTCTGTGATGGCGACCAGCACTGTCTCCGTCCCATGTCCTGAACGGAAGCCGGACTGGAAGGGGTCTAGCCAAGTTGCATGATCTAGGTAGGACTGCAACAGCTCCATTGCTGCCCTTTCAACTACCTTGCCCAGGAACGACAAATTCGACACCGGGTGGTAGTTGGAAGGGACCAACGGGTCTAAACTCGGCTTCTTCAGCAATTGAGTGACCACTGCCTCTTTCAGTCCTTCTGGAAACACTCCTTGCTAAAGGGAGGTGTTAACTAGTTTCAACAGAGGGTCACGCAACCCCTCCGGGCCTGGCATTCACTAACACCAGAGAGGAAGGGGAGGAAACTGGATGTCTGTCAACAGTGTACTTTGGGATAGGACGCAGGTCAGAAGAAGTCGGAGTCTTATTTCGCCTCCTACTTCTTCTAGTATTCGGCTTGTGCCTGCCAGTTAGTTAATTTCCAGGCAAAACACAAAGTGTTGGTTTTGCTCTTTAAAGCCCTACATGGTTTGGGTCCAGGTTACCTACACAATCACCTTCTCCTGAACAATATGCCCCAAGCACTTAGTTCTTCTGGGGGGCATCTATTCCAGAATGCCAGAACCCAACTGGCGACTATCACTCAAAGGACTTTTCATCAGTTGCCCCAAGACTGTAGAATGATCCACCAGAAGAGGTCTGACAGCTAAATGAGCTGTTGGCATTTATAAACCATCTAAAGACCGATCTCTTCCAGCAGGCCTACCCAACCAGTTTTAATCACCAATTTTAAACTTGAATCTTATGTTTAATCTTTGTTGTGTATTTTAATATGTGTTTTGTAGAAATATGTTTTAATATGTGTTTCTTGTAGAATGTGTTTAGATGATTGTGTGTGTTTTAGTGATGTTGTAACCCGCCTCGAGTCACAAGGAGAGGAGGGTAAGAATTATTATTATTATTACTACTACACATTACCACATTTTCCAGACATTCAAGGACCTTTTCCCAGTTAATAAGTTATAAGACTAATACATAATGACAGACCACACATAAGTGATCACCTTCACATCTAAATCATAACAGGATATATAACATGAAATGTAAAATGGGGACAGGTCCCTGTCACATGTTACTAGCCATCCCCTGCCACGCATTGCTGTGGCCCAGTCTGTGTATAAGTATTTTGTGTGTGTATGTATGTATATATGTGGTTATGAGAATGTGTCGCATTTTTTAATTTTTTTGGCTTCTTAAGTCTCTTCCGCTGTGTTTTCCAGTGTTCTTATGAGTGATAGTCACTCGTTGGCCTCATAGGTGTATTGTGTCCAAACTTGGTGTCAAAAGTTATGTAAATCCCACAAATGGAAAATTATATTTTTATTTATATAGGTGTCTGAAATTTTAATGTCACTGCATCTGAAAAAGCAGGTTTCTATTCACAAAAGCATGTGTAATTTTGGTTTTTTAAAAAAACAGTTTTAAGATTGCTGCCACAAGTTTTCTCCCTCTTCCTTCCTCCTTCTTACACTACAAGATTGAATGGATATACCAAAGATGAAAAAGTGTGAACAATTTGGCAAACTCTGCTTAACGTATTAGCAATTTTTCTCTTTGATCTACAATTGTCTGAAATAAACTTGTGTCTGCTCAAATTTTCATTTGAATTTAATTTTCCTGAATTTAATGAAGTTTATTTCCAAATAACTGTGCTTACAATTTGGACAGCCAGTATAGTTCCGTATTATTATTAAAAGGTGAGAAAACCAGCCTCTCACTGTTCTTGCAGAAATCGCTTCTACAAGCAGACAGCAGTCCCCCATACACTTCAACCCTGGGAAATCCTTCAAGCTGATTTTCAGTGCTTGACAGCATTGCAGTGGCAGGGGAATGGAAGAGAACTCCCTCAATACTATTGTGAGCATCATCTTGGATTTAGATCTGTTACTTTAAAATAATAGAAATAGGCTATCTTAAAGTATGCGTTTCTAATTCAGAGATTTGAAATCTACCCTTCTGGAATACAACTCCCAGCCATCATTCAGCCTGGGGCTATGCTGGACAACAATAACTAATCTGATCATTTTATATAAAATCCATAGGTATGCAGGGATATACACAGATATATGTCTATCTATATATACATTAAATAGATGCTGATCACTAAATTAGAAAAATACGTACTAATATTAAAACTTGGCAGTAAATGACAAGTAGATTCTTATATAAATAGAACACGCTAATATCAGAAACAGCAGAGGCACTAGCAATCGGCTGTGTTAGTTCATAGTTTTAACAACTGGCAGTCTTAAAAGAGATGACAACATTAGATGAGAGGAAAAAAACATCCACAATAGCACAGTATAAAAATATCTACTGAATCCATATGGGGTGGTACCACATACCAACAGCTTCCTACAGATAAGGACTTGTCAGGAACCTTTGCATGGCTGCTTGTTCAGATGCATTGGTTCTTAGTAATAAACAAAAGTCCAGTTCCAAAAGAAAAAAAAGACAGTAACTAACTGGCAGTGTTTAAATGCAAATGGATGTTTAAATGCAAATAGATGACAAATAGATTTTGAGATCTTGGCTTTTGTTTTAAAGATAACAATATACTTTAATAAAATTCAGCATATAGTCAACTTCTATAGTCCTTATAGCTTATTGAAAAATTATTTAAATAGAGATGTTACTTAAGGAATTTCTCCCCTTTCCTCCACATGGCTTCATTTAAAAAAGAAAATGGATGCTCTAACATTTTTATATCAAGTCAGCATGTTACCACACAGCTTTTCTGTGTGTTCTGAATTTGATTAATACAAGCCAAGGTCACTTCCTGAAAGATGTCTAGCACTGCGGCTGCAAGCAAACTCTCTGCACTTGAAGGCAGGGGGATGGGATTTGGGTGTTGGCAGTTACTAATACCAAGATAAGTTCAGCAGTGTCAAATATAAACATCTGATTGGCTGAGGAATATTAAAGGGGTAAATAATCTAAAGGCCATACATAATGCACAAACATGCAGAATACCCCCAAACTAATAATAAAGGTAAAAATAAAGGTATAAATAAATATAAATATGATTATTTCCTCCTAAACTAAGGAACAGTGCATTGTCAAATTTTTAAGACACAACTATTAAGACTCTAAGCTTAAATGCACCAGATACTGACTGATCATAGAAATTAAGCAGGTTCAGTCCTAGTTAGTACTTGGATGGGAGACTACAAATGAATACCAAATGCACATCTATTTGTTGCACGAGAAACCCCTGTGAAATTCATGGAGTCAACATAAGTTGACAGATTACTTGAATGCATACAAACACCCAAATGTTAAGGATGATTGTTGCATACTAACTCACCTGTACATACTAACTTACTGTAAGTACCGTAAGCCCTAAATGATTTTATTTGGACTTGAATAAACATCCATAGAACTACACCAAAACAGAAATAATGTAGGTCAGCAGCATTAATAAACCTAAGTGAGGATACAAATAGAAAAGAATGCAATAGAAACCTTCAGTCTGACATCATCTGAAAAGCCAATCAAAATATCTGCAATATAATATCACCTGTCTGAACTTTACTCATTCAATGAAATGTGTTTTCATGCAGATGTTAACATGATTCCTAATAAAAATCAGTTGTTCATACTTTACATTAAAGATGTTTTTAAAGCCATGGGTAGTAATCATATGGCTCACAAGATACTTGTTGAAATGCATCACTAGCTATGTTGGCTAGAACTGCTGGAAGTTGCTGTCCAATAACAGTAGGAGGGCCACCTGGGTTCCACTCCTGCTAAAAATCATATTTAAATCCTTCAGAGGCTGAACAATCATTTCTTGGCAGCATTGCTAGTTGAGCATCAAACCCATAACATGGCAAGACAGTCTGGTGTTGCACTTCAGCCTTAAAGAAACTATTTCTGCATTATGTCAAGCATAATGACATGGAAGGTCTCCCATATTTTTTATTACTGTTATTGTCTCAACTTTTTCCCCAACCTGGGACTAAAGATAGCTTTCAAAGGTTGAAGAAAAGTTACCAAAATCGTTAATAATTTAAACTGTTGAACAGCAAAAACAAAAAAAAGATATAGTAACCCGCAGCCTAAATCTGGCCCACCACATCATTTCAATGTGATGCTTTCAATGCCAAGATAACATAATTACATTTATACAGTCTTACAATTACAAATGACCTTTTGAAGACAACCATAAGGTGGACGTGGTTCTTAATGAAAATGAGTTCGACACCCCTGATTTATGATGTTACAAAACATTAAAAGTCCTTTCCCTATTAAAAATAATTTTTAAGGCCTGCTGAAACAAAACAAACAAAAATCTTTGTCACTGGAAGGATGCAAAACAACATGCCTTTCAAGTCTATGTAAGAAAGGAGCACCAGAACCTAGGAGCAAGTCACTTAAAATATATTCTTCTGTATTCCCAGCAGATATACCATATATACTCGAGTATAAACCAACCTGAATATAAACCGAGGCACCTAATTTTACCACAAAACACTGGAAAAACTTATTGACTTGAGTATAAGCCTAAGGTGGGAAACGCAGCAGCTACTTGTAAATTTCAAAGTGAAAAAGATACTAATGGAATTACATTAATTGAGGCATATAGCTTGTCCTTTCCGCTCGGCAAAGCAACCCAGCTGAGTTGCTATGCTGAGATGAAAGGCCGCACATCTTACTCTCCTCCCTTCTTGGCACAGATATCCAACTGGGTTGCTGTGCTGAAAGGGGAAGAGGCCCACAGCTGATAGAAGTCCTGCAAAGGGTTTCTTTCAGCCCCACGCCTTCCTACCAGGACCCTCACTCAAGTATAAACCGAGTGGGCCTTTTTCAGCATGGAAAATGTGCTGAAAAACTAGGCTTCTACTCAAGTATATAAGTACCTATGAGAGCAGTAGGACAGAGAGGAGGGCCTCCCATGAAGACTTCAACATTTGCAAAGGTTTATATGAGAGAATATGGTTCTTCAGATAATCTGAACCACATAGGGATTTCTAGACAGTAATTGGCATTTTGATATCTATTTGCAATTATTGACTAGTCACAGAGCCTAAAAGTAAAAAAAAACAAACAACATCGTACTAACAACTTTAAGCTTCAAGTACATACAACAGAAACGTTAAGATCCCCCGATTCATAAAATATTTTATTGTAACTAATATCTATGGTGTCAATAAAGAGCAGTGATTATATACCACATAACTTGTAAAATATTCAAAACACTGAGAAATTTAACTTACACAAAACTCAACATTACTAAATCCATTTAGCTAAAGTAATGAATTTAGATTCTTTCCATATAGAGCTGATCACTAAATTGCACCATTACATGCTATAATCTTCTCAGAAACCAGCACAACATTCTGGAGGCTATTTATTTAAAGACACCATTATAACGTTTAAACAGCTTAATGAGTTTCTTACTCTCATGCAGAAGTGCTACACCTTTTAAAACGGGATGAATCATTATCAGGTGTCTCTTAGAACCTATAGTAACAGTAAATACTGTAATATTATTATTGGAATAGAATTTATTTAATCACAGAAATAGGACTACAGTTGATGTGTAAAGCCTACAGCAGGGGTGCCCACACTTTTTCAGCATGCGAGCTACTTATACTAAGACCAAGCCAGAAAGATCTACCAAGAGAGAAGCAGGGCGGAGCTGGGGGAAGGGGGCGTGGCTCCGCCCCCTCCCGCTTCAGCATTTCCACAGCTTCTCCAGGGTAGAAGAGGGTAATGCCAAGCCAGTGGTGGCATAGATAGCAACCACTGGCTTGGCATTACCCCCTTCTACTCTGGAGAAGCTGTGGAAATGCTGAATCTGGTGGAGGGGCGGATCTTGGTGGGGCTTAGCTCCGCCCCCTCCCCTCTGGCTTTAGCATTTCCACAGCTTCTCCAGGGTACAGAAAGGTTATGCCAAGCCAGTGGTGGCATGGATAGCCACCTCTGGCTTGGCATTACCCATTTCTACCCTGGAGAAGCTGTGGAAATGCTGGAGGGCAGGGCTTGGTGGGGCTTAGCTCCGCCCCTTCCCCTCTGGCTCCAGCATTTCCACAGCTTCTCCAGAGTAGAAGGGGGTAATGCCAAGCCAGTAGTGGCTATCTATGCCACCACTGGCTTGGCATTACCCCCTTCTACTCTGGAGAAGCTGTGGAAATGCTGAAGCTGGCGGAGGGGGCGAAGCTTGGCGGGGATTAGCTCTGCCCCCTCCTCCTCTGGCTCCAGCATTTCCACAGCTTCTCCAGGGTACGGAAAGGTTATGCCAAGCCAGTGGTGGCATAGATAGCCACTACTGGCTTGGCATAACCTTTCTCTACCCTGGAGAAGCTGTGGAAATGCTGGAGCCGGCGGAGGGGGCGGGGCTTAGCGCAGCATGGCTCTGCCCCCTCAGAAGCACCCAATCCAGCTGGGATCAACCTCCCTTGGTCCCAGGATCGACCAGTCGATCGCGATCGACTTCCTGAGCACCCCTGGCCTACAGCTTGTGGAGAACTAGCACACTTTCTATTACTGTCACAGTAAATATTTATTCAACAAGTATGTAGAGTTCTTAGCATATAATACATTTGAAGTGAGGAATTCACTGCTAAAAGTTATAATAATAGCTGCTCAAATGGATTGTTTTAGAAGGAGCTTCAATAACTTAATGGAGGTTAGGGTCATCAGTAGCTATGTTCATGATTACTACACAGCATATGTATAAATAATAATAATAATAATAATATAGTTCTTTATATATCAAGTGCTGGGGATGTGACTCAGCATGAGTTTGCACATGTACAGCTACATGGACTTTTCATAGGCAATTAGTTGGGCCACTGTGAACGGAACCCTGAACTAGATGGGCCTTTGGTTCAAAATAGTAGTGCTATTATTCATTTATGCATGCCAAAATACAACATTATTGCAATGTGTTGGCAACTATTTAAAGGCGAACAAGACACCAAAATGAAATAATGCAACACATATCTTAGCACACTACTCTTATAAGATTTTTTTAAAGATATGGGAGGCAGTGCTAGAAATTTGAAATAATGATACATTAAAAAGAATATGGGCAGCAATATACTACAAAACTAACAAAACTACTATCCTGACAAGAAGCTTAAACAATATTGCTTTTAATTTTTTACTTTGAAAAATATCTGGACCACTTACACTTACACTTCCAGAATAAATATGCTTCTATAGAATTGTTCAAAGCACAAGCAATAAAATGGCTGATGAAAAGAGAAGAGTAACTTTAAGACCTCATTCTCACCTCTGATTGATACTAACTCACTAATACTGTAACAATTGCTTAATGAAGAGTCAATTTTGTTCAATTTTATGAGCTGTAGTTGAAGAGTACTTTCCACTCTTTTAATTCCATACATGCATACACAGGTTGCATTAAACCCATTTTCCCAATAAAAATGCCAGAAGAAGAGATATTAACCAAGAACCTCTCTCACTGATAAAGAATTATCTCAATGTTTTTTTCTTTCATTTAATGTCATAAAACATATGTCATATCATATAAATGAAACGAATAGAAGCTTCTAGGAAAAGGCATGGACAAACTTTGGCCCTCCGGGTGTTTTGGACATCGACTCCCACAATTCCTAACAGCCTACGAGCTGTTAAGAATTGTGGGAGTTGAAGTTTGCCCGTGCCTGTTCTAGAAGGTATTTGATTGGAAGTCTGAAAAGTTGTAATGTTTTTGTATCAGAACTTCCATTTAATGAGAGGATTAAGATTAATTTGTATGCTAACACACCATAATTGAAGCACAGGGATGAAATAACCAGGAAACAGTAATCTAGACCGACTCTATATTCTTCCCATGGGGACACAGTTCTAGCAGATATCTTTTATTTAGATCTCACAGGGAAACAACATTTTAGCATACATTTCTAGAAGCTATATTTGCAATGACAGAAATCCAAACATTTAACCCCAACTGCTAACACTCAGTCATTCCCTACAATTATCGTGCCTGCCTTCCTGTCTGAGGCACCTTCTAAACTGGCCCTATAACCCAGGATCTGATCCCAGATTATCTGCTTTGAACTGGATTATATGAGTCTACACTGCCATGTAATTTAGATCAAAGCAGATCTGAATTTTATATGGCAGTGTAGAAGGGGCCTGAAAGTCCTGATAGCTTCTACTCCACCACAAAACAGGAGAGGGATATCCTTCACACATGAGAAGCATTCTGGTGATAAAGCTCAGACACACCATCTTAACTGATGATGGCCAGACTCCCAGGTTGGTCTTGCGGGAGATACATTACGCCAGTGTTTCCCAACCAGCGTGCCGCGGCACACTAGTGTGCCATGAGCGATCATCAGGTGTGCCGTGGGAAATTGGAAACTCCAATACCCTTTCTTCCCCCTCCTGCCGAACACTTTTTCTTCTCCACTCGGACTCCCTTCTTCCCAGCCTCGTTCTGCTTGCGTGTTCAGGAGGGGAGGGGGGAAGAAGACGTTTAACCGTGCAGGAGCTACTGCGCAGACTCGCCCCATGTCTTCCCCCCTCCCCTCCTGAACACGTTCACGCTGCCTCCTCTGATCAAAATGGAGGCAGAAGCAGTAGCGTGAGCAAAGCGAGGCAAAGCCAGCAGAGCAAGGCTGGGAAGAAGGGAGCCCGAGTGGAGAAGAAATAGTAAGTGTTCGGCAGGAGGGGGAAGAAAGGGTGAGAAGGGGGAGGAAGAGGTCTCTGTTGAAAGCTGGCATGGGCAAACTTGGACCTTCCACGTGTTTTGGACTCCAACTCCCACCATTCCTAGCAGCCTCAGGCCCTTTTCCTCCCCCCCCCCCCTCAGCCACTTAAGCAGGAAAGGACCTCAGGCTGTTAGGAATGGTGGGAGTTGAAGTCCAAAGCACCCAGAGGGCCGAAGTTTTCCCATGCCTGTTTTAGGGACCTTAAAGTGGTGAGCCTCCTTCCAACATTGTGATTCTGGATAGAAAACAAACAAAAACATAACATAACATTGTTTGAGTCCACAGTGCTCTCTGGGGGTAGGTGAACTACAACTTCCAAACTCAAGATCAATTCCCAAGCAAACCCTTTCAGTACTTTCTGTTGGTAATGAGAGTTCAATAGCCCAAGTTTGATTCAATTCCATTGTTGCAAGAATTCAGGGTGCTCTTTGATTATGTGTTAACTATAAATCCCAGAAACTGTAACTTCCAAATGTCAAGGTCTATTTTCCCCAAACTCCATCTGTGTTCACATTTGGGCAGATTGAGTATTCATGCCAAGTTTGGTTGGTGGTGTGCCCCAGGATTTTGTAAATGTAAAAAATATGCCGCGGCTCAAAAAAGGTTGAAAAACACTGCATTAAGCAACAGACTCGCCACTGCTTTCAGTGTTTCACAACAAACCTTGGGGGGGGGGGCATTATCTACTATTACTGAAAACGATCTCTTACTCTAAAGTAATGCTGAGGTCTGGGAGTGACTGAACATTCTCTTCTCCTTACTCTCTTACATACTCCTATTGTGCATATAGGTATAGGAACAATTTGCTCTTACTGCTATAATTGGGCTTGCAGTTATCCTTCCTATGAAATATTGGAATGATGCATGGTGAGGCTGGGAATATTGATTTCTTTAGTGATCTGTTTTTGTTCATTCATATTCCAGGATTCTGCATAGTATTTTCAAGATGCACAGATAGGAGTAATGTTACTTCCATGATTAATTGGTAGTCAGTTGGAAGGGCTATATGTGAAAGTGATGAGGAGGTGTAAGGCTTGCACTGAGGTGTGATCTGACAGGACAACTTACCAGCCAATGTTGGTGGACTTGCAACATGGGTTTCCAAAAATAGAATGGATGGACTAGGAAAAAAACTATTTGTTTCTGCACTCTTTCCCCTATTGTCAGTGTTTGGATTTTAGTCTATCATACTACGTAAACATGAGATGATCCATGGGATTTCAGTTTTTCTAATATACATCTATGACAAAATTATGGAAGGGGTCACTATTAGGGTTGCCACTTTTTGATATAAGAAATAAGGGACATTTAGGGGATTTTTCACAAAAATAAGGGACACTTCATTAAAATCTTGAAACTCAAACATTAGGTAGAAATAGTTTTATTAACAGAATAAGATAATGATTGAAACTCACAAAAGAAACTGACGTACACCCTCTTAACAGTACATGGTATGTTTCTGCATGCTTTGTCATGCAGAAAAAACATTATTAGAACTACCTTATTTTCTCCATCTGTATTTAGTACTTGACTTTGCTGACTTTAAAAGTGCACTGTCTAAACATTAAAATAAAATAAAATTTTATAAGACAGTACATCTTCATGATTATTATGTCAATAGTTAATGGTATAGTATAGTATGGGATACACAGCATTGTATAGTATTGGGATGCACAGCTAGGCCTATTTTAAGAGTAACTCTCAAGCAACCAGAAACTATCTTTATCCAATATGATCCAACATTCCCCTTGGGTAACGGTTAATTAGTCTACTGTACTTTGAAAAAGTCCTGTATCGCCTCTTCCTTCCAACGGGGACGCAGGCTGCCCTGCGAGTTGGAATCCCAGGGCAGGCATTGCCGTGGAAACCGCAGCGCGCAGCTTATTTATTTATTTATTTATTATTCGGTTTTATATTCGCTCCTCCCTGCAGGCTCGGGGCGGATCACAATAGCAATAAAATACACAATAAAACATACAGTAAAATTCAGTAAAACGCACAATACATAGCCAGTAGCCAGTAAATTACAGATCTTAACTCGGACGGTGATATGCATCTACATTCAGGCTAGCCAAACGCTAGTCTGAAGAGGGCAGTCTTGCAGGCCCTTCGAAAAGGGCCAAGTTCGTGGATCGCCCGAACGTGGCTAGGCAGTGAGTTCCAAGTCATGGGAGCCACGACAGAAAAGGCCCGCTGTCTTGTGCTGGACAGGTGGCAGGAGCGGGGTGATGGAATAACCAACAGGTTCTGCTCTCCAAGCGCAGTGATCTTGAGGGAATATACGGGGTAAGGCGGTCCCTTAGGTACTCAGGCCCTAGACCGTGCAAGGCCCTAAAGGTTAAAACCAACACCTTGAAGGCAATCCGGTACTCAATAGGCAGCCAGTGCAGTTGTCGGAGGATGGGAGTGATATGCTCTCTCACCGGTGCTTCCTCTGGTCAACCCCGCCCAGTCCTGTCCTGCTAGTCAAAAATAAGGGACAGGGCCTGAAAATAAGGGACACAAATTTTAGGACCAGAATAAGGGACGTCCCTTAGAATAAGGGACATATGGCAACCCTAGTCACTATGGATATAAATGCTTCATGGTGTCTCCAAAAAAGGTATAAAGAATACAAAATATTTAATAATGAACATTGGGATCATATCTGGATTAAAGAGTTGATCTTTATTGTACAAATGTTGGGATCAAGTCCTGGAAATTTTTTCCCCTTTGCCCAACATTACTATTTTTTCTTCAATGGAAAAAGTGAGTAACAATTTATTTCACCTTGTCCCTACTGATGTTAGATGCCTCCACTTTAGTTTGCTACCACTATAGTCTGGTAGACTGGCAACAAGTGTGTTTTATGAATATGAATTCCAATTCAATCAGGGGTTCTGAACCAGAGGTCCATGAGCATGAATTGAAAGATTTCAATGGGTCTATGATCTTGAACGGAAAAAAACCAACTTATATATCTAACTGATCTCTAACTGAAATACAGAATTTCCTTCACTTTTGAATATATGCAATAAATTACAGTAGTATTAATTTTGTATCATATTACAATTGCTGCATATGTTAAAAAAATAATCACCAGCATTTATCTATACTTTGAAATAGTCTGATAAGGGATTTGTGGTTTTTACCTGACTGGCTAAAGGGTCCATGGAACCATCAAAAAAAAGTTAAGAACCCCTGAATTAGGGGATCATTCTCTGTTCATAAAACAGGTGGATACAATTGCCAATGTGGTTCCAGTTTTGTTGGCTTCCACAATAATTCTAAGGACACTGTGGCAAATATTGTTTTTCTAACACTTTCATATTAATTTGGGCCCTTTCTGCCTCCAATATTTAGCTGCCAGATCTTACACTATTTATTGGTTCACTACCAGATTTCCAAGTAAGTAGAAAGTTAGAATTGTTTGGTAAACAAAACATTTACATACAAGATGTTCCAGATCAAAAATTACCAGCTTAAGAGAGAAGATGATAAACCTTTTCAAGAGACAACTGGTTTGGGTATAAAGTATTACTGATATGAGAATATGCCAATTTGCAGGTTAAACAAGGAAGAAAGAAAAAGACAAAATGAAAAAAAAACATTGTAATAAACGTTGTGTCATATATTTCATTCAAGAAAATTTCTGGAAATACCATAAAGGAAGTGTTCTCTGTACTTAAAGGTTTATTTTTTTATCGTGTCACAAGCAAACTGACAGTGCAGTTATAATGTAACACCTCCGCAAACGAGAGTCCAAAAGTGGCAGTCTAAAACCTGGAACCTCAATCAGTGGCTGCACTTAAAAATGCAAGCGTTCGCTTCTTAATATGCACCAAGCACCAATACAAGTCAAGAGTACACTAAATCCTTAATGGATAAAGCAGCCCTGCATACCTGCAAATACATTAGGGGTAAAAAGGTTAAAAAATTCAAAAAAAATTATTTGAAATCAAAATTTTAATTTAATTATTATTGTTAGCATTGTGTATGGAATCACCTTTAAACCAATTTGTTTGTACAGGATATTCATTTTCAAAAATGTACTGGCAATATTCACATTAATACACAAAGATTAAATGAGAGAATGACAGGATCATACACAATGCTAACAAGAATTACAAATTGACTGAGTCTAACAAAACTAACAGTATTATTCTCTGTAAACACAATTTGACAAAATATACAGTTACACTAGGAAACTCTTTGTGCATATTGAAGGGATTTCTTGTGCAGCTATAGAAAAGACAAAGCCATTCCAGCATAACTTATATCTAGCAATTAAAAGGCAGGAAATGGATTACTTTGAACTTGAACGAAGAAAGAGATGAACAAAAATTCTAATCAGACACTGGATAGAGAACTAACACTTTTAATGTCAGAGGACTAATGCAAGAACATATTAACACAGAGGACAGCTCTGAAAGCTTCAAAAGTCAAGGATCTAGTTAACAGAGGGCGGCTCAGAATATTTAAAAACCAGGGATCTAGTTAGCACAGAAAATAGATCTGACATCTTTAAAAGTCAGATATCTAGTTCTGCAAAAAGCCTTTTCCAAAAATGTCATATCATATAAATGAAAAGAATAGATACTTCTAGGAAAAGACATGGGCAAACTTTGGCCCTCTAGGTGTTTTGGACGTCAACTCCCACAATTCCTAACAGCCTTTCAGCTGTTAAGAATTGTGGGAGTTGACGTCCAAAACACTTGTAGGGCCGAAGTTTGCCCGTGCCTGTTCTAGAAGGTATTTGATTGGAACTCTGAAAAGTTGTAATGTTTTAAATCTATTTTTAAAAATTATTAATAAAACTATGAAAAAATGCTAGTTAGCTTGGGGAAACAGTGTTTCCTAGATGTGTGCATATACCTAAGGATGTACAAACACAGATATTTCAATCCCTCTTGACTCTATACAGGTTGGGCATCCTTTATCTAAGATTCCGAAATCTAAAATATTCCAAAATCTAAAATTGTTCACTTCAGTGGTTGAGATAGTGGTTTCTTTGCTTTTAATGGTTCAATATAAACAAACATACACAAAATTATAAAAATATGTTGAATAAAATTATTTTGAATAAAATAAAATTCAGACTGTATGTATAAGGTATACAAATGTGAGTAGATCAATAGGTCACGCTCTGACCGGAAGGTAACAGCACTCCATGCAGTCATGCTGGCTATATGACCTTGGACAACACTGGCTCTTCAACTTAGAAATGGAGATGAGCACCACCCCCCAGAGTCGAACACAACTAGACTTAATGTCAGGGGAAAACCTTGACCTTTACCCTTTTATAATTGAATCTTCAAGATATCGCCTTATGTATAGATAAATATTCCAAAATCCTCAATGAGGAATACTTCTGGTCCTAAGCATTTTGGACAAGGGGTACTCAACCTGTACTACTTTAATAGCACTGTTTCCTCCAACACTCTTGATACATTAAGCTGTCCAGAAACAGACTTCAAGCCTGTTTCCTGTGTGTTACTCTTGATGTTTATTATAACAAGCATTCACTCCAATCCAGAAAAAAGATTATGTAAACCTGAGTATATCTGGAGCCTGCATTTATTTCAACTGAAGGAACTAATTCATGTATCAACTGAAATTAAGACAGAAAAAAATACAGGTCCACATGTAAATTCCTGCATGACTAGATCAGACAATCAAAGTTACAATCAAAGATGCCTTTCTATACCGGGAATATGGTGCAGCATAAGATCTCTCTGACCAGTAGGTCATGAGTTTGAGGCCTGCCTGGGTCAAGGTGGGTGCTCGACCTTAAGTGTAGCCTGCTGTCGATCTTAGCAGCCCGAAAGACAGTTGCATTTGTCAAGTAGGAGATAAAGGTACCACATTAAGTGGGGAGGCAAATTTTGACTGATTTATGAGGCCATTGAAGAACTCCAGGAATCGCTGAGGACTGCGGAAGGAACAACAAAGGGAGGCTGGAAAAACGCTGAGAGATGAGGAGTGTGTCAGCTCCCCCTGGTGGCCAGAATTTTGCCTCTGTTCGTCTATATGTTGTATGTTCGTCTATGTCATATGTTGAACTGCAGGGATTGTCTGCAAGTATGTGTACTGTAATCTGCTCTGAGTCCCCTTCAGGGTGAGAAGAGCGGAATATAAATAAAGTAAATAATAATAATAATATAACTGGCTTACTATAGTATTATAGCTTCCAGAGGAACCTATGAATCCAGATTTAATTAGGACAGACTGAAATTCATGGGCAGGGCCACTTTTAAGAGGACCAAACTTTCAAGAACCACACTTTTTTGTTTGTGTATGTGAATTTGAATTATCTTTTGTTTCACTGTTATTTAAATGAAATTATTATTTCACCAGGCCACAAATTAAACAACCACAGTTTTAAGAAAAGGGACCCAAAAAGCAAAAGGTTTTAGCCAGTTTATAAAGTGGACATTATACTTCACCACTGTATATCATTGGTACTTGCGCATCCATGGATTTTGGTATCCAGTCCTAGAACCAAACCCTGGCGGATACCAAAAGTCCACTGTATATGGAAAAAGTAGTTTGCTTTTTATTCATTTCAGATGATTAAATATTGCATAATTAAATTGAATTATGTGGAAAGTTCAGATTTTTGTTGTTGTAGAAACAGCAGTGATGGTAGCAGCAATTATTAAATGAATCTGTGTTTCAGGAGGAACTATGGCCCAGAATCACAAATTTTTTCTTGTCTTCTCTGCATTTTGTATACTCCCAACAACAAATAATGTGAACTTCACCAAGACATCTCAACTGGCCCAAACAGGAGTTATGTAAGAGCTAGTACTGTAGCCAAATACAGTATTTTCCTAGTAAGGTATCTTCTCCTTTACATTCAAAATTCACTCATCAGTGCTTTCTTACGACAAACAGGAAGGGATGTGAGATGTTTGGGGTGGGGTTTTTTTGGGGGTCACAAAAATAGGCACGTGCTTAAATTCTGCTGCACTGATTGGGATGTTTCTGTGATGCAGAAATGGAACAGTGAGGAAATGATGCATCTTCAACTGCTGGTACGTTATGTTAAATTAGCTGCTTGGTTAAATAACATAAACAAGTATGGTTATTTAAGGGTGGTTATGTGTTTTCCGGGCTGCGTGGCCATGGTCCAGAAACATTTTCTCCTGACATTTCGCCTGCATCTATGGCAGGCATCCTCAGAGGTTGTGAGGCCAGACCTCACAACATCTGAAGATGCCTACCATAGATGCAGATGAAATGTCAGGAGACAATGCTTCTGGACCATGACCACGCAGCATGGGAAATACACAACAACCCAGTGATTATGGCCATGAAAGCCTTCGACAATATGGTTATTTAACTTTTTCAATTAGTATGGATAATCAAGTATTTCGGAGCCTCTGGTGGCGCAATGGGTTAAACCCCTGTGCTGGCATGACTGAAGACCAACAGATCGCAGGTTCAAATCTGGGGAGAGCGTGGATAAGCTCCCTCTATCAGCTCCAGATCCTCATATGGGGACAAGGGAGAAGCCTCCCACAAGGATGGTAAAACATCAAAACATCTGGGCGTCCCCTGGACAACGTCCTTGCAGACGGCCAATTCTCTTACACCAGAAGCGACTTGCAGTTAATCAAGTCACTCCTGACACGACCAAAAAAAATAAAGTATTTCAGTTTCTGCTTGACTATAAATAATGGCATGGTGGAGTACTTCATCATAACAAATTATTTTAAGGAGCAAAACATCCAACATATGCTCAATCCTGGTTATTTCCAAACTTCCTTTTTGTTATTTTCAAAAATGTGAGATTTTAATACATTTAATACATTTAGATTCGCTTGCACATCTGAACAGTTAGAAAGTTATCCTCATAGTTATGATACATTGAACCAAACATGTTATTTTAAACAATTAAGTGTTATATAAGTATTATATATTTATTTACTATTTTCAGAATATTGAGTGCAGCTAAAGATGGTGAATAAGGAAGCAAGGAACAGTCACTGTTAAACATTCCTATTTTGCTTAAAATCTAGGCACTCTGGGCTATGGTTGATGAGTGACCTTGAGGCAGCTCTCAGAAGGTAGTTGCCATAGCAACTCTATCACAAAAGTGGCTCATCCCTTGCAACACACACCAACCTGGTGCATCATGTTGCTAGATATAATACTATTGCTATTCTGTAGCTCTAGTGAAACTATAATATACATTGCAAACATTGCAGGTAGGTTTTTTTTGTTTTTTAAAAAATAGTCCATTGTTACTAAAATTCTCCCTCTTCAACGAAATTGATAAGACACTACTCCCAGGAAAGGCATTTAGAAAATGTAGAGTTCATACTTTTATACTTTTAGCAGTACAAATGAAATATTAAGTCACATAACAGAGCATCATATTGTTAGAATCCCCCCCCCCCCCAAAGAAACACATTTCAATGCTCATAAGTGAGGGGCAATGTCAGAAGAAGCATTCCTTATTTTTATACACAGAAAAGAAAGCACATACTAAAATGGATTCTATTGTGACAAATACATTAGCTATTGAGACATTTGAGATATTTTTCTTCAGATCTGAAGACAGCAGTTTTGTTTTTGGTTTTTTGGTTTAACTTACCAGTAAAATACTGCAAAAGCACCCCAAAATATCTTCAGTGTGACCGACAATGAAGATCTCACCATGTCTCAAATCTTGAACAGAACCTACTACATGTGACTCTGGTGTGTCCATCTATGTCTTCAAGTCATCTGTTAACTTATGGTGACCCCATGAATTTCATACCAGACCAGGAATACTCAGATGTGGTTTGATATTTCCTTCCTCTGAAATACAGTATACACTCTACTGGTATTTGTTGGCGGTCCCCCATTCAAGTACTAGCCAATGCTGACTTTTCTTCTTCCAAGATCAAACTGGATCTGGAACCTTTAAGGTATTTAAACCCACATTTTTTGGTAGTGAACTCCATGAATAAATAATATGCTGTGTAAAGAAATCTGCTCAAACTCCTCTACCTTTGCATTGTATGATTCTGATTTCTAATATTATATGAGAGGAAGAAAACCTTCCTATCAACTGTTTCTAGCCAATAACCCTGTTTATGCTTCACTCCCAAGATCAGACTGGATCTAGTGCCTTTGAAATATTTATGACCTCTGCAAAAGAATTCTTACAAAATATGAAGTTCATATGCAATCATTAGTCAATTCAATTAACATTTAGTTAAATTGGAACAACACCCCAATTAATGGATCAATATGATTTTTAAAGAACTTACTTATTAACTAGTACTAAAAACTGTAGGTAGACAGTACTCTTTAAAAAGACATGCTTCTGTTTTAGAGAGAATAGGATATGGTCTGCTATGACACAAGAAAAAGAAGTTTGTTTTTCTTTAGAGCTCTACCTTTTGGTTAATGAAATTACTTAAAAAACTGTGCAAAATCCCTTTGACATTTACAATTTATCATTCATTGCATTCTTCTAGGAATACCCCCATGCCCACCCTGCAGATTTATAACATGTGAAAATCAACCCTCTGTATGCCTTAGTGTAGTAGCAAATACCATACATGGCAGGAAAGGGTTCCAAAGAGAAAGCAACAGGATGGAAAGCACTAAAAATTCCTTCAGATGAACCCTAAATAATAATGAGTAGTGATGAAAAGAGATAATTTGGGGTAAATATTTTCAAGATCTTCAAAATTTCCACTTTCAGGAAAAAAATGTTCACTGGATAATATCAGGTTGAACAGCCCTCCATTACTCTTACCTTAGAGATAATGCAATAGACTTGCCCTTGACAGAAAGTGTTTGATTTTTAGCAACCCAGAAAAAATTGACTGAACTTGGACATTAATGTAGTCTGAACGCTGATATGCATAATATAACAAAACATTAATATAATCAAATATTAATAAGAAAGGTAAATTTTAACATATGAATATTGGCAGTATCTAATGTTTCTTAACTATTAATGCTACTCTTGTAACAATATATAGTTATGGAAATATATGTTCTGCTAAAAACTAGTAGTGCTGATAAAAACCATGAATATCAAAAGGTATAAAATCTAAAATATACTTCAGATTACTGCATAACAAACATTTCTAGCACACTACATACCCACCAATGTTGAAAATATATTAAATATAGAATCTCAGTTCCCTCATCAAAATGTTATCCCAAACCAATGTTTGATCCTGGCTTATGGTGAAACTATGACAGCACAAACTACAGATTCAGAAGAAGTAATTGTAAACAAGAGGGAGAAATCTATTTTTTCCTTATGTGCATTGAAAAGAAAGAGCAGCAGATGGCTGAGATTCATAGTTATGGTACTTGTCTTTAAAGTGTAGGAGTGCTATGAATCATTAAAGAGAGAAAGCTAATTCAAGCTTAAATTTAAATTGAAGACAATGGCAAGCATTTTCTACAACTTTCTGAGTAATCAAAATGCTTCCTAAATATTCCTCTAAAATTCTAAATAACAGCCTATAAAGTAGTCAAATAGTGTTATCCCTATAGTGCAGATGAGAAGCAAAGGAACCTGTCTCAAACTCTTAACTGTTGTTCTATATCAGCATAATGATATAGTTTCCCAACAAGCTCATTCTCATACATAACTTTTTGTTTCATTCAGTCACTTCCAACTCTTTGTGACCTCATGGACCAGCCCACATCAGAGCTCCCTGTCAGCAGTCACCACCCCCAACTCCTTCAAGGTCAAGCCAGTCACTTCAAGGATACCATCCATCCATCTTGCCCTTGGTCAGCCCCTCTTCCTTTTTTCTTCCATTTTCCCCAGCATCATTGTCTTCTCTAAGCTTTCGTGTCTTCTCATTATGTGGCCAAAGTACTTCATCTTTGCCTCTAACATCCTTCCCTCCAGTCCTCCAGGGGGACTCAGGGCAGATTCCAGCATACAAAAAGGGAAACATTCAATGCCTCAATAAAACAACAAGTACCGACAAAAAGATACTTAGAATCTAACATCTATAAATGAAATAAAACATAATCAATCAAAAATTATACATAAACATAAAAATCCACGTTGATTTACAGGAGCCAACTAAAATCTGCAAAGTTATATGTGGTTGACTGTGTGGCTGGTGATGATAACTGGGCTAATGTGGACTAATAGAGCTCAAATACAGTAATAGTTCTCATGCTAAATAAAGTAGAGCATGCCTAGATCATCTAACTCAGTGGTTCTCAACCTGTGAGTCCCCAAGTGTTTTGGCCTACAACTCCCAGAAATCCCAGCCAGTTTACTGGCTGTTATGATTTCTGGGAGATGAAGGCCAAACATCTGGGGATCCACAGGTTGAACAACTCTGATCTAACTCCTTTCTTTGATTTCTAAAATCCTACAACCCAAGGAAGAAGTCAGACACACTATATGCTGGTTTGGACATAACACCAAGGCATAACTTTATGCTTCATAAATCCATTAAGTATTCTTCATTCAAATAACATGGTTAGGCAGGGACCTGGAAAAATTCTGACTTGTCATTTTTAAGCAACAGCATGCCATTCAATTTTGTGGAATGGTGCAGTCGGTATGCAGATAACACCCAATTCTGCTTGATCCCGCCATAGTCAGACACATACCTTAGCTATATTCCAGTTGGATTAATGTAACACAGAATACATGAGACTGCCTTTGAAGAGTGTTCAGAAACGTCTTCTGCTCCAAAGAGTGCAGTTAAATTTCCAAAAGCCCTTCCAGCCTATATCCCTATATCCCAGAATATCAAGGCAGAAAATCCCACAATATCTGCTTTGAACCGAGTTATCTAAGTCCACACTGCCATATATTCCAATTCAGAGCAGATAATGCAGGATTTTGTTCAGCTGTGTAAAAGGTACCTAAGTGAAGCTGGTTACAGGGAATACACAACTTTCTGGCTGCTCCCGTTCACTGGCTGCTGGAGCATTTCAAGACAGAATTCAAAGTGCTGGCTTTGACCTAAGCTTATGCAGCTTTGTTGTTGTTGTTGTTGTTGTTGTTGTGTGCCTTCAGGTTATTTCTGACTTGTGGCAACCCTAAGGCAAACTTATTGCAGGGGTATCTTGCAAAATTTGTCCAAAGCACAGTTGGCTTTACCTTCCTCTGGAGCTGAGAATGACTTACCCAGTTTCCATGGCTGAGAAGGGATTAAAACCCTAGTCTCCAGTGCTCAAACCACTATACCATGCTAGCTCTCTTCTAGGTAATTGAAGGACTCTATTCTCTCTTATGAATCTCCCAATGTTCTGAGATTTAAGGAGGAGGTTCTTCTCTCAGAAAATTCCATTCAGAGTGAAAACTGCTGACCAAAATACTAGCAGCATAAACATGTCTGCATATTACTAATGGAAATGGTTGAAAAATTCATAGGCTGATATCCAAAAAGCATGGAGCTTATTTTGCCATTTATTTCTTTTTAAAAAATGGGTGTTACAAATTATTTTGTTAAACATAAAAACGCAAGATTCCATCACTTTTAAAAGGAATATATTCCTTATTTTGAAATTTGTGTTATTGTTACATGACTCAAGAAGGCAAAGGTCTCTCAACCAGAAGTGAGAACTGGCCAAGATGATTGATTAGCTTGCACTAAAACAAAAGCACATTGCCCTACCCCTTTAGTGATATATTTTTTGCAGTATGGTCCAGTATGATGTCATCAAACAAACCTGCTTCATGAAGTTTTTAACCAAAAGGGAAGCTTTTAGATAACAAAATAGTTTTACAAATTACATTTTTGCATAACATAAATGGTTGACAATTTTGAGCTGTGAACACTGCATTTTAAGCATACAATTAAGAATATATTCCATGACTGTATCCGGAGAATTGGTGAAACACTCTCAAAGGAAATTTGCATTTACCCAATTAGACATGCAGGGCAATGTCCTGGCTGTATCTGAGTTCCATTGTACTGAACAAATACAAAGAACTCTGCTTCTTGTCAAAGCAATTAACTAGAGTGAAATTTCATTTTAAGTAAGCCTATTTCACTGCTCATGTAAGAGCATGTATGTAATTAGGCACTTTGCTTACTCACCTGTGGCAAGTAAAAATATCACTCAGGACTATTGCTTAATACAATATAGAATTATACTTTTCATCTTTCAAGCTATCAGGTCATCACTGATAGTTCACATGGATGTATACTGAGAGGACAAGTAACTTTCCTAGATATGTTGTAGCATTGTTCCTATACGTTATTTGCCATCAAATTAAATTATACTCATGGTAACCCTATAAATGAGAGAGCCCCAAAAGCTCCAGTTATCAACTGCCCTGCTCAGATCTTGCAAACTCAGGGTCATGACTTCCTTGACTGAAGCAATCCATCTGTAATGTGGTCTTCTTTTTTCTTGCTGTCTTCCACTTCACAAGCATTACAGTCCTTTCCAATTATTATTTCCAAACCATAGTTTAACTCACTTTTTTGGCTTTCATTTTCCTTTGCAATTTTCTTCTTGTTGGTATGCTGCACTTATTTATTTATTTATTCTTTCGGCTTCTAGACCGCTCCCTCTAGAAGCTCGGAGCGGTTTACAACAGGTAAAAAACAGGCGTAGAACTGACATTATAGAACAACGGTGTAAAAGCAGATAAGCAATGATTTAATCTAAAACATTACTAGTGCTAAAATAATTCTAAAAGTAAGCTAAACTACATAGAAAGCATAACAGTTACTCAACTGGAAAAGCCAGGCGAAAAAGAGCCGTCTTGCATAGGTATCAGAGGCTTTCAAGGACTCTGGAGACTGGGGTTCAGATCCCTGTTCAACAATAGGATCTCACTATGTGATCATGGGAAAGTCACACTCTCTTAACCATACATGAACTCTCTCTGAACAAGTCTTACCAAGAAAACCCTGTCCATGGTAGGGTCACTCTAGAGTTGCCATAAGTGAGAAACCTAAAGGCATACAATCACCACCACCACAATGGGGAGGGAGGCTGTCTGAAAATTTGATGTAGACATTTAATGCATTTAGAACAAATTCTTTTTGAACATTAATATTTCTGGATGCCTTTAATTGCAAACTTCTGTGCAATCCCACATTTTTCAAAAGACCCATGTATTTCAATAGGACTTTTCCCAAGCAAGTTTGTAAAGTCAAAGTAGGCCTTTTTCCTATTGCAATTTCCATTGTCCTCTGTCAACATGCCTAATAGTGGTGGATCTTGATTGGAAATTCATAAACATATTTTAAAAACTCACACATTTGCTATCCCTGTAGTATATTATTGTAACTCAGATCTCAAAAAAATCCAGTCTTTACGCCAACAATTATTAATTCCAACAAAAAACTAAACTCATTTAAAGTATAGGCCTAAATACACTAAAGGCACCAAATCCTGTTTCATCTTGGAAGTTAAACAGGGTCAGCCTTGGTTAGTACTTGGATGGAATAACACCAATAAATGCAAATTACTTTAGGCTATGTTTCAGAGGAAGAAACAGGGAAATCCACCTCTGTGTATTCCTTGCCTAATAAAACCCTATGAAATTCATGAAGTTGACAAAAATCAACAGGCAACTTTCAAGGTGTGCACACACATAAGGTTCATACACATAGTCAAACTGGCATGCCGCCACTTCTATATACTGCAGATCACCAGCAACTGCTGAACCGGATAGAAGACTTTAGACGGCTGAAGTCTGGTGAAAAACCTATTTCCAAAGCTACAGCCAAACCTAGAAGGAAATCGGCTATCGTTAGCTATATAGCTATAATTGTTGGAAATTGTAGTCTAACAACACCTGGAAAGCTTAATGATTCACCCCTACAACAAACTCCTTCTACAGCATTTTAGGTTCTGTTAAAACATGAGCACATTTCCTCAAAAATTTACTTATTTGAGTTAAATTGTCACTTGTGTACAGTAAAATCAGGGAACCATGTGTCAATAATGGCTAAAGCCAGAAGGATAGACATGATGTGTGTTCTTTTTATGCTTGTGGTATCGGCCTTGAAATAAACTGAAGAGTGTCTCAAATCACATTCCCATTCTTATATTTCAGAAGCATTCACTTACCCTATCATGACTTAATATGTCACTTGAGGACCCTACGTTATGTTATGAATATGTCTGCTCCACATCCCTGATACTTCTTCCACCCCTTCTTGTGTCACTGATTCCTAATATGCATCAAAACAAACTTAGTAATGTATTCTATAATTGAAACAGTAAAAATAAGCTGGGTTTTCCACCCAGCATAATGCACTGGCACGGTTGTCAGGTGACCTTGGTGTCCTCAGCTACAGTGAATAAATTCCATAAGCAGAGTACACATTGCAATCCAAGTATTTTTGCAGCCACAACACATTCTATAATTTACAGATAGCACTTGAGATTTTGATAAAAGTATCCACATATTTCAAAAGCATAAACTTATAATTGCAGAGGAAATTTCTGCCGATTCTTCATTATTCATTAACCACACATTAAGATAAATTTTGTTAATATAACACTCAACATGTTAGTTGCTTGCTCCTACACATAGCCACATTACCTAATATAGTAAATCTATTTTAAGCTGTTAATCAGAGTAACCTTTTAAAACTACAACTGAGAGATGGAAATTGTTGAGAAATGAGTAACTCCACAACATTTTATTATCATATTTTGAAATAATTCCTCTCTTTTTTAACAATACATGCATAAGGGCCCAAATAAAGAACATTGCTGAAATCTTATATGCATTTACCTGGAGATTCAAAACAATGCAAATAGTCAGACATACCCCAAAATAAAACATACATTGAAGATAGGGTGAATCCAACTGATTTGGTTTCTCACTGCTAACATCCTGTTTTTCAGCAGCCAACCAAAACTTAGCCAGTTGGTACAACTCTTTTCTGCTGTACCTCCTTAGGCAAGAGCATCTGGAAATAAGAGTAATGCATTTACTCCAGAAAGTCAAAATAAAGTCAATAGCATTTTCCCTTATGCAAAGGTATCTTGAAGCACCTTTGTGATTAATTGAGATAACTAAATTGGTAGTACAAAGTTTCATAGACTGAATCTATTTCCTCTGATGCAGATATTCCAGATGCTCTGTTTTTGAAGTCTGGTAACATCATGGATCTTCAACAAACTAGTTCTTCTACACTTACACTCCTGAGTTTGAAATAAAACATCTCATAAATCACTGCTATTTAACCCACTATTTCTTCAACTGTGGGTCCCAACCCCAAATGGGGTCAGTTTAGCACAATATTGGGATCTCAAAATGGAGCCACAGTAATACCAGTGTTTCTCAACCAGTGTGCTGTGGCACACTAGTGTGCCGTGAGCGATCATCAGGTGTGCCGTGAGAGATCATCAGGTGTGCCGTGAGAAATTGGAGCCTCCAATGCCCTTTCTTCCCCCTCCTGCCAAACACTTTTTCTTCTCCACTCGGGCTCCCTTCTTCCCAGCCTGACTCTGCTCGCTTTGCCTCGCTTTGCTTATGCTGCCGTGAGCATGTTCAGGAGCAGGGGCGGACCTACCTATTCCGGGGGCAAGTGAAATTTTTTTCGCCCCAGTGGCTCCCGAGCGTGAGTCACGCTCAGGAGCCTAGTGCGCATGCGCCAATCTCCGCGCATGCGCACTGGCTCCCGAGCGCGCCTCCCGCTTTGGAGCCCAGTGCGCATGTGCCAATCTTCGCGCATGTGCACTACTGCACGCATGCGCACTGGCTCCAAAGCGGGAGGCACGCTGGAGCCAGTGTTGAGCACAGATATTGGAGCCAGCGCATGCGTGAAGATTTTCGGCGCATCGCAGCAGCTCCTACAGGTGCCGTGGCGCATGCGCAGCGCGGCCGGAGCACCCCAGGCGGTGGGGGCGGCTGAGACAGGCCCGGCCAGCGCGGTGGCGGGCAGCGCAGCACGGGTGGCGGGGGTGGGGCAGGCGCGGCGGCGCCCCTCCCAGGTGACGACGCCTTAAGCGACTGCCTAGTCGGCGTAAACCGGCCCTGTTCAGGAGGGAAGGGGAGAGGAAGAAGACGTGGTAGTTTCACCCGCACGGGTCATGTCTTCCTCCCTCCCCCCTCCCCTCCTGAACACGCTCACGCTGCCCCCTCAGATCAAAATGGGGACAGAAGAAGCAGTGTGAGCAAAGTGAGGTAAAGCGAGCAGAGCAAGGCTGGGAAGACGGGAGCCCGAGTGGAGAAGAAAAAGTGTTTGGCAGGAGGGGGAACAAAGGCCCGAAGGGGAAAGGGGAGGAAGAGGTCTCTGTCGAAAGCTGGCATGGGCAAACTTGGACCTTCCAGGTGTTTTGGACTCCAACTTCCACCATTCCTAGCAGCCTCAGGCCCTTTTTCTTTTTTCCCCCACAGCCACATAAGCAGGAAAGGGCCTCAGGCTGTTAGGAATGGTGGGAGCTGAAGTCCAAAGCACCCAGAGGGCCAAAGTTTTCCCATGCCTGTTTTAGGGACCTTAAAGTGGTGAGCCTCCTTCCAACATTGTGATTCTGGATAGAAAACAAACAACATTACATTGTTTGAGTCCACAGTGCTCTCTGGGTGTAGGTGAACTACAACTTCCAAACTCAAGGTCAATTCCCAAGCAAACCCTTTCAGTACTTTCTGTTGGTAATGATAGTTCAATATGCCAAGTTTGGTTCAATTCCATTGTTGCAAGAGTTTAGGATGCTCTTTTCTTGTGTGTTAACTATAAATTGAGCAAGACCTTCATGTGTGTCTTTCTGCCATTCCTGCCAGGATATCTATGTTGTGTTCATCGAAACAGGCCCAGGTTTCACACTGAGTGTACAAATACATTTAAAAACATGTGTCATTTTGGTTGGTGTTGTGCCCCAGGATTTTGTAAATGTAAAAAACCTGCCGCAGCTCAAAAAAGGTTGAAAAACACTGTGTTGTACAATGTTTACAGTGGACTCCGCATAAGACTCACTGCCTCTGAGTGTTCTGGAAGCTCCTTCTTTAGGCGCTTTTAAACAGAGGCTAGATGGCCTTTTATCAGAGATAATTTGATTGTTCTTTTCCTGCATGGCAAGGTCTTGGACTAGATGGCCCATGCAGTCTCTTCCAACTTCTTGATTCTAAGACACTTCAGCTCTACGTCATAAAAAAGAAAATCGGCCTTTTTAGCAAGCCTTGTAAATGCTGATTTGTTATATCAGTAAATGCCTGAATTTTATACCTATTTTATAGATCTATATACCCATAATCACGTAAAGATTTCTTGGTCTGAAAGGTGTCACAAATCGAAA
The DNA here is from genome assembly GCA_030556195.1 of Anolis apletophallus. Lineage (NCBI taxonomy): Eukaryota > Metazoa > Chordata > Lepidosauria > Squamata > Anolidae > Anolis > Anolis apletophallus. Next base: position 34,547,259 of record JARBWK010000005.1, read on the forward strand.
AGTTTAGGAAGTTCTGGTCTAACTCACATTCTTCTGATGATAGAACACTACAGGCTTAACATAAGACATAAGACATAAGAAGAGCCATGCTGAATCGGGCCTCAGCCCATCTAGTCCAGCATTCTGTGTCACACAGTGGCCCACTAGTTGTACACAGGGATCTCTAGCAGAAAGGAGGGAAAAACCCTCACCTGATCCCGACCCCCCACAACCAGTACCCGGGGAAATTCTGCCTGCCTCCATCAACACAGAGGTGGCACTTGGATGTCCATTTCAGTAGCTACTGATTCTCTTGGTATCCATGAATCTGTCTAATCCTGCCTTGAAGCTGTCCAGGCTGACCGCTGTCACAACCTCCTCTGGAAGTGAGTTCCATAACCCAATGACCCTCTGGGTGAAGAAATATTTCCCTTTATTTGTCCTAACTTTCCTACCTTGGAGCTTTAGGCAGTGCCCCCTAGTCCTAGTGTTGTGTGACAGAGAAAATATTTTTTTCTCTATTCACCTTTTCTATCCCATGCATGATTTTATACACTTCGATCAAGTCACCTCTTAAACGCCGTCTTTCAAGGCTGAAAAGACCAAGGCGTTGCAACCTGATTTCGTAAGGGAGCTGCTCCATCCCTTGGATCATTCAGGCTTGTTCAAACAAAGTGTAGTATAGGTATAAATAACTTATTGGTAATTAGGCAACATATATCATTCAGATCATTTGCTATTAATTTTTCCCAATTCATGAATTCTATACATTAGTCAAAAACTATGTATAAAATGGGAAGCCCACATCTTTAGCCAAGTGCTGGGTTATGGATAAATTATATTTACTGTGGGAAACTAACACCATCCCCTGAGTAGACATCCTAGAAAACATTACAAAATTAAATGGTTAACTATTAGACCTTTCTACACAGAAAACTAGAACTTGTAGTCTTAGGATGGGGTTGATATGAGAATGTTAAGAATGCTCATAAATGACTGTGCCCACCCATGACTTGAGAAGAAGAACCCATGATCAATACATCTATTTATATCTTGCAGTGTATGAATGCCTGGCAACTGAGCATACAACATGCCATAATAAAGCAAAAACAGTTTATAATGAATACTGAACTGGTCACTTAGTAGGCGTAATTGAGAGGTTCTTAATGAGCAAGCACATAAACATCAATACTTAAATAAAATCGAAATGTTTTCCCCTTTTTAGACAACTGAAAACCTTCTCATTCAGCAATTTCTCTCCTTTAAGATTTATTGGTAAGTTTTTCCTTCTTTCTTTTCTTCCAATTTTGAAAAACAGACTTTAATTTTTTTCTAAACTTAGATTGAATAAAACTCATGCTTCAAAAATCCCAGTACTTTACAGCCATAACAGAAATACCTTGTTTCAAGCCACAGCTGAACCTATCATTGCCCTACATACTAATTAGACTCAAGCACCTCCTAGTGTGACATGGGCAATATGTTTGAACACAAAAAGGTTGCTCAGTTATAGTTGTGGTTCTTCATATACCTAACTAGAAACCCACAAATACTGGGTCACTTGTAAAGTGGACTCTGTAAAAGTTATAGAGTTGAGTGCTGTTTTTATGGTACTCTCTCTCTCGGCATTACTTCGCGAACGAAGATTCAGGAAGGACTCATCCCACGCTTTTTACAAGCGCGTTGATGACTAAAAAGGCCAATCTGAGATAGGCAAGTTCGGTTGCAGAAAGCGCAGCAGAAAGTCTCCTTGGGTGATGTTAGTTGCGGTTCTTTCTGCGTTGTCGTTTCTCTTCGAGACCCATTCGGCGTGTCTTCTCGAAAGAGGCCGCAGCATTGTGGATAGTGCTTCTCCATGCCTCCCGATGTGAGGCCAGGGTGGACCATTGTTGGTGATCAATCTGGCCAATCCATGGATTCCACACCCACAGATTCAACCAGCCACGGGTAGAATTTTAGGGGGGAAATCCAAAAAGCAAAGTTTTATTTTCACAGTTTATATGAAGGATGCAATTTGACTACATCATTGTATATAGAGCAGTGTTTCTCAACCTTCCCAATGCCACGACCCCTTAATCCAGTTCCTCATGTTGTGGTGACCCCCAACCATAAAATCATTTTCGTTGCTACTTCATAATTTTAACTTTGCTACTGTTATGAATCATCATGTAAAATATTGGATGTATTTTCATTCACCGGCCCACATTTGGAACAAATACCTGATACATCCAAGTTTGAATACTGGTGGGGTTGTCGGGGGGGTGATTTTGTCATTTGGGAGGCGTAGTTGCTGTGATGTATAGTTCACCACACTCAAAGAGCATTCTGAACTCCACCAACGATGGAGTTGAACCAAACTTGGCACACAGAACTCCCATGAGTGACCAACAGAAAATACTGGAAGGGTTTGATGGGCATTGACATTGACTTTTGGAGTTGTAGTTCACCTACATCCAGAGAGCATTGTGGATTCAAACAATGGTGGATCTGGGACAAACTTGGCACAAATAGTCAAGATGCCCAAAGGTGAACACTGGTGGAGTTTGGGGAAAATAGTCCTTGACATTTGGGAGTTGTAGTTTCTGGAATGTATAGTTCACCTACAATCAAGGAGCATTCTGAACCCCACCAACGATAGAATTGGGCCAAACTTCCCATACAGAATCCTCATGACCAATAGAAAATAATGTGTTTTCTGATGGTCTTTGGCAACCCCTCTGACACCCCCTCACGACCCCCATAGGGGTCCCGACCCCCAGGTTGAGAAACACTGATATAGAGGCAGTCTCCAAATTACAAACAAGATAGGTTCTGTAGGTTTGTTCTTAAGTTGAATTTGTTTGTAGGTCAGAACAGGTACCTCCAGTTCTATCTATCTATCTATCTATCTCTCTATCTATATCTATCTCTCTCTATATATATATATATATATATATATACATGCATACACATACACACACATATGCCAATAAACTTTGGATAGCATACGGAAGGGTTAATACCCCTGTGGAGTTTGTTTTGCTGTCTATACCCATTCAGAAGATTTCACCTCACTTTTTGTTCCTGTGATAATTGGATTCTGAAAAATGTGACTTGTTGTGAAAACAAGGATTGGTGGCAAAGCTTCAGTGGAGACACCTTTTCCCCATACCTCTTTCAGGAGTGGATTTCCCTTCTGAGAGGTAGATTTATCCCATTTCCTGTTGTCTCACTCCCATTCTAAACTATGAGTTGTTTGTAAGTTTGATGTTTTTAACTCTGGGATTCCCTGTAATGGGACTTGAGTATTCAGATCAGGGGTCAGGAACCTTTTTGACTCAGTGAGGCATAAAAGCAAAATATTTGGAAATTTATTTCAGTGAGAGCCATATAATATACTGTATATAATATATTTTACGACTGAATTCAACTAAATGTGAGTATATACATACATACTATGAAAAAAAGGATTTCCCCCGACAGAATGACGGGACACTTCAGATCTGGCTCTGTAAAAGGCATGCTCAGGACACTGGGAAGGAAGAGAAGACGGGAGGAAGGAGGAAAGAAAGACAAAAGAAATAAAGGAGGGAGGGGGAGAGGAAGAAAGAAAAGAACAAACTATGGAAAAGGAAGAAAAGGAAAGCAGGAGAGAGACAGGGAGGGGAAAAGAAAGAAGGAAATGGGAAGGGAGGAAAGGAAAGGGTGGAGAGGAAGGGAGGAAAAGGTAAAATAATGAAGGGAAAAGAAGAAAAGAAGGGGAGAGGGGGGAAGTGAAAAGAAAGGAAAGAGAAGAAAAGGAAGACTTGGGGAAAATAGAAGAGGAAGGAAGGAAGGAAGGAAGGAAGGAAGGAAGGAAGGAAGGAAGAGAATGGAGGAAGGAAGGGGAGAGAGGGAGGGAAAAGGAAGGAGAGGGTGAAGGGGAGAAAGGAAGGAAGAGGAAGGGAGAGGGAGAATGGAGGAAAGACGGAAGGGGAGAGGGAGGGAAAAGAAAGGAGAGAAGAAGGAAAGGGTGAAGTGGGAGAGAGAAAGGAAGAGGAAGGAAGAGAGAGAATGGAGGAAAGAAGGAAGGGGAGAGAGGGAGGGAAAAGGAAGGAGAGAAAGACAAGGTGAAGGGGAGAAAGGAAGAAAGGAAGAGAATGGAGGAAAGAAGGAAGGGGAGAGAGGGAGAGAAAAGGAAGGAGAGAAGGAAAGAATGGAAGAGGGAGGAAGGAACGAAGAGGGAGGAAAGAAGGTAGGGATAGAGGGAGGAAAAAGACAGGGAAAAAGAAAGGAAGAGGAAGGGAGGGAGGGAGGGAGGGAGGGAGGGAGGGAGGGAGGGAGGGAGGGAGGGAGGGAGGGAAGAGAAGGAAGGAAGGAAGGAAGGAAGGAAGGAAGGAAGGAAGGAAGGAAGGAAGGAAGGAAGGAAGGAAGGGGAGGGCGCGGGGCTAAGGTGGACCTTGGTGTCAACGTCGGCGAGGCAGTCCCTCCGGAAGACATTGAAGAGGCTGCGCCTCTTGAGCTACCCAACGATGAGGGCGATGAGCTGGGCATCCCCCAGGAACAGCAAATTACTTTATGATTCTATAAATTAAGCACCAAAACATCATGTTTTGCAACAAATCGGCAAAAAAGCAGTTCAATACACAATAACATTATGTAGTGATTACTGTATTTATGAATTCAGCACCAAAACATTACAATGTATTGAAACAGCTGTGGATCCGGACAGGAGGCAGACTGCATTGGATAATACAGAATGTTAGATGAGTGAAGGTTGGATAAGTGAGACTCTACTGTATATAATCCATTTATGAGAGGATATTTTGTTTTTTATTGTTTACAGAAAATTGGGCTTTTAAAATAAACCTAAAATATATAAACTTCCCTTGGCTGCTTGACTGTTTTGATACGGTCATTTGAAGCCAAGTTCGAATGAATAACAACTCTTCTCAAGAAATGAAGGACTGAAATCAATTCATCTGTCATTCAGAATTACACAAATGCATTTATATCAGGCATGGGCAAACTGATATTGTGGGCCTAGCCAGAAGGGAGTGCAGGCGGGGCAGAAGGGGTGGGGCCAGATTGGCTGGGGTTGGGAGAGAGCAGGTCCCAGACAGGAGAGAGTGGGGTTTAATTGGAAGTGGGGAGTAATGGTGGGAGGGGGCAGGGTGGGAACAGGAGACACACATTGCTGGTGAGAGCATTATTTCCAGTGCTATGTTTCTCCCCTAATCTGAGACTGGGGAACGCCAACCACCTACCCAAAACTCATATGAGAATTAGAAACAGGCCACTGGTGAGAGCGCTCTCGCCAGCTGTGTGTATCTCACCCCCACCCTCCTCCAAGTCTGGGAAAGGAGAGCTTCCTTCCCAAGGCTCAGAGGAAAAGGGGGAACATGCCGCTGGCAAGCATTCTCAGGAAAGCATTCAGCATGCATCTCTCTCTCAGCCCTCCCAACAGCCACCTTGGCCACATGCTGAGTGGAGGGCCGAGACAGGTAGGGGCTGGAGGGAAGAGGCCAAGAAAAGGGGGGGGCACCAGCTGGCACAGCTTTACTGCCACTCTTGCTGCTCCCTCCCTTGGGCTGTTCTCTTGTCCAAAGGACGAGGCTTCGCCTATGTTTTGGCCAAGAGAAGGGAAAGGAAAAAGGGGGAAACAGATGCAACTTTGCCACAGCTTCTGTTGCTCCCTTCCTTCCTCGGCCTGTTCTCTTGGCCAAAGGATGGAGCCTTGCCTATGTATGGCCGAGAGAAGGGAAAGGAAGAGAAGGCGCAACAGAAATGGCTTTGTTGCCTCTCCTGTTGAGGCCTCCCTTCCTCAGCCATTCTTATGCTAGGAGGAGGGCGCGTGGAAGGCACGCAGTGACAGAGTGAGCTCTGCACAGATCCCATCCACCACATGCCTTCCTCCCCTGTCCTTTTGCCTTAAGGACGAGGCAAGCCACCACGTCCTTATGTCCAGAAAACAAGGGAAAATGGGGGGGGCACACAAAACTGCCCAAAGGGCCGTGTCCAGCCCATGGACCTTAGTTTGCCCATGCCTGATTTACATTATTGTGGTATGCTTGACAGTGTAGCAACCCAGTTTCCTTTTGTGCCTGGGGGGCAGGGGGCAGCACCGGGGGTCCCACTTGCATTAGGGCCAGCTGCAGCTGATGAGGACATGGAGGAAGGGGATGGCAAGGTAGCTGGGCCTTCCTCTCCCACAGAGAGCTTGGCCTGGGATGATGAATGGCCTGACGGCTATGATAGCTGGGAAAGTCAAGCTGACCCTGAGAGTGCTGACTCAGATCAGTATGAGAAACCAGGTGGTTTCGGGTCGCAGGAAAGGATTAGGGAAACAGTGGAGGATGAGCCCATGGAAGCCGAAAAGGGAGTTTGGCTCTCACGAAGATAGCGACCCAGGTGCTGGGAGGCAAGGACGGAGCTTTGATAGGAGACGGAGCATTGAGTCCAGCAGGAGAGATTGGCACCGCAGCCTAGAGCGCCAGAGAAGCGCTAGATCCCGCAGCACAGATTGGCGGCGCAGCCTAGAGCGTCGGGGGCCGTGCCAAGGGAATTAAGTATAGGATCCGTGGGAAAGGATCCTCAGTAGCTCGGCCACTTCTGATCAGAAGGGAGTGAAGCGAGCGAAGTTCCCCGGAGCCAGGATTTGGGCTCGGGCCATGCCAAGAAGTTGCTTGGGTTCATGAACCTTGCCTTGTTTGCCCTTGCCACGGACCAAGTCTGTTTTTGATCCGCTTTGTTTTGCGGAGCCTTGTCAAGCCTTGCCTTTGGATTAAACTACGAACTCTTTGCTTCTTTGCTATTTTGATACTTTTTATGGACAATTACCCCTTTCACCTGTTTTTTATTATTCAATAAATAGTTAGCTGAACAGTGTGATTAAGGGGCCGGGCCGAGACCCTGCATCGTGACAGACAGGTGGGTTCCACTTCACAATATTATTAGACAGTTTGGGGATCATTATTGAAATACAATGATGCCTTGAGTTAAGAGTTTACTTTGTCCCATAAAGTGAGCTCATAACTCAAACCACTCTTATCTCAAAGCAACTTCTTCACTGAAATGCTATTAATTTGTTCCCCCACCCCATCCCAATTTTTGTTATATATTTTTAAATAAGAAAATGTACTTTATAAATAACAAATAATGTATAAATGCATATTTACAAGGAACAATAAAAAAGAATGATAATCTTTAAAATTGTAGAAGCACAAAATTGTGGCAAGGGAGCATAAAGTGAAGGTGCAGAGGCATCATTTTCTTCATACTGTACTCATTCCAGGCTCCCTCCCTCTCTCCCTCCCCCCCCTCTTTTTATAAAGTCAAACATGCCAGGAATAAAAACCTCACAAAATCAACTACTGGTAACTCAAAGTTCCTCAAAGCGAACAGCAATCTCCCAAAGCAGACAAGAGCACAAGGTGAAGACTGCTCCCTTGAAGCCCTAAAGCCCTGTACTCTGGCGCTCGTGCTCCCTCTAGCTCTTAACTAAAAGTGTTGGTCGTATGTCAAAGCAAAACCCGGGTCCACCAACTGTTCTTAACTCAAAAACTCTTAAGTTGGAATGCTCTTAATTTGAGATTCCACTGTATGTACATATTGGGAAAAATTGCAGTAAAAATAGTAATAAGCAGCAAATCAATGTAAAACAAAAATACTTGAAACTCTTCAGGCAATTAAACAACTTTCTTGAAAAAAAATAGCTTGAAACTTGAAGAAGTGGGAATACTCTATTATAGCTGTTTATCTATTTAGTTGATTGGTTCTTTAACATTTGTTCTCTCCTGGCACAGGATTATTACACAGAATTATTAATAACAAAATTAAAAGAGAATTAAATCACAGTTTGGTTTGTCCTCCAGTATCTAAAGCACATATAGGTTAGTGTAAATATGCTTGAGGAATAGAAGCCATATGACAGCTTTGCTCATCCCTCTGACTTTGACTAGAAGGACATATGCTCTCAATTGTGACATAATTTAGAGCTACAGGTAGGGATAAGCCAAAATGCCTCCAATTACATGCTTCTTCAAGCTTAGAGCTGTATGAATTTGACCTTCTTCCCTCCCACACCTGGTATGAACTCATGGGGAGGATCTGGCTTGTTTTTTTACTTGCTCCCATTATTCCAACTTCAGAGCTAGAAAGACAAGTAGATTCATCTTGATCTCATGCTACACTGGTGGCACCGTATTAGATCGGAAAGATGTCTAAACATTCCAGATCTGATCTCAGAGAGTGAACATAATCTGTAGTGGTTAGTAATTGAAAGAAAAAGTGCCAGGGACTACCAAGTGCCTTATGTTAAAATCTGGGGAAGGAAACAACTAGCCTCCTCTGAATAAATCCTGCTAACAAACACCTACAATGGAGCTGACTTGAAGGCACACAATAACTAATAACTCATGTCAGGTTAGAAATAAACCCTACACAGGGAAGTGGGGCTAGCAAATGTTTAGTAAATACTAGCAACATTTGTTAATTCATGATTTATACTTAGATTCTAGCCCAAGTGGTGCTTTTGAAATCAAACATGGCACCCCAAATTCGGTTTAGCAACAAACTAGTTGCCAGTGAAATTTTCAGACTTGTCAAATTACATTCCCAAGATGCCTTCCCAATTAAAAGCCTAAAAACCAGTTAAATGCACCTTTATACACAACACAGTACACATTAAAAGGTTATTCCTGTCCAATATTATTTACAGCTAATTTACCAATCTAAGTTAATAAAAATCACTCCATGCCACAACAAGCCCTCTCCGAGTATTGTCACTTTTGAGATACCTCCTGGATTAGAGTTTGACTTGATCACTATACTTCAATACTGCCAGAACATTTTCTTTGTATGTTGAATAAATTTAAGATTATTTATGGGGAAATTCCCTGCATAATATGAGCCAGTATTAAAAGAGACTTGGTATTAAAATTCCCATTTTCTTTACTTTTGAAATAGTGTAGAAAAATGTGGATTAAATGCCGTCATTTGTCATATGAATCAAGACTTAAGCTTTTAGCAAAAGCTTCTCCAATGGTTACGATGTTTATTACTTTCTATTCAGTTTTCCTCAAAGTTCTAATTACATTTTAAAGTTTCCAGTAGAAAAGAGGAAAAAAAGCAGTGAACTGGACTGGAATGGGAAATTGATTATATAATTGGCAGTCCTGTTCACATCTATGATATAAATTCTTGATCATAATATTTACCTCCCATGAAGTCCAATTTGAAAGTTATTAATGTTATCAAGCAGTTGAATCCACACCCAGTTACATAAGATTAATGGCATTACCACTTTAAACCATCTGCCTCAAGAAAGAACACTTATGGAGCAGTGTTGTATTTTATTCAAAAGGAAGAGCTTCAAGACAAAGCAACATACAACTTTCTGCAAAACAAATTTAGGTCTAAACAATGGAATAGCACAGAAGCATCCTTATTTTACCAACACAGCTTGCGACGTGATTAAAAATAGTCCATAATACATTGTTACTTAAGACAATTTATACTTTCCCTGTGTTTTTATGTTCAAATACAATATTAAGTGAAAATTGTCTGAAACCCTATATTAACTTACATGGGAGTAGATCTCACCAAACACAGGATTTCTTTCAAATGTGTGTTAGACTGCATTGGCCACTATACCTAACAATAAAGCGAAGCACTACCTCCTAGTTCATTGTTTCTCAACATGTGGGTCCCCAGATGTTTTGGCCTTCAACTCCCAGAAATCCTAACAGCTGGTAAACTAGCTGGGATTTATGGGAGTTGTAAGCCAAAACACCTCAGGACCAACAGGTTGAGAACCACTGACCTTGTTAGTTTCTGCGACTAAAGAAGTCTTTATTGTTGAGATCTCTTATTAAATTGAAATGCTTGATTTGCCCAAGGTCTTTCAGTTGGTTTCTATGGTTAAGCAAAGATTTGAACCCTGGTCTTTTGAGTCCAACACTCAAAGCACTACACCATGCTGGCTCATAGACATAACTTAGCAAAATCCAGTATATTAAGAGTCAACAGTATCTAGAAAGCATTCAAAAATCCCAGCTTTCAAAAATGCAACTATAGCAGGTAAATTAAACATCTTGTTGAAGTTGTTGAGGAACATCTCTTTTTGAAATTAACTCCAAACAAACTAAACTGCATAGCTGAGCATTGGATAGAACAACTAGTAACCTTCCTCCAACAGGGAAGGTTCCTAAATCAGAATATTTCCAAACCTACTGAGCACATTTTCTGAGAACATTAGTCTTCATTCAACCCACTTGCTTCAATCTGTGATTTCCAACCTTGGGTCCCCTAAATATTGTAAGAAGCCCGAGTCCACATGGCCAACTCATTGTTTTAGGGCAGCGGTTCCCAACCTGTAGTCTGTGGACCACCAGTGGTCTGCAAAAACTAAAATATTGTCCACAGCCTCACTGTTATTACATCATTGCAATTGGAGTGATTGGTATCACAAATCCCTCTTCTAATGCCAAGGCTTATTAAATTTGGGTTTCTGTGGACGAGAAGATGGCGATTACTGGATGGCATATGTTCTGTATCAGAAACTAGAGCTGATGTAGTCTATCCAATGCAATTTTCTGAATCAGCACCACAAATAACCAAACCAAATCTAAAGTTGACCAAAAACTGATTTGTAACCCTTTTGGTACTAATATTGGAGAGTGGTCCCTGGTCAAAAAAAGGTTGGAACCCACTTGTAAAAAGGTTCCAAGTTTACTGTTCAACTTTCTAAACCGTGGCAGGGCAGGCTATCCTTCTTATCCCACCGCTGCCACCAAATGTAAAAGGTTCGTTTTCAAACGCCGCCAAAGGCTAGCGTCGAAACCCCTTGTATATTTAAACTGACCACTTCGTGAAGACGCAGCCTAAAGCGTGTGTCCCACTGTGAGAGGATTTATTTACAATTACGCTGCCACCATATTCACTCTGCCTACCGATGTGAGGGCTTTGATAATAAACGACTTCCACAGATGTTGTGTTGAAAGTGTTTAACAATTTATTCTCAAACGGGTACAATGCTTAGTTGGTTTCAGACTCCGAAGAGGTACACACTTGTATTTCCAAACTAATTTAACACTGGGGTATAACTTCCCCTGACATAGTTATAAGCAGTTTACTACTACTCTGCTTCTATAGGTAAATAACCCAATAACCTATTAGGTTACTTCCACTACTAACTATTCAGGACCAAACTTGTCCTCAACTTGGGTTTCCCTAAACCCCACACAGAGTTCTGCACACTTGCAGCTCTAACAGACAGCTGGCTATCCCACCAACCGCCAAATACCAACTGACTCTGGTCACAGCTGCTGGCCAAGTGACAAATTCAAACTCTCCAGCATTCTAAGCTAGCCTCCTGGCTGGCTCTGCCCACTGTCACTATGGCAACAAATTCCCCTAGGAGGGAAATGCCTTTACTATCATAGTTAACCCTTTAGGGTCTGTCTAACACTTAACCCCATATTCCAACAATAAAACAACACACACATTTTGACTTCATTACACCACTGTTTTAGGGGGATTCACTAAGCATTGATGCAGGGTGCATCTACATTGCCAAATAGCAGTTTGAACTGCATTATATGAGTCTACTGACAATATAATGTAGTTCATACTGTGTTATTTGGCAGTGTAGATTCATCATTAGATCATGATACCCTTAAAGCCAATCCAACCCATGTTTTGTCAAAGTCTCCTTAGGCTCAATACCGAGTACTGCCATGCAAGTGTATGGAAGAACGTAGCCCCAGCTAAATACAGTATAATAGAAAAATAGCAAATTAATACAGTACTGTCAAATAGTATTAGCCATTATGTTTCTATAATATAATTCTAAATAATTTTGTTCTGTATACGTCTTACCAATCTACATATACTTAATTAAACTTCTTTTTCATTATATTTATACTATATTACAGAATCGGGTGTACATCCAAATGATTGAAAATGCTTTTAAACTGAAGAGTGTAACATGTTTGGCTCTTAGTTTTTCCTTGATACAATTTTTAAAAGCCATTTTGTGCACACACCCATTCTAGCTGTTTTTTTAAAAAAATATTGAGCATCTTCTCATGCATAAATACCATCATTTGAGAGGCTAAGGTTCATAAGCAACTGTCAAATTTAAACAAGCATTTGACTGTAAAATTTAAAAATACGATAGTTTAAATACTGGAATATTTAACATGCTAAGCATAATGCTTTCTGTTTTCACCCAGAATAATTGTAACAGCATGTCTGAAACAGCTTTGCAAAGACAATGCAAAAAAAGATCTTCGATTACTGCTCATATTGCTCATTTACATGCAAGACCTGAAGCAACCTCCAATGTCAGACTAGTGTCCAATATCATTTTAGACATAGTAACAGAGTTCACATTACATACAATGTCTTCTTTTTTCTCTCTCAAATGTCCTAGTGTTTTCCTCACCTCTAATACCTACAGAAGGGGCAGCTACGCTTTTCTCATTTTTATATATAAGTTGTTACGCACTGCACAGTATACTGCTTGTTTTTAATTCTATTGTGATAGAGTTTTTCTCCTCTGGTCCACATTTTGCCTCAGCTACCTGGAAAATATATTACAAGCAACTGCATTCAAAACGCAAATCTACATACAATGACAACTTCCAAGCTAAAGGTATACAATACAAGCCTTACTTAATCTATAAAATATCAATAGATTTATAATATTTAAGATGTATAGATTAAAACTAGCTGCAAACAGGAAATGTAACAGCTTCTTACACTGGTTACTGAACATTTCTGCACTGGAAACCATGGCTCCTTCTACAGCATCAAGCTGTTTGGTCTATTACCCCAATAGCTATAATTTTATTAACATATACATACTTATAACCAAGAGAAAAGATAACTTGTCATGACGATTTACAGAGAAACTATGCTAAAATATATATTTTAAGGTAAAAACAGTCCACATGTATTTGGTGTTTGGTCTTCAAAAAGACATCCCTTCCAATAGCTAATATCCATTAACATATTTCAATGAGGCTTTACCACTTAAGTACCTAGACAAGACACACATGGATATATCATGTGAAGTGGACAAAATCCTTATGCATCAGACAGCAGAGGTGCCTTTTGAAAAAATAGTTATGATGATAAATCAATATAGATTTACAAGTGCCAAACATTCATGATATTTGCTGTCCTTCCACATGCACTTGTTTGAAGGGAAAATGCTATATTTCATTCATTTTCAGACACAGCACCCCCAGAACGGTTTCTATTTTTAAAAAATAAATACTATAATGATAAACTAACATTGATTTATGGGTACCAACAACATTTTCCATACGCCCACGTGCAGTTGTTTTATTCAAAGACACCATCATTCATTTTGAAGAACATTACCCCGCAATAACAGCAATGGTTTCTATTAAAATAACAAAGCTGAACTGCATAGCAAAAAACAGACTGGGAGCAAACATTTTCCCTGAGAAACTTAGCCAGGCAGAGACACACACTGGAATTCCAGCCAGTCAGCAAGCACCTTGAAAAGCAGCAAAGCAAAACTTTACATAGATAAATAGCACCAGACACAAAACACAAAGAATACTTGCTTCTCTCAAGCAGTATCCCCAAAACAATAATGCTGTGGTTTGTTGCAGTCTTAGCCACTATCCCTCAGCTACTAAAAGTACACTGTAGAAATAATGCAGTTTGACACCACTTTAAATGCAACGGCTTAATGCTATGGAAGATCGGGAGTTGTAGTTTTACACCAGGTATGAGCAAACTTGGGCCCTCCAGATGTTTTGGACTTCAACTCCCACAATCCCTAACAGCCTACCGGTAGGCTGTAAGGAATTATGGGAGTTGAAGTGCAAAACACCTGGAGGGCCCAAGTTTGCCCATGCCTGTCTTTAGCTTTAGGAGCCCCCTAGAAGTGCAGGGGACCCCTGAACTTTCTGACCAAAACGTTGGCGGTTCATAATCTGGGGAGCAGGGTGAGTCCCTGCTTTAGGTCTAGCTTCTGCCAACCTAACCAACTTAGTAGTTTGAAAACATGGAAATGTGAGATCACTAGGAACTGCTTCGGCAGGAAGGTAACAGTCACGCTGGCCACATTACCTTGGAGGTGTATATGGGCAAAACCAGCTCTTCGGCTTAGAAATGGAGATGAGCACCATACCCTGAGTTGGACACGACTAGACTTAATGTCAAGGGGGAATCTTTAGCTTTACTTATCTTTCTCAGACAAAGAAAGAGTTCTGGCAAGCACTCTTCCAGGATTTGATAGCAGTCCAAGTAGTGTCGAACTGTGGGCACTTCCACACAGCCCTATATCCCATAATATCAAGGCAGAAATTCCCACAAAATCTGCTTTGAACTGGGTTACCTGAGTCTGAACTGCCTTGTTTCCCAGTTCAAAGCAGATGATGTGGGATTTTATTCAGCTATATGAAAGGGTTATCTGAGTCCACACTCAGATAATGTGGGGTTTTCTACCTTGATATTCTGGAATATGGAAGGGCCCTAAATCAATTCAAAAGTGTATGGTTGTGGGCTGCGCTTCTATCTATCTCAGCCAATCTCAACCACTTAAGGCTTTTGCAGCCTCCCACTTTCTGAATTGTCCTGTTCACAAGAAAAAAATGGAAGCTGCTGCTGTTCATTCCCAAACCTCATCATCCCTAAGCAGGAAAAGAGAGGGTGGCTCTTAACATAGGACCCTTCAACACAGCCTTATATCCCAGAATATCAAGGCAGAAAATCCCACACTATCTGCTTTGAACTGAGTTATCTGAGTCCACACTGCCATATATTCCAGTTCAAAGCAGATATTGTGGGATTTTCTGCCTTGATATTCTGGGATATAGGGCATGCTGGAAGGGCCTTTGGGAATTTGACTGCACTCTTTGAAGCAGATGACGTTTCTGAACAGTCTTCAAAGGCAGTCTCGTGTATTCTGTGTTACAGTAATCCAACTGGAATATAGCTGAGGTATGTGTCGTACTATGGCCGGATTTGTGAAGAGGCTTGAAAGTAAGGTATTTCTTCCCAAATTTGCCTCCTCCTTTTTAAAAGGAAGCAGCAGCAACAGCAAGGCAAGGAAACCTTAAGGAAATCTGCCTCCCGCTTCATTCCTTCTCAAAAAGACACACCAAGAGCACTTCCACGCAGCCCTGTATCTCAGAAAATCCCACAATATCTGCTTTGAACTGGGTTATCTGAGTCCACACTCAGATAATGTGGGATTTTCTGCCTTGATATTCTGGGATATAGGGCTGTGCGGAAGTGACCCAAGAGAAAGCTTTTTCTTGATAGGGCTTCTCTCCCAAATGCAGGTGAGGGAGAAAAGTCCTTTGCTTCGATTCCTTGAGGGTGTTTTCCTCCCAAAATGCAAGCGAAAGAGAAACCCCTTCGACACTGCCATATAAAATGCAAGTTATCTGCTTTGAACCGGATTATATGGCAGTGTGGGCTCATATAATCTGGTTTAAAGGAGCTCATGTAGATTATCTGCTTTGATAATTAATCTGAGGCCCCTTCCACACAACGGAATAAAATCCCACGTTATCTGCTTTGGACTGGGATATATGGCAGTGTGGACTCAGATAAACCCAGTTCAAAGCTGATATTGTGGGATTTTCTGCCTTGATATTCTGTGGAAGAGCCTTCTCTCACTCTCTTCCCCCACACACTTCATTCCTTCGAAAAGTTACTTATTTATTTATGACATTTATATGCCGCCCTACTCACCCCGAAGGGGACTCAGAGTGGCTTACAAGATATATATACATACAATATATTATATTAGCATAGCACAATATCAGTATTATATATTACTATACTGTACTATACCATTATATTGTAATATTATTAGTAATATTACACATAATATAAAATATATAATTATAATATCATATTTTTGTATTACATTATAATATTATAAATATTATATATACATTATATTCTATTATTAGCATAGTGCAATATCAGTATTATATATTGCTATATTGTACTATACCATTATATTGTAATATTATTAGTAATATTACATGTAATATAAAATATATAATTATAATATCATTCTATTAGTATTATATTGTATTACATTATAATATTATAAATATTATATATACAATAGATTATATTATTAGCATAGTACAATACCAGTATTAGGCTATATATTGCTATATTGTAGTATACCATTACATTGTAATATTATATGTAATATTATATGTAATATAAAATATATAATTATAATATCATACTAAATATATTATTAGCATGGTACAATATCAGTATTATATATTACTATATTGTAATATTAGTAATATTGCAAGAAATACAAAGTATATAATTATAATACCATATTATTAGTATTATATTGTATTATATTATAAATATTATATATACAATATATTATATTATTAGCATAGTACAATATCAGTATTATATATTACTATATTGTAATATTATTAGTAATATCACATGAAATATAAAGTATATAATTATAATATCATATCATTAGTATTATATTGTATTACATTATAATATTATAAATATTATATATACAATATATTATTATATATATTACTATATTGTACTATACCATTATATTGTAATATTATTAGTAATATTACATGCAATATAAAATATATAATTATAATATCATACTATTAGTATTATATTGTATTACATTATAATATTATAAATATTATATATACATTATATTCTATTATTAGCATAGTGCAATATCAGTATATTACTATATTGTACTATACCATTATATTGTAGTATTATTTGTAATATTACATGCAATATAAAATATATAATTACAATATCATATTAGTATTATATTGTATTACATCATAATATTATAAATATTATATATACAATATATTACATCATTAGTCTAGCCCAGGAGGCAAGGTGGGACTGTCTTCTGGCCCCTCTCTCTTCACTCACTTACCAAAAATACACGTGAAGGCTTTCCTTCCTTCACTGCCTTGATATCCTGGGTTATCTGGTTGTGTGGAAGGGCCCCCTCTCTCACACACACACGCTTCATTCCTTCGAGGAGTTACTTACCCAAAATACACGTGAAGGCTTTCCTTCCTTCCTTGCAGTTCCTTCCTCACGTTAACCTAACCCCCAATAAGGATACACGTGAAGAAGGGAAGGTCAAGCTCCCACTCTGGTCCCTGGTTTCCTCCTTCCACGTTTCCTTACACACTGAGGTAATAATCTCACAACTCAAAACAAAACAGGAGGGGGGGGGAAAGGACTCCTTGGCCTTTTCCAAAGCGGCGCCCCCTTCTGGAGGGAAAAAAGAAAGAAGAAGGACCCCGCGCCTGTATCTAGTCAGAACTCCCAACTCCTTCCACCCTGGATTTGGGAAGGAAACAAGGCACTCACTGAGAGGGAAGGAAGGAGGCAAGAGCCGAGCGCCAATCTCTCTCTCTCAATCTCTCTCTCGCTTTCTGTGTTTCTCCTCTCGCGCTCAGCTCCGCGCCGCCATTTTGATCGCTGCCTGGGTTTAAAAGAGGAACCAACCAGCCTCTCTCGGGAAAGAGCCGGAGCCAGGCCGGCACTGCCCGCGCAAGGGCCGCTGGGAACTGTAGTCTAGAAGGCTCCCTCTGGGAGGCAGAGCTAAGGGGCGCCCGCTCTCTCTCAGAAGGCGGCGCGCGCGCCCAGGCCCCGCCCCCCCTCCGCGGCGCTATTGGCTCGCAGGCGGTGCATGGCCACGCCCCTTATGCATATATTATATACAGGCATGGGTAAACTTCGGCCTTCCCTCTAAGTCAGTGTTTCTCAACCTGGGGGTCGGGACCCCTGGAGGGGTCACGAGGGAGTGTCAGAGGGGTCGCCAAAGATCATCACAAAACCCAGCATTTTCTGTCGATCATGGAGTGGGTGTGTGTGGGAAGTTTGGCCCAATTCTATCTTTGGTGGAGCTCAAAAGGCTCTTTGATTGTAGGTGAACTATAAATCCCAGCAACTACAACTCCCAAATGACAAGTCTATTTTCCCCAAACTCCACCACTGTCCAAATTTGGGCATATTGATATTCATGCCAAGTTTAGTCCAGATCCATCATTGTTTTGAGTTGACAGTGCCCTCGGGATGTAGGTGAACTACAACTCCAAAACTTAAGGTCAATGCCCACCAAACCCTTCCAGTATTTTCTGTTGGTCATAGGAATTCTGTGTCCCAAGTTTGGTTCAATTCCTCCATTGGTGGGGTTCAGAATGCTATTTGATTGTAGGTGAACTATAAATCCCAGCAACTACAACTCCCTCCAATCCCACCAGTATTCAAATGTGGGCATATTGGGTATACATGCCAAATTTGGTCCAGTGAATGAAAATACCTCCTGCATATCAGATTTTTACATTACGCTTCATAACAATAGCAAAATAACAGTTGTGAAGTAGCACTGAAATAATTATATGATTGGGGGTCACTACAACATGAGGAACTGTATTAAGGGATCACAGCATTAGGAAGGTTGAGAAACACTGCTCTAAGTGTTTTGGACTTCAACTCCCACCATTCCTAACAGTCTCAGGCCTTTCCGCTTAAGCGGCTGAGGGGGGAAAAGGAAAAGGCCTGAGACTGTTAGGAATGGTGGGAGTTGAAGTCCAAAACACTTGGAGGGCCATAGTTTGCCCATGCATGCACTAAACAGCCCCGCAAAGCCTCTTGGGAGTTGTAGTCTCGCCACCAAAGCAGTTCCTTCCATGGAAAAAAAAAGAGGCAATCATTCTTCCACTAATGAGTGCAACACTAATGTCCTGGCTTAACATGTTGGCCATGTCATTCTTCATTCTGTTGGGCATGAAATAAGTACAAGGTAAAGGTTTTCCCCTTGGCATTAAGTCGAATCGTGCCCGAGTCTGGGAGATGGTGCTCATCTCCATTTCTAAGCCGAAGAGCCGGCATTGTCCGTAGACACCTCCAAGGTCATCTGGCCAGCATGACTGCATGGCGTGCCGTTACCTTCCCGCAGATGCAATACCTATTGTTCTTCTCAATCTGCTAGGTCAGGGGTGCTCACACTTTTTCAGCATGCGAGCTACTCTTAAAGCAACCAAGTCCAAAAGATCTACCTGCCCCCGCCGCCGTGCGCTCCCGCGCGCTCCTGCGGCCGCGCGCTCTTGCCACCACGCGTTCTCCTGCTGCTGTTTTCTGCCCACGCAGCGCTTCTTCCGCTTGCAGGGCAGCCTCGTGCTTCCTTCTTCCTACAATGCCCCGCAGGCGAAAGAAGCACCGCGAGAGCGGAAGCCAGCAGCAGGAGTATGCGCGTGTGCAGGGTGTGCGCGCACATGGCAGGAGTGCCCCAACCAGCTGGTGAGGCCCGAAGATCACCTGGAAGAGGGCCGAAGATCTACTAGTAGCTCCCGAGCTACCTAATGAGCACCCCTGTGCTAGGTTAACAGATGCTGGGGCTAACAGCGGGAGCTCACCCCGCTCCCTGGATTCGAACCGCCAAACGTTTATTTCTTTCTTTCTTTACTTTATTTATATTCCGCTCTTCTCACCCTGAAGGGGACTCAGAGCGGATTACAGTACACATACTTGCAGACAATCCTTGCAGTTCAACATATGACCTATAGACATATGACGTTTATCACAGTACAGTACATACAATGTAATAGCAGAAGCCTCAACGGTGATCCAGCCCAACCCCTTCTGCCACAAAGGAAGATGACATTGTAGTCCAAACAGGATGCATCCAAAATGAGCAACACGAAGTCTGTTTGGAGCCTCCACTTTGTGACCCACAAAAGCTCACTTCAGGGGTGAAACCTTGGCCAAAGAGAATGTAATTTTACACACATATAGACAAACATAGAGACAAACAGAGGCAAACTTTCTGGCCACCAGGGGGAGCTGACGCACTCCTCATCTCTCTGTTTTCCAGCGTCCCTATGTTGTTCTTCCGCGTTCCTCAGTGGTTCCTGGGTTCTTTAATGGCCTCATAAATCAGTCAAAATTTGCCTCCCCACTTTAATGTGGTACCTTTATCTCCTACTTGCCAAATGCAACTGTCTTTCGGGCTGCAAAGGTCAACAGTAGGCTACACTTAAGGTCGAGCACCCACCTCGACCCGGACAGGCCTCGAACTCATGACCTACTGGTCAGAGAGATCTTATGCAGCTGACACTTAGACAGCTGCGCCACATTGGCCAGCAAGTTCAGCAGCAAAATGGTTTAACCTGATGTGCCACTAGAGGGCCCATGAAATAAGTTTGTTGTCTATTCGTTCAGCCGCTTCCGACTCTTCGTGACCTCATGGACCAGCCCACGCCAGAGCTCCCTGTCGGCCGTCACCACCCCCAGCTCCTTCAAGGTCAAGCCAGTCACTTTGAGGATACCATCCATCCATCTTACCCTTGGTCGGCCCTTCTTCCTTTTTCCTTCCTTTTTCTCTAGCATCATTGTCTTCTCCAAGCTTTACTGTCTTCTCATTATGTGGCCAAAGTACTTCATCTTTGTCTCTACTATCCTTCCCTCCAATGAGCAGTTGGGCTTTAATTCCTGAAGTATGGCCTGGGTGGATCTTCTTGCAGTCCAAGGCACTCTCAGAACTTTCCTCCAGCACCACAGTTCAAAAGCGTCGATCTTCCTTCGCTCAGCCTTCCCTAAGGTCCAGCTCTCACGTCCAAAGGTGAGAGAAATACCATTGCTTTGACTATGCGGATCTTCATTGCCAGTGTGATGTCTCTACTCTTCACTATTTTATCGAGATTGGTCATTGCTCTCCTCCCAAGAAGTAAACTTCCCTTTCCATTCGTATCCCCCTTTCTTTCTTTCTTTCTTTCTTTCTTTCTTTCTTTCTTTCTTTCTTTCTTTCTTTAGCATGTCAGAAGCAAATTGAGAATACAGTTATCATGTATTTTAAAAACCGCAAAGTTCAAAACTTGGCATTATGCTAAATATCCTTTGATCAGAAGCTGGCCACTTGGAGTGCCTCTGGTATCGCTGTGAGAAGGTCCTCCATTTTGCGTGTCTCAGGCTCAGACTGCATTGTAGTAACTGGTCTGTGGTTTGCTCTTCTCCGTGAACTTTGAAGCCTCATTTCTTAAGCTTAGTTCTGCATCTTTGTGGTGTCAGAGGAGTCTGTTCAGCATCTTCCAAGTCACCCAGTCTTCTGTGTGCCCAGGAGGGAGTCTCTCATCCTGACTCAGCCACAGATTGGGGCTCTGGGTTTTTACTTGCCACTTTTGGATTCTCACTTGGGGAGGCATTCCTGCAAGTATCTCTGTAGATCTTAGGAAACTGTTTCTTGATTTAAGACATTAGCATGTTGGCTGATGTCCGAACAGAGGATAAGTCGGAGATATCAATGCCTTGGTCCTTTCTTTACTGGTCCTTTCTTTACTGCACCACCTGATATGTTACTTCCCAACATATCAGGTGGTGCAGTATCAGTTAAACAATATAATTTCTCCAGATGTGTTGAGCATAGACATTATGTGATAATGTGGCATGTCTCATTAAGAGTCACATGCACTGTTTCAACATGGTGGAGATGTATTCCACACTGGGCATGCATACCCAGCAGCAGAGTAGAAAAGCACAAGGGCAGATGTTTTCACGGTGTCTGGTTGTGATCCCCAGGTTGTGCCAGTTAGCTTTCATATGATATTATTTCTAGCACCCAGTTTTGCTTGGTAGTCAAGCAGCACTTCTTGTAAGTCAGAGTACGGTCTCTAGAGTGACTCCCAGATATTTTGGTGTGCTGCAATGCTCCAGCCGGATTCCTTCCCAGGCAATCCTCAGAGCACAAGATGCTTGTCTGCTCTTAAGATGATAAGCACACACCTGCATTTTAAATGCATTAAGAATCAGCTGTTGTTGCGCCTCAGAACTCGGACAGCCCCCCCCCCCCTGATCACACACACCACAGGCAGATGCAATAAATGTTCTTTTATTTAGAATAAAAGATATAGAATAGTCCAAGGAAGTAAGAATAAAGCAATCCAATATAGTCCAATTAAGTTCTGTAGCTGCAAGCCCAAATGGCTTAAATCCCAAGGAAAGCAAAGTTCCAAATTGAACCAAACTTGACATATTGAACTCTCATTACCAACAGAAAGTACTGAAAGGGTTTGCTTGGGAATTGACCTTGAGTTTGGAAGTTGTAGTTCACCTTCCATCCAGAGAGCACTGTGGACTCTAACAATGATGGATCTGGATCAAACTTGGCAGGAATATTCCATAAGCCCAACTATGAACACAAATGGAGTTTGGGGGAAATAGACCTTGACGTTTGGGAGTTGTAGTTGCTGGGATTTATAGTTCACCTCCAATCCCCCTCAGCCACTCCAGGAAGGGGCCTGAGGTTGTGAGGAAGGGAGGCAGGGAAGGCCCAGGCGGGCCCCGGCCTGGCCTGGCCTACCCTGCGGAAGGAAGTGGCAGCGGAGGAGGGGAGGGAGGGAAGTAGGAGTCGGAGGAGGAGGAGGAAGGGAGCATGCTCCTCCTCCCTGCCCCGCCCCACCCCTCACTCCCCGCCGTGAAAATAATAATAAAATAAAAAATTGGAAAAAAATGAATTTTTTAAAATTATAAACAGCAGATATCTTGCAGGAGGGTAGAGGGCCAAATCCAAGGGGCTGGCGGGCCGTGTATGGCCCACGGACCGCCTGTTGGACAGGCCCATCCTATGTCATTCTTTGTTGTTCTGTAAAAGTTCTAAAATCCTTTACATTGGAAAATTGCAATAAAAAGAACCTATGTTTTAAAGTTATTGAAAAGTTATTCATGACATTAATGGACCTGCATGGAAATAATGCATCTACACTACAGAATTAATGAAGATTAACATCACAGCTCTGGACTCTAATCAGATGGGGATCACTTTCCTTGTACCAGTGGTTTGTGTGCCTGTTAGTTATAATTTCGATGGGGATATCCACCAATCTACCTTCAACTCAAAGTTCATTTCTAGTAATATTTTATCTTCCTGGGGTATTTATCTTCAACATGAAGGAGTGATGCAATATTAATCTGTAACTCAATGTCCTTCAGCTTCCTACCAAGAGCCTTGTGATATGCTGAAGGCTATATCTGGTGGTAACATTTGTAGCTTCAACTTTACAGCCAGGTACTTGTTAGATTTGTGTCTGAAGACTGTTCTCATCCCTAGAAGCATCCTGTTGAGTGTTCCCCTTTCAAGATAATCTTCTTCGTCCAAAAGGCTCAATTCCTCTGAAAAGATTAAGCATCAATAACAGGCCTGTAGTTGCATCATAGCCTTTTCTGGTGGGACCATGAGGGGTGTATACACACTTCACAACTACAACAGTTTGATACTATATGCCTTTATCGTATGAAATGTTGAGGTTTCTAGTTTGGTTAATTGTTTTGAATCTCTCCCCAGACAGTTCTAGCTCAATACCTCAGTTACAATTCCCAAGGTACTCTATTAGAGTTCCTGTCTCTATTAGAACATTAAACTGGTTTAATTCTCAGCCCCTCTTTTCATGGTTCCTTGGTGTCTTCTAAATAGCTCACTAAACTACAAATCTCGGCATTCCACAAGAATGGTAATTAAAGTGATATGAAACTGTTGTACCTGTGCAGTGTGGATACACCCCAGGTTGCATTTGTTACGAGTATAATTCTTCACATCCTCAGAAAGAAAGAAAGAAAGAAAGAAAGAAAGAAAGAAAGAAAGAAAGAAAGAAAGAAAGACAGACAGAAAGACAGAAAGACAGAAAGACAGAAAGACAGAAAGACAGAAAGACAACCCATCTGTATCACTGAAGCTTAGTAGTCATAGCACTAGGCCTCCACCTACAACTCCTGTGTGAAATCACCAAGAATAATTACAGTTGTCATTATCACTGTATGCATGAGCTATACCAGGGCTGTCCAACTTCTTCCGACCCAAGGGCCGGAAGAAGTGTCACTGATCACCTGGGGGGCCGGAGGTGATCAGTGAGGGGGGGGTGGGGCCGCTCGTGGGGGGCAGGGGCGGGGGCGAAGGAGGAGTGGCTCACAGAGGAAGAAGGCAGCCCCTCCTCTTTCCCCCCGCTCGTACCGCTGCTCGGATCCCGGGCGGCAGGGGCGAGCGGGGAGAAGGAGGAGTGGCTACAGAGGAAGAAGGCAGCCGGCTTCCTCTGTAGCCACTCCTGCTTCTCCCCGCTCGCACCGCTGCTCGGATCCTGGGCGGCAGGGGCGAGCGGGGAGAAGCAGGAGTGGCTACTAGGCATGGTTTCGAACCCAAAAATCGCGATTCTAAAATCAAATGGGGGATTTTTTTTCGATTAGTAAAAGAAAGACTTACAAAAAAATTTCCAAAAATTTCTAAAATGTAACTTAATTGCTAACGAAATTCATTAGTAGTTCGTATGCCAGCGCATGCGCATTCCAGATGGTTTTGGCCTACAACTCCCAGAAATCCTAACAGCTGGTAAATTGGCTAAGATTTCTGGGAGTTGTAGGCCAAAACTTGAATAAACCACACTGAATTCTAGATGGGACTCTCCAAATAGGAAGGAGGGAGGGAAGGAGGGGGTATTCTATTCTTGGAAGCAGCAAAAAGAAGGAGGAGTCCCCCCTCGCTCCTTGCTGCCTCTCTCTCACCCCGATCCTGAGGGAGCGAGGGCCCAAGTTTGCCCAGGCTGAGAGGAAAAGGAAGAGGCCTGAGGCTGTGAGGAATGGTGGGAGTTGAAGTCCAAAACACCTGGAGGGCTGAAGTTGGCCCCTCATGAAGCCTCTTCAAGACTTTAGATCCTGGCAGGCAGAAGGGGCAGGGAGAGCCGTCCACTCCTCCTGCCCTGCCAGGATCTAAAGCATCAAAGAGTATTGGGGTGAGAAACCAACCTAATGTATAATAGAATGAATGCTACTGTAAGTGCCTAATATTATAAGTAACCCAACTGGTCATATACCTACAGTCCATGCAATGCAATAATACAGCAGTAATAACAATGGGTATAAGAAGAGGTAAAATTCAAACCGAAGTATTCTGACTGTGGTCCCTCCTCAAGGGTGCAAACTGCAAAGGCTCTTCTCTCTGAGCCCGGAAAAGGCAAAACCCGGGCACAGCGTTTGCTGCTTGGGTGCACACACATACATATTCTTTGGAGGGGGTTTGCTGCAGAATCTTCTCTATGAGCCCGGGATTCTGCAGCAAATCCCCCCCCCAAAGAATATCTATGTGTGTGCACCCAGGCAGCAAACGCTGTGCCCGGGGTTTTGCCTTTTCCCGGGCTCAGAGAGAAGAGCCTTTTGCAGTTTGCACCCTTGAGGAGGGACCACAGTCAGAATACTTCAGTTTGAATTTTACTTCTTATACCCATTGTTATTACTGCTGTATTATTGCATGTGCATGGAATGTAGGTATATGACCAGTTGGATTACTTATAATATTAGGCACTTACAGTAGCATTCATTCTATTATACATTAGGTTGGTTTCTCACCCCAATACTCTTTTATGCTTTAGATCAGGGGTGCTCACAGTTTTTCAGCATGGGAGCTACTGATTAAAAAACCAAGTCCCAAAGATCACCTACCCAGAAATGTAAAACGTATAACTATTTTCTTATTTATTTATTTATATTTGTTATTCATTTTTATGTACCGCTCCTTCCAGCAGGCTCGGGGCAGTTTACATAAAACGAAGTTATAAAACATCAACATTTCAATTTAATAACAACAATATAAAACAGAGCATAAAATACATCCAACCACCCCATTTCTCCCACACTGCCATATTACCACACATATTATCAACCAGAAAGTAAGAAGAGAGGCTGTTGAACTGCAAGGCCATTTAACACTCAGCAAGGTAAACAAAGGGGGATGCAAAAATACATCCAACCTCCCCATTTCTCCCACATTTCCATATTCCCCAACATATATTTCTCAAGGAACAAAGCAAGCAGAAGCTTTGGAGCTAAAAGGCCATTTTTAAATATTAAAAATAAAAAAGGGGCATGCCACAGAACAATCAAGAACCCACCCCAAAGTAAAAAGACTGACCTTTGAGATGCGGTAAGGAAATGACCCCAACGCATCCTTCTCCTTCTCCTCTTGAGATGCGGTAAGGAAATGACCCCAACACATCCTTCTCCTTCTCCTCCTCCTCCGTCGTTGCTCCTATTTCCACGCCGCCCGCATGCGTGCCGCCTCCCAAGAGCTCACGAGAAGTCCGAGAGGCGGAATGGGTGCTTCTGCACGGGGCCAGCCATGCATCGCGTCATCCAGGCCCGCTCCCTTTGGTCTCCTACGACTCTGAGTGGCTGGAGAAGGACGGAGGGAGGAGGAGGAATCCAAAAGAGGGGGCCCATTCTGCCTCTTGGACTCTGGAGCTTTTGGAGGCAGCGCACGAGCAGGGAAAAGCACCGACGGAGGTCTTCTTTGCAGCGTGCAGGGGCGCGTGAAGAGGACCAACAGCAAAAAACCTGGTCAGGAGCCTGAAGATCACTAGGATGAGGCCCGAAGATCACCCTGGTGATCCCGATCACCATTCTGAGCACCCCTGCTTTAGATCCTGGCAGGCAGGAGAGGCAGGGAAGCCTGGAAAAAATGTAAACAGAGAGGTTTCCTCAGAAGTAAATCCACAAAGGAGGGCACTTCATCCAAAGTGCCCTCCTTTGCAGATTTACTTCTGAGTAAACCTCTCTGTTTACATTTTTTCCAGGCTTCCAGCCGAAAGAAGGAGCGAGTTTAGGGCTTGCCTTGCCATAATACTTATTGGCAAGGGAGGCGGGAGGGTGGTGAGAGAGAAGGAGGGTGCCCCCTACGACCTAATAACGACACTTAAGAAAATCCTGGCCCCCGAAGTTCTATAAAGAAAGTCCACTTCCTGGATGGTGTTCCAGGTGCGGAAATACTCAAAAGTAGCATTTCTTACGAATTTCTGACGAATCATTTCATTTTCATAACTTTTTTCTCATGCCTAGTGGCTACAGAGGAAGAAGGCAGCCGGCGTCCTCTGTAGCCACTCCTGCTTCTCCCCGCTCGCACCGCTGCTCGGATCCCAGGCGGCAGGCACGAGCGGGGAGAAGCAGGAGTGGCTACAGAGGAAGAAGGCAGCCGGCAGGAAAGAGGAGGGGCGAAGGAGGTGCAGCCAGCTGCTGGATCCTCCTTTGGCAGGCGCGAGCTTCCCCGTTGAGGGCTACAGAGGAAGAAGGCAGCCGGGATTGGAAAGAGGAGGGGCAAGGAGGTGCAGCCAGCTGACTGCCTCCTCCTTCGTCCCTCCTCTTCCCCCCGCCCGCGCCGTTGCCGGATCGCGCGAGCCACGGTGCAGGGAGGGGAAGGAGGAGGGACGAAGGAGGAAGAAGGCAGCCAGATGACTGCCTCCTCCTTCGTCCCTCCTCTTTCCCTCCGCCCGCGCCGTTGTCCGGATCGCGAGCCCCGGTGTGGGGAAAGGAAGGAGGAGGGGCGAAGGAGGAGGAGCTGGCTCCCTCCTCCCTGCCCCGCCTCCTCCTCCCCCCCTCCCCCTGTCACCTTTTTTTTGGAAAAATTTGTTTTCGATTTTTTTTAAAAAAAAGCCTGATGTCTTGCAGGGGGTTAGGGGGCCGTAGGGAAAGGGCTCGGGGGCCGTGTACGGCCCCCGGATCGCCAGTTGGACAGCCCTGAGCTATACTATGAAGCTTTAAGAGAGCTAGCATTTCAAGATACTGCGGAACAGCAAATTCATGGATTTTGGGATTCGATACTTCCTGCTACACAAGTAGCAGGAAAATTGTAGCCTTCTTGATTGTGCTTCTTCTAGTACCGTACTGATTACAAATACTGGGAGCTGTCATTCAGCAATATCTGAAGAATCCCTAAATCTACTATGAAATCAGATTCAAATCACACCCAATCTGTGACATTTCCTCATAGAATCCATATTTAACCATGGTGAAAAGCATCAATATTTCATAAGGCGCCATTGCTGGGCTAGCATAAAGAGAAGGTCTCCAGGGATAGGATCCTTAGTAACACATGCAGGAAACAATGTTGGACTTGGAATGACCACAGCTTTATTTATTCCTGCAGTTAAGAGTCTTGGCACAGCATGCATCCATGCAATGGACAACCCACTTGCCAGCCAACAATGCTAGCCAATAATACCAAGACCACCTGCTGAAGGAAAATCTGCTACATGTTTCTCACTTCCACCTAGTGATGAGACCGCAAACTGGGTCTCCCCAGAATATTCCAATTTCCAAGACCCCTTAACATCCTTAAAGTGGGAGAACAAACATGCAGGCCTCACTCTCCACCCAAAAATATGGATCCAGTCCCATGCTGAATGTTTAAGCCCAAAAATTGCGACAACTATAAAATAGTCATATACCAAAATTACCAACCCATTCCAATATGACTACATATATAGCCCAGGCAAGAGGAAGGAATGAGGATGAGAGAGATTGCCAAAGAAAGACTGACCGGGTTGTTGTGAGTTTTTCAGGCTGTATAGCCACGTTCCAGCAGCATTCTCTCCTAACATTTTGCCTGCATTCGTGGCTGGCATCTTCAGGGGTTCTGTTGGAACGTGGCCACACGGCCCAAAAAACTCACAGAAACCCTGTGATTCTGGCCATGAAAGCCTTAGACCAGGGGTGCTCATTAGGTCGATCGTGATCGATCAGTCGATTGTGGAGGCAGAACCGATCAATCGCAGCCAGTTCTGAGGGGCGCTTCTGCCCCGCGCACGGCGTGCATCTTCCTCCGCGCTACTCGGCTCAGGCTGCCCCTAACATGACTCCCCCGCCGGCGCCTCCATCCTCAGTGCCGACTGCTACCGCCGCAGCGTGGCCTGAGAAGGAGGGAGGGAGAAAAAGGAGGGCAGCAAAGGGAAGGAGGGGGCGGGAGCCACGAGGGAGGACAACAACAAAGAGGCTTTGGCAGCCATTTTCTGCCAAAGCCTAAGATCTGCGACTGCGAGTTCATCTGCACAGCAGCTTTGATCATTTAATGGCCTTGCAGCTTAAAGGTCTGTCTGCTTTCATTCTGCCTGTTTATATCTGTGGAATGATGTCAGGGTGGGAGAAGGAACTCTTGTCTGAATGCATTTTTGAATGTTCCATTGGCCACATTTATTAGCATTGAGTGGCCTTGCAGCTTAAAGGTCTGCCTGCTTTCATTCTGCCTGTTTATATCTGTGGAATTATGTCAGGGTGGGAGAAGGAACTCTTGTCTGGATGCATTTTTGAATGTTCCATTGGCCACATTGATTAGCATTGAGTGGCCTTGCAGCTTAAAGGTCTGCCTGCTTTCATTCCGCCTGTTTATATCTGAGGAATTATGTCAGGGTGGGAGAAGGAACTCTTGTCTGGATACATTTCATGAAGTGCCCGTTATTTATTTATTTTTGCAAAAAATCACATAAATGTCCCTTATTTCTTCTATCAAAATATGGGTAGGTAGATCATTTTTACTCGGTTGTTTTATAAGTAGCTCACATGCTGAAAAAGTGGGAGCACCCCTGCATTAGACCACTGTTTCCCAACCTTTTTTGAGTCGCGGCACACTTTTAACATTAAAAAAATCCAGGGGCAGACCACCAACCAAAATGACACTCACTCTAACACAGTAAAGAACGCCTGGGGGATGGTGACCTGCTGGGAGCAGCTTATGGGAGTGCTGAAGCCAGGGGAGGGGGAGGAGCCAGGCCATGCCATGTCCCGCCCCCTCCCTCCCAGCTTCAGTTCTACCACAGCTTCACCAGCCTTGAGGGGGCAGTGCCAAGCCAGCATTGTGCTGGCTCTGCCACCGCTGGCTTGGCACTGCCCCCTCAAGGCTGGCAAAGCTGTGGGAGCGCTGAAGCCAGGGGAAGGGGAGGAACCAGGCCGCGCCATGCCCCTCCCCCTCCCCCCACCGGCTTCAGTTCTCCCACAGCTTCGCCAGCCTTGAGGGGGCAGTGCCAAGCCAGCATTGTGGTGGCTCTGCCACCGCTGGCTTGGCACTGCCCCCTCAAGGCTGGCAAAGCTGTGGGAGCGCTAAAGCCGGGGGAGGGGGAGGAGCCAGGCTGCACCATTCCCCTCCCCCTCCCCCCGGCTTCAGCTCTGCCACAGAGGAGGAGCATGAGTGGTGGATGGGCTTCAGTGGGTGGGGCTCCTCCGCGCGGCTTCAGCGAGCGAGGGGCAAGAGGCATGGTGGGAGTCATGGCGGATTGGACGCTGGCTGGGGAAACGGCCGAAGGAGGCGGCACCCCGGCCCCTTCTTTTTCTTCGCCACCACCCGGCCCTTCCTTCTCCTCCCCCAAGCAGCAGGAGTTCGGCAGGAGGGGGGGAAAGGAAGGGGGGCAGAGAGCTTTTCTCGCGGCACACCTGATGATCGCTCATGGCACACTGGTTGAGAAACACTGCCTTAGACAATACAAAGACAACTTTATGTTTCATTTGAGAGGCAGACATATATTATCCAGACAGACCTGGTATCTGTAATGAGATGTCCCACCGCCAAGCAGCTTTTTCATTGGTTGACTGTTCCTGTGGTTTTAGAGAACCATGCTGGATAAATAATTCCACATGAGAAAGATCCATCATTATGTACAGATTATTATGGTCTTTTGGCTCTGCTTTTTCCATACGTGGCAAATGAGTGCTCCTTATAAATCATAAACCTGTGCTTCCCATTTTAATCACCACCTCTGAGTTCATCTCCATAGAAGAAAACGCATAGAGTCCTTGTTTCTTGATGCCTCACAGGTGCAATGGGCACATATCCTTATAGTTTGCAGGACACAACCCCAAATCCAACACATTAAGGAAGCTCTGTCATAGATGTTAACAGTTAAAAATGTACACACAAAATTATATCATGTTAAAAATCATTATCTGCTTCTGTCTTTCTGTATAAATGCTTCGCAAATGTCAATAGGAAACGGCACCTGAACTGAAGTGATCTACTACATTACAGTAATTCACCAAATTAAACTTCACTTACAGATTCTGCCTTAATACACTCTCCTGCTGTGAGCATAAAGAGGTAAAGGAAAAAAAGGATTAAATTACCAAGTAAAGGCCAATAGGGTCTTGAGCATGGGCATCCACAGGAATTTTGCAGCACAGGAAGCTACACAGAAAGTATAATTCACACATATAGCTTGCACCTGTCCTTACAACACACCTGTGCCATTTCCTTGTGTGTTTTTTTTTAAACAACACATTCCATCATATTTAGAAGCCTACTCACAGTGGGAGAAAATCATCAGTACATAGAATGTGACAGCACCATTGCAGAATGTATAGACAGGAATTTAGAGTGAGGGACACTCCCAAAAAATGAAACAGCATAGCCATCAAAAAAGAACTATGGGAGTTATAGTCCAAACCATCAGGAGTACAAAATATTATCTAGCCCCAACTCTAACGCCCACAGTAAAAATTGGAGATGTAGGACTATAGACTATAGAGTGAATGCAGCTTGACACCACTTTAACTGCCATAATTCAATGCTATGGAATCCTAGGGTTTGTAGTTTTACACGGTCTTTAGCCTTCTCCGCTAAAGAATGCTGGTTCCTTACTAAACTACAACTCTCAGGATTCCATATCATTATGCCATAGCAGTTAAGGTGGTATCTAACTGCATTAATTCTACAGCTTAGATACACCTTCTGTTCCCAAGAGGGGAAATGACTGGATTTTATCAAAAATGCAGTTTTCATAAAATATGAGGTTTCTGGTTCATTTTACATTTCACCTTATAATCAGTCAGTTTTTAGCTCACGAACATAAAGCTCGGTTTACAGTACTTCAATACTGAATTGCACAAATGTAGTTTTAGAACCACCCATTTTATATACAAGTAAAGAACACATAATGTCAGGATGGGGAGAGCCAGAATATAGTTTCTAATCCACATCCCTGCGACCTGCAATATAGCTACAAAAATTAAGAACTGATCTACTGTATATTATTTTTAATTTATAAATATTTACATTTTAAAGTTGTTTCTAAATAAGCTTTATATGAGATATGCTGTGAACCTTTTTTGATGTGTTGACTAAAATAGCTGAAATCCACTATAACACAGTGGAAGTTGGTTAGTTGCTTACAAAACAAATGAGCAGAATACTGGCTGAATATTTTGCCTCTGGTCTCTGTTTCAACAAGGGCAAGCGGCTTTTAAAAATGAAAGTTAGGAATAGAGATCATGCTTCATTTGACTGAGCAAATGACCTCATTGCCCCCGTTGATGATCATGTATTTGAACTTCTTACCTTAAAGGAAAGGCTAAAACATATAAATACTCATAAGTATGGAGGCCCTCTTGTGGATTAGTTACTGGCTGAAATGTGGAAAGAGGGAGGTGAAAATACATGGTAGCAAACCCCCCTGGGATGAAAATGCTGCTGCTTAATGCCAGGTCAGTAAATGGCAAAACAGCTGGCATTCAGGACTTGATCCTGGATGAGCATGCCAACTTAGTGTTTATTACAGTGTGTGTTTACCTACAGGTAGGGGTGTTGAGACATAATAGGGATTCTGTTGATGTACCACCCACCCCGCTACTCAACATTCTCCCTTCCTGAGTTAGCCAAGGTGGTCTCATAGTTTGTGTTACAACAACAACAAACTTTATTTATATCCCACCCCATGTCCCCATGTGGAGTTAGGGCGGCTTACAATATTAAAAGACAAACATTTAATGCCGCACAAATACAATGCAATTAAACAATAAAGATAAATAGTATAAAACATTCAATCGTATAAAAAAAATAAAAGACCAATAAAAAACACATTAAACACAATAAATAAAAACAGAATTAAAAGCCATTATCCATAGTCCATTCCTTGTTTAATAAGGCCAGATCTTCAATCATTTGACTCTCTGTATGCTTGGGTGCATATGGAAGTTTATAGTTGTTTTTGAAAAGAGGACAACACAGGGGCCATTCAGATCTCCTTCAGGAGAGAGTTCCAGAGATGAGGGGCGATTACAGAGAAGGCCCTCTCTCTTTCCCCACCAGCTGGGTTAGAGACAGGGGTAGGACCGAGAGGAGGGTCTCCCCTGATGAACGCAGTGTCCGGGCAGGTTCATATGAGGAGAGGTGGTTGCTTACGTAGTCTGGACCCGAACCATTTAGGGCTTTAATGGTAACGACCAGCATTTTAAATTTTGCCTGGTAGCAAAGTGGAAGCCAGTGGAGCTGCTTCCACATGAGAGTTGCTCTCTCCCTGTATGGTGCTCCCATTAGTAACTGGCTGCTGACCTCTGGATCAGCCAAAGTTTCTGAGTGCTCTTTAAAGGCTGCCCCACTAAGAGTGCATTGCACTAGTCCAATCAAGATGTAACTAAGGTATATACTACCATGGCCATCTGGTATCTACTATCTGGCATCTCGAGGTACGGGTGCAGCTGGCAAACATGTTTTAATTGTGCAAAGGCACTTCTGACCACTGTTGACACCTGAAGCTCTGGGGTCAGACAAAACTTGTTCACAGACACTATGGCAATCACTCTCTGCATGGAAAGGAATACTTAAATTCTGCTTTTGGAAGATCTGTAGGTCATCAGAGCCATTTAAGATCTACCATTTTACTGTAATTTTCTGTCTTTCTGCAAACCACTTTGAGTTCCAGTGTGGGAGAAGGATGAGATAAAAGTAAAGTGAGGGACAAGTGGATAAAATGTGGATTTAAACTGTGGTTATATAATAAAATCAGCATTTTTTAATTCTTCAAGGGGAAAAATGCCAGTTCATTGATAGTTTGTAATGAGGTACACATGGTAACTGTGATGAAAAATAGATTTCACAGCTATTAAAAAAGCTGAAAAATAAGATGCCTAAAACTGAGAATATCAAAAGCAGATTGTTATTCTACTTGCAACACCCCAATTATTAAACTGATTAACTTTTTTACTAGTCATGTTATTACCGGTGAGTTTATATGAATATCAATATAAAGAAAATGATTCATGCCTCAGGTCTTGTTTTTTGTATAGGAAAGTATTGTGTTCATTATTTTATGACACAAATCATATGGATATTAATTTTAATGTTAACTTTGGGGTTTCTCCCTACAATAATCATGAGGCTGTCTCCTGCAGAGAGAACTTGGAAGGAATGAGTTACAAGCAATATAATTAGGCTTGAAAAACTTAGGGCCTTAAAATCCAAAAATGACCGCATATTTGTTCTATCATGTATAATTTTTCACAACTTGCTTTAACATTTGTGTGATGTGACTGAATGAAATTAGTATTGCCATGCAATTAGTCATAAAATAGTTAATTTACATTTTAATATGTATTTCAGCTCAGTACCCAAAAATACATTAAAAACAGCCACAATAACTTTTAGCAAAGTTTTCCTATGACTTCTTACTGTTTGAGCGAATAGGGTTACAACAAAACTACATTTCAAAAGGGAGGCAATGGAAGAATTACATGACTAATTACTCTGGATTCTAATGTAGTAGGTGTAAAAGGGAGCAGAACCCCCACAAAAATATTAAATCAAACTTTTAAAAATTACAAAAACACTCTTCTCTTTCAAAGAACATCTCTAGGAATCTCTCGGTTCTCCGGGGAGATTCTGGGGTCAATGTCTGCTATAATCAACATCCTATGATCATTTTTTTTTCTGATGGATGACTTCCTATGATTTCTGTCACTAATTATGTCCCTCAGTGACAGAAATCAGAGGAAGAACCAAAAAGATGGGTTAATTAAAGGCAGATCCAAAATTTCCCACAAATGATTGCAGCGAACACCACCACCAGTCTATCCTTGCTACCAGCTGAGCATCTTTTATCTGTAAGTAAGTAAACTTTATTACGGTCGATCATAACAGTGAGACCCAGTCCCGCACATCCACATCAAACCCAAGGGGTTATATACTTCCAACTTCAACTAATTTTAAAATCTAAGCTAAAAACCACATACAAGTAGTTACTAAAACCCGACTCAACCCATGAGATCATCCAAAGGCAGTCTAAAGATAGCAACTGGAGATGGCTCTGGGGAGGGTGGAATATCCAATACTATAAATATAAGTCTATATCTAATTTCCCATCTATATTCCAGAGGTGAACCTCCATCTTTTATTTGAAATTTGGAAATCCAAAATACTCCAAAATCCAAAATAGTAATAATAATAACTTTATTTTTATACCCCGCCTCCATCTCCCCGAAGGGATTTGGGGCGGCTTACAAAGGGACAAGCCCAGAGAGCACAGAGTTAAAATGTAATGCAATAATATAAAAACAAAACCAAATAGAAAAATATCACAATAAAGCATCACATCACGAAAACAGTACCATGGGATAAATAAAAGTGCTGAGTTCAGAGCTCTGAGATTGTGCAAAAGTTCTTGATAGAGCTAAGGGAAAGTGAAAATTTTTGTCAGGATTGTAGAGCGGAGGTCCATGCTAAAGTGCCAGAACTTAGGTACTAAAGGGACAATTCTTTGGAACTGCCTTTGATAGTGATGCCTTTGCTTTCTGATGGTTTTAATGTTGTTATATTGTATTGTATATGTTGTACAGCACCATTGTGTGCTTGTAAGCCGCCCTGAGTCCTCATAGGAGATGGTGGTGGGGTATGATTCAAAGTTTATTATTAAACATTGTTCCAGGCACAAAATTAGTATTCCATAAAATTACCTTCAGGCTATGTGTATAAGATGTATGTGAAGCACACATGGATCTCATCTCCAAGATATCTCATTATGTACATATATGAAAATACAGGAATACCAAAAATTGGGAGAGAGAAAAAATTATAATCTTTCTGGTCTCAAGCACTTTGGTTAAAGTATATTGAACTTGTATTTTAAAAGAAGGAGTTGGCCAAACCAGTACTCTGAGTATTTCTGGCCTATGAAATTCATGCAGTTGCCATAAGCTGATGGCAAGTCACAAAAGAGAATAATGGGTTGTTGTGAGTTTTCCGGGCTGTATGGCCATGTTCTTCGGGAACATGGCCATATAGCCTGGAAATCTCACAACAACCCAGTGATTTCTGGCCAGCCATCCAGCTCAAGGTAACCTTGCTCGCCCTTTCCTCGTCTCCCTTCAAGCCTCCATCCCTAGACTTTCCTTGTTCATCTACACTTTCCTTGTTCATCTACACCAGGGGTGCTCATTATGTAGCTCGGGAGCTACTAGTAGATCTTTGGCCCTCTTCCAGGTGATTTCGGGCCTCACCAGCCGGATGGGGCACTCCTGCCATGCGCGCGCACACCCTGCGCACACACGTGCTCCTGCTGCTGGTTTTTCTGTTCTCGCGGTGCTTCTTTTGCCTGCGGGGCATTGCAGGAAGAAGGAAGCATGAAGTGGGGCCTCTGGAGGGAGCACCCTGCCTCTCTCTCATCCAGAAGCAGCTGTGCAGCCTCCGTTGCCGGCGAGACAGGCAGGGCGGAGCGGTCCCTCTGGATGCCCCACCTCGTGCTTTCTCCTTCCTGCAAAGCCCCGCAGGCGGAAGAAGCGGTGCGGGGCGGAAAACAGCAGTAGGAGCACGCGCGGTGGCAAGAGCTCGCGGCGGCAGGGGCAGGTAGATCTTTTGGACGTGGTTGCTTTAAGAGTAGCTCGCATGCTGAAAAAGTGTGAGCACCCCTGATCTACACTGTAGAATTAATGCAGTTTGACACTAATGTCTCAAAAATACACACACACCCCGGGAAATTATGAATTATCCTGTGAAATATTACATTCGGACCTTGGTGGGAAATTCAAATTGCCCAAGCCCAGAAGACTCAACAGCTGAGGAACCAGGGAAGACCTACAGTAGCCATCACCACCAGAGGATACATTGTCCTCAGATCCCCTTTATGAAATACAAAATAACCCCTTTTAGTAAATGGACAATCTGGTGTCCTTTTGCCCCATGCTTGTGTCAATGTAGTTTTTTGTCTCCTTTTCTTGTCTCTTTCTTTGCTCCAAACTGCATGCTCCTTTTCTCATTCTCCATATTCTTGAAGGCCCCGGTATCCACCGCTGTTGGTCCCCATATTAGCAGGTCAAGTGGTACCAGGACCCTTGTATGTTTGTTTGAATGTTTTATGTTTTTATGATTGTATCAAATACTTTTGGAGCTATGGAGCCTCCATGAAGACCTGATGACCTTTCACTGGCAATACATGATCTGGATTCTTCTTGTGTCTTCCTGATCTTTACTTAAACAAAGTACTGAAGCACCCATCATCTTCAGCCAGCATAAACCAGATGCACAAAAGGATAATTGGACCCTGAATTGGACCAACCTTCTTTTGTGTGGCTACCTGGACCAAAAAAAGACTCATTATCATATGACAGCCACCCTGAAGTTGGGAGGTTCTGCCACTGTTTCCTTTCAAATGCCATTTCCCCTTTCCCCGGGATGGATCACTTAATCCCATCATTCTGGGCAATAAACTGACTCAATCTAACAATGGACACAGCCGCCAAGCGCATCAGACCCACTTGATGGGTCACTCACTGGATACTTTGTAAGACAATAAATTCTAGGGACCTGATGGCCCTGCCTTGTTAGTCTCAAGATTGAAACACTATTGCCCACTTGCAAGTTAATATTTGCCTTTGTTCCCCATGACCACCCTGCACCAGCCAGCCATTGCAGGGTCAAATATCGGCATTGGAAGTTGGGAAAGCCTTCTGATTGGCTGCCAGGTGCTGCAGTCCCACCCCACAGAGGGAATAGTTCCAACTGGCCATGACATCAGCACCATCTCCGCTGATCAGCGTGAAACCGGCCTCTCCAAGGCAGGCACAGGAAAGACAAATTATAGAATTGTATCAAAATGTATGTTTTATTTGTACAAGTATGTCAGCTTGTACAAATAGCAGCTTACTGCTGGTTGTCATATTTTATGGCTGGATCGAATAAAGTACCTTGGTTGCTTCTGCTTCAATTGGTGAGATTTCTTCAATTGGGAACTTTGGGTCCTAGCTTTTTGTCTTACCAGACACTGATTCTGAAAGCTCGGTGCCAGATCTCATTATCCGCTAGTCGGGTCTCAGTATCCACGTTCTGGGTTTTGCTATACATGTTTCGGATGTCACTATCCATGAACCGCTCTAAATTGCTCAATATCAGCACCACTTTAACTGCAGTGGCTCAAGGCTATAGAATATTGGGAGAGGTATTATGCATTTATTTATTGTATTTGTATACCGCCTTTCTCAGCCAGTCGGCGACTCAAGGTACCAGAATTATTTGGCAGAGAATGCCAAAACCACAACTTCCATGATTCCACAGCATTGAGCCGGCAATTAAAGTGGTGGGAAACTGCATTACTTCTGAAGTCCAGATAGACCCTTAAACAAAAAGCCTTGTGTCATCAGAACTGTAAATCCATTATTTCTGCCCTAGCAGGTACAAGCAATTTATCCAGTTTCAATCTTGACAGTTAAGGCTAAAACATGAATTCTACTTGCTTCTTCTTGGGCCAAAAAAGTCCAGCAAGGCTCTAAAACAGTGAAAATGATGTATAGTTGAAGGCTTCCATGGCCAGAATCACTGGGTTGTTGTAGGTTGTATGGCCATGTTCCAGAATCATTATCACCCTGATGTTTCACCCACATCTATGGCAGGAATTGTCAAGAGGTTGTGAGGTCTGTTGGAAACTAGGAAAATTGGGTTTATACGATATATATGTGGGAAGCTCACGGTGGGAGAAAGAACTCTTGTCTGTTGGAGCTAGGTGTGAATGTTTCAATTGGCCACCTTGTTTCTTATAACAGTAAATAAAGAACACTCAAACAGGAGAACTCCAGACAAGAAACAATCAGGGACAGCTAATCAAATCTCAACAAAGGTTTTCCCCAAGCAGTAACAAGCCACACCTAAAAACTGACAGGCCACTAAATGCTAATCAAGGTGGCCAATTGAAACATTCACACTTAGCTCCAACAGACAAGAGTTCTTTCTCGCACTCTGGACTTTCCAGAGATATATAAACCCAATTTTCCTAGTTTCCAACAGACCGCACATCCTCTGACGGATGCCTGCAATAGATGCAAGTGAAACGTCAGGAGAAAATGCTTCTAGAACATGGCCATACAGACCAAAAAAACCCCCCACAACCCACTGAAAATGCTCCCTATGCATCATGGAAAGTGTTTGGGAGAACAATGTCAGCACAAGTAGGTATGGCCTCCAAAGTCATCTGTGGGCCTAATGAGCTTTCCACAGCTGAATAACTCTTAGAATCATGGAAAAATCTGCTATGAACATGAAACTTGTGTAAGTATTCATAACTGCAAGAGCCTGAAGTTGTTGCAGGGGGAAGATGCAATATGGACTTCAGATATAATCAAGATCTGTTTTTCTGATGGTTTAGTACCTCTTGTGATAGCTATATAACAGAAATATATGTGATAAAACCTCCATCCTGAACCGATGGGCTGAACATTTTCAGGGTCTCTTTAATGCCAGCCGAGTAGTCCAAGGTTCAGCTATCCAACACATGATACAACAACCAATGAAAAATGAACTGGACACAGCTCCCACTCTGGAAGAGACCATTGAGGCCATACAGCAGTTGAAAAATGGCAAGGCAGCCGGGATCGATGGAATCCCACCTGAAGCTTGGAAACAGGGAGGTCATGTACTGCATGCTAAATTCCACGAGCTCCTTGTGAGTTGCTGGGAAAAAGGTGAACTGCCATCAGATCTCCGAGATGCAGTTATCATCACCCTGTATAAGAAAAAGGGATCAAAATCCGATTGCTCAAACTATCGAGGTATAACACTGCTCTCCATTGCTGGAAAAATCC
This sequence comes from Anolis apletophallus, assembly GCA_030556195.1. Lineage (NCBI taxonomy): Eukaryota > Metazoa > Chordata > Lepidosauria > Squamata > Anolidae > Anolis > Anolis apletophallus. Next base: position 34,586,865 of record JARBWK010000005.1, read on the forward strand.
TTGCAAGGATACTCCTGAACAGATTAGTTCCGGCTATTGCAGAAGAACTTCTCCCTGAAAGCCAATGCGGCTTCAGAGCAAATAGGAGCACCACAGATATGGTTTTGCCCTTAGACAACTGCAAGAGAAATGTAGAGAGCAGAACAAAGGACTCTATGTAACATTTGTCGACCTCACCAAAGCCTTCGACACTGTGAGCAGGAAAGGTCTGTGGCAGATCCTGGAACGTCTAGGATGTCCCCCAAGTTCCTCAAAATGATTGTCCTGTTACATGAGGGCCAGCACGGTCAAGTCAGATATGGCGATGCTCTCTCGGAGCCCTTTCTCATAACTAATGGAGTGAAACAAGGTTGTGTTCTTGCACCAACCCTATTTACAATCTTCTTCAGCATGATGCTCCAAAGGGCTATGGCAGACCTACAAGAAGAAGACGGCATATATATACGCTATCGTACTGATGGTAGCTTGTTCAACTTAAGCCGTCTGAGGGCTCGCACTAAGACTCTAAACTATCTAGTCCGTGAGCTACTTTTTGCTGACGATGCTGCCCTTGTCGCCCATTCAGAAGCAGCCCTGCAGCGCCTCACATCCTGCTTTGCAACAGCTGCAGAGCTGTTTGGGCTGGAAGTCAGCCTGAAGAAAACAGAAGTCCTCTACCAGCCCGCACCACAGGAAGAACACCACCATCCTCACGTCAGCATAGGCACATCTGTGCTTAAGTCCGTTCAGCAGTTCACCTACCTGGGAAGCATCATCTCTTCAGACGCCAAGATTGACAAAGAGATAGATCACAGATTATCAAAGGCATATAGTGCATTCGGAAGGCTTCACAAAAGAGTCTGGAGCAACAAGCACCTGAGACAAAGCACCAAAATCAGTGTGTACAGAGCTATCATACTGTCCATTCTCCTCTATGGGTCTGAAACATGGGTCACCTATCGCCAACACCTACGACTCCTCGAGCGCTTTCATCAGCGCTGTCTTCGCACAATCCTAAATATACACTGGACCGACTATGTGACGAATGTTGCTGTCCTTGAGCAAGCAGGGATCACCAGCATTGAGGCCATGCTATTGAGAACACAGCTGCGCTGGGCAGGGCACGTCTCTAGGATGGAGGACCACCGCCTCCCAAAGATACTACTCTACGGTGAACTCGCCACGGGTCAGCGCAAGAGAGGCGCCCCCCAAAAGAGATATAAGGACTCCCTGAAACAACATCTCAGGCTTGGCCAGATTGATCACCAACAATGGTCCACCCTGGCCTCACATCGGGAGGCATGGAGAAGCACTATCCACAATGCTGCGGCCTCTTTCGAGAAGACACGCCGAATGGGTCTCGAAGAGAAACGACAACGCAGAAAGAACCGCAACTTGGAAAAACATCACCCAAGGAGACTTTCTGCTGCGCTTTCTGCAACCGAACTTGCCTATCTCAGATTGGCCTTTTTAGTCATCAACGCGCTTGTAAAAAGCGTGGGATGAGTCCTTCCTGAATCTTCGTTCGCGAAGTAATGCCGAGAGAGAGATGTTATAACCTCACAAAGGAATGTTTTGAATAAAATATAAAAATAACTTGTATTTGTCAAAAATGGTTTGAAATTCATCAGATGTATCCTAAGGCACAGGATCACCTTTTATTTAATGTATTTGATAGTACAGAGGACACCCATGAATGCAATGCTTGACACAGGACAGTATGATATTCAATTTTCTCTCATGTTGCAAAGAGATAGACTTTTTCTTTTCAATGCACTTGTATCAGGTGTGCACAAACGCAAATATCCATACACATCATACTTGCATTTAACTTACATTTCAGGTATTATACACATGAAGTTCAATGTAGTTTTCTGAATTGAGTCAAATATTTGTATTTATTTATTTGGTTTTATATTCCGCTCCTCCCTGCAGGCTCGGGGCCGATCACAACATTCAATAAAAACATCGAGGTATGTCTAAGCCTAGGAAAATTCTACCATTTTTTCTAAAGAAAATGTTTGAAATTAGAATAATAAAATGTTTTAAATAATATACACTTCAGCCCATAATTCTCTAGCATCTACTGCTACCATCCTGAAGATGCAAGAGGAATAACTGGACTTTGACTTGTTGGGAGAACAGTCAGCATGACAAAACCACATTATGTTGAGGCACAACAGTGAATGAATGATCGAAGGATTTATGTTTTAATCAAAACTTCTCAGAAGATACTTTTATGAATTAAGGCAATAATTACACAAAGAATTTTTTTATTGAAATCATAAAAAAATATATTCTAGTTTCATGGAAAAACATTCCGAATAGAAATATACAGGACAACGAGAACTCACAAACAAAATCCTATAGTTCGCACATAGAACAGGTAGGCACATGAGAAAAACGGGCTCAAATCCTGAATAGTATTTTGCAGATAAATAATGACATTATCAAGGAACATCATACAAAAGATCTCATGACTGTATCAAAAAAATAATGTCATTTCTGTAGAAATACATGTGATTGAACCATTTATTGAATGCCAATAAGAAATAAAGTTTCAAAACATTTGTTTCTCACAGGAATATGGTCATGAGTTAAGGTGTAATTTCACCACAGGACTGAAAGGCAGATAATCCTAATTTCTGAAGAAACCATAATCCAGCAATTTGCCAACATACCTATCCTGATGTTAAGCATATTAAGAAGTGGCATACACTGATTTTGAACCAGTATGCATGGAAATTACAAATGCATTTAACGAGACATGTTCCATCTTCACTTCAAGAGCTGACATACAGGTAATTGGTTGCATGCAAAACAATGACATGCTTCCCATCTTCAGCAACTTGACTGTTGACCTCCTTCCTAATGAAAGATTTGTATGAATATAAACAATGCAATTATCCCTAATGTTCATGGTATAAACCACTGCTTCAAAGAGAAAAGCTTTCATGTTGAATGTAATGCTGGTAGAGGCCCATTCACAATTAACTGAGTAAGGTAACAATGGTTAACTTGTAGCTTTCCAGGTGTTGATGAACTACTACTCCCATCATACCGCAGCATGACTTTTAAGGCTTATGGGAATTGGAGGTCAATATCTGGAGAGTCAATTGGTTCTTGTGTTTTGGGGGTCCACATCAAGCTATAAGGATATACATTTATAATAAATGACTGCTTCAGTAGTATATGGTCTGACGCTCTGTCATGTCTCAGGCCAGCTTTTTAATAATCATTCCACAACATGGCCTATTAAAGGAGATAATAAAGGTTAAAGCTTTTAGATAGGAATGGACAAAATGCCTCTCTTCTAGCATCACCTCATCACTGCCACCAGCCCCATCATCATATGCAGCCAATGGTAGCAGATTACTGGACTTGTAGTTCAAAATGTTCATGAGGGCTACAACTGCTTTTCCATTTTAGACAACCAAAAAAACAAAGGGCAGGGAAAAGCTAAAATAAAACCTATACAACTTTGGCTAAGCTATTAATGTAGCGCAAGAAATTAGTGAAAGTAGGTATAACAAGGGTCTTTTATCAAACTACTAACACTAGAGTAGACCTACTGGATTTAGCATGAATTTTTGGAATTGTGCCCAGCTTCAATTTGTTCTAGATATTTACTGGAATGTTCCCTTCCCTTCATTTTCTAGGAGGTAATACAGTATAGCAAAAGGGAAGGGAAGCTTGCAAATAATAAGCTATTATTGGATCTGGAAATCTAATGGTTCTTTATACTAGTCTTAAAAGAGCACTGCCTCCTACAATGCTATATCAAACTGATTATCAACACTGACAAATTTTAACTAATTTATGACATGACATGGAAAATAGCTATTTAAAGGTTAAAAAAATCACAGTGCTACTGCAAGCCACTTGCAAAGCTAATTCTTTGGATCCCACTTCAAGTTTGTATGCCTTGAAGTGTCAATCATATTTATCAATCTTAAAATTAATTTTTAGCAAACATGAATTGAGTTCAGTTGTTTAAGGTTATGCATCTCAACAATGTATTACAGTAGGTACACATGAAAATGAAAGGTTCTGATTTGGAATCAACTGCTTCTGGAACAACCGAGAAACCAAAAACATGGGCTGGAACTACTGGAGCCCACACTTAATATGATATAACTTTTGCTACTTTACATAATGCCAGACATTGATTTATATATTTCAATAGACATTCTGAATTTATGTACAGTTCCGAACATTCAATATCCATTTAGAGATATGATTCAGCATTAAGTTTCATGGATGTGTTAAATCAGAAGAAGCATACAGAAATCATCTTAGAAGATAAGATCAATGACCAAATTTGGCCTTAAATAAGTACTTGGCAGTTACACCTTGAAAACATATATGGTGGTTTGTATTGAATTGGCCGCTTTCCAAATGACGATTCCTTAAACATTAACCGAAAGTGTTATCAGAACCTAATGAACTTTTCAAATAGAAAAACAATTTTATTAGCTTCTGAAGCAACATTCCAAAAAAGTAATTATTTTATGAAATTCTACAATAAAAAACCCTAACTTTAATTAAGCCCAATATTTGTTCCTAAACTATTTTATAATTTGAAATGCTTTAACAATCCAAATAAGACCTATGTTATTTGTACATTTTCCTGTGCCTGTGTCCCCTTCTAACATTGCAGCCTTGTTTTTGCAAGTGCGAATACAACAAAACATGGAAATAAAAACTGAGATAGTTGAAACAGTGAACATTATAATGTTAAATAACATAAACTCATGATGAAGTAAATTTTGTTTGATGAACATACATTAAAATATAAATTATTTCAACCAGTGTCCTTTTGTCAGAACAGTGAAGTAGTCTCTCTTATTGTCTCAGTGCTGAAATAATATTTTCCTTTAATCAAAGTCCTCCTTTAAACCACTGTCCTCCAGGCTGATACTTTTCACGAAATTTTTGATTTTCTTTTTCTAGGTGATGTGCCTTCTTCAAATTTTACTGCTCCATTGACAAAGTTAGCTATGACATAATAAGAGAAAAAAGTTTTTAAAGAGTAATGAAAAACTATAAAGTACATAAAAACAAAGTTATTGCAACTTTTTGTTAAACCACCAAGAACAAAATCAGGAATCATTCAGTCCTCCATTTGTTGGATTGCAAGTGCAGGTTGAGTCTCCTTTACCTGAAATGATTTGAACCAGAAATGTTTTATATTTTGATTTTTCAAAAATTCTGGAATACAAACTGTATAGTATGCACTGTATTTGTGAGACTTGGGGGGGAGGGAGGGAGAGTGAGCGGCTGGAGATGTAAGGATTTGTGCTGAGCATTACGCTTGAATTTCTGCCATTTTATACATCCTTAAGTTTTCAACACACAACACAAGTAGTGAACCAATAGGATGCTAGGCTGAAAGAGACAAAGTATCTGAAAGAAAAACATGTGCTGCTACTGCCTCAAAGGAAATAGTGGGCAGCTGGTGGCAAGAAGTTTTAGTTTTTAAATTTCTGGATAAAGGAGGCCCAACCTGCACCAATGAGTCCTAGCCAAAAGAGCCAATAGTAAAGAATTTTGGAAATTGCTATTCAATGACATCTGAAGGACATCCGATTTCCAATTGTGACTAAGAGTGCCCTAGCTAGCTCCAACAGGCTTACCATTGCTAAGGTAGGCCTATTGAGTCAATAGAATGTATGCAAATGTTGATCCATTACATATTGACACATTCTAACAAATGCATTTCAGCCTTGGTATTAAGTCTGCATTAAGATGTTCAAGCAACAGAAGTTAAATTAATAACTGCCCTTGTTTAAGTTGCACCCAGTAACACTAGCCATATCACTGGGGATGGGTGAGTGCACAATTGTAGCAAGTATAGGGAGCATTTTCAGCCCTGGGATCTCATTCCACCAGCTAAAAATGAGTACTAAATCAAAACATAGACTTGGTCAAAAGAAAGTTTTGAAAGCGAAGTTTTTCAAAGTATTAAAAATGGTTTGAAAGAGATATTAGCAGCTAAAATGAACTGCCACTGCTAAATGTTCCCTGGAGAAGCAATTCATGCCTTTTTGTGGAGCTTGGAAGGGTCAAGGGCTGCAGCTCCCAGTTTTGCCCAGCTCAGAATTTCTATATTTATAAAGAAGTCTGGATAACTGGTCACAATATCTAACATTAGAAATAATAAAAAAAACTACATAAAAGTATCATGTACATCAGACAAAATAACTTTCCCTAGTATCTGCTAACTTTCCCTGGTATCACCTCTACATTTTACAGGCTGGATGGGAATGTAAATGTAAAAAATATACTTACTTTTGCATGATTCTTTTTTTGTTGGTCTAATCTTTGTGTTAGTTTTTTTCTTGGGAATTTGGTTCTGTGTATGTTCTCTCCATTTCTTTAACTGGAAATTGATGAATTTCCACATCATCCATGCTTGGGTCAAACAAATGGCAGCCAGACAGCTGATTCTAATGTGTTAAGGATTAAAAGACAGCTAAAGAATCGTTGTAAGGGCAAGCTTTGAAGAATTAGAAACATATATTCAATCTGTAGAAGCTAAGTCAGTGGCACAGATATTTCAAAGTAATCATAATTATAATGGATTTAACATTAAAATCAAAAATAAAGCATCAGTAAAGGTCTTCTGTAACAACATCTTGGTCTCTCAAATTTAAATGACATTTTGAAAAAAGTGATTTTACCTAACAGGGAGTGTATTGAAATTTCCATCTGCTATGGAAAAACCAGGATTCTCTGCTCTTGCCAGGCCAAATCCAAAAGTGAGGACTGATAAAGTTAGAGTCAGAAGACGAGCCATCACGAACTGTAGAGCCCAAAGAGTAAATCTGTTGGAAGGGGTGGGGGTGGGGGTAGAAACACATGAGCATTCCTCTATCAGTTGCTTCAAAAGCATTCTAAATTATCTGATTTTAAAACACTCTTTTCTACTACTACTTGCAGATAATGGTAGTGAATTACAGCAGCTTGGTTAGAAACACTTTGAAGTATTAAAGTCATTTCCTCTTCTTATTTGAACATTACTGTAGCCAGCCTATAGTAGCCACCTTTGAAACAAAGGGCATCCCCAACAGCACACACACAGAATCTCTCATCAGTATATATAGTTCTTCAGCATACGCTTATCTGACATAAATGCATTCTGCCATTATTTTCCCATGGCTATTTTACTATTTTCCATTTTGTAAAAAAAAAAAAAACACCACCCCAATAACATATTTGGCCAAACTACAGGCATTAATACAGACAGAATGCTAGACACAGTTTATGCACAAACTGAAAAATATGTAATGCCTGTTAATTGTAAATGACCGAATGATCCACGAATAGAACCTGAACCGAAGGAAATGAGAGGAGTATACAAGACGCAAAATGTTCTCAATCTCTTTATTAATGCAACTCGTAACTACAGTCATAGCTACTCTTGCAAAAGTCGAGTGCCAACTGCAAATCTCTTCACTGGATGCCAATTCCACAAATACGGATGTACTCTGGAAAGTCTTAGCCCTAACAGCTACAAACGTGATTCTTCCTTGTAGAAGATTAGATACCAAGGCCTTTAGGGCTGACTTTAAGGCCAAAAAGGTTAATATGAATGTAGGTGGTCATTTAAATATCCCCTCCTAATGCCAATTTTGTCAGTGAGTATTAAACAAAGCAGGTAAGAGAGAGGGATGGGAAGGAAAACCTATTTCACAGTAGTCATAGAGGTAATAAAGATGTTTACCCTTTCTGTTTATTCTCATCACTGAAGTAGAAAAGACGTGAAGCATGAAAGATAAGTTCCACAAGATAGTGAGGTACCAGCAAAATAAGACCCAAGCGGTGAAGGCTGCAAAAGTAAAAAACAAGTATTTCCTTAAACATATTAATCAACTAGTCAAGTCACCAACAACAAAATAATTACTAATTGCAGCAGATAACTTTTTAATTTTGTAGAGATGTGTGTGCATGTCCCAATTTGTGCTTAGTCATAAACAAAAGTGACACCAAGTTTCTCCCCTTTGCATCTGAAGTGCTAAACATTACCCCGTAAGGTTTTATTAAGGATGGATGACACATTTACTGAACATCATTCTGCATACTTAAAAAATAGTAAGTTTACAAATACTCACTTCAGAATGTAGGCACCAGATAAGTGAGCAATATAAAGGCAGATATAATGCAACTGTCTTGGAATATCTTCCTAGAAGTACATGTAAGGAAAAACAAACATGTTACACTTTAAGGATATAAAGCCTAGTAGAAACTCCACCAATTTCCTTGTTCTTTACAGTTTTACAATCCCACGAGAAAGAAGCTCCCTTTTGCAATTTTGGTCCCCCCCTCCCCCGGGTTCTATTTTGCTTTTTTTTGTCCTCTGTCTAGCCAGATATTCCTTAGTAGCATTTGCACTGGGAGACTAGGCTGAGAGCTGAAGAAACACAGAATTTCGATATCGATTGTAGCTCCATCTCTGCAGCTAACAATGCAATGAAGCTTGAGTTGGGAAAAAAAGGGGGGAAAAGAAAAAGGGGAAAAAAAAGAAAAATAAAGAAAAAGGGGGAAAGCAGGTAAGCCTGCTTCTCCAACTAGCAATAACACTTCAAAAGGCATTGGTCCATACGTTTCCACAATATAAATCATAAGAGGGAGAGAAAAAAAAGGGGAGGTCAGATACAGTGGAATAAAGGTTATTCCTGGATGCTTCCTTGAACAAGTCTTCTACTTATGAAAGCTTACCTGACCTGACTGCTTCATTTCTCACATATATATAGTTGGTTTTGGATAAAAAGGGTGCTGAACCATGGTGAACCGCTCTTCCTTTTTCTGGTCCCTAATCTTTCTATGTTATTTCCGCATTTGGCATCAAATTTTAAGAATTGATGTCTAGGAACACATTTACTTCATTCACTGAGTAGATTTGTACCTTATAATTAGATTCCCCCACAATGTATTACATTGCTACTATGGAGGGGGTACCTGTTCCTGCCCACCCAGCCTATTACTTTTAATCTCTCCCTTATTTAGAAAGGCATATTCTTCTGTACTGTAGAAGTTTAACATTTAGTGAAACTAAAACAAAATAAAAAGTGCCTCAACTGAACTTGTAAATCATACCTTTCTAATCTTTTGGAAGTAGAGTTCTGGCAGAGCATGAAGCCAATAAGCAATTTGACAGATGTAGAAGAATTTAACCTGAAAACTATAAATTAAAAAAAAAAGATCATCCATAATATACTGGCTTGTAGAGATCATTTAACAATTATATTGACCATGCAATGGCAAAGTTGAAACATGAGTCTGCTTCAAAATTTTAACATTGTAGATGAAGGTAGGAAGGCTGTGAAGTCAGCAAAGAAACCAAGTCCCACACTATTTCCTGCTGAAATTGAAAGAAAGACAGACCAATGTGGGTTTCTTGGCTGTTGCTTGGCAATGCACTAAATATTCTGGTCTAGTATAAATGCAGGAGAGAGGGAGGGAGGGGTGGAAGCACTCACATCTCTTACTTGTTTGGGGAACAACCGAATTCCCACAATTTTCAGATAACAAGGCAAGTCGCCAATTATAACCCCCCTAACCATATATCATATTGGATATTGATAGTTTTCCCATCTATTACAGGCTTTCCTCCGCTCTTGATGCCTTACTTTTTGTCAATCTGCTCCTCTGACCATTCTAAATTATTGCCAACTACTGTATATTTGATGCATGACCCACTTTTTTGACCAGATGTCAAATTAATGTATTCCAGTCATACAATTTAAAAGGGCCCAAAAAAAAACCCAACAAAAAACCAGAGGTGGGAGTCTCTCCCAGGTGGACTCTGCCTCTTCTGCACTGACAGAAACCCATGTATGTACCATGTGACGACAACAACCCATCTGTGTCAGCTATGTGAGGCTAGAGCCTTAAGCAGCTACCATCGAAGCAATGATCATAGCTGGTGTTTCCTTCCAGCTTCTCCATCTCTCTCTCCACATCCCATCCCTATACCTGAACTTTTGTTTTTCACAATGTGTACTACTAGGGGGACAACTCTGCTGCAGTCTGCCTCCTTTCTCTTTAACTAGATGTATGAGTATGTGTAGGAAGGGAGAGTAAACAAGAGAGGGAGAAGCTGCAACAGACTAAGCATCCCACCCATTCCTCCTCTTTGGGCTTTTTGTCTGTTCTTTTTTCTCCAACAACTGAGATGGGATCTTGACCTAATTCCAGTGCTGCTTCGTCTTTTGCTACAGATTCTGTACTTGACACTTTTATCCCTCTATTATCTACTGTATATCCCAAGCAGCCAAGAAAGGATTTTTTCTCAGCCTTGAATCTCCTGTTCGCCTCTCCTGCAATCTGGCAGAGTGTCTGAGAGCCTGGTTTGTTTTCCTTTGCTGACAGAAAACACTTCTTCTGTTCACTGGCTCATTAATTTCTGCAGCTGGACCGAACCTTTCCCAGATTCAAGGCCTTGGGAATCCTCTGATAGCAATTCAGGCCCCGGCTCCAGCGGGGCTTTTCGGGGACAGCGTTGGCACTTTGGCCCTGTGACGGGGCTCCCGCAGTATGGGTAAGGAAGGGCCTGGCTCGAATCAATCAATCTAAAAACAGTGCGACGTTGGGTGAGGGGGGGGGGGGAGGGGTCCCTCAGCAGTGGTTTCCTTGGCGACGCTTCCTTCCCCTCCTCCGCGCCCCCTCCCCCTTGTTGTGCTGCCTTCCCCCGCGTGCAGGGCGCAACGTGGCTTCCTTTGCGCCTGCCCCCATGGCTTGTTTTCCCTTCAGGGAGGGAGGGAGCTCTTTGGGCCTCCTCCACCCGCCTCTGGGAAAGGAGGCCCCATCAAGCCCTGCGACGGCATTGAGGTGTTTGGTTTTTTTTTGGTGTGTCCCAATTTGAGTGTGAACTCAAATAACTCAAAGGTATTAGGAAACATTCCCCCAAATCCACCAGTGTTCCCATTTGGGTATATTGAGTATTCATGCCAAGTTTGGTCCAGATCCATCATTACTTGAGTCCACAGTGCTCTCTGGATGGAGGCGAACTACAACTCCACAACTCAAGGTCAATTGTAAGTAAATTGGAGCCTGGGAGGGGCAGGGGCGGAGCCGGGGGCAGAGGCAGACCCTTCGGCCCCCCAAGTGATCAGTGACCGGAATTCCGGCCCTTGGGCCCGTAGAAGAGGGACAGCCCTGATCTAGAGCAACCTCATCATTAGACACATGAACCTCATTGTCACTCCCATCATCCATAGTACCTTGATCATTCGACACAATCACAGGTTGAACTCCAACAACACCCCAGCTTCTGAACTATTTCTCTCCCTTTAATCTTTTCTCCTTCATGCTCATTTCCCCAAGTTCAGCTCCAGTGTTACCTCCTGTGAGTTTGAGCTGGCTACTGGCAATGGCTTCAGGGTTCACAAGCGGGGTGATCAGTCCTCAAGGAGAAGTTCCTCTGCTTCTCTGTCTACTACTCATCCCTGATGTGCTACTACTTCCCTTGTGCTCCTAGCCTCCACTGTAAGGAGTGCTTCTGTTCAAGCTAAAAGCTGGGTTTAAATAGAACTGGAGGTAAGCAAGTGCCGAGGGCCTGGGACTGAGCTCTGTAAGTCCGCTGTCCTCCTGCTGCCACACATACTGAGACAAACGATCTTCAGCTTCACAACTGTCTGCCTCTCCTATACACAAGTCTCCCCATAAATTTGACAGATTTGGGATCAAGGTACACATTTTTGCTCTTTGACAGTGCTAATACCTAACCTATCAGTTAAGAGTGTGGCGTTCCTGTATTTATTAGAGCTTGATAATATTTTATTTGAATCAACACTGAAGTTCATCAAAGGAAGCTCAGACAACAAGTGCACACCACATACTACAGCATGCAGGTATTTTGGAATCCTCAAATTTAGAATGGCTCCCCTTCCACCATGCTCTCCTCTGCTAAATTACCATCACATTTTACTTTCATGGACTTGCCGAAACAACTTTTTCTCTACTATGTGAAGGCAGGGCAGAGTTTAAGACGAACGTCAATGCAAGACATAAAATTTAGTGGGGAATACTTCAGAACAAGCCATTCAAACCTTTTAAATAAAGTTGCCTTCAAAAATACACCCCCCCCTGAAAAATACAAAACATCAAGTCAGATAAAAAAGAAAAAAGGAGACTTACAACATGCGTGGATGAGGGTAATCTTTCCACAACAAAGTTGGGTTTGTTGTGAACTCTTCCTGTAGAAGGAAAACATGAAGTTGAAAAACTTGATAGTATATTTTGGAGCTAATGTGCATTTAAATTAAATTCCAGAAAAATGACTTGACTTACTTACTGCAGACAAAATACTAGCTCCCCAGACAAATGAAAACAAGTAGAAAAATGCTAATTGCCCAGATTCATTGAATTTGCTATGCTTTGTCTTTGATAAGTGGAGGCGTCTATTAATTTTCTAGAAAAAGAAAGGAAAAAGTACATAATATTTTGGCTTAATATTTCAACGTTATTGTTCTGATACACACACACACACACACAAGAATACCCATAGACAAGACATAGTAGCAAAAATGAAAACACAGAAATCAATACTTTTCTGTACCCACTTCAATAGATTATGCACCCAGGAAGATAATCCAACTTTCTAAAAATGCCAATATATATCCATCTTTAACATTTATATTCCTATGCAGCAATGCTTCAAACTGGACTTTTGGTCTTTAGTTTATGTTTTAGTCAAGCTTGCACTATGAAAAAATGTTGTTTTTGTTGTTATACTTATTTATATCCCATTTTTATCTCACAAGCAAGACAAAAAGAGGCTCACAATGTTAAAAACGAACAATTCAAAATCCACAAACATATTTAAAATCCAGAATTTTTCTTGGAATAATGGAAGATCAAGCTAACACAAAATATGAAAAAAATTCTTCAATACATGATAATTGGATCTAAAATACTGTATTTTATGCACAGAAATATTAAGAATCTGAGATACCTGCATGGATAGAATGGATGGTGAAACATTAAGATTACACAGATAAGGACAAAGTAACAATATTTTTAAATTACTGGAAATGTTAAAAGATATAGGTTGATACAGAAGGATGCCTTTCTTTGATTTACTGTAATTACTTTATTCAGTCACCTGACAAGCTAAACTTAGAAATGTAATTACTGACATAGAACAGCCTATCAAGTACCGCTGCTGTGCAATGTCTCTTCATGAAGTTAATGAAGTCTGCAATCTACTACACATCTAATTAAATAAAACTTGTTGGCCTTAAGTTGCATGAAACTTTTGACCTAGATCTATTTTACTCCTCACTAAAGCAGGTCCACCAAATCACTCATGACAAAATATGTCTACTCCACATAAGACTACACAGGATTTTCTAATCTCTGTTGTTCATGCAGTCCATCAAACCCTAAAATTACACCATTGCTTAATGAAGTCTTCACAGAAGCTTATTCCTGAAATTCTATATTCTCTATAGGGAAACCCATATGTTCGATGCACCACTCTCATTAGGACAGTTGAATAATTTCATGGAAAAGTGATGGCAGAATGTATGGTGCTTCAGAAGCTCTTGCACTCTAATGCTCACCATTTCTTACTACTGGTCAGGGCTGAAAAGGAATTGGAAGTTCAATATCTGAAGGCTAGAAGCTATCTATTCTTGTTATTTTAAAAAGTTGCATCTCCCAGCATCTGACTCAGAGTTCTTTGAAAGGGAACCACCTAACTGGACATCTGAAAGACCAGACTAATAATGGAGGAATGCATGTCTCCTACTATCATTAAGATAAAGTTTAACTATGGAATATCTTGACTTCTGGGGTCAACATACATATCAATTACTTTCCAATATAAATCGAGGGGGCATATCCCACAGAATTCTCTCTTAGATTCGCAAAGCTAGCCATTCTTTTAGAGAAGATGCATTTTTGCTACTTATAAATATGGTAATATTAGTAATGCATTTTAGCATCATTTTTCACATCAAGAAGAAAATGTGCATTTTTAATAAACAAGTCAGTAAATCCAACATATTTACATCCACTGAACAATTGTGAACTTACATCTAGAATGTATTCCTGAATCACTGCATGGAGAATAATGGCTATAAGCATGTAGAAAAAGATGGTTGCCACATCTTTTGGACCATACTCATAGAAATAAACTGGCTCAGACTTGTCATCTGAAATGCACAATATCACATCATTACTACAAAAGTATCAAGTTATATATACTTGGGAATCATATTTTATAACAAGACAACACAAAATGTTAGTTTTCAGCAGAATTGTTTCTTTTACATGTGCATGGTAAATTATTCTCAAGACCTAATGAATTCATGTCTTTCAATACCTTTTCTTTGAAATTAAAATAGATGTGAATTAAAGAAATACAACTCTTTCTGTTTTTTAAAAGATCTAAATCACAACTGAATTGTGATAATAATTCTTAACTAAAGCACCAATCCTATACAGGCAGGCTCCGGGTTATGGACAATATAGATTCTGTGGGTTTGTTCTTAAATTGAATTTGTATGTAAGTCAGAACAGATACATTTAAAAGTGTAACTCTAGCCACATTTTTTTGTTTTGGATAGTATAGGGAAGGATTAACACCCTTGTAATGTATGTTTTGCAGTTTGCCCCCCTTTCAGAGATTTCACCTTGCTTTCTGTTCCTGTGATAACTGGATTTTGAAAATTTTGGCTTGTTGTGGAAACAAGGATTGGTGGGAAAGCTTCAGTGGAGACACTTCGTTGCCATGATCATTCTTACAGGAGTGAATTTCCCCTTCCAAGGGTTAATTTATTTCACTTCCTGTCTTACCCCGATTCTTAACTATGAGTCAGATGTAAGTCGGAGGCCTGTAACTCGAGGACTGCATATATCCTTTTTTAGGGGAATAAATTTCATTAAACTTAACAGGACATATGTCTTGATAACTATATATCAAATTGTATGAAAACTGTTGATAAAATATTAATATTTATTGTTTTAAAATATAATCAGTCATGCAAGCAGATTTTATTTTATTCTTACCTGTTGTATACGTAATATTATACTGAACAGTAATAAAGATGATGGCAGTTTTGGCTGTAGCCTAAATTTTAAAAAAGAAAATACTCATCAATAAGTTGTCACAGACATACTATTTTGTGGAGAGAGAAAGCGGGGTATAAATAAAATTAAACATAATAATAATAGTTTTTAAGTAATCATAAGGAGCAAGTTTGCTTATCTTAACAGGAAGGCAGACATAATAACTAACTATACGTAAAGCAATGGCTGAACGCATAATGAGTATGCACTTTCAAAGCCTACAAAATGCACCATAATTATGGTTAAGGGATGAGACTGCCTGGGTGTCGAGCTTTGGAGGTCAGGTCAAAATATAGATTGTAGCTACAACTTCATGGTTATATATCTGATGCAGAATCTTGATTTTAAAAAACCTGCTTAGAGCCCAGCTTTCAAAAGTGGTATCTTATAGATGCTTTGGAAGTACATTTCAGACCAATCCTCACTACTTGCCGTAATGGTTGGTGCTTATGAAACTTATAGATGAAAACATCAGGATACCAGTTAGGGAAAGGTATAATACAGTAATTGATATATCTTGGTCACCACTCAGATATTTATAAGTGCGTAACCCAGAAAAGTGCAATGCTTCAAACATATATGTAGCTTCATGTATACTGTGAAACAGCAGAAACATTCTTTTGTTCTATGGACCTAATTTACCCAACAGGGGTTCCCACCAAAACCCTGGAGTCTCTTGAATGGTGCATCATGTCTAGGAGGAAGAGGAGAGTATTCATTTACATCCTGCTTTTCTTCCTATGAGAGACCAAAAGCAGTATATGATCCGTTCACTTCTCATCTGTACTTCTAGATCGCATTTACAGATGCAGAGATATCTGGGCTAGGTAATGAGAAAATTAAGATCCAGGGTGCATCTACACTGTAGAATTAATGCAGTCTGATACCACTTAGCTGCCATGGCTCAGAGCTATTGAGGTGTGGGAGTTGCAGTTTGGTTAGGCACCAGCACTCTTTGGTAGAGAAGGCTAAAGACCATTACAACTCCCATGATTCCAAGCCATTAATCCATGGCAGTTAAAAGTGGAGTAAAAACTATTAATTCTACAGTGAGATCCACCTCAGGTCTACCCGGCTGTATGACTAAAGCTACCATACTTGAGAATCTGATGAAGCCAATCACTTCTCTTTTCTGCGCACCAATTTACATACCCCTGGATTCTGCCTCAGATCCAGCTCTGAATACAGAGTCTTCAAATGCGCACCCTAGTCATTTGACAAAACTTCTTGGAATAATTTGTCTTAACTCCCATAATGTAACTTTATGACCTTGCTTTTTGTTAAGTTACCAGAATGAAATAGATCCTGATCTTTCCTGAAATAAAATCTGATGGGCATAAACACATGCACTGCCAATTATATGAAGATTTGGCTGCTGCCAAATTAAGCAATACTGCACACATCAGGTCAGATGGTTTGCACCACTTCAAGTATATGTGCAGATTAGCATATTATTCGTTTAAGAAATGCCAGCACCCTGTTTTTCTTACTATTATTCAACTGTTCTAAAAAAAACAAACCTGGGAACAGAATAACAGGATTTGAAGCAACCTCAAAAACAGTCTAATTCAACCTTGTTACTGGAGGAACCTGTTGTTTTAGCACCTCTGCTTGCTGGTCATTCAGTCTATGCTTAAAAATGAAAACCACCTTCTAAAAGTATTTATGACATGACTGCATGGAGTGCCGTTACCTTCCCACCAGAGCAGTACCTATTGATCTATTCACATTTCAAACTGCTAGGTTGGCAGAAGCTGGGGGTAACAGCAGGAACTTACTCTGCTCCCTGTATTTGTACCAGGTTAGCAAGTTCAGTAGTTCAGCGGTTTAACCCTCTGTGCCACTGGGGGCACCCATTATTATTATCATCATCATCATTATTATTATTATATACTTTTAAAGTGCCCAAATTCCATTCATTTTGTTTAAATGTGTTTAAGCTAATTAAGAAGCTAATTAATTAAGGAGCAAGGAATTAAACCCTTGGGCCGGCAGGACTGAAGACTGACAGGTCGGAGGTTTGAATCTGGGGAGAGCGCGGATGAGCTCCTCCTGTCAGCTCTAACTGCGCATGCAGGGACACGAGAGAAGCCTCCCACAGACGGCCAATTTTCTCACACTTGCAGTTTCTGAAGTTGCTCCTGACACGAGGGGGAAAAAAAAGCTAATTAAGAGAGAAAAACCAGTGTTTACACAAAAAGTTTTTTTAAAAAGTTCTTGTAGAAAATTATTATTAAATTTTTACCAGGCTTTTCAAAGTTCACATAACTTAGAGCAGTGTTTCCCAACCAGTGTGCCATGTGGCAGTGATCATCAGGTGTGCCGTGGGAAATTGGAACCTCCAATCCCCTTTCTCCCCCCTCCTGCCAAACACTTTTTCTTCTCCACTCGTAATATTTTCTCTTGGTTGTGGTAGTTCTGTGTGGGAAGTTTGATTCCATTCCATCATTGGTGGAGTTCAGAGTGCTCTTTGATTGCGGGTGAACTATAACTCCCAGCTGTTGAGCAAGACCTTTGCGTGTGTCTTTCTGCCATTCCTGCCAGGATATCTATGTTGTGTTCATCGAAACAGGCCAAGGTTTCACACTGAGTGTATAAATACATTTAAAAACATATTAACTATATCAGTCTTTCTCAGCCAGTGTGCCATGGCACAGTAGTGTGCCGTTATAGCAGAGTTGGTACTTTGGGCAGAAGTACAGTCAGAGGAGAGTGATGCACAAGCAAGAGCTTTAGAATAGCTGGCTTTCTGTGCCAGAAATCACGCTGGCATGCATGCCGTAAATGCTGTGCCCTGATTGGTACGCTAAGCGTATGCAGTGATTTGCTAAAGTACATCATGTGTCTTCAATGATAACAAAAGCCTTGATTGGCCAAAGCAGTACATGGCATGGGTTTGTTTACCTAAATGCTAATAGGATAAGAACTACGCAGCGCAGAGAAGGGTCTGCCCCTCCTTTGCTGGCAGGGAAGAGGCAGAAGCAAATGTTGCGATTTGGGTACAGGCTGGCCAGAGCTGCTGATACTGTTCTATGGGAATGAATTTCTTGCTGCGCCACAGTGTTTTAACGAATGGAAGCCTGATAATGATATGATGCTAATAAGTATTGTGTTTAATTGATAATGAAAAGTGTTCTGAGACACTGGCCAATGGGGTTTTGTAAAGAAGGGCGGGCCAAGATCTGCCGCCATGAGGGGTATATAATGAATGCTCTTAAAATGTATGTTAGGATTTGCCCGGAGCAGCTTGTTCTGTGGGTGAACCCCACCAGCTGGTGTCCTATTACAATAAACTTGACTTCACTTTTAAAACAGTCAATTGTCCGTTCTCTCGTTCCTGTGCCCGCGCGTCCACGTCGCGTTGGGTAAGAAGGTTATTTGCCACCCGGTGTGCTGGGACTCCTAATTTGCTGCTACACCGTGACGGACCTCCTGCTGTGCCACGAGAAAAGCTCTCTGGCCCCCTTCCTCCCCCCCTCCTGCCGAACTCCTGCTGTTTGGGGGAGGAGGAAGGGCTGGGCAGTGGCGAATAAAAAGAAGAAGAGACCGGGGCGTCGCCTCCTTCGGCCATTTCCCCAGCCAGCCTCCAATCCGCCATGACTCCCACCATGACTCTCGCCCCTTGCTTGCTGAAGCCGCGTGGAGGATCCCCGCCCACTGAAGCCCATCCACCGCTCATGCTCCTCCTCTGTAGGAAAGCTGAAGCTGGGGGGAGGGGGCGGGGCATGGCACACTCCCAAGCTGCTCCAGCCGTGAGGACAGTGCCAAGCCAGCATTGTGCTGGCTCTGGCACGGCACTGCCCCCCTCAAGGCTGGACTGCTGGGAGAGGTGAAGCCGGGGGTAGGGGGCGGGGCATGCAGCCTGGCTCCACCCCTCCCGGCCACTCCCAGCAGCTGCTCCCAACCCCCAGCCGTTCTTTTCTGTGTTAGAGTGTAATTTGGTGTTAAAGCAGAATTGGTGCTTTTAGCAGAAGTACAGTCAGGAGAGAGTGATGCACAAGCACAGTACTTAGTATAGCGGAGTAGCTTGCCAAAAATCATGCTAAATGCCATTACGAGAATAATGCACTTTGATTGGTAGGTCAGGCACAGGCTGTGATTTGTGAAAGTACATCATGTGCCTTTCCTGATAACACTGGCGTGATTGGTCTAATTAGCCCCAACGTGCGCTTGTTTACATTGTAGCCGATTGGTAGAAACTGCGCATGGGCAAAAGAAACCGTTCCTCCCTATTGGCACAGAGGGACGTTTTAGAAATGTTGCAAATTCAGAACAGGACGCTCATACAGCAGATAACACACTGTGGGAATGAAGAATTAATAACTGCGTAGTGCTGTTTAACAAATAAGAATGCAAGTAGAGTGTACTGCCAAATAACATGATGTTTAATTGGATAAAAAAATGTGTTAATGATGTGAACCAATGAAAATGATGAAGAAAGGAGGAGAGACGGGACCTGCCGCCATAGCGTGTATATAAGGGATAGTAAGAGAATGTTGAGGGCTCTTGCCCTGAGACAGCAAGTTCTGTGGGCAGGTCCCGTCAGCTGACGTGTGCAATAAACTTTGGCTTCATTGCATTTCAGTACGGTTGTTACGTTTTCTCTCGTTCCTGTGCTCGCGCGTCCACGCAACCTGTGAGTAAAAAGGTAAAACCTAGGGAGTTTTGGGACTCCAGATTTGCTGCTACAATAACTGTGTTAGAGTGTCATTTGGTGTCATTTTGGTTGGTGGGGTGCCCCCGGATTTTTTTAATGTTAGAAGTGTGCCACGGCTCAAAAAAGGTTGGGAAACACTGAACTATATAACTGGAAAAAAAAACCCAATCCCCACTGGAAACCCCTCAAACTTCATCTACGCATGCGCATGGTGAGTGCAGGGAGGCGGGAGGGAAGGAAGGGGGCGTGGCTGCCCGAAAAAACAGCCAGCGCGAGGCGGCAGCGTCGCCAACGGCCGCCACTGTGTTGCCATGGCGACTGCCTTCCCCTCACGCCTCCCCCGCCCTCCTCTCCCCGTGAAGCCATACCTCGAACATGAGCCCCAGGAGGAGGCCCATCGCCAGGCAGGACACGGCGTCCGCGTGGTTCTGGATAACGAACTCATGGCTCAGGGCTGGCGGGCTCTTGCTCTTCTTCCGGAGCCTCATGGAGCCGGCTCTCAAAGGTCCCGTCCCTCTTGCTCCTCCGCTAGAGTCCTCCTCGCCGTCGCCTCACGCCCAACGAGCCGCTCGCCTCACTCTCTTTCCCTCCCGCGTTCCACATTTTTTTTAAAATCCCGCCTTCTTTATCAGGGCGGCCCAATCACCGCGGGACACAATGAAGATTGGCGTCCCGGTTTGCCCAATCGCCGTTGCGCGCTTTAGAGGGGGGCGGGGATTCCTGAGCGAGGCTGAACAGCTCTCGAAACGGATGTTTGGAGGAGGATGAGTGACACGGCATCCGGCCAATCAGAGCGCCCAGAGGTTGGGGTTCCTCAAGTTGTGTGCTCCTTTCTGTGACCCTGTCGTGGAGGCAGCATCCTCCTCCTCCTCGTCATCATCACTGGGATTGAAGTGCATCAGGTATGTGTGTGGATGGGGGCCTTCTCCTGCGTGCGTGGGAATGTAACTCTCAGCTATGGAACTTTATTATTTTTCCTCACACAATGAGAATAAATCACTTGGGGTTGGGAGGCCTGCTTCTCAAGAGCGAACTTCCTGTGAGTTGGGAAGGCACGCCTCCTGCCCTCAGGATTTTGGGCCTTTCCACACAGCCCTGTCTATCTATACCCCAGAATATCAAGGCAGAAAATCCCACAATACCTGCTTTGAACTGGGTTATCTGAGTCCACACTCAGATAATGTGGGATTTTCTGCCTTGATATTCTGGGGTATAGAGAGGGCTGTGTGGAAGGGCCCTTTGACATCTTAAAAACATATATATCTTTTTATATAATTTTTGATAAATACAATGAACGATATAGGCTTATGGGAAAGTAGGAAAATAGAAAGATTAGGAAAGAAAAGGGGGAAAAAATTAAAAATTCTGTGATTTCCATTCTTCTTCCACTCCTCTTAAAATTCTTAATATTCATTATTATTTATTTATTTATTTTTTTTTTTTTATATTCCGCTCTTCTCACCTCGAAGAGGACTCAGAGCGGATTACAGGTACACATACTTAGCTGACAATCCCTGCCGTTTCCACATACACATATAGACCAGGGCTGTCAACTGGCGGCCGTGGAGTCGGATCCGACCCCAGCCTGTTGGACACGGCCCCAGCTATGCCCCAGCCGCCATTTTTAATTTTTTTAAAAAAAGTCTAATTTTTAAAAAAGAAATGGCGGCCGGGGGAGGGGGGGCAGGGAGGGGAGGATTAGAGCTAGCTCCTCCTCCTGCACCGCCCCTCCGTCCCTCTCTCCGCCCGAAAAGGAGTAGGCGGCGCCAAGGGGCAGCGTCACGCCAGGCCTGTGACGCTGCCCTTGGCGCCGCCTTCTGCCCTTTTTCGGCTGCTTTAGGGGGCGGGGCCTGGGCTGGGGGCGGGGCCTGGGGGCGGGGCCGAGCGGCCCCCGAGGTCATCAGTGACCTCTATTCCTGCCCTGGACCCGGTAGAAGTTGGACAGCCCTGATATAGACGAACAGAGGCAAACTCTGGCCACCAGGGAGCTGGCGCACTCCTCATCTCTCAGCATTTCAGCGTCCCTTGTTCTTCCTTCCGCTTTTTCAGCGTTCCTGGAGTTCTTTAATGGCCTCATAATTCAGTCAAAATTTGCCTCCCACTTAATGTGGTACCTTTATCTCCTACTTGACAAATGAACTGTCTTTTGGGCTGCAAAGGTCGACAGCAAGCTACACTAAGGTCGAGCACCCACCTCGACCTGGGCAGGCCTCAAACTCATGACCTACTGGTCAGAGAGATCTTATGCAGCTGACACTTAGCCCGCTGCGCCACTTCCCGTGTAATCTTCTGTAGTACTTTTAATCATATATATTGTTTAATCTCTTTAATGATTTTGCATATTCTTCCTCCGTTCTTACTGTTTATTTGTCCATCTCTCTCTCTCTCTATATATATGTAAATTTGATAGAATACAATGAAAGTCAGGGGGTAGAACAATATAGGCATTTAAGGAAATTAATAAAATAGAAAGATTAATAAAAACAAGGGGAATAAAAATTCTGTGATTTCCAGTCTTCTTCCACTTTTCTTAAAATTCTTAATATCCATTATTATATATAATCTTCTGAAGTACTATTAATCATATATATTGTTTAATCTCTTTAATTATTTTGCATGTTCTTCCTCCGTTCTTACTGTTTATTTGTACAGTACCAATTTAGGGTTCTTCCTGGCCATTTGGTGAGTCTCTCAGAACTCAGTGACTCTCTCTATAAAATTCATTGCTGAGCCTGGAACCCCAGGTATCGGCGGTGGCCAGGGGAGTTTTTGCACAGTTAAGGCTCGTGCGCCAGCTGCGCCCGTACCTTGGGAAGTCTGATTTGGCTACGGTTGTCCACGCTCTGGTCACATCCCGAATAGATTACTGCAACGCACTCTACGTGAGGCTGCCTTTGAAGACAGTTCGAAATTACAACTAGTCCAACGGGCAGCAGCCAGATTACTAACCAGAGCTCCACTGGCTGGCCTGTCCACTTCCGGGCTCAATTCAAAGTGCTGGTTTTGACCTTTAAAGCTCTATACCAGCGTTTCTCAACCTGGGGGTTGGGACCCCTAGAGGGGTCATGAGGGGGTGTCAAAGGGGTTGCCAAGGACCACCAGAAAACACAGTATTTTCTGTTGGTCGTTTGTTGGGGGGGTCTGTGTGAGAAGTTTGGCCCAGTTCTATCATTTGTAGGGTTCAGAATGCTCTTTGATTGTAAATCCCAGCAACTACAACTCCCAAATGTCAAGGTCTATTTTCCCCAAACTCCACCAGTGTTTACATTTGGGTAGATTGAGTATTCTTGCCAAGTTTGGTCCAGATCCATCACTGTTTGAGTCCACAGTGCTCTCTGGATGTAGGTGAACTACAACTCCAAAACTCAAGGTCAATGCCCATCAAACCCATTATTTTCAGTTGGTTGTGGGAGTTCTGTGTGCCAAGTCTGGTTCAATTCCATCATTGGTAGAGTTCAGAGTGCTCTTTGATTGTAGGTGAACTATAAATCCCAGCAACTACAACTCCCAAATTAAAAAATTATATTGTATTTTACTGTGTTTGTTAGGCCGCTCTGAGTCCCCCTTCGAGGGTTGAGAAGAGCGGAGTAAAAATGCTGGAAATAAATAAATAAATATGAAGTAGGAGAGAAATAGAAATGCATACGTTTCATAATTCTTTCGCTACGCATTCCTCTATTACTCTCCAATTTGTTCTTTTAACAAAGATGCGCCTCTGGCTTTGGGCCCTTCCGCTGCTGCTGCTGCGGCTGCTGCTGTGGCTGCCGCTGCGGCTCCGTGGGGGCCGCCCTCGTGGCCTCCCCCTCCTCCTGCTCCTCCTCGGGTCCGTGAGCGGCGAGCCCGCCCCACGAGTCCCCTCTTCCGACCCCGTTCCTCCACCCCGCCGGCTGGCTGCGGCGACACGGCGGCGAGAGTCTGGGCATGCGCGGGAGCCGCCGGGGGTGCGCGAATATAGCGTGAGTACATCGCCGCCCCCCCTCTGCTCCAGCGCCTCCCCCCCCCCCTGCCTGCATCTTTGCTCCATAAGACGCAGCTGATTTTTCTTCCTACTTTGGGGGGGAAAAAACTGCGTCTTATGGTGCGAAAAATACGGTAATTCTTGCTGCTGTGGTAAAGAATATAAACAATTTTTCTATATTTAATTCTTTAAAAATTTCATTGTCCAACATACCTAGTATATAAAATTCTGGTTTCATCGGAAATTCCATTTTCAGAATCTTTTTACATTCTTTATGAATCATTTGCCAGTACTCTCTTATCTTTCCACATGTCCATCACATATGGTAAAAGGATCCTTCATGGGTTTTACATTTCCAGCATTTGTTGTCTACGTTTTTATACATTAAGTTTAGTTTTTTTGGAGTTATATACCATCGATGGAGCATCTTTAGCCAATTTTCTTTAAGATCTGAAGCATATGTAAATTTTAATCTTTTTGTCCATATCTGTTCCCATTCTTTCAACTGTATCGCTCTTCCTATATTTTGTGCCCATTTGATCATGGAGTGTTTTATATCATCAGTTTCTGCTGCCCGACTGAGCAATGCTTTATAGATTCTTGTTATTACTTTCTTTTCTCCCGTTAGGATTTTATCCCATAATTCTTCTTTTTCATTGAATCCCATTTTCTTGTCCTTATTAAAACATTCCTTGATATGGTGATATTGCAGCCAGGACACATTTTTATATTTTCGTATTATGTCTTCCTGGCTCTTTACCTCATATGTTCCATCTTTATTTGTTTTTAAGATATCTTTATATTTAGGCCAAATCGTCCATCCTAGTAGTCTCCTTTGAATTGCTTCTAAGGGAAAATCTTCATATTTCTAATTATTGATAAGTTTTGAAAAAGATATAACATCTTTGGTAGCAAATTCATTTTTACTGCCGCTATTCTACCCAACAACGACAGATTTAATTTTTTTCATTGTTTCATTTCTTTTTTGATTTCCTTCCATTGGAAGAAGGAAGAAATCTTAAAAACCTTGCTTTCCAAAGCTTTGGGGAATTTCACTTCAATATTGATTTATAATCTTGTATGTTTTGATCATATGCTTTGGTCAGTTGTTTTTTTACAGTGTTTTTATTTATGTATGTATGTTATCTGGCTAAATTGTTTTGCAGTTGTATCATATAGGCTTTAACAAGCAGAGTATTCCTTAACCTAAAATTCTTGGAAGCCAATAGTATTCTGTATTTCAGTATTCTGTATTTCAGATTTCTTTGGAGCAGTCAGCCCTCTGTAGAATCATAGAATAGCAGAGTTGGAAGAGACCACGTGGGCCATTTAGTCCAACCGCCAGCCATGCAGGAAAAGCATAATCAAAGTATCCTCAACTGATGGCCATACAGCCTTAGTTTAAGATTCAAAGGAAGGAGGTTCCACCACACTTCGGTACAGAGAGTTCCACTGCTGAACAGTTGGTACAGTCAGGAAGTTCTTCCTAATGTTCAGGTGGAATCTCCTTTCCTGTAGTTTGAACCCATTGCTCCTTGTCTTTGGGCCCTTCCACACACCGTATAACTTGGAATATCAAGGCAGAATAACCCACAATATCTGCATTGAACTGGAATATCTTGAGTCCACACTGCCATATGTCCCAGTTCAAAGTCGATAATGTGGGATTTTATTCATCTGTGTGAAAGGGGCCCTACTTTCAAGGGCGGCAGAAAACAAGTGTTGCTCCCTCATCCTTATGATACCCTTTCACATATGTATACATGGCTATCATGACTCCTCTCAACCTTCTCTTCTGCACACAAATAAAATATTTGTATAGTTTTTATATGGCTGTTATCATATTTATGATGTATTTTGTCTTTGGGCACTTGCTGCCGTTTGTTCACCACCTCGAGTCGCCTTCGGGCTGAGGGGGGCGGTATAGAAGCATAGTAAATAAATAAATACCCAGCTCTTTAAATCACTCCTCATAGGGCATGATCTCCAGACTTTTGATCATTTTAGTTGCCCTCCTCTGGACACCTTCCAGCTTGTCAATATTTTTTTTGATACAGTATTCTAGGTGAAGTCCAACTAAAGCAGAATACAAATGCATCATGACTTCCCTCGATCTAGACCAGTGGTTCTCAACCGGTAACCCCCCAGGTGTTTTGGCCTACAACTCCCAGAAATCCCAGCCAGTTTACTTGTTGTTAAAATTTCTGAGAGTTGAAGGCCAAAACATCTTGGGGACCTACAGGTTGAGAACCACTGATTTAGACACTATACCTCTTTAGGTGCCGCCCAAAATTCAATTGGCTTTTGTAGGTGCATCACACTGTTGGCTCATGTTTAACTTGTTGTCCACAAAGACTCACATGGACTGTTGTTGAGTCAGGCATCACCCATCCTGTATCTTTGCATTTCCTTTTTTCTGTCTAAGAGTAATCTCTCACGTTTGTTCCTATTGATACTCATTTTGTTATTTTTGGCTCAGCCCTCTAATATGTTAAGGTCATTTTGAATTCTGATCATGTCCTCTGGAGTGTTGGTATAAAGAATCCACAGATTCTTTATCCATAGATCCAACCATCCACAACTTGAACATGTTTTAAAAAGTTCAAAAAGTACCTTGTGATTTGGTAGTTTATAAGGAATACTGTTTTACAACATTGTTGTATTTGATAGGACTTGAGCATCCACAGAACCAAAGCCCAATAGATACTTTTATATACCTAATGAGATGTCTTGCCGATGGAATCCAAGTTTTAATGTGAAATTCATTTTTGTGTCATATACATCACATACACATAAGTAAAAGGTAATTTTATACTCAATATTTAAAATCAGAAAACAAAAGTGTCACCATCTCAGCCATTCACTGAGATGTTTTTAGATTTTGGAGCATTTTTGATTTCGGAATTCCTGATAAGGGAAGCTAAACCTGAGGCTTAATTTTCCTTCCTTTCTTCCAAGTGTGCGTAGCTGTTTTATTTGTAAATCACCATGTATATTGATCATGCTATATAATAAAAAGGATGATGATGGTTATCATCATTGAGTTTTAGGTAGCCATGCCTAAAGTCCATTTTGGGATGCCATACCTAAAGTTCATACTAAATCCATTTAAATCCCATTCAGATTATGATGTGTACCTCAGTAGGCAAAAGTAAGTTCTCGGTTTATTTCCATCAAGTGTATCCAGCTTTAAAAGGAAAAGAAGATACCCTCGGTGGTCTAGGGGGTCAAATATGGAATAAGGCAGCTGTTTCTCCCCACCTCTGTAAAGCATGCCTGTAGTACACTATATTATAGTCTGCCTTCAAGTCTGAGTTTAAAAATCGATTTTTTTAAAAGGCAACCCAGAAGGAGTCCCCGGTGGCGTGGTGGGTTAAAGCACTGAGATGTAGAGCTTGTTGACTGAAAGGTTGCAGGTTTGAATCTGGGGAGTCGCTTGAGCTTCCACTGTCAGCCACAGCTTCTGCCAACCTAGCAGTTTGCAAATGTGAGTAAATCAATAGGTACCGCTCCGGTGGGAAGGTAACGGCGCTCCATGCAGTCATGCCGGTCACATGACCTTGGAGGTGTCTACGGACAATGCTGGCTCTTTGGATTAGAAATGTAGATAACCACCACACCCCAGAGTCGGATACGACTGGACTTCATGTCAGGGGAAAACCTTTACCTAAGGAATTTTTAAGAGGAATAATTTAATCTAAAACTGAGTTTTCAATACTCTATATTTGCACTGCCCAAACCCATAGACTGAATGTTTCTGTGCACTTATGGCCTTTCTCTCAAAATCAGCTATGTCTCCTCCTGGGACACTATAATATCTCCTTCCAGCTCCCAATCCTTACGTAGTGAATTTCTTCAATTGTCCCTACCCCAAGCTTGTGTTTCTGCAAGGTCAAGGATCACCAAAATGCCAGTATTTATTTGATTTATTTACAGTATTTATATTTTGCCCTTCTCACCCTGCAGGGGACTCAGGGTGGATTATAATGCACATATACATGGCAAACATTCAGTGCCATTAGACATACAACATATATAGACAGACACAGAGGTAATTTAACATTCCAGCTTTCCGGCTTCATTATGGTATGCTCTATTCTGGCACAGGGGGAGCTGCTGCTTCACCATCCACTTGTGACACTTGAGTCCTTGATGGAGTACTTCCTCATTCTTATGCATGCTGCTGGAAGGCTTTATGGTGTCGTAAATTAGTTAAGTAAGCCTCCCCACATAAGGCAGTACCTACATTTCCTACTTGACAGATGCAACTGTCTTTTCAGGCTGCATAGGTCAACAGCAAGCTAGACTATTAATGGTTGGGAGCTCACTCCAACCCGGCCTGGCTTCAAACTCATGACCTCTCGGTCAGTAGTGATTTAATGCAGCTGGCTACTAACTAGCTGCACCACAGCCCGGTCCCATTGCTACTGACCTGGGAATAAATTAGATGAAATTCCAATGTAAGAGTGGAGCAAACATTTAGGAAGTTGAACTGGATGACCCTGGTGATCTCTTTCAGCTATGATTTATCCATACATGTAAAATAAAATGGGAGTAATATTGAATGAAATATAACATATTGTAGGACACAAGGAATCCAACTACCTCTTTAGGCTATTGCTTCTTCCCATGTATTTTGGATAAGATACTTTGTTCAATCTCTTGAGCTCCTCTATGTTTATGGGGCAACTGAACAAAAAGCAGTTAATGAGATAGTAGTATAATGTTTTGGAAGGTTCAAACTGTTGCGTGCATTTTTGTGGATGTGTCTTCAACTTGTTTCTGACCTAGGTAACCATATTGCCAAGTTTTCTCAGCAGGATTGGTTCAGAAGAGCCTCTGCGACTTTCTTGAGGTTGAGCCAGGGGTACTACATGTAGAAATCCTTTATAAGGTGATTTGTTTTTACAAAATGGAAAATAGAATGTTTATTTATTTATTTATTTGCCATGCTTCTATACCGCCTCTCTCAGCCCGAAGGCGACTCGAGGCGGTGAACAAGCAGCAACAAGTGCCCATATACAATACATCACAAGATAAAAACAGTCATATAAAAACATATAAAATTAACAGTTAAAAACTATAAAATACAAATCTCAGCTCCACAATCTTAAAATCTGTTTCCGTTTTGTCCTCATAGTAATCCTTGATCTCAATTAAAGTTCGTCTGCTAATGCTTGCTCGAAAAGCCAAGTCTTGACTTTCTTACGAAATGTCAGGAGGGAGGGGGCCGATCTGATGTCACTAGGAAGGGAGTTCCAAAGCCGAGGAACCACCACTGAGAAGGCCCTGTCTCTCGTCCCCACCAGGCGCGCCTGCAAAGCAGGCGGGACCGAGAGCAGGGCCTCTCCGGATGATCTTAAGCATCTTGATGGTTCATAGGGAGAGATGCGTTCAGACAGGTAAGTTGGACCAGAACCGTTTAGAGCTTTAAAGGCCAAAACCAGCACTTTGAATTGTGCCCGGTAGCAAACTGGTAGCCAGTGGAGCTGGCACAACAGGGGAGTTGTACGCTCCCTGAGTGCCGCTCCTGTTATCAACCTGGCTGCTGTCCGTTGGACCAATGGAAGCTTCCGAGCAGTCTTCAAAGGCCGCCCCATGTAGAGAGCGTTGCAGTAATCTATACGGGATGTAACCAGAGCATGGACTGTTGGTGAACAGTAAACGAGATTTAAAGATGGACTAAAAGCTAACCTTTAAAAATGTAGCAGAAGCGTCAAGAACTGGGAAGCTCTGGCGCTTAGTGTTCCAACTGTAGGCCAGCTGTTCCCAACATTGCTATGGATTTTGAAGAGGCAAAAGGGAGAAACGTGCCAAGGGGAAGGTGCATTAAGCAAACCCTTGTTGGGGCTGCCTTCCACCTGGAAACCTATGTTCTCATTGTCATAGAGACCATTCCAATCTAGAATGGGTATCTACAGTCACTTATGGACCCATCGCCAATACTCTACTTCTGTAAGACAATCAGACTCGGCCATGAGGAATTGTCTATGTATACCTCAGTTTAAAAATTAGATGTATTCATCAACATTTTACTTTCCCCCCCCCCCCTGCATTTATTGCAGTTTAAGACAGTGGTTCTCAATCTGTGAGTCCCAGGTGTTTTGGCCTACAACTCCCAGAAATCTCAGCCAGTTCACCAGCTGTTAGGATTTCAGGGAGTTGAAGGCCAAAACATCTGGGGAACCACTGGTTTCACAGCATGTATCTGTGAAATTCCTGGCAAACAACCAGGTCCAGTAATCCTCCCTTAAGTAAACATTTTGGACATTCAGTGACCATTTTGGAGGATTCTTCCAAATACATCCAGGGATCAGGCATGTAGCTGGGGGGGGGGGGGGACGCTTAGGGGGCTTCAGCCCCCACCCCCAAAATTCTCAGGGTGGTCCGCGAGAAGGCCTTACTGGTACATTATTTAAACTGTTATGTTTATTCATATCATGATCTGATCACCATGCTCATTATATCCCACATTAATGGGGTTATTGGGATAACAATACAAAAGGTTTGCTAGGGTAGACCCTCTTCCACCCAGTCTCAGCCCCCCCCCGAACCAAACTCAGCCCCCACCCCCGAATCAAAATCCTGGCTACGGCCCTGCCAGGGATTTTTAATTTTTTTTAACCAGTACCACGTTTCTTATGATTTCCAGTTTGCTTGACATAATTATAGATATGTAGATTTCAATTTACTGTGGCTAGCTCTTGAGATAAGGTACCCTGCTCTCACCTTTTCTTTTTGTTTTGCTTTTCACACATGCTCACTGTGGGATTTGCAGCAGCAACTGTTTACTTTCCCTGTTGTAGGCTACAGTTGGATCAGTAGCATAAGCTGCGTGTGTAGGTGTTCCTCTGGTTGCTTTGTAGCATGCATGTTTATGTGTGTGTTTACAATCTTTAAATCTCCCCCCCCCCAGTTTCACAGGAGTCCTGTGTCCCTAATCCCCACGATTGCCAGCTGTGTTTCTTGCCT
Organism: Anolis apletophallus; assembly: GCA_030556195.1. NCBI lineage: Eukaryota > Metazoa > Chordata > Lepidosauria > Squamata > Anolidae > Anolis > Anolis apletophallus. The sequence continues at coordinate 34,617,509 of JARBWK010000005.1, forward strand.
AAGAAAACCCTATGAGATTAATAGTATCATCATAAACTGATAGACGACTTGAACACAAGATAGCAGATCCTGTTTGATTGTGAAAACTAGGCTCTGGTTAATACTTATACAGCCAGTGATTCCTTGGTGTTGGAGGGTAATCTTTCAGAGGAAGACACTAGCAAAACCACCTGTGAGCAATTCCTTGCCTAAGAAAACCCTATGAAATTCATGGGATCACCATAAATCCACATGCGACTTGAGATGTACATACACAAATGTATTTTTAGTATTACGGCCTTTGCATAATCCTCTTTAGGTACACACCATTAATAGTTCTCAGTCTTTTAGATATGCTGAGGGCTTAAAGCACTAGGAAGAATACGCTGATTTAGGTATTTTTAATTTCTTTAACATTACATGTTATATGACAATCACTTTCACTAAAGTTTGCAAATAAAAATACAGATTGGAACACTAATTCCCTTGCTCCTCCATGTAGCATATAGCTCTATGTGTTTGGGCCATGCTTGTTAAAGGAATGATAGCATGGAATGCGGGCTTTGTCTCCTAACATCAACTTAAATAGAAGAAATTCAATACTGAATATTGATTTTAAAATATTGAAATGCCAAAATGAAAGAAGAAACTGCTGATTATAAATTAATGGAGTTGTAAATCAAAAAGAGCAAATGGTAGAAAAGATAGCTCTGTGTCTTATTTTACCACTTTTAAACAATTTCTCTAGTCTGGTTTCTAACTTGTCTTTTTATTGCAGTTTGGAGACTATACGTATCATAATGTGGCTTCTGTTAATCTGTTTAAAAATAATCATTGAAATATTAATTTTAAATTTTTAGTGTAGGTTTAGAACCCAAATGACATTTTTCTCTCATATGTCTCTGTAGACAATTGCCCGTCCTTGTGATTTTCCAATGCCACATAGATTTTTTTAAAAAAACTACCATTAATTGGCCAGAAGTCTAGATATGGTTTTAAAAAGCAGATATTCTTTGTTAAATACTGAGGCAGACCCCTGCAACCTAGTTAGAACTAAGCATATTCTTGGTGGTTTCCATGAGAGGATATTGATCTTTTGCCAGAAAAGGGGCAGGGGGGGGGGAATCAGGGAGGATCAGAAATTAAAAACTTTGTCTAGAGATTGTTTATGCTAGCATTGCCATCTCTATGATCTTTCATTCTACAATTTTTAACTTGTTAATGTAGAAAGAAGTTCATAGTAAAGCCAATATCGTGACAACTTTGGTATTTTTGTATTTGAGCAGCTTTAAACCATTTAATAAAAATGTTTAGTGTAATTCCCCCCCCCCCTTTAAAAATACTGCCCCTGTGACTGTTTTTGTATAGTGAACAGGTAAATTAACAAAAGGTAAAGTCAGGTGAATGAAAAAGTAAAATTGGGTGGCAACCATTTATGCTTGAAAGTAGAAAAGCAGTCAAAATAAACCCACACGTTTTAACATATAAGGGGGGGGGGGGGGAGAATGCCACGTTACTTCCAGTCTCCACATATAGTTAGCTCAGGTTTCTTAACTTTACCAATCCCAATTCCCCACTTATCTACCACTTGTGTCAAGCAGTTTTTTTCACCCCTCCTTCCCACTTCATCCCTCACCTGCCGGGAACGGTTGTATCTTCGATTCAAGAATTATTTTACTTGATCATTCATGAAGAGAGTATGGTTATGATAAACCAAACAAATGTATTGATTTGCTTTTTTTAATAATATATCTGGACTCTAAAGTCAGATTTCTTTGGTCTTTTTTTCCAGAGCTGTAAAAGAAAGTAACAGAAAAACTCAGTTGTCATGATGGGGTAAGTATAGTCAATGTACATTAGCCAGATTTAATGGATTTACTGGCTTGACAATGGTATAAAACTATGTATGTATTAAACTGCAGTATATTGGAGCAGAACATTTTGAGCAATTAAATACCTATAGAAACCAGGAAAAGAAACTTTTCTTAGCATAATCATTAGCCGGAATCATTGGTTGCTGTGAGTTTTTCAAAACTGTCAGGAGAGAATACTACTGGAACATGGCCATACAGACCGAAAAACTCACAGCCACCCATTAGCATCATTACTTGCTAATGTTTGCAGATCAAGCTCCTTTAAAAGGCGAATGAGCAGGGATTAGGAGAAATGTGGGCAACCCTAAACCTTGAAGTCACAAAGGATGCTGACAAATAGGTTTCTAAACATCAGTGTAGCTCTTTAATACCTTTAGGAATTGACATAAATGAAAACGTACCTGTCAGAACAGCATCTCAAGAGTTCTAAACTATTCAGGTTAATCTAAACTGGACTCAGAAGCATTTCACGTATTGTTGTTGTTGTTGTCGTCGTCATTTGTTTATATCACTATATATGGTCCCTTATATGAGTAGCTTACAATTGTTAATATAACAATTCCCTGCTTTCAGGCTAACTGTCTAAAAAAGAAGAAGAAGGTTTTGAGGGAATCTTCTGTTTCCCATGGAAGTTTCTGCATTGTAGATAACATTTGGATCTTTCTGAGTCTATCGAATAGTCTGTTCTGATGATGATGGTATTTGATCAACAGTTGTTTCTTGATTACATCTGAAGTAAGCAGTTCTGCTTTGGCACTATTTTATTCATTGTCAAGATTCGAACTGCAGCATACTGGTGGTGTTGCTGCTATTTGGCAGCAAGTTGGCTTTGACATTTGAGTTCTCAAGTCTTGCAACTCAGTCTTTCAACTCTTCCTCAACTGAATCAACCCACCTGTCTTGCAGTCTTCCTCTTATCTTACTGCTCTCCAATTTATTGAGTACTGAATCATTTAGTCACATGACATGTCCAAATATGACTGGATAGCCCATGTTCTCTCTTCAGCTCTATGATTCTGTGGCAGTCTCGACTTAGTCATCTTGGCCTTTGGCATACCATTAAAGAAAAGTCAATATTTTCCAATTTTCTGGGGACATTGCAGTTTGAAGTACAATTATATGTGTCTCATTAAATAATGTCCATGGTTTGTGAAGAGAACACTTCAAATCATAGTCCTCTTGGCATATTATAAAACCAGAACTCAGTGTAAATAAGAAGTTGACATTAATTAGTTTTAAGGCAAGGGGTAAAAACTAGGTAAATATATCCTCAGGGAAAACTGCAAATTTTGCTTTCACGCAAATAATTTTTGTCCTGCCTTAAAAAAAAAAACAGAGAAAAGGACAATATCCAGGGTTTTTTTTAAAAAAAGAAAAAACAATAATGTAGGTACACTTTCTTCAGTCATTGTTAGTTCATCTGTTCTGTGTAAAATTTAATATGTGATGTTATTCATCATTTTGACTTGCATAATCATCTCATCAAAATGGACATGAAATGGATGGTTTGAACCGAAGGTGCTCTGATGCGATGTTGGTTTTTGGTGGTTTTTTGTTCTGTGGGATACTGTGTTTCAGGTCTGTTTGATGAAAGAATGGGAAAGTAATGTAGTGTACACTACAGGACTTTCTCCTCTCTTGGAATTATCTATATAAGTACATTGCATTGGGACTTTATTGCATATAAATTATAATCTTGGAGATTGTGAATGGACCAAAGTATTGCTGGCCAGATCTGGCCTGTCATGTTGTTTGTTAGATGAACTGCAGTTGATGTGTTGCCATGGGAACTAAGTAGAGAGACAATTCCTTTTTTTGATACAGAATCATTTATGGAATATTCTTAATAAGAGGTTCCATGTTCCTCCTCCTATCCACAGATGATGTTATCCTGATGTCTTTCGGTCTATGCACAGCTGAGTTTTTGAACCCTATAAGATATCAGCATTTTGATGTTTTGGCTTTCTGCTTGGTAATCTGATGTTGGTACAGTGACCTTTGGCTCTATGTCAGACTAGTTTAGCTGGGCTTCCACCTATGCTCAACCTGTCTATTTGTAAATAAACAGAAATAGTAGGTAATGCAAGTAAACCTCCAGTGATTTGTCGTGAAAGGAAACCAATCTTCATAAGCACTGGGATTTTCATAGCGTGTGTTACAATAGTTTTCTGTGATAACTAGTGATTACTTTGATTCAGAACTTTATTTTGTTTATTAAATGTATATCCTACCTTTCTGCTAAAAGATTGTATACACTGCCTTTCTGTTAAAATAAAATATAGAAGAGTAATTAAAACATAAATCACGGTGGTTAAAATGCTGATTCTGAATTCACTGAAGCACATTTATTAAATCCTGTACTTAAGAAGGATTGCCTTTGCATATGTATTGGGCATAACTGCTATAGACAGCTACCTTTTCAAGGGTTTGTAAAAGAACATCTTTTGCTCTTTTTTAATGGAACCTTTTCATGATTCCAGAATGAGGAAACACTAGGGGGCGGTGTATTTCTATTACTGTAAATATAGAAAGTAGAAGCAGTTATTAACACCCTGCCTGCCCTGGTGCTCTCACTACATGGATCATCTTTATGCCCCCATTTCTTAGCTTCATGAATGATGTGGAGAACAAGAAGAAAGTCGTACACATGTACAGGGCAAATGTCCAACAAATACTTACCACACAAGTGTTTATAATTGGATGTGACACAAGATTTAAATTTAATTCCTACTTACAGTATCTCCTAAGGGCCCAAGCAGAAAGAATTCATTCAATACAAGAATAAGTTTACAGATTCCCAAATTCTTGGGTGAATGGCAACTTGAACATTGGTTCTAAATTTACTAATTTAAATTTTGACTGGGTGAGTTGTTAAACCAGCCATAAATATCCCATCCCAGGGAAGGAGCCATAAATCTAAGGACACAATGCAATATTTCAAATAATTTTATGCATGCAACTTGAACAGTCAGAAAGCAAAGATGTCACTACCTTATCCAGCCATGAGTACAATTTTGGAATATTTCGGATTTCAGAATTCTGGATAAGGAATGCATGACCTGTATTTTATTATTCCCTCATTCCCTCTTTAGGTTTGCCATTCTGCTTAGAGAAACCATTATTGGACCAATGATTATTAATGATTACATTAATTGAGTAACACAAATATGCTTGTTGTTGCTGTGTGGCCTCAAGTAATTTCTAACTTATAGTTACTCTAGGTCAAACGTATTGTAGCATTTCCTTGGCAAGCTTTGTTCAGAGGGGATTTGCTTTGTTTTCCTTTGACAGTGAGACTGTGACATGGCTAAGGTTACCCAGTGGGTTTCTGACCACTGGGTGACTTTGGTTTTCATTGTCAAGCAGGGATATGACCTTTGGATTTCAGTCATAATCCAGCCACACCAGCTCTCTAACACTGCCTTGAGTCCCCTTTGGGGGACAGAAGGGTGGGACATAAATATAGTAAACAAACAAACAAACAAAAATTTGACACAACTCTAAATTGGTAGCATTGTTCATTTCCATGTAATGATATCAGTTGGAAGCCCAGAGTTTGTCTGCATCATGTTTCACCTTCCCTCTTTACCTTTATTTATTTATTGTGTCAGAAGCAAACTGAGGGTACAGTTATACTTTATTTATTGTGTCAGAAGCAAACTGAGAGTACAGTTACACTGTATTTAAAATAGAACACAAACAAAGTTTAAAAACTTGGCATTATACTAGATTTTCTTTGACCAGAAGCTGACCACTTGGAGTGCCTCTGGTATCGCTGTGACAAGGACCTGTGCATTGTGCATGTGGCAGGGCTCAGACTGCATTGTAGTAGGTGGTCTGTAATTTTCTCTTCTCCACACTCACATGCCATGGACTCAACTTTGTAGCCTTATTTCTAAAGATTGGCTCTGCATCTTGTGGTACCAGACCACAGTCTGTTCAGTGCCTTCCAAGTCGCCCTAGCCCTCTGTGTGCCCAGGAGGGAGTTTCTCATTTGGTCTCAGCCACTGATTGAGGTTCTGGGTTTTAGCCTGCCACTTTTGGACTCTCGCTTGCTGTGGTGTTACTGCAAGTATCTCTGTAGATCTTAGAAAGCTGTTTCTTGATTTAGTTAATTTAAAGCAAAGCAGCCTCATGTACTCACTGTTACCTTTGCTTTTCACTGAGGACTACTAATAACACTTTGCAAATGATATTTCCAAGAGCATTCCACAGCCAAATGTGTCCACAAGAATTAAAGCAAGGGACATTAATTCAGCTGTAAGATATATATTTGATTAGGAAAGTAGATAAATAACAGTTAGGGGTGTGATCCAAATGATGCTAATTTGCTTCTTTCAAGTAAGGTTGGCTGGTATTTTTGGTGTCAGTAGTGACAGCAGGAGCAACTGTTCCATTAGTTAGTTGTGGGTTGCTACAGGAACAGTATCCATCTGATAGTGCTTCCTTGTGAGAAGCACTAGCAAACTTTTAAAGTTACCCATCTTCATTTCTTGCTCAACACTGAACAACTAGCTGCATGTCGATTGTTCAACAAAGGAGTACCTACCATTTCTTCCCAGATTCACTCTCTTGTAGTTGGTTTTGTTTCTGATGTCAGGACCAGCCATAAGAAAACTGGGAGGAAGAGGTTAGGAGAGAAAATCAATGGGAGGGAAAGAGGTTTGACATCCTCCTTTTACTACTCATCACACTAAAGAAGGCTCCTCCCTAAACTACAAACTCCAGAATTATGCAGGGGGCAGCAACCAGATTTAAAGTGGATTAATTCTCTAGTGTGTGAGGTCCTTAGCTTGTATTCACTCCTTTCTAACCTGTTACTTTTGGGCTGCACTCACAGACACAAGTTGTCACTGTAGCATGAAATTTGGCACCTATTTGGTGGGGTTGTGGACATTGGGGTTGGGGCCACAATGAAGAAGGAAGTAGAGAAGACAGTGCCATCTTGTCTCTTGCAACAACAGAGCTCCCCCCAGCAACAATATAATATTATATTAATATATAATAAGATATTATAATTGTATATTTACGTTACATGTAATATTACTAATAACATTGCAATATAATTTGTTATAATACAATGTGATATGTAATTGTTGTACTGTGACAATGACACAGTATGTTGTATTTGATATTATAGTATAATATAGTGTGGTATAATGTTATGGAACAGAGACGTCAGTAGCTGAGTCCAGGAGTTTAAAAAGATAACAAAAGTTTATTTGAACAACAAATGGAGGGAGGACTAACAAAAAAATAGCCAAAATCCGGCTTTAAAACCCACAATAATCCCAGGAAACCCAAACAAAAATGCTGTGGAGAAGAAAACTAAAAAAAAAACACCAGACGTCCGTCTGCGTCGTCCAATCAGAGGGGCATACACGAAGAGAAGGTCAGACAGCCAGTCCGAGGATCGTAGGTAGGAGAATAGCAGAAGAAAAGAAGGAGGAGGCTTGCCAGGGTCGTCAGGAGCTAAGTATACAAAAAGTACATAATTCACAGCCCCCATAAAACACAGCCTCTACCCCCTCCATCTCATACGATACCACCACTCTGCAGCAGGAACTCACAGTAGTCACAGCGAAGGTCAAGAGGAACACGGCAGCAACTAAACAGAGAAGCAGACATTGAATCCCAAAAACCCCCCACCTTTTCCCAATATTAGCTAGAGCTGCCATAGCAGCTCACCCAAGGAACTAAGTGGATAAGTAACCCATAAACTCACGAGTAACTGGAAACCAGGATCAAAGATACATGAAGACAGGAACACAGGATACATGAACCAGAATTGCAACTCCTTGACCACCGTAAGGGTCAAGCCAAATACTCACTTCTTTTATAGCACTAATAATCAGTCATTTAGAAAGCCCTCCCTGTTCCAGAGCAGCAGCATTCTCATTCCTTGCAGCTGTTGAACTATTTTATTTATTTATTTATTTCATTCGGCTTCTATGCCGCTACTCCTGGCGGGCTCGGGGCGGCTCACAACACCGAGAAACACATCAAAGAAACAGCACAGAATAAAAACAGGGCATAAAAATATCATTAAAATATCACTAAAATAGCATAATAAAACACAGCAGTAAAAACAGTGACCTGGAGTATGAGTCTCTTCAACAGGGGGTTGCATAGCACTAGGGCCTACACCTGGAAGGCGAGCTGGAACAGGTGGGTCTTGCACGCCCGCCTGAAGGGGAGCACGTCGTGGATGGCACGCGTATCTGCCGGAAGGGCATTCCAGAGCGTTGCTGCAATCACCGAAAATGCCCTTCGGCGGGTGGAGGTGAGATTGGCAGCCTTTGCGGAGGCGACAGCCAGAAGGTTGGTATCCTCGGAGCGAAGTGATCTCATAGGGCAGTATTGGGAGAGACGGTCCCTCAGATACGCTGGCCCCAGGCCATGTAAGGCCTTAAAGGTAAGAACCAACACCTTGAAGGTGATCCGGTGCTCAATTGGCAGCCAGTGCAGATCCTGCAAAATAGGTGTTATGTGGCAACCTGCTGGGGTGCCAGTCAGGAGCCGGGCGGCAGTGTTCTGCACCAGCTTGAGTTTCGGGTCACCGACAGGGGAAGGCCAACATAGAGCGCGTTACAGTAATCCAGTCTCGAGATGACCGTGGCTTGGATCACCGTGGCCAAGTCGTTCCGGGATAGGTAGGGGGCCAGCCTCCTTGCCTGTCTAAGATGGTAAAACACAAGCTTGCTGACCGCAGAGACCTGGGTCTCCATGGTCAGCTGGGAGTCCAAATGGACCCCCAGGCTCTTTACGGAAGACGATGGGCATAACGCCACACCGTCCAGGGTCGGAAGCTGCACATCCCCACCACCCGGGCGGCCCAGCCACAAGATCTCCGTCTTCGCCGGATTCACCCTCAACCTACTGGCTCGCAGCCATCCAGTAACGGCTTCGAGGCAATGTTGGAAATTATCTGGGACAGATTCAGGCCTGCCCTCCATCCTCAGAATGAGCTGGGTGTCATCCGCATACTGGTGACACTCAAGCCCATAACTATGCCCAGACCTCCAAGCTAGCCAAAGATCTTGTTGACTTAAAGGGCCCCACTCAGCTTCTGAATGTGTAGACGGCCAATCCCGGTACGTCTCAGACCCCAGAAATGTGCTGTTCCCAGAGTCTGCATTGCATACATCTCTCACTTCCTGAACTAATGCCGAATCTAAGTCCGTATCACTTTCTTCTGACTGTAGTTCTGCATTCCCAGAAAACCCTTCAAAGGTATCTGACTCAGTAGGATCCCTAAGTATATGCTGGATCTTCCTCCTCTGTTCTCTGTCGTCATCAAGGCTTGAGTCACGAATAGCCCTCTTGACTCCAGCTGCAGGAGCCTCATCATCCAAAGCCGCGCCCAAAGCCATGCTACTGTTTGATGCTATTGACTCAGCATCTTCCCCAATGCTACTAGCTGTAGTAGCTGAAGGCTCATTCACAACATATAATATATTGTGTATACATATAATATTGATAATGTTGTAATGTAATGCAATATATTACCACTAATAATAATATGATACTATAACTATATATTTTGTGTTACATGCAATATTACTAATAATATTGCGATATAATTGTTATAGTTCAATGTGATGTTATAGTACAATGTGATATGTAATATTGATGTTGTACTGTGACAATAATTATAGTTCATTGTATTTGCATTTTGCTTGTGAACCGCCCTGAGTCCCCTTCGGGGTTGAGAAGGGCGCCATATAAATATAAATAAATAAATAAATAAATAAAAATAAATAAAAATAAATAATTAATAAATATATTGTGGTTGTAGAATATCTGTTGTGTCTATCACTGCTGGGCCATTATTTTTTTTAAGTCTCAAGACAACTTTCAACATTGTAAAATTAATGAAAATAATTAATGAGTATATTATGAACAAAGGAGGTATTTGTATTTGTCTAACCTTCTACATCCTGGCAGCTTTCAGATTTGTCATATTGGCTGGGAATTAGGGAGCCAATGGATTGGGAAAGACTGCATTACCCTGCCTTTGTTCTCTTAGTCAAAGGAGGGGATACTGCAGCTTGCCAGGTTTCAAACAAAAAACGACACACACACAAACAAAAACACCTCTGGAGGATTTCCCAAGGCGCAACCTCCATTGGAGTCCCATACATTATTTTAATCCCCAAAGCACATGAAGCACAAGTAGAAATGACATTTTTTATCACATTTTGTCAAAAACGGAATGTTCAGCCCTCAGAGGATATAGGGTGGGTAGGAAGCAGGTCAGAAATGGCTCCTTCACCAATCACAAATGCCCAGTCTTACTTTAACCCCCACCTGTCATTGTTCCTGGATTCCTTGGGAATCAAATTAAGCTCCATACAGTGGCAATAAGGTCTGGGGACTTGCACTCTCTAATCTGAATAAACATTGTTGCTGATCTTAAATGACAATCAGTGGTTGGTTTCACTGTAAGCCACGCTTTACTATCTTCTGTAAATTCAGAGTAAAAGAGTATGTTTCTTTCCAATAAGCACTGAAAGATTAAGAAATCCCAGAAAGTGATCAATGTGCCCCCCCCTTCAGATAATTCAACCTGTGCTGTGTGATTGCTCCAAGATAATATTATTTTCTAAAACTACACATGCCTGCACATCATGTCTAGGAGCCCTTAGAATGAAATCATTACATTCAGTATGAACAGTGTCCATTGTAATATTTCCCATAAACAGATTCTTGGTGAACTGGAACTCAAGCAACCAGGGGAGAAAATCAAAGAAATAATACTTCAAATGTTTTAAAAATAATTTTTATAATACAGCAAAATAGTGTTACTGTACATAAAGTTAAGTTTGTCTTTATTTGCTTTTAATTACTGTATTTCAGTATTAATAGCAAAGCAGTATAGTGTTTATGGTATGGTATATTATGGGGTATACTATTAGTTATGGCCTATTTTTAATAATAACTCCCAGGGAACCAAAAACTATGTTTCATGTATTGCACTTTAATTATGTTTTTTGCCGAACACCTGCTTCCACAGCCAGGATCTTACCTTTACCTAAAGACTAGGAGGGAAATCTCATATCACTGGGGAGTTCTACAGCCGAGGGGCCACTACCAAGAAGGCCCTGTCTCTCATACTTACCAATCTTACCTGCAAAGGGGATGGGACCGAGAGCAGGGCCTCCCCAGATATGGGAGATATGTTCGGACAAGTAAACTGGGCCTGAGCTATTTAGGGTTTTATAGGTTAAAGCCAGCATTTTGAATTGTGCTTGGTAGCAGACTGGCAGCCAGTGGAGTTGACATAGCAGGGGGGTTGTATGCTCCCTGTATGCGGCTCCAGTGAGCAACATGGCTGCCACCTGTTGAGACTAGTTGAAGCTTCCAAACAATCTTCAAAGGCAACCCCATGTAGAGTGCATTGCAGTAGTCTATTTGAGATGTGACGAGAGCGTGGACTACTAGCACACATTAAATGCAGTGAGAAAGACATATTTATTCAGAAGAAAGTATAATTGAACTGAATATAAATTATAGAATTACAATCTTAATCTACATTGGATCCATCTTTTTGAAATACCCTGTACTTCCAGAGAGGAAGCTGTGTTCTACAGGAGTCTTATGCTTCAGGTTATGCTGAAATTCAAGCAAATCCACTTCGGCAAAATACTTTCTGCAAGTGCACACACGCCTTTAAACAAAGGAGATATTTGCTTATTTGGAATTGTGAGTACCTATTATTTATGCTGGATGAGCTTTCCAGCTTCCGGTCTCCATTTTGATTAAGTTCAATTGCAGTAACTGATGTTACTTCTTACTGACAGCTAGATGGTTGGGCCGCAATCTACAACAGGCTCTAATAACGCTTCAGACTCTACCCACTGGTTATAAAGTTTCAAACAGATCAATGGCTGGGTGAGAGCATTTGCAATTCTGGAACTGTTCCCAGATAGTCTAACTATTAGCCCTGCCTGAAAAGACAGATATTTTTATCCAGAGCTCAGGCAGGCTCCCTCACATGACTGAGCTGAACCAGTATTTCTAGCATGCGTATAAGCTAAAAGTTGCATGAACTGCATGTTGGCCTATCCTGAACATTTTTTTGTCACTTTTGTGATTGAGCCTATTTGTTCAAGTAAAAGCTATACATTCCTCATGAAAAGAGGAGGAAAATAAATAGCAAGCTCCTGCTGCTTGCAATTAAATATTGGCATGATGTGAAAGTCCTTCTGATGAGACCCATTAACTCTCAAGCCTCTTAATATGCTGAGCCATCTCGAAAGGTGCTCTGATCCTTCCTTGCTTTCTCTAATGGCATCTTGTACCACGTAGGAACCAGCACAGCAAAATCCTCTCATAATCGTACCATATCATTTTTGCTTGTTTAAAAGTACTCACATTTAAACTCCACAACCACAAAGAGAGTGTTAGTTCAGAAGCCTCCACTACAACATATGTTTAAACGGGAAGCATGATTTTCAGGGGTGCACAGAAAGTCATGTTGCAATTAGCCTCCTTTCGTGAAATCTGCTGTGGTTCAGAGCACAGGAATGAAATAAAATGTCAATTGCTGTACATTTGATTGTATGCCAAATATCAGGATTATTATAGCAACATTTCTATTAGAGTAGCTAGGAGCAATGATGAAATCTATACAGTAGACACTGAAATTTGTATGGTAGACTCTCAGTTAACTGATACCCACTGAGATTGGTAGATGCCAGATAAACTGACATAAGAAGCAACCTAGATGATGACTTTGAGATTGGTGCTATGTACTATATGTTTTAATATGTGTTAATACATATAAATGTGCATACTCAGTTGACATGTATTTGTATGTCCTACAGAATTGCCAATAGTAATGCTTCAGTTGTGCATTTGTGCATTCAGTTCCTTATATGGTTGTGTTATGGTCTCATTCAACACAAAGGTTGTATGACACAATCAGAGTTATATAATACTAACATAAGAGCTCATCCAATGGAATTACTCTGCTCAAGATCATTGTAGCTAAGTGTCTGGATATTAAATAATTTTGAATGTAGCTATGTTGGTCTATTTTAATATAAGGGGAAGGGAGGGAGGGAAGCCTTATGCTATCTTTGAGACTAAAGCACGAAATAGGCCTGGTTGGTCCATGGTTCTAAATCAGGGGTGCTCACACTTTTTCAGCATGCGAACTACTTATAAAACAACCAAGTCAAAATGATCTACCTACCCACTACAAAAATGTGAAACATATAACACAATATGTGCTTTGAACTGGGTTTTCTGAGTCCACACTGCCATATAATCTGATTCAAAGCAGATAACATGGGATTTTATTCAACTGTGTGGAAAGGACCTCAGATAACCCAGGGCCGGCGTCGGGAGCCTGCGGGGTGGGACTGAGCCTTCCTCCCGCCCTACCTGCGATCTACCAGTAGATCGCGATCTACCTAATGAGCACCCCAGTTCTAAATGGTTCAAAAGTACTTACAAAACAAACTTTCTGGTGGTGAACATTTCAGAACTCTATCAAAATACTGATACAGTGAGTGAACTCGAGACTCCGTGGCTACTCGACGGGCCTATCTTTGACCAGTTCCAGCTGCTGGATGTAGGGGCTGCTGATAAGATCACAGCTAGACCAACAACATGCTCCCTTGACCCATGCCCCTCCTGGCTAATTAGATTTTGCTGGGAGGGTTTACGTGGATCTCTGTTGAAGATAATAAATAGCTTCCTTGAGCTTGAGTTTTTCCAGAGAGTTTAAAAGAGGCGATGGTAAGACCACTACTGAAGAAACTGGGTCTAGATGGCTCGGTTCCTTCCAATTACCGCCCAGTTTCGAATTTACCGTTTCTGGGCAAGGTGATTGAGAGGGCAGCCGTGGGACAGCTGCAGCAGTTCTTATATGATACAGGCGGATTAGATCCCTTCAAGTCCGGCTTCCGTATTGGGCATGGGACCGAGACTGTATTGGTCTCCATCACAGATCGGCTTTGCTACCAGTTGGACCAAGGTGGGTTGGCGCTGCTCGTGTTATTGGACCTCACGGCAGCATTTGACACAGTAGATTATTGATCCACCGTTTAGCGGTGACGAGAGTTAGGGGGATTGCCTTTAAATGGGTGGCCTCCTTTCTTCAAGATCAGGGACAATGGGTGGAGAGGGGAGGGGTGGTCTTGGAAAGGGTCCCCCTTGAATGTGGGGTCCCCCAAGGGGCTATCCTCTCTCCTCTGTTATTTAACATCTATATGCGTCCACTGGCCCAACTGGTGCGTAGTTTTGGTCTGGAGTGTCATCATGCTGAGGATGGAAGGCTGGCTGGACTCTGTACTCGATTATTTCCATCGGTGCCTTGAAGCTGTGACTGGGTGGCTATGGGCCAGCAGATTAAAGGTGAACCCGTCGAAGACTGAGATACTTTGGCTGGGTTGCCTGGGGGGGACTCCAGCTGCCTATTATGGACAACGAGACAGTTTGCCCGTCGTCCCTTGTAAAAAGCCTGGGGGTCCAATTGGACCCTCTGCTGACAATGGAGGCTCAGGTCTCCACTGTAAGCAGAGCGGCATTTTTCCACCTGCGCCAGGCAAGGTGGCTGGCACCCTACCTCTCCAGCAATGACCTAGACATGGTGATCCAGGCCATGGTCCTCTCGAGATTAGACTAATGTAACGCCCTCTACATCGGCCTGTCTTTGCTGGTGATCCAGAAACTCAAGTTAGTGCAAAACGCTGCTGCTAGACTGCTGGCTGGAGTGTCACTGAGGTGTCACATCACACCAGTCTTACAGCGTTTGCACTGGCTTCCTATCGAGTAACGGATCACCTTCAAAGTGTTGGTGCTAACCTTCAAAACCTTGCATGGTCTGGGGCCAGCGTATTTGAAGGACCGCCTTTTCCCGCATATTCCCCAGAGATCGCTACGGTCCGAGGATCAAAATCTTTTGGAAGTACCGTCAGTCAGAACCTGTCGCTTGTCATCCACAAGACAGCGTGCCTTTTCAGTAGCAGCACCTAACTTATGGAATGCCTTGCCGGAGGAGGTCAGAGCAATAACAGACTTATCCTCTTTCCGAAGAGCCTGCAAGACCACCCTCTTCCGGCAGGCGTTCAACCTCTAGAGGCGCTGCTTTATCCATCTCCTCTGTTTTTGTAGAAACTGCTTTGTTTTAAACTGTTTTATTGTGTTTTAAATTGCTGTTTTGGAATTGTGTTTTATGCTTGTTGTGAACCACCCTGAGCCTACTGGGAAGGGTGATATACAATTCGAAATAATAAATACATAAATAAAATTTCATTATTATTTCATTATTGGCAATTTTTAAAACAGAACCAATTAGGAACTGCCATTTATAACGGATTTTTGAAAGTTTTGTTAGAGTTCTGAAATGTTCACCACCAGTACTTTTGTTTTGTAAGTACTTTTGAACCATTTGGAACCAAGGATCAACCAGGCCTAGACGAAACCTATGTTGAAATTAATGACAAAATGCTGTAGTTCATTATGGATTCACTTCTGTCTTTTCTCTGTTTTCCTATGTTCAGGTGTTTGAAAAGGCTCTAGTTATTTATGCAAAAGTCTCTAGATAGACATGATTGATCTAGCTCAGGGCTGTCCAACTTCTACCGGCCCAAGGGCCAGAAATCCGGTCACTGATCACCTGGGGGGCCCCCACTCCCCACCCCGCCTCTTCCTCCTCGCCAGCGAAACCGCCGCTTCTGAGGCTGGCGTGACGCTTTGGGAGGGAGGGCGGATGGAGGACCACCGCCTCACAAAGATACTACTCTATGGTGAACTCACCACGGGTCAGCGCAAGAGAGGCGCCCCCCCAAAAAGAGATATAAGGACTCCCTGAAACAACATCTCAGGCTCGGCCAGATTGATCACCAACAATGGTCCACCCTGGCCTCACATCGGGAGGCATGGAGATGCACTATCCGCAATGCTACGGCCTCTTTCGAGAAGACACGGCGAACGAATCTTGAAGAGAAACGACAACGCAGAAAGAACCGCAACTTGGAAACAACATCACCCAAGGAGACTTTCTGCTGGGCTTTCTGCAACCGAACTTGCCTATCTCAGATTGGCCTTTTTAGGCATCAATGCGCGAAGGGGAAGGGGGAGGAAGAGGTCTCTGTCAAAAGCTGGCATGGGTAAACTTGGACCTTCCAGGTGTTTTGGACTCCCTCTTCCTTTCCCCCCCTCAGCCAGTTAAGTAGGAAAGGGCCTCAGGCTGTTAGGAATGGTGGGCATTGGAGTCCAAAGCACCCAGAGGGCCAAAGTTTTCCCATGCCTGTTTTAGGGACCTTAAAGTGGTGAGCCTCCTTCCAACATTGTGATTCTGGATAGAAAACAAACAACAACATAACATAACATTGTTTGAGTCCACAGTGCTCTCTGGGTGTAGGTGAACTACAACTTCCAAACTCAAGGTCCATTCCCAAGCAAACCCTTTCAGTACTTTCAGTCTTTCTGCCACTCCTGCCAGGATATCTATGTTGTGATCATCGAAACAGGCCCAGGTTTCACACTGAGTGTATAGATACATTTAAAAACATATTAACTGTATGTATTACTGTGTTAGAGTGTCATTTTGTGTCATTTTGGTTGGTGGTGTGCCCCAGGGTTTTGTCAATGCAAAGAATGTGCCACGGCTCAAAAAGGGGGGGGGGACACTCACTGAGGCCCCTTTCCACACAGCTGAATAAAATCCCAGATTATCTGCTTTGAACTGGAATATATGGCAGTGTGGACTCAGATAACCCAGTTCAAAGCAGATATTGTGGTATTTTCTGCCTTGATATTCTGGGTGTGTGGAAAAATTCTAGCTGGCCACCTGTCGGGAGTGCTTTGATTGTGCTCTCCCTGCAGGGATGGCCCTTGGGGGTCTCGCCCAACCCTAAGGAGCTTCCCAGAGGCTCCTCACCCTCCCCGCCTGGGCCTTCTTCCTTCAAGCCAGCTAGGATGAGCCCAAGGCGGCCACGGGACTCATGAGTCGCCCAGGAATTCGTGGAAGCGGATGGGGCCCTGCGTGGTCTCCGCCTGGAAGTTGGGCGCTTCGTCTCCTAGCAACAGGCCCGGCATGATCGCGGAAGAGCGGAGCAGCAGAAGAGAAAGGCGCAGAGAGGAGACCGAGGCAGAGCGCGTGAGAGGCGATGGCGACTTACGCGAGCAAGCCGGAGGTGGCCAAGAAAAACCTGAGTGAGGCTTTGGGCGAGAACGTCAAGCAGTGAGTGGCCAGAGCTGGCTGGCTTTGGCTCCTTCCCTTCTTTGGCAGGGGCCTAGCTGGGCCTGCTGATTGGGGGAGGCCCGAGGCTTGGAGGGGCACAACGGAGGCGGCGGGCCCGCCGAGAGGGGAGCCCTTCGCCTCCTTCCCGCGCCTTTTTGCCTTCCCGCACCTCCTCTTTGAGGTGGCAGCAGCGCTGAGTGGCTCTTGGGGGGACGAGGCCCTCGCAGCAATGGTGGCGTTTGCTGCCAAGGGGGAGGGCCCCAAGAGACATCACTCCCTCCCTCCCTCCCTCAGGAGAAGAGGAGGGGGCCAATGGGAAGCCAAGGAGCGGGACCAAATAATAATAATAATAATAAAAATAAAAATAAAAATATATATTTTAAAATATATATATTTTTAAACATCTTATTTCTTGCAGGAGGGTAGGGGGCCATGTGCAAGGGGCTGGCGGGCCCTGTGTGGGCCGCGGGCTGCCTGTTGGACAGGCCTGATCTAGCTCATGAGAATAGATGCATATTAAAAGTGAACAGATTTCCTTTTTCATGATCGCCATCTAGCTGTAGAGTGAGTAATATTATAGTCACTTGGCCCTGCCTGCTTTCTCACTCTCTTCCAATCACAGCGATGAAGAAGGGAGGAGTTAAGATATGATGTGGTTTGTGCTGTGTGCCTCCATTTTGTGCGTCATGGTTCTCCTGTTCTATCTTTTTAAACATGCTGTAGCATGTGTGTTACTGCTTTGTGTCGCTTTTCTACAATAAAGTAGAAATGCTTTGATAACATGGCATGTTTGCTCAGATGTCTTATTTCCAGTTTGAGTCCTCATAAGCTACATTTGCTGTAAACTATTTTGAACTGCTTCTCTGCTGCGTTTTTATACTTTGCAAGCCCCTTTTTCGGCAACAACCTATGCACCTGAATGTATCATGGAAGCAGGACACTGGATAAAAGCAAACTATTGAAAGGATGACTTCTACTGGAAGTTATCTTAAAGTCTCTCTGGAGGACTTGTGAAGGCATCCTCAGTAGAAATCGGCAAGGTCCTCCAACATGACTCTGGCAACTTCTACTGGAAGCACACCATAAAATTGCATGGAGTACCTAGAAAATTAATAGAACATATTTGGTAAGAGACAACAAGGCTCTTCTTAGGCTCTTTTTATGTTCTTAAATTTAAATGAAAGAAACCAAGATGTAACATCTACTCCGTCCCTTGGCTAGCCTTGCACTGTTCCTGTGCGAATAGCACAAAACTAGCTAAGGGCCTAGGATTCTCCTTCGCTGGTTCGTCCTTCCCAGGCACAGGAAGGGATGACCAGCGAAAGGCAAACCTAGCCCCTTCCATGAGCTGCAGGAAAGCCTTTTGTGAGCTGCATCTGGCTCATGGGCCGTATGTTGTGCAGACTCGCTCTACACTAATTTCTGGTGGCAGTTGTTCATTTCAGTAAGGTACCATATTACTCTCCGTTTCCTATTTTCACAAAACATTCAGGAATATATGTATATGCCCGGTGAATAACTGTAGTACCTGATTTTGCCTTTTTCCTTGTCCATATCAATCTGTGAGCCCCCTGGTAGCTCAGTGTCTTAAACTGCTGAGCTGCTAAACTTGTTGACTGAAAGGTCGGCAGTTCAAATCCGGGGAGTGGGGTGAGCTCCCCCTGTTAGGCCCAGCTTCTGCCAACCTAACAGTTCAAAAACATTCTAATGTGAGTAGATCAATAGGTATTGCTTCTGTGTGAAGGTAACGGCGCTCCATGCAATCATGCCAGCCACATGACCTTGGAGGCGTCTACGGACAATGCAGGCTCTTTGGCTTAGAAATGGAGATAAGCACCACCACCCCAGAGTTGGACGCAACTTGACTTAATGTCAGGGGAAATCTTTACGTTTTATATCAATCTATATTACTTGTATGATTACAAACATGTTTTTCTTACAGTACAGTTTATCAATCTTCTTCACCTGAATAATAGGATAAAATACTTGTGATAATGCAGAGAAAAATATTTTTCCTCTTGTTGCTACAAACTAGCACACCTATTACCTCACTAGGTGATTGATAAAGCCAAAGGCCATTTTGCATTGTTATTCCCTTTATCTATTATTTTAAGAGCCTACCTGGATCTACTGAAATTCTACTTCGATGTTTGCTTTCTTGGAAATTCATATGCTTAGAAATTTTAAACCAGAAGTTTTTAATACTAGAGAAATAGATGTCACACGCTTTGTTTCTGATTTCCTTTGTGCATAATTTCTGATATTGTATTAATTTCACTATTTAGTGGCCTTGTTTTTGATTTGGATGTGTGTGTAAAGTTATCTTTCCTGCTTATCAAATGCTAAAAGCTTATTTGAAACTGCCTTGGGAGATTGAAGTCTTGCTTTAAAATACACAGATCAGTGAATATTTTCTTCCTTAGAGCTCTCAGTGAAAGCAGATATTTTCCTCTTTCTTGCTACTGTTAAAACATTGTCTTCAGCCTGCTAGCACTGAAGGCAACCTCCGCTTCAAAAAGCATATTCCACGCCTGCCTAACTGGGTTCCCATCTGGCACAGCAAGCCATCTGCAGTAGCTCATTTACAGAGTGTGTATATGAGCAAGCCAATTTTGCATACATCCTCCCCCCATAGCTTAGGTTGCCTGTTTACTCAATCATCTTGCAGTCCTTCCCTTTTTTTGCCTGAACTTGTTTCAGCAATTGTTTACCCCTGTTCTGTGAGCTGAAAATGCTGTTCTTTGAGTTTTTTGAAACCTATCCTAGTTGTCTTTGTCAGGCAGGGTAGGTGCGTTTTGAGATCTCCAAACTGTATGGTGTAGGAGGTCATAAGTAGTGTGAGTGTTGTTTGCTGATAACTGTTTTTTTTCAATGATAGGCAATTTTTGGAGCTCCGTTAAACAAACTGGTGAAAATATGGAGTGTTTCTAGAGCTCTCTACTGCCTTGTGTTTGGTTTTTACCTATTCATCCATTCTTTTGTCTCCTTCCTGGCTTTTAATTTTTTTCCCAACCCCCACTTCACCTTTCACTGCTTTGTTTCTTCAAAGCAATGCTGATTACCATCTCTGACTTTAAACCTCTATTTCTACCTTCCTTCCTGTTCTTCCCAGTCCTTTGTTTATCTCCCCCACCTCACCACCTAAATAACCACACCTCCCAAAAGCAATTGGCTAAGCCTGCTGCAGACCATGAATTTTAATTGCCTTTTATTACAGGATAAGAGGTCTCATTCAGAGATTGCAGCAGGGGTTGCTTTCAATTGCTTTAGCTGGAAGCTTAAAAAACTTGCTTACTTTCAGCAACATCAATTGTTCCAATAAAATTGTGCTTTTTGCCTCTCAGTCTTTGGGATATAATGTGCAAGATCATTGCAAAGAAGGAAGATCAAACAGCACAATTTCTTCCCTTCTGCCTAATTTGAAACACTTAAATAACATGTTTACCCGTAGTGAGGTAATTCTCCTTTGAATTTAAAACTATGTGTTACCTGAGAGAATTCCCAATTAGTCCCTGTTTTTACTGGAACTTTAAGATCTCTTGCTTTTACTTAGTAAACCATTTTGTTCGTTTGGAAGGGCAGAACTAGAGGCCTCATCTAGCTGTTGCGTGTATTAAATTACTGTCTGATATGTGACCAAATCCTCTCTCTGGGGATTGAGTGTGTTGCTTTGGCGATGTGCCCAGTCACCATCAGTGCCATTGCAGTCCCAGAGCCAGGATATATTTCCTACAGAGAATCAACTATATTTCAGTTGTATTTGGAGATGTTGCTTTTATATGAAAAACACTGAAGCAGACCTGCCAGTGAGGTAAAGCAACTAGACATTCCTTACTGAGCATGCGTATTATTTTATTTCACATGTGCATATTGCTGGTTTTGAATAAAATGTTTTGTGAAACATATTGAATTGTTCTTCTTTTTTTGGTAGTATACGAATTGTTTCCTATTCCTTCCATGTTATTTCTATCTTGATTATCAACATTTTTGTTAAAGAAGCAATGCCCGGGAATATACCGATATCTATTTTTTTAACTGAGGTATACCTGTAAGTATTGTCCCATTAAGAACTAAATTGAATAGACTCATGAAATAAATCAGTTACATATATCAAATTTCCATGTTTCGCATAGCAGTTAGAGAAGTCTTTATCAATTTGTAAATGTCTTGATTTCTTCCCTTACAGCATTTTCTTAAAATATATCATGCCACTAGCTCATAGTGAACTATGAGTCTGCAAAGAGACATTTCCTAGACCAGGGGTGCTCATTAGGTAGATTGCGATCTACTGGTAGATCGCGTAGGGCGTCCTGGTAGATCGCAGGCAGGGCGGGAGGAAGGCTCAGTCCTGCCCCGCAGGCTCCCGCCGCCGCCTAAGTGCTGCCGGCCCTGGGTTATCTGAGGTGCTTTCCACACAGTTGAATAAAATCCCGTGTTATCTGCTTTGAATCAGATTATTGTAGCACAGCAGTTCTCGTTTGTGCCTGGGGGCCAGGGAACAGCACCGGGGGTTCCATTAGCATTAGGGCCTGCACCTGCAGAGATAGATTCTGAAGAGGATTTGGAAGGGTTACCTGAAGGAGCGTTTCCCATCACTGGGCCTCTTTCTCCCACTGAAAGCTTGGCTTGGGATGAAAGTTGGCTTGACCCTTATGCAGACATAGATGATAACCAGGTGCAAATGGAAAGCAGTGATAGCGAAAGTTATGAACACCCGGGTGGGAGAGGCTCACAGGAGCTTGTGAGTGAAAACATGGAAGAAAGCGGCTGGGAAGATTCTAGGGAGGAGAGCTCTCATGTAGATAGAGACCCAGGTGCTGGGAGATAAGGCCGAACCTTTGATAGGAGAAGTAACATTGAGTCCAGCAGAAGGGGATGGTACCGCAGCCTAGACAGGCCGAGGTCCGTCAGCAAAGATTGGAGACGACGAAGCCTAGAGCGTCGGGGACCTCGGCCGAAAGATTAAGTATAGGATCCGTGGGAACGAATCCCCAGTGCTTCGGCCACGTCTCTTCTGAGCAGACGTGTAGCGAAGTTGGTCCACGGAGCTAAGTTGGCTAGTGGCCACCAAGTCTTGCCTTGCATTTACCTTGCCTTGTTCCTGAATCCGCATTGCTGCGCGGAGCCCTGCTTAAGCCTTTGGATTACTTTACCAAGTTGTTTTGGACATTGTTTGCTTCAAGCCTTTGGATTGCATTGCTATTCTTATGGACAATTTACCATTTGAACTGTTTTATCTTCAATAAAGTAGTTAGCCTTCAGTCCGTCTCTGTGTGTGTGATTAAGGGGCCGGTCAAGTCCGTGCATCGTGACAGTTGGCCGAAGCACTCCAAGAACCCCTTATCACACCACGGGACGCCGCAAGAAGCGCCCAACGAACGTGGCCGCCATGACTCGGCCGTCGGATGCCCAAGTGGCCGAGATGCAGCAAGAACTGGGGGAGCTAAGGACCAGGGCCGGACGGCACCCCGGAGTATCCGCGCCTGCACGATTCGGAGGCAATCCGGCTCAAGTCGAGGTGTTCCTCGGCCAAGTGGAAATGTACCTGGAGCTGCGGCCCAACGAGTTTGCCAACGATAGGGCCCAGGTGGGCTTTGTCTACAACTTGTTGGAAGGAACGGCGGCAGCGTGGGCGACTACGTTACTCCGGGCCAGATCCCCCCAGGTGGCCACGTTGAGAGACTTTCTAAACGCCATCAAGGCGACTTGGGGAGCCCCAGTGAATGCGGAGTTAGCCGAGCGGGATTTGGACCGGCTATCGATGAGGGACATGTCCTTGTCCCGCGGACCTGGAGGCGGCAATCACCTTGAGCTTACGAGTGGAAGCGGGTTTGCAGACCCGGAGGCGTTGGGATAAAGGTGCGGTGGAGAAGCCAGTGGCGAGGAAGGAGTCGGGGGCCGGCCAATTCTTGCCCCGACAGTTTGCCCCGGCTGCTCAACCTTTGGACGAGCCGGAGCCCATGCAGCTTGGGACTGTGCAGCCCAAAGTAGACCTGGCGGAAAAAGCACGCCGTCAACGCCTCAACCTGTGTTGGTATTGTGGAGGAGCTGGACACTTTTCTAGGGAATGCCCCCAGAAGCCGCGGGGAAAGACTCCTCGGGCCTCAGCCGCCCTCGGAGGCCCCCAGAGGCCGAAAGAAGCAATCCAGGCGACGGGGAAGGGCCCGGCCGGGTGTAAGAGGGTTCGCTCACTCGGCCGACGTCGCTCATCTGCCCCTGAACCCAAGACTGGACAATTGTTTTTAGTGATGGTCAGCCTGTGGTCGCCAGAGAAGGGGCCGATGATGGTCCATGCCATGATCGACTCAGGGGCTACCAACAACTTTATCGATGCAGACTATGCCAAGTCTGCCGGATTACAATTTCTTGAACTCCAAGAGCCAAAGGGTGTGCAGACTATTGATGGGAGAACTCTGAAAACTGGGGCTGTGACTCACTATACAGCCCCTACCAAGATGTGGACCAGTTCCCATAAAGAGGACATTTCCTTTCTTTTGACCAAGTTACCGGATTTCCCTATCGTCCTGGGCATTGTGTGGCTCTCGCTCCATGATCCACAGATCTCCTGGGCCAAGAGACAGTTAGTTTTTTCTTCCGACCATTGCCAGAGCCACTGCATGACGGCCCGGGCTTGCCAGGCTCAGGAGGTGGAAAACGTTGCCACATTGCCCAAAAAGTATGCCGGTTTTTGGGATGTCTTCAGCGAGAAGGAGGCGGAACGCTTGCCTCCGCACCGGCCCTATGATTGTGCCATTGAATTGGAACCTGGAGCCCCTATCCCGCGGGGGAGACTCTACCCTCTCTCGGAACCAGAGCAACAGGCTCTCCGAGAGTTCCTAGATGAGAATCTGCGGAAGGGCTTCATTCTGCCTTCTCAGTCCCCGGCCGGGCACCCCGTCTGTGTGTCAAGAAGAAATCGGGGGACCTGCGGCTCTGTAATGACTCTCGGGAGCTCAACAAGATCACGATTCGAACCGCTACCCCTACCCCTGATCCCCGAGCTGTTGGAGCGGATGCGGGGAGCCAAGGTGTTCACTAAACTGGACTTGAGGGTGCTTACAATCTTCTGCGGATTCGTCAGGGCGACGAATGGAAGACGGCGTTCCAGACCAAGTGGGGAAGTTTCGAATACCTGGTGATGGGATTCGGTTTGTGCAACGCCCCAGCCTGTTTCCAACATTTCATGAATGACATTTTCTGAGACCTGTTGGATCGTTATCTGGCAGTCTATCTTGACGACCTGCTGATTTTTTCTCCGGATCAGGTGACCCATGACCTCCATGTCAAGGAAGTGCTCCAGAGACTGAGAGCCCACGGGCTCTATGCTAAGCTGGAGAAATGTTCTTTTGATCTGCGTGAGGGAGCTACCGTATCTCACCTACGGGCATTGCCATGGATGACACCAAGGTCCAAGCTGTGGCTGACTGGACAGCTCCAGCCAGCAAAAAAGACATTCAAAGATTCCTGGGCTTTGCCAACTACTACAGAAAGTTCATTCCTGACTTTGCCAAGTGGACTGATCCTATCACTCAGTGCCTGCGGGGAAAGGTGCCGTTCCGGTGGACACCGGAGGCGGACGTGGGTTTCCGCAAGTTAAAGCAGCTGTTCACCACCCAGCCGCTTCTGCAGCATCCCAACCCCCGCACCCCTTTTATCGTGCAGGCTGACGCTTCGGATGTAGCAGTGGGAGCGATCCTGCTACAGCCGCAGGGGACGGACTTGTTGCCCTGTGCCTACTACTCCCGGCAGCTGACGGCTCCGGAAAAGAACTATACCATTTGGGAGAAGGAGCTCCTGGCCATCAAGGTAGCCTTTGAAGTTTGGAGACATCTGCTTGAAGGGGCCAAATTCCCGGTGGAAGTTCACACCGACCACCGGAATTTGGAGCACTTGAAGACCCAGCGCAAATTGAACCAGAGGCAACAGAGATGGTCCCTGTTCTTTGAGCGATTCAATTTCCGCATCCACTATGTCAGGGCTGTCCAACTGGCGGCCCCAGGGCCGGATCCGGCCCAGTAGCCTGTTGGACACGGCCCCACCTATGCCCTCAGCCGCCATTTTTAATTTTAAAAAAAAAAAAATCGATTTTTTTAAAAAAATGGCGGCCGGGGGGGAGGGAGAGGCAAGGCAGGGAGGAGGAAGAGAGCTAGCTCCTCCTCCTTTCGGGCGCCCCCTACCTAGGAAGGGGGCGCCGGGGCAGAGAAGGCGGCGCCAACGGCAGCGCGTCACAGGCCTGGCGTGACGCGCTGCCCCTTGGCACCGCCTACTCCTCCTTTCGCCCCCTCCTTCCTAGGCCGGGGAGCCACCGGAAAAGGGCAGAAGGTGGCGCCAAGAGCAGCGCGTCACAGGCCTGGCGTGACGCGGTGCTCTTGGCGCCGCCTACTCCTCCTTTTTCGGGGGCTCCCCCGGCCGAGGCGGGGCGGGGGGGCGCCGAATAGGAGGAGTGGGCGGTGCCGAGAGCGGCGCGTCACGCCCGGCCTGTGACGCGCTGCCGTTGGCCGCCTTCTGCGTTTTTCGGCACCCCCTCCTTCCTAGGGCAGGGGAGCAGCCGAAAAGGGCAGAAGGTGGCGCCAAGAGCAGCGTCACAGGCCTGGCGTGACGCGCTGCTCTTGGCACCGCCTACTCCTCCTTTCGGCGGCTCCCCGGCCTAGGAAGGGAGGGGCGCCGAAAAGGAGGAGTAGGTGGTGCCAAGAGCAGCGCGTCCACGGCAGGCCTGTGACGCGCTGCTCTTGGCGCCGCCTACTCCCCTCCTTCGGTGGCTTTAGGAGGGGCGGGGCCTGGGCTGGGGGCGGGGGCTGGGGCCTGGGCTGGGGGCGGCCTGGGCTGGGGCGGGGCCTGGGGCGGGCCTGGGGCGGGGCCGAGTGGCCCCGCAGGTCATCAGTGACCTCTTATCCGGCCCTGGACCCGCCAGAAGTTGGACAGCACTGCACTATGTGACCCCCAAGCAGACCAAGCAAGCTGATGCTCTGTCCTGGAAGCCGGAGTATGTTCGTGGCGGAGAAGGGCTTTCCGAGGCGCGTTTGCTTAAAGCGGAGAACTTTATGCTGCTCGGGCGGCCCCTGTGAACCCTCCAGTGGCCCCGCCGGCCCCTGGGGACAAGAGACCTCTGAGTGACCGGGTCCAGGCGCGCCAACGGACTGACCCTTGGGTGCAAGAGCAGCTGACCAAGGGGGTGCAAGCCCCTTTCCAGGTAAAGAACGGGGTGCTCTACCACCGCGACTCTGTCTATGTTTCCCCTGGGCCCGAGAGGGAGGACATTCTCAAACTTTGCCACGATAGCCGGGCCGCAGGTCATTTTGGGCTGTTCAAGACCCTCCAGTTGGTGTTACGGGACTTTTGGTGGCTTAAAGTGCGGAGGGATGTGGAGGACTATGTGGGCTCGTGCCCGGTGTGCCAGCGGGCCAAGAACCAGGGGGGCAAGCCGGCCGGTTTGCTCCAGCCGCTTCCGACCCCTTCCGCTCTCTGGAAGATGATTTCGGCCGATTTCATCACCGACCTGCCCAAGTCCAAGGGTTTCACCACGATCCTGGTTGTGGTGGACTGTTTTACCTAGATGGGACACTTCACTCCCTGTGTGGGGGTGCCTACTGCCAAAGAGACTGCTGATATGTTTGTGCAACATGTGTTTCGGTTGCCTGGACTTCCACAGAGTTTGGTGACGGACCGCGGGACCCAATTCACTTCCCAGTTCTGGAAGGCTGTCCAGAAGCTGCTGGGGATTGATGTGCGGATGTCCACGGCTCATCACCCCCAGTCCGACGGGCAAACCGAAAGGGTTAACACCACCTTGGAACAGTATCTCCGGTGCTATGTCAACTATCAGCAAAACAACTGGGCGTCCTTGCTGTCTTTGGCGGAGTTTGCCTACAACAATGCGACGCAGGAATCCATCAAAGAGACTCCTTTCTTTGCTAACTATGGACACCATCCTCGGTTCTACCCTCCGGTTGACCCGTCTGGGGAAGTGCCGGTGGCAGAAGATTGGCTTCGGGAGCTCACAGCGCTTCAGGCTTTGCTACGTACTCAATTGGACCAGGCTAAAGCGGATTACAAGCGAATGGCTGATCGGCGGCGCCAGGAGGGCCCTGAGATCCTGGTGGGGGATAAAGTTTGGCTGTCTACCAAGAACCTGCCCACGCAGAGGCCTAGCCGCAAGTTGGATGCGAGGTTTTTGGGCCCTTACAAAGTGTTGGAGAAGGTGGGGCCTGTGGCTTTCAAACTACAACTCCCTGCGGACATGAAGATCCACCCTGTGTTTCACCGTTCCTTGCTCCGCCCGGCGAAGGGGGTGCGGCCTGATGTGACGCAGCCGCCCCCTCCCCCGGTGATGCGTGACGGCGAGGAGGAGTTTGAGGTGCAGGACATCCTGGATGCCCGCACTAGATACCGGAAGCTGCAGTATTTGATTGCCTGGAAAGGTTTTGGGCCGGAAGAGCGTTCCTGGACGCCGGCTCGAGATGTTCACGCCCCGGACATTGTTGCTCGGTTTCACCGCAAGTACCCTGACAAACCCAAGCCTCGAGGGAGGCCTCGGAGGGCCCTGAGGGGGGATAGTGTAGCACAGCAGTTCTCGTTTGTGCCTGGGGGCCAGGAACAGCACCGGGGTTCCATTAGCATTAGGGCCTGCACCTGCAGAGATAGATTCTGAAGAGGATTTGGAAGGGTTACCTGAAGGAGCGTTTCCCATCACTGGGCCTCTTTCTCCTACTGAAAGCTTGGCTTGGGATGAAAGTTGGCTTGACCCTTATGCAGACATAGATGATAACCAGGTGCAAATGGAAAGCAGTGATAGCGAAAGTTATGAACACCCGGGTGGGAGAGGCTCACAGGAGCTTGTGAGTGAAAACATGGAAGAAAGCGGCTGGGAAGATTCTAGGGAGGAGAGCTCTCATGTAGATAGAGACCCAGGTGCTGGGAGACAAGGCCGAACCTTTGATAGGAGAAGTAACATTGAGTCCAGCAGAAGGGGATGGTACCGCAGCCTAGACAGGCCGAGGTCCGTCAGCAAAGATTGGAGACGACGAAGCCTAGAGCGTCGGGGACCTCGGCCGAAAGATTAAGTATAGGATCCGTGGGAACGAATCCCCAGTGCTTCGGCCACGTCTCTTCTGAGCAGACGTGTAGTGAAGTTGGTCCACGGAGCTAAGTTGGCTAGTGGCCACCAAGTCTTGCCTTGCATTTACCTTGCCTTGTTCCTGAATCCGCATTGCTGCGTGGAGCCCTGCTTAAGCCTTTGGATTACTTTACCAAGTTGTTTTGGACATTGTTTGCTTCAAGCCTTTGGATTGCATTGCTATTCTTATGGACAATTTACCTTTTGAACTGTTTTATCTTCAATAAAGTAGTTAGCCTTCAGTCCGTCTCTGTGTGTGTGATTAAGGGGCCGGTCAAGTCCGTGCATCGTGACAGTTATATGGCAGTGTGGACTCAGAAAACCCAGTTCAAAGCATATATTGAGTTATATGTTTCACATTTTTGTAGTGGGTAGGTAGATCATTTTGACTTGGTAGTTTTATAAGTAGCTCGCATGCTGAAAAAGTGTGAGCGCCCCTGTCATAGACTAAGGGTATAACTACAGTTTAGAATTAATGCAGTTTGACACTCTTTAACTATCATGGCTTGATGCTATGGAATCATGGGAGTTGCGGTTTGGTGAGTCACCAGCACTCTATATCTGAGAGTGCTAAAGACCTTGTAAAATTAAAGGCTTAGGGGCTGCGCTACACAGATCATTTATCCTGGGCTGGTCTAGCATGGTCACTACTGGATCGACACTGGGATGGTTTTGACTACCAGCCCCCCAGCAGTTGTGGGGGCAGGAGGGAGTCCTGACTGTCCAGTGGTACTGTACCCAATTTGGAGTTGCTCGAAAACCACCCTTACTCTCTCCCTCCTGTTCTTGTGGTGGCTAGAGGGTGTGACATGATTAGTGATGGTCACTAACACCTGGAGGAACATCACCCAGGGCACTAGAGCAAGGGGAGGAATGGCTTCCTCCTTTATCACTCCCTTCTTCGATGTTGATCTGCCCTACATTGACAACATATGGTACCTACTTCATTCTCTCAGTCTCTAAGGTACTTGAAGATCTTTTTGCATACTGATATTCCAGACTAACATGGCTATGTCTTTGAATTCTAAATCAAGTGAATGGTGATTTGCTCAGTTCTATATATTTCTTTGCTTAATGCTGTCAAAACTTTAGTTATGCCTTATCAGCATCCTTCAGAAACATTTTCTTTTGGGTTTTCTCTTTCTTCCTTTAAGTGTGATGCATTGGTGACTCATCTGCACACTAAAATGGAAGATACAAGTTGAGTCTCCTCTATTTGAAATGTTTGGGACACAAAGGTTTTTGGGTTTCAGCCCCCCCCCCCCACATATTTTGGTAAATCTATATTGGCATATTCATTGTGACTGAGGGATAGGAGGAAGGAGGTTAGTCACTGTGTCCAGTGTCCATACATTCAATCTTGCCTCAGTAAGCCCCTCATCCCATCACTGCAAGAAACTCAATGGGGGAAAAGAGAAGAAAGAGTCCACTTACACAAGCTCCCTGCAAAACCCCCCCCCCAAATATTTCCCAACTCTCAAGCACACTTTCACCCCTGGATTCAGTACTAGGTTCAGGCAACAGCCAATGGGGTGGCTCCATGCTCGTCTTCTCAACCATTTCCAGGGCACTCGCCTCTCAGTGTACTTTCATTGGGCAGGTGGAAGACTAAGTGTCCTAGGTGCCAATCTTTTAGTTCTTTTATATGGGCTCCCTGAGGAAAAATTCAGTAGGCACTTGACAGGTGGACTAACCCCCTTTCCCCAAAGGTGGAGGTGGGTGTTTGGCAGTCAAAAGTTTCCCTATAATCAGTCCAATTAAAAAATCAGTTCCCTTCACCCTCTCTTTCCTTTACTCTTTGCTTCCTCTGCTATGATACATCTTTTGCTTTGCGTGTTTTGCTGCTTTTGCTTTCATTGCCCACTGCCTACCATTTTATTTATTTTAGAGATCCCTGTTTATAGACAATCCCCTTCGGTCTGTGTTTCAGCCTTGATTGCTGCTATGCTCTCAGCCTTGATAAGATGAATTTTTGTATGTATTTTAGAGTGTCGTGGTTGCTTAAATGTGAAACAGCTTTGTGTGGCAAGCTGTTTATGGAAAGGGGTTGGTCATGATTTGTATGTGTATGTATGTGTCTCAGGACTGCCTTGCATACCCATTTTCTTGCGGGGGGGGGAAGGGAAGGTGAAGCTTTCTTCACATACTAAGCTATAATCTTTTCCTGTATTTCCAATAGTCCAGGGAAAAGAGAAAGCTGATGTATTGCAGTGTGAGGTGGCAAGTAATGGTGGATCATAGAGAAGGGCTAGTTATTATCTTTCCAGTCAAATGTACACAATATGTTCTTGCGAGGAAAATGCGTAATATTGTCATGTGAGCTATCCAGGACTCCTTGGAGAAAGGCTTCTTACTACAGAGTCAACAAACTGAAAATCACATCAAATCAATTAGGTTTCAGCAACCATTTTGTAGTACGTACAGTCATACTATTATGACTGATAAAAAGGTCAGATTTGCTCCAGCGTTTCAGCGCTTGTGGTAAGATTAGGAGTTTTTAATTTGTGTGATTTTAAGTATGAAACCAGGAGATTAGCTGGGATAGAATATAATGCTCTGGTCTTTATGTGGGGCAAATGGAATATTGACTCTTTCAGAAATTAAAGAAGCATTGAGTAGCCATGTACTTCAACCTATAGCTTTTAGTTTCTAGTTAGAATAGTGTTTCAACAACTATCATGTTTCTAGCTGTGTGTCATCTCCTGTTAGACTATAGATAGATCTGGTAAATCTTTTGTTTCCAGTTAAACACATGGTCTGTTTTTTTTCTTTTACTATTCAGTAGCCATTGCTTCTGCATAATATCTCATTAATATGCTATACTGCTTGGCCAGTGTTTCTTTTCATTGTAGCTGATATTGCAGCATAGGTTCCTGTAAACTCAGATAAACACCCCCACTCTTATACCTACCTGCACAGAAAGGTTTGAATGTGAACATTTGCTTATCCATGACATTTGTATGACTCCATGGATTTTCCATCAATTTTCAGATTACTTTTGCTGCTTTAAGTGGCTGATGCACCCCCTCCCTTTAAAAAAAGAGGCTAGTTTCTCATTTATTCTAAAAAGCAGGATGAAAAAATACTATGCAGATTCATTGGAGTTTTATTGCTGCCTGTCCATGAAAATGTGGGTAGGATTTGAAAGGAAAAAATGCTTCCTCCTCAGAGAAGCTGCACAATTTATATGTGAATTGAGTGCTATACTTCTTCACTGATACAGCCTGAAAAACAGCTTTGGCATGGAACGTAGAGCTTCTTCTGAGAGTTTCCTTGTGATGTGTGAAAACGATTGTTATCTCAAGAAAATGTAACCACAGCATGAGGCACAGTAGTCTGGGATTATTTCTGTGCATTGGATTATAAATGTGTGACTGAATTGAAATCCACAATGAAAAGGTTTGTGTCTGTGTGTACTAATTTTGATTATATCACTTGCTGTTGAGATTTGGGGAAAATATTTTAAATAGCTTTCATTTGATGTGATTATTAAACCAATCTATTCTAGAAGGCCAGTTAAAAATAGGGTTGATTTGGTTGTTGGCCTTCTTGCTTTTGAGGCACAATGTGCCATTATCTGTTTATATATCTTCCTTGTTTATGTGAATTTCCAGTATATACTTTATGGATAATTGCTTGTTTCATTCTGATTTTGGATACAAAGCTTGAGTTTCTTACTATCTGCTTCTAGTCAACCATTTTTAAATTGTCCATTTGTGCATATAAAAGATTGGTGGTTGAGCTTTGTTAATGTTTCACTATCTGTTCACATATGCATTTATCTACAAAATAATTTGTGGATTAAGTTGATTTCTTCCTTATTTGTCTTTTTTTGCGACTCCAGAGAATTAATTTAAATATAAGCATTATTTGAGGGCATATGTGAAAACCTGTTCTTTGAAATGTTTCATCTAGAACTATTTTGCTTCCCACAGCACAGCAACGTCTCTTGGTAACAAAACTGCAACACAGGCTGATTTTTTTTTTTACAGGAGAATGAAAGCTCATTTTGTTCTTGGAATACTAAGCTTTAAGAGCTGGCCCTAAATCAAACTGGTTGTTTGACAAATTATGCTCTTGCGCTAAAATGACATTTCCTTTTTAAAATCCTGTCTTTTCAAACAAAATTTTTGTTTAAGGATTTGACTTGAAACGTGCTAAATTCAGAGAGCACTTGCATTGTTCCTCCCTGTTCTGAAAGCAGCTCTGGTATTTTTCCACACACTGAAATTCAACCCTTTGCAAGGCCTGTGTCTTAAAAAAAGAAAGCCGAATGTGATAGGGTTAATGGGCAGGAAGCTACAGCTGCAGCAGACTAATAGGAAAGTCAGATTTTTGTTTAACTGACAACTTTAGAAGGCCTTAGGGATGAGGGACGAGGCTGTTTGTGAAAACAGCACCTCACACATTACTGAAAAACACAGCTATTTTCTGCATGCTACATATTTAATTAGGAAATGGGTATTGTAAGTGGCCAGGAAGCCATTCCCCTACGTTAGATTGTAACTTTCATTGTCTGTGTTAGTAAAAATCCATAGTGTGAATTCTTAAATCTCCCTTAAATATTATTAGCATGTACGGAAGAATTATGTTTGCTTTTTGAGTTGTGTAGCTGTTATATAACAGATGAACTTCAGCTCTTGGCCTTGTCGTCTGCTGTTTCACTGCATGCCGAATGCTGTGTTGTGTGTGTGTGTGTGTGTGTGTGTGACTGCAGAATGTTTTTCTTCCAGTGTGGCTTTTAGGGGAGGTTTTAAACAGAAAATTGTAGCTCTCCCCGAAGGCAAAGCAGCGTTGGTGACCTATGGAAACCTGTAGTTTTTTAGAAACTCAAACAGAACCAACAGATGTCGTTGGAAAAAGGTTTCCTTTGGACTGGCACTTGGTGCTTGCTCGATTCTGCTTAAAAATCTTCTCTTTGCGGGGCATTTGTGTGCGTGTGGCTCTCGTTTTAAGTTTCTTTTGCTGAAACGGGCCTAGTTTAGCCTGTCTTCTCTCTGCACAGGATGGCTCCTGCTTGCCAGAGCTGCACAAAGATAATCGCTCAGGAAGTGTTTCAGCCAATCCCCTGAAGCTTTACATTCAGATTTTCCAAAGTAGCCAATCCAGGATTAGCTTTTATTAGGAAGACAGATCATCAAGCTGAAGTGCCAAGCCCTTTCTGTCTGAGTACTGAGAGCCTGTCCTCCATGTTTTATAAGTATTGACATAACACTGTGTTAACAATGCATCCACAGAGGTAAGCTTGACTTTTTTACATTTTTTTCCTCTGAAACCTATGAGTTGTGGCTTAACAGTGTGATTCTCTGGGATCTGGTGCGCAAAACTGGCCCCCAAAGCACTTTATTAAGTTGAAAATGTTTAAATTTGCTTTCTTGGGTCACATGGTTTAGTAGCCATTAGCCATAGTTTTAAATGTACAGAGTGGCAAAAACGTTTGCATACATACTTCTTCACAGGAGGCTAGTGAGCTGTGAGAGTTTCTCAAGATCCTGCTCTTCCAAAGCAGCTCGCTCTCTGTGTCTGAGCAGTTTGCCTGCACTATTGTCTGTTGTGTCACATGCTGCTGGAGAGAAAATGGAAGCTAGGGAGCAGATGCACTGAACTGCCCTACAGGGAGACAAGCAGGGATCATGGCAGACAGCAGAACAGGCAAGTTTACCTTTTCAAACAGGGCAAAGAAGGGCAAGGCAAAGTGATCCTTGATAAAGCATAGGATTTTTAGCTGCCTGGACCACAAGAAATAGTGCTAATGGGAGATTGCAGATACTGGGCCTAAGTGGTAGAGTGCTATTGCATCATGTTTTTTTGTGCAGTTTTACCTTAACTTAAATTTGATATTTTACTTTTTCCTTACAGGAGCCTTAGATGCAGTGTGTATATTTTCTGGAGGGCAATCTCTTGCTTACCAGCTGTCTCTTTAAAAAGGAATTTTCTTATTGTAGATTGTAGAAACAGTTAAGGTCTAGGTCTGAAGCCATCAGGCATAGCTATGCATATTTCAGTGCCAGCCTATTTAAAGACAACATGTTTTTGAGCTGTTATCTATGTCCTTTTCTGTAGCACAAGTAAAACTAATGGACTTCTTAAATGTGCTTTTTTCTTTTGCAATATATCAGACACAGTTCTCTGAGGTGGAGTGATATAAAATCATGTGTGGTTCATGGGAGTATTACATGTTCATTTTTCCCCCTTTTCTTTCGGGCTCTTCTGGTTTTTGGCATGGTGCTACGTAATTATTTCAAAAAATTCCTTTTGGTCAAATCCCAAATCTGCCAGCTTGTTGTATCCTATTTACTGGGAAAATGAGATGGTTGCATGAACACTTGGTAAGTAAACTTGTCTGCTATTCTCTGATCATTTTGCACTGTTTTTAAATCTTTTTTGCTTTTAACAGGACAAACATAATCCATCCAGTTAAGTAAAACTGTGGATAGCTTAGTGAAGTAAAACTAATTTTGTTGTTGTTTGCTCAGTATTTGTCTTTATACAAACTGTGTGCCAATGTGATTTTTCAGTTTTTTCAGAGACTTCTGCCACATTGTGTACTTCCTGTTTTCCATTGAAAATGAAATTCTGCTTACTCTTTGTTCCTAGATCTTTCTAATTAATGCATTTTGCAGGTTAAAGCTCAATTCAGACTTTCCTCAGGCTTTTGAAGTGTGATGAATGTGCTAGTTCTCTGCAAACTAATCTTGCCACATTGTTACAGGGCTATCCCACAGTTACCCCTCTGCTTTTGTTCTCCTGTGATATATCATCCAGCATGAAATTAGGTTTTAGAGCCACATTTGAGTAACTTGTGCTTTTTAAAAATAATTTGGGGCTGAGACACTTGTAAGCATGTCTCCACAAGCAGCTTTTTCAGTGGACATTTTCTCACAGCATAACAGAGGCTCTGCTGTAAGTTGTCTGAACACAGCCCTGCTTGTTATACAATACAAACGCATTTTGCGAAATGATGCCTTGTTAC
Organism: Anolis apletophallus; assembly: GCA_030556195.1. Classification (NCBI taxonomy): domain Eukaryota; kingdom Metazoa; phylum Chordata; class Lepidosauria; order Squamata; family Anolidae; genus Anolis; species Anolis apletophallus. The sequence continues at coordinate 34,652,647 of JARBWK010000005.1, forward strand.
CATTTATACAGGGATCCCATGCAATTGATAAAACTATTGCCTGTATTTAAAGTGAACCCCCCAAAGTGTATGTATTACTCTAATGCCTCATTCAAAGGGATTCTCTCTCGCCCTCCTCCCCAGTCCTAAAAGTGCTGAAGTTCAGTGTCAGGTTTCTCTGCTATTTTATACATTCTTTGCTTGTAGAAGTGATAGCAAGAGATTGCTGAGCAATAACTTTCAGTTCTTCCATTGTCAAAGGCATATTTTTATCTTGTAGCAGGGCATTGTGCATTAGCAGCTGGGCGTGGAATCTGAACATTACCTAATATTATCTTATGAACAAGCAGGAAAACTGAGCAGTGCTCAGAATGCCTGAATTAAAATGGCTCCCTTAGGTTTAGCTGAAGAGGGATGTGTCTCAAATCTGTGCCTCCAGAGATATTGCTGACAGGGGAAAGCATGCTTGCATGGGCAGCTCTTGTGCATGTAATGAAACACAGCACCACAAGTCCCCCGAAGTTCACCCTTTTAAATTGTTCAAATGCAAATTCTTTCATAGTTCACAAAATATAAATGTCTGCATTGCAGCAAGATGTCTGAAGCGAGGAGAGACAGCCGTGTTGTTCCCAGGATCAGCCCAATCATGCTGCTCTCCTCAGAGCTGGAGCCAATAGAAAGAGAGGAGAAGTTAAAGATTGACAAATACTGTAGCCAGGCGAAGAAAGGCATTCTGGAAATTTCTCGCATCTTTGTTCATCTAAGTAAAGCAAATTCAGCCAATCTGAGAATTCCACATAATTCCCATTTCTTTGACAGTGTATAAATCTGTCATATTCATGAATGGCACACACACACACAGATAACAGGGTGTTCTTTCCACCCATTTTTCAAGCTAGGTGATATGCATTGTCTTTAAACAACAGAGGGTGGGTGGGTGGAAGTGCTTTTACTGACCAGACACAACAGATTTTGGTGCTGAATACTGTAGGTCTTGATGCTGACTTGCTTTCTTGGGAACCACATAATTGAGCTGTAGTTCTCACCAAACAACTATAATGGTAAAAATTAAAATTGATAGTGTAATTCCTCGTTTAATGTTTTGCAAGAGTATGGGCTCTTTAAAATTATCCAATATGAATATAGTTCACCTTTATTATTTAAACCAAGAGTTGGTTACTTTTGCAGTTATATCTGCAGATAATGTAGCATTGTGTGTGTACGGATTATTCAATTTGTAAACTAGAATGAAAATATGAGGGAAAGAAACTGTGCCTTTCCTCCTTTGTATGCCAACTCATGTAACTGGCAGCTAAACCAAAATGGATTAATATAATAATTGATATTGATAATAATTTACTTTCTGATAGCATTTAGCAAAACTGGAAAATAAAATGGTGCAACATGTGAAGCGCCCAGATGAATGACCCTTCCTCTTCCTCTCCATTTGGTTTGTTGACAGGGCCGGTTCGTCCATTAGGCGGACAACGCAGGCGCGTAGGGAGACGTCACCGGGGAGGGGCAATGTCACCCGGGAGGCTCCCCGCCGCCCGTGGCACCCGTGCCGTGCTGCCCCGCCGCGGCGCCAGCCAGGCCTCTGCGGCCAGCCCCGTAGCCGCCGCGGCGCACGCTGCGCCTTTGTTAGGCAGCTTGGGGCGGTCTGGCTGTGCTTCCGCATGCGCAGAGCTTTTTGCGCATGCGCGAAAAGGTCCGTGTATGCGTACTGGCTCCCGCTTTGGAGCCAGTGCGCGCGCAGATTGGCGCATGCGCACTGGGGGGGGCGCAAATTTTTTCCCCGCGTACCCCCTGGGAACAGCTTGGTCCGCCCCTGTTTGTTGACTTCAGAAGAGCCATGTACAGTGAGTCCATGCTTTTTTAATGCAAAGGACATCACTTGTAAAATCAGCATTATTCTACACGACCGTCATCTTTTCATACTCTATCTGTTATACATCAGTTCTTTCTTATGATAAGCTGCTTGATTAGTACAGCATATCCACATTCTAATTTGTAATTTTTTAAAAAAGTTCCTCTATTTTACTACCATGCTTATTTCCCCTCACATAAATTAGACATGCTCTTTTTACACTTGGCAAGAAATAAATAAAATCCAGTGTCCGCTCAGACTGGTACTACATTGTAGTCATCAGTTTCAAGAGTGATAAGGCTCAGGGCCAACGATGCTCTGAATTCTGTTGAGCCAATGACAGCACATTGAAGACCCCAGAATGGCATCTTGGTATTTTGGGGGCGGGGAGTGTAGCAACTTAATATGCACATAAGGTTATCAGATTGGGATTTGGAAGCCTAGGGCCCAAACGTATCTCTTTCACAGAATGTGGTGTATATAGGCTTAGTCTTCTGCAGTCAGGTTTGTTTTTGTCTTCTGAGCTAACCATGTATTGCTAGGTCCCACTGAGCAATTTAAAACATGATAAAAGCTTTGTCTTGAGAGCATTAACCTACTGTGATTTTGCTTGCAGAGGAAGACATTTTGCTTAGCTGAGATTACAAAGTCTTGAGAAAAACAGATGGCTTCTGTGAAATCAGCTGCCTTAAGTATGCTAACCTCTCCAAAAGACAAAGCTACTAGTATTTTAAAAGTCCTATTTGTGCTACCCACGTTTTAGATATACAATTGCTTGCCAGAACTGGAAGCCTTTGAACCTGATTAATTTTTGTCATGCCTTTATCAAATAACACCTTAAAAATAAATATTTTAAAGCTTTAGAGAGTCTAGCACGCAAAATTTTATTTTTATACCATCCATTTAGCTTTTAATAAAGTTTTAATAAAGATTAGGCATCACAAAATAATTGGAGAAACAGAATCAGACCTTGCATATTCAAACCGAAGAGAGCATCTAAAATGGAAGGATTTCCTTAGTAACCTGTGACTTCACAAAGCTCTCTGTCTCCTGCAATTTAGTTACACATTGGGTTGTCAGATATCACTGTGTCATCTTTTACAGTTTTCCTGCTACTTAGATGATTGCTTCAAAATAGTACTACTGTTTGAACAAGGACCATAGTTATTGAATAAATTGTTACCATTTTAGCTACTGTATAGGAATGAGGCAATGCAGTTCTGCCAGACGCCATTTTAAGAATCCTGCATAAATAGCATAGCTACCGATGAGTAAGAGACTGTTATAGGTGAGTGCTTGTACAGAGATGCTATTTATTCAGTTATGGCATGCAAAATACTATCTCCAGCTTCTTTTTAAATGCAGTATCTGGAATTTTTATTTTATGCTTGTTACTCATAGTCTGGAAACAGCAATAATTATTTTGAAGATAAAATTGAATTTTAGTGCTTATAATGTGTTAAACATTGTTTTTATTTTTTAAACATAGCTTCTAAGGTCTATTGAGATTATGTTAATGTAATTTCCATAATGGAAAATAATGTGTATGTGGGCAGTATTTTCTGGGTAGTATTCCATATCAGATTTCCTGGTTACATGTCAAAGTGGAACAATTCATCTGCAACTTTTGATTTCTCTCTATAGTTAACCTAGGTTAAGTAGATGTGTAAATGTTTCTTCATTTTTTAGGTTAAGGTTATAGCAAAGGAATGGTCTTTTGAGAAACATACATTTTTTTTTGCTTGAATGCAAATGTTTTTAAATTAACCACAATGCCCTGTGGGAACTAATGAGGAATATGATTTTTATAAAATCACGAAAAAGATTAATATGCTGCAAACTCACAAGGCAAGTTTCTGCTCATTTGTGACCTTTTTATTTCAATTCTTCTAGCTTTCCTGTATAAAGAGAGGTGCATGGAGGGGGCTCCATTTGTAGTCTTCATTGTCATGCAAGTTTTAAAGTATTTGTGAAACAAATCAGTTATGTTTTTAATATGTGAAACTGCCTTGCTTGTGTTGTTGAACCCTCTCAGTGTCTAATATTAATTCTAGTCAATGTATTATGTAGGTAGCAAAGAAAAGCTATTTTTTCAGTCTGTTTCTCAAAAAACTAATGTACTCTCACAGTAAGTAATATAAATACTGTTTCATTATTAGGAACTTTGAAAACATATTGCTGTTACTATCTATTAAGTATCTATCTTACTTACTCCAGACCAATGTACTGTATTTTCAAAGGGAACAAGTATCTGATTATTATAATGAGCTGGCTGAATAGTTGGTCAGTATGGCATGGAAGATTTTTTCTGGGTTTTCTGTAATATTTAGTTTGTGGTTACTCTGTTTCCTCTTATAAGACAAACAAGAACAAGGTTTTATAGATATGCTGCATTGCAGCTCTATAGTATTAAAATTATTTTAAAAAATTGTATGAGGAAGGAAACTGCTGCTAAGATGACTGGATGACTGAAGCTTTTATGTTTTTTAAAAAATTGAAAGCAATTATTCTAGATATGAAGGGCACAAAGGGAGTTATCGTGTCCAAAACGATCCTAGTTTAGGGTAAACTGAAGAAGTCGGTGGAGTTTCGAAAAAGCTTCTATGAAGTGTTTGCACATTTTGGTTGGACAACAAAGTATCACTCTTTTAAGAAATATGGCTTAATTTTATCTGTATCAAGTATTGAAGGCTTCCCCCATCCCTTATATCAGTGTTTCCCAACCGGTGTGCTGCGGCACACTTGTGTGCCTTGAGCGATCATCAAGTGTGCCATGGGAAAAACTCAAATATACCCTTTCTTCCCCCTCCTACCAAACTCCTGCTGCTGCTGCTTGCGGTGGGAGGGGGGGAGGAATGGCCGGGTGGCGGCGGCGAAAAAGAAGGGGCTGGGGTGCCACCTCCTTTGGCAGTTTCCCCTCCGCGCACGCCAGCCAGCCTCCAATCGAGGGAGGAGGGAAGGGTGATGTCACTTGGGCCCCGCCCCCTTCCCAGCGGTTGCCATTTGAGGAGGAGGGAAAGCTGGCAGAGAGGCTGAGGTGAGCGGAGGGAGGGTTGGAAAGTAGTGGAGTGGTAGTGGAGTGTCCCCCTCCCCATGAGGAAGAGGCCCGCCCATCATTATTTGAGTCCACAGTACTCTCTGGATGTAGGTGAACTACAACTCCCAAACGTCAAGGTCTATTTCCCCCAAACTCCATGTGTGTTCATAGTTGGGCATATTGAGTATTCATGCCAAGTGTGGTCCAGATCCTTCATTATTTGAGTCCACAGTGCTCTCTGGGTGTAGGTGAACTACAACTTCCAAATTCAAGGTCAGTTCCCAAGCAAACCCTTTCAGTACTTTCTGTTGGTAATGAGAGTTCAATATGCCAAGTTTGGTTCAATTCCATTGTTGCAAGAGTTCAGGATGCTCTTTGATTGTGTGTTAACTATAAATCCCAGAAACTGTAACTCCCAAATGTCAAGGTCTACTTTCCCCAAACTCCATCTGTGTTCACATTTGGGCATATTGAGTATTCATGCCAAGTTTGGTCCTGATCCAACATTGTTAAGGTTAACAGTGCTCTTTGGATATAGGTGAACTACAACTCCAAAACTCAAGGTCAATGTCCACCAAACTCTTATAGTATTTTCTCTTGGTTATGGGAGTTCTGTGTGGGAAGTTTGATTCCATTCCATCATTGGTGAAGTTCAGAATGCTCTTTGATTGCGGGTGAACTATAACTCCCAGCAACTACAACTACCAAATGACAAAATCAATTTTTTGACTGATGGTCCCTCCTTGGGTTAGTATTGGTATGTTTTGTGGCCAAATTTGGCAGCAATTTGTCCAGTGGTTTTTGAGTTATGTTAACCCCACAAATGAACATTACATTTATATATATACTAGCTTGGGGACCCGGCCCTGCCCGGGTTATTTGAGAAAGGCATTGTGTGGCAAGGTTGGTCCTTATCAGTTGTTTATGTGGCTTGCAGTGGTCTCAAAAGGTGAGTGAACGTACTTCAAGTCCCAGAATCCATGGTCCATACTCCTCCAAATTGCACCAGATGTAGAGTGGATCATGGGGGTTCTGTTTGCCAAATTTGGTCTTGATCAGTTATTGGATGAGGGTCACAGCATTCTTGGAAAGTGAGTGGAAGTACTTCAAGTCCCATCATCCGTGGTCCATCCTCCTCGATACTGCACCAGGATGTAGAATGAGTCATGGGGGCTCTGTTTCCCAAGTTTCGTCTTGATCAGTCATTGGATGAGATTGGCAGTGGTCTTGTGAAGTGAGTGGAGGTACTTCAAGTCCCATCATCCATGGTCCACCCTCCTCCAAACTGAACCAGGATGTAGAGTGGGTCATGGAGGCTCGATGTGCCAAGTTTGGTCTTGATCAGTCATTGGATGAGGGTCGCAGGAGTCTCGGGAAATTTGTAAAGGTAGTTCAAGTCCCACCATCCATGGTCCACCCTCCTCCAAAATGCAGCAGGATGTAAAGTGGGTCATGGGGGCTTTGTGTGCCAAGTTTGGTCCTGATCAGTCACTGGATGAGGGTCACAGCGGGCCTGGGAAGTAAGTGGAGGTACTTGAAATCCCATCATCCATGGTGCGCCCTCCTCTAAACTGCAGTCGGATGGAGTGTGGGTCATGGGGGCTCTGTGTGCCAAGTTTGGTCTTTATCAGTCTTGGTTCTGGGCCACTGGTCTGTGGGGAATGAAGGGTTTGAAAGTACTACAAATCCCATAATCCATGGAGGTACATCAAATCCCATCATCCATGGTCGACCCTCCTCCAAACTGCATTAGAATGTAGCATGGGTCATTCAATTTTCTGTGGGAAGTGAATTGGGTGAAGGTACTGCAAATCCCATCATTCGTGGCCCATCCTGCCCTAAAGTGCTCTGTGTGCCAATTGGTGTGGGCCACAATGCTCTAAGGAAGTGAGTTAAAGTACTTCAAGTCCTGTCATCCCTGCAAACTGCAGCAGGATGTAGAGTGTGTCTTGGGGGTTCTGTGTGGCAAGTTTGGTGTTGTCTCATTGTTGGGGCGCGCAAAGTGTTTTGGCCTTAAACTGCCACCATGCCTGACTGCGTCAGGCCTTGGTCTTATCCCCCCCCCCCCTGACAGTTTAGAGTTTCGGGATGTTCGTGTTGGCTGGCCAATGATAGGCGTTATGCAAATACTCCCTCGGTGGAACCAATCATGTTGTCAGAATGTAGAGACCGGGAGCCAATCAGAATGCTGGCACATATCCACAAACCCACAAACAAACAAACCCATTCCGCTTTATTTATATATATATATATATATATATATATAGAGAGAGAGAGAGAGAGAGAGAGAGAGAGAGAGAGAGAGAGAGAGAGAGCACAACGGCTCAGGCAGAAAAGCAAACATCACAGGGAAGCATGTCCTTCGTGTGTGTCTTTCTGCCATTCCTGCCAGGATATCTATGTTGTGTTCATCGAAACAGGCCCAGGTTTAACACTGAGTGTATAAATACATTTAAAAACATATTAACTAGATGTATTACTGTGTTAAAGTGTCGTTTTGTGTCATTCTGGTTGGTGGTGTGCCCCAGGATTTTGTAAATGCAAAAAATGTGCAGCGGCTCAAAAAAGGTTGAAAAACACTGCCCTATATAACTGACTTTCAGTGCATTCTGCTGTAACCCAAACAATGCAAAACAAAAGTACCTGTATTCTGAATGTATGAAAACCTTTAGAACTGCAGCAATTCAGCCACAATGTAAAGCAATACTGTTTTACGTCTTCCTATTTTCAGTGGAGAACCTTAGAAGACGGTGGCAATACAGAAAAATAGCTCGATATGTACAAATAGAACTTCCCATTGTCAATATTTAACAGGAAGATTGCTTATATCAGAGGTTTTCAACCTGTGGGTCCCCAGGTGTTTTGGCTTACTACTCCCAGAAATCCAGCCAGTTTACCATCTGTTAGGATTTCTGGAAGGTGAAGGCCAAAACATGTGGGGACCAACATGTTGAGAGCCACTGCTTTATATGTTTCTGGAGTTTGAACTGCCATGTATGGAGGCCTCACATCTGTGAGGTTTGCAAGACATGAACCTTAATGTTTCAGTCTTTGGCAACTGAAAACTATTCTTTCAGCAGACTCGCACAATATAAGGCCCACAGACTGCATGTAGCCTTCAAAAGAAATTTCGGTGCCCCAAAGATGCTGGCTGGGGTATTTTGGGAATTGTCCTACATAAGTCATTTTTTCGGACCCTTTTTCTTATCTCAACCCCTTTGTTCAAGAAATTCCAGGCCTTGCCTTGGGCCCTCCTCTCCCCACCAAAACTCCTCTGAGCAATCACCAGACTTCTCCCTTCCTCTGTGCTTGGAGCTGGTTGCAAATGGTGGTAGGGAAGGAGCCTCTTGGACTCGACTCTGGCTGCTCTGTTGTCCTCCTAGGGGTTGCAGCTTCCAAGCCACTGTCCTTTAAAGACTTCTAGTCAGAGTATGGTGCTTCCTTCTCTTTTTCTGATGCCGTCGCTTCCGTGGCACCTCTCAGATGGTGAGGAAAATGAAGGAAAGTGGCTTTGGATATCCACACAATAGCCCCCCTTTCCCACCTTTGATCTCAGGAGGGTTTCATTGTTCTTTAGGAGCCCCTTTTCTACCCCACCCTACCTTTACCCTGAAAGAGAGAGGTGAGAATTGCCTCCCTTTCTGTTCTGCCCTTTTTCCAGGGAGTTACATAGTCTTTTCCTCCCATCTCCCATAATTTCCTTTACAATGAAAACATGAAGAAACTTCTTTCTGGAGACAGAGGCAGTGGAGGAAGGTATAGTGATTGTGTGTGGGAAAATGGCCTGTGTCGTGTTTTTAATCTAGTGGGCAGCAAGCCGAAGCATGAAAATGTTTATGGAGGCCTTCAGAGATTCAGCTTCTATTTCAACCAACCATGAATTTAACACAGCCTCTCTCTTTCTGTCTCTCCGTTTCTCTCTTGTTATGTGGGAATAACTTCATTTCCAGCTCCTTGGCCCTTTTAAAATATTCTGTATTTTCCCCTTTGCTAGGGAATTGGGAATAGTTTCAATAATGTGTTAGTACACACCCATTGGCACCCTCTCTTGGCCCTCACTCACAGTTGCTTGCACAAATAGTACACATTTTGCACAAGCAGTACAGGTTTTCCAATTTGTTCCTATGAAATAGAGCCTTTATAGCACCTAGTATACTTTGCTTCAATGATCAAATGAGGTCTGGTACCATTATGGTATTTAGGTAAAGGCATTCATATGTGACTTGTGTTGCTGTTCGCTAAAGAAAGTGACCAGATTCCTTGTTAAATACAACAGAAATACAACTAGAATGAAGATCAATCCATATTTATTTATTTATTTATTGTTCCATCTTGTATTCCGCTCCTCCCTGCAGGCTCGGGGCGGATAACAACATAAAATTAGGCTGACATGTAGCCTCCATGTCGCCATACAATAAAATACAGACGTAAAAACGCAACATAGAGCGGCTTAATACTGTTAACTGGGTTAAATGTTTATTTGTTTATTTATTTCAGACATTTATATCCCATCCTATCTCAACCTCCACAGAGGGACTCAGAGCGGCTAACCAACCGGCATCCATGGTGCCCATATCAAAAACATAAATGTACAATTTAAACAGCAATATAGCAATAAAACAGTATAAAATATATAAAAACAGTCAAGCAGTCAACAGTCGCCAGTTTAAATCATCGTCCAAGGAGCAGTCAGTCAGTTCCATAAAAGCTGTCATGTCAGCAAGTCAACTTAATCTACAAAGGCCTGATCCCATAGCCAGGATTTCACTTGTTTCCAAAAGGTCAAGAGGGATGCAGTAGATCTAATTTTACTTGGGAGGAAGTTCCACAGCTGAGGGGCACCACAGAAAAGTCCCTGTCCCTTGTTCCCACGATACGCAATTGTGATAATGGGGGAACAAAGAGCAGGGTCTCCCCAGATGAACTCAGATACCTAGGTGGATCGTAGCGGGAGATACGTTTGGACAAATAAACTGGGCCAGAACCATTCAGGGCTTTATAGGCCAAAGCCAGCACTTTGAATTGTGCTCGGAAGCTTATAGGCAGCCAGTAGAGCTGGCCTAACAAGGGCATTGTGCGCTCCCTGTACCCAGCCCCGGTGAGCAACCTGAGCGTTGGATTAGTTGAAGCTTCCAGGCAGTCTTCAGAGGCAACCTCACGTAGAGTGCAGTAGTCTATTTGGGATGTAATCAAAGCGTGGACCACCGTGGCCAAGTCAGAAGATATGGGCACAGCTGGCACACAAGTTTTAACTCTGCAAAAGCTCCCCTGGCCACCAGCGAAACTTGGAGTTTCAGGCTCAGCGATGAGTCCAGGATCACACCCAAGCTGCAAAGCTGCGCCTTCAGAGGGAGTGTAACCCCATCAAGCACAGGCTGACCAGGAGTACCTCTGTCTTGTAACCCGCCTTACGACTGACCAGGAGTACCTCTGTCTTGTCTGGATTCAGTTTCAATTTGTTCGCTCTCATCCAGTCCATTATAGCTGCTAAACACCGGTTCAGGACTTAAACAGCCTCCTTAGTAGCAGGTGGGAAGGAGTGACAGAGCTGGACATCATCTGCGTACAGATGACACCGCACCCCAAAACCCTCAACGGCTTCATGTAGATGTTAAATAACATAGGGGACAGTATTGAACCCTGTGGGACTCCACAGTACAATGGCTGTGAGGTCGAGCAGGTGTCCCCTAACAACACCTTCTGGGAGCGACCCTCGAGGAAGGACTGGAGCCACTGTAAAACAGTACCTCCAAGGCCCATTCCTGCGAGGCATCCCAGAATCCTGTGGTCGACGGTATCGAAGGCCGATGAGAGGTCCAGCAGAACCAACAGGGACACACTCTCCCTGTCTGGTTCCTGGCGTAGATAATCCACTAAAGTGACCAAGGCTGTCTCAGTACCATGTCCCGACCTAAAGCCAGACTGCGCTGGGTCTAGATAATCTGTGTCTTCCAAGAATCCCTGGAGCTGCGAGACCACCACATATTCCAGGACTTTGCCCAAGAAGGGAAGATTGGAAACTGGCCGATAGTTGTCGAATTGAGTGGGGCCCAGTGATGGTTTTCTCAACAGCCGTTGAGTCATCAGGAATCCATCCGGATCCATGAGCCTCCTGGGGCGGACCATATTAATCGGTCCTCCACCCCTGCAGAGGTTAGGGGGCACAGTGAGTCTAAACCTGATCAGGTGATTTTCAGTCCATGGCAACGGAACAATGGTCAGTTCCTCAACACTGCCACCTTCATCCCATCCCTGGCAGAAAACCAAGTCTAATGTGTGTCCAGCACTGTGGGTAGGGCCAGTTACTAATTGGGACAGCGCCATGGTTGCCATGGAAGACATGAAGTTCTGAGCCCCTCCTGAAAGGGTGGTCTCTGCATGGATGTTTAAATCCCCCGGCACTAAAAGCCACTGGGAATCCAATGCCAGGCTCGGGACCACCCCGGCTAGCTCAGGTAGGGAGACTAGTGCAGTGGGGTGGACGGTACACTAGCAGAATCCCTATTCTGTCCCGGTCTCCTATCCTCAGGTGGACACATTCGAACAAGGTTGACTGTGGGATGGGACACCTGGTCAGGGAGATGGCATCCCTATAGACCACTGCTACCCCGCCTCCCCGGCTCCTGATCTTTTTTTTTTTTTTTTTTTTTTTAAAATAGTCTTTATTCATCTTTGACAAGAATAGACATACACAAAACACAACATCACTTAAAAAACGAGTATACATTACATCGGGAAGGGTCAAGAAGAATTAGGAATGTTATAGACATTCCTACACAATAAAGAAAAGTGTGTCGGAAAAGGGGTAAACGACTAACAAAGTTCTGGGTAGGTGGACTTTTAGCTTTTCTATTTCTCAGTCACTTATCGCGTTTCCGTTGCTCCCTATAATTTCCTCCTGAGTTTCCATAAGTTGCCTGTGATATGTAAGAGAAAGAGAACAAATCTGATTTAACATCTATTATCGTTTAATCTAACTTATCAACTATCCCATCACCTGCTTACAATTATTACACCACCTTGTCGTCTCCTTTCACTTGCTTAAATGTTTTATTTAGGCTTAATGCTCTTTCCGTCTTTATTCCCAGTTTAATTGCATTTGAATATTATACTCCCTTTGACAGTATTCCTGCATACATTTCCAGTCCTGTTTTTTACTACTATCTAATTCTGTGTTGCTTTCCTTAATTGCTTCCGAGAGCCATTCCATTTGGATGGTCTCTATAGAATTTAAGATCCATTAGTCCTTTGTTGGGGATTTGTTTGATTTCCAATATTTGGCAAACGTTATCTTTGCTGCCGTGGTGAGAATCAGATATATCCTTTTATCGTTTTCACTTATTTTTATTTTGGGGTCTAATATGCCTAATAATAAGCTTTCGGTTTTCCTCTAATTGAATTTTAAATATTTTTCCTAATTCTCCATTCACCATATTCCAAAACTTCCTTGCCTTTCCGCAATGCCACCATAAATGAAAGAATGTTCCATTTTTCCCCACAGTTCAACAATTCGGTTTAGCTGTCCTATACATTTTGCTATTTTGTCTGGGTCTAAGTACCACCTGTATACCACTTTTACCCAATTCTCCTTATATCTCGCACATATTGAAGCGCCTATGTTTCTCCTCCAGATACCTCTCCATGTTTCTGTATTAATTTTATACCCAATGTTCCTTGACCATAATTTCATATATTCTTTTATTCTACTGTCCTCTCCCTCCCTAGATACTAATTTTCTATAAATTCTGCCCACCATGTTTTTATTGTTACCTAATAGGATTTCTCCTAATTCGTTTTCATTTTCATTAAAACCCACTTTCTGGTCTTCCTTAAATTTTTGTATTAATTGGCCATACGAGAACCAGTTTAGTTCCTTTTGCTCTTCTGATAATTGTTGCCTGGTCTTCAAAAATGTTTTTGACCGTCCCACCCTAGCACTTCTTTATAGGTCAGCCATTTTATATTGTCCAATTGTCTAATTCTATAGGCTTCCAATGGTGAAATCCACATTGGCTTTTTCTTATAATATTCCTTATAATATTTCAGCCAGATCTTAATTAGCGCACTTCTGAGAGAGTGATCCTTAAATCCCCGATCTACTTTCGCCTTATCGTAGCCTAGGTATCCATGGGACCCGAAACATAAATCATACCCTTCTAAATTTAGCATCTTATCATTTTCTAATTTACACCAATCACTCACCCGCTAAGCAATTTGCTTCATAATATAGCCTCAAATTTGGTACTGCTAATCCCCTCTTTCTTTGGAGTCCTGGAGTATCTTCATTTTCACCCTTGGTCTTTTCCCTCCCCAGATAAATTTGGAAATATCTGCCATCCATTTTTTAAATATATTTACATTCTTTATGACCGGGAGTGTTGCAAACAGAAAATTTATTTTTGGGAGTGTCATCATTTTTATAGTTGCTATTCTACCTAGCATTGACAGTTTTAATCTGGACCATTTGTCTAATTCCTTAGTTATTTCTTTCCATTTTTTTACGTAGTTCAACTTAAATAACTGTGAATTGTTAGTCGTGAGATGCACCCCGAGGTATTTCACCATTGTTGTGATTTGTATACCTGAAATGTGCGTTAGGTTCTTCTTTTCCAATTCTTTCATGTTCATAACCATCATTTGGGTTTTTGCCTTATTAATTTTTAGACCTGCTATCTCTCCGTAATTTTCTATTTTCTCCGACCATTTCCTGATCTTGGCTGGTGCTGCATGGTGTAAATGTCGCAGGTTGTGAGATTAAAATTTCAAAAAGAAAGGAAGGAAGGCGATGCAGTATTCCATTTTGGTGGGGCAAACTGGTAGTCACATGAGGAGTTGCAGCCAATAAAGATTGAGCATAGAGGGACTGGGGAGGGGAGTGACCCATGCAAGTTTGCCTGTTTTAATATTGGCCTATTATGTTTATTATTATGCTTATTATGTTTATACCCCACAAAGGAGGCTAAAAGTAGCTTACATTAAAAGCATTTCAATACAGTGGGTTGCTGTGAGTTTTCTGGGCTCTATGGCCATGTTCCAGAAGCATTCTCTCCTGATGTTTCGCCCACATCTATGGCAGGCATCCTCAAAGGTTGAGGGGTCTGTTGGAAACAAAGTAACTGAGGTTTATATATCTGTGAAATGTCCAGGGTGGGAGAAAGAACTCGTGTCTGCTTGAGGCACATGTGAATGTTCCATTTTGCCCCTTGATTAGCATTTTTATAGCTTTGCAAAGGATTTCCTCAGGTAGCAACCAGCCAGACCCCACCCTGGACATTGCACAGATATACAAGTCTCACTTACTTAGTTTCCAAAAGACTCCTCAACCTTTGAGGATGCCTGCCATAGATGTTGGTGAAACATCATGAGAGAATGCTTCTGGGACATGGCCATGCAGTTCACAGCAACCCAGTGATTCTGGCCATGAAAGCCTTTGATAACACATTTCGATACAATTTAAAATCTACAAATAAATAAACATTAGAACAGAATTATAAATAAATTCTATTTAAAGATTTCATAGTTAAAATCCATAAAAACTGATTTAAAACGTATTCAAAGCTAAAACGACAGCACCCCTTGACTTGATCTCTCTGTGGTCAGCCGCAGTTAGCAACCTGGCCGCAGCTCTTTGGACCACTCTTCAAAGGCAGCCCCACATAGAGTGTATTACAGTAATCCAGGTGGGATATAACTAAGGCATGAACCACCGTGGCCAGATCTGTCTAGGAGGTACTTTGCACAATTAAAAACTGTGCACCAACTACGCCTGTTCCTTGAGAAGTCAGATCTGGCCACGGTGCTCGGATGTGCAGGCCTACTTCATAAAGAATAAATCTCACTATCATTAAAATTAAAATGAACCCTTTTTCTCTGTATATCAGCTATACCATGACTATAGTATGTACTTCCTTTTCTAATGTCTCTTTTTCAGATGTAACATTCGTGTGGTGGGCTTTTTTAAATGTCTTGGTTTCTTACAAGGTCCTCCGACCTCTGAAAAGTGGAAGTGAGCAGTCTTTGCAACTCATTACCAATCTATGGACAAAATGAAGTACCATGTCGAGATCACCCTCTAACTTGGAATGGGCAATTTAGTGTCATCACTCTGCACCGATGGGATCAGAGAAAGAAAAGGGAGGGAAAGGAAAATGGGAGCAATAGTAGGTTTCTTCACTTCTGATGTGGAAGGTGCTATTGTATGGTATAGAATCGCTGTGATTTCCCTCCTCTTTTGATGAATACCGAGATATGTACCTCTTCCCTCTCCCCCTTTTCTAGAACTTTCAGCCATATACTCTTTTCTGTCCACAGCTCTTCCTTTTGGTTACCTTGTTTCCCCTCTACCTTGTGGGGTTGTTGTGGGAACTCGCAGCACTGGAGTAATGGAAGAGCAGGCACAAGAAACAGGCTTTTAATCCCAGGGGTTTGTTGGAATATTACTGAGGGAGCCAGATGAAATGTTGGTATTATTAAATATTTCTACATATTATTAATCAATATGTTTATTATTTAAATACTATTAAGATTAGGATTATTTCTAGTAGTAATTATCACAGTTTACATATAATATATGTATCTATGTGCCTTCAAATTTCTGTTGTCTTATGGTGACCCCATGAATTTAATAGGGATTTCTTAGGCAGGGAAAACGTTGAGGTGATTATGCCAGTTTCTTCCTCTGAAATATAGCCTACTGCCCTGGTATTTCTTGGCAATCTCCCATTTAGATACTAACCAGAGATGACCCTACTTAGTTTTCAAGATCAGATGGGAACTGGTGCCTTTAGAGTATTTAGGCAGAACATCTATAGCGGGGACATGAAAAGTAAGAGTTATACTGATTGGTGGCAGATGGTAAATGTGTTTTCATTTTGCTTTTCAGAATATGATAATCCTAGTTATGCATTCATTCCTGTACACATTCATTTCTGTAATCATCCTATTCGTGAAACAGCCAACATTTGTTTATGGTTCACATAGACACAGTTTTATTCTGGTTCCACATCTTCATGGTATTCAGTTACTTGTATTCAGACCTTGGAAGAAACAGGATTGGATTCCAAAGGTAGAGGTTTTCCATGACATCTAGTCATGTCTGACTCTGGGGGTGGTGCTCATCTCAATTTCTAAGCCAAAGAGCCGGTGTTGTCCATACTCCAGCATGACTTCATGGAGCACCGTAACCTTCCCACAGAAATGGTATCTACTAGGCATGGTTTAGAACCCAAAAATAGGAAATCGGAAATCTAATGGGGGGGGGGGGGTTGATTAGTAATAGAAAGACTTACAAAAAAATTCCAAAAATTTCTAAAATGTAACTTAATTACTAACGAAATTTGTTAGTAGTTCGTATGCCAGCGCATGCGCATTCCAGATGGTTTTGGCCTACAACTCCCAGAAATCCTAACAGCTGGTAAATTGGCTGGGATTTCTGGGAGTTGTAGGCCAAAACTTGAATAAATCACACTGAATTCTAGATGGGACTCTCCAAATAGGAAGGAGGGAGGGAAGGAGGGAGGGAGGGGTATTCTATTCTTGGAAGCAGGAAAAAATGGAGGAGGAGGGGAGAAAGGAGAAGTGTGTGTGTGTGTGTGTGTGTGAAGTTGGCCCGGTGCGGTGGGGCAAGACAGAAAAGGAGGGGGCAGGAAGCATGTGAAGAGTGCAGAAAGAGAAAGGAGGAGAGAAGCCACCAGGAAGAGAGCAGGGGGCAGAGAAGCATGGGAAGAGAGGGGCAGTGCAGAGAGAGAGAAAGGAGGAGAAGCGTGGGTGTGTGGGTGTGTGAGTTGGCCCCTGCGGTGGGGCAAGACAGAGCAACGGGGAAGAGAAGGGAGGGGGGAAGCCACCAGGAAAGAGGAGGGGGCAGAGAAGCATGTGAGAGAGTGCAGAGAGAGAAAGGAGGAGAAGCGTGTGTGTGTGTGTGTGTGTGTGTGTGAAGTTGGCCCGTGCGGTGGGGCAAGACAGAGCAACGGGGAAGAGAAGGGAGGGGGGGGGAGAAGCCTGGAGGATTACACTTTCCAGAATGCCTAGCAGCAGCGTCACTTCCAGTTCCCCATAGAAATGCGGGAAAAAGAAGAAGATGAATGAAGGCGGGAAGGAAATGAGGGGGAGAAGACAGGGAGAAGTGAGTAGTAGAATAATTAAGAATTAATTACGATCATAACGCAAATTGTTGGCCTCAAGGACCGTAAAAGAAAGTCTACTTCCTGGTTAGCTGCCGTGATGCGTATAAACTAGAAAGTCCCATTACATACGAATCACTTACGATTTCTTTTAATTTTCATAACTTTTTTCTCATGCCTAGTATCTACTCACATTTGCATGTTTTCAAACTGCTAGGTTGGCAGAAGCTGGGGCTAACAACAAGTGCTCACCCTGCTCCCAGGATTTGAACTGCCAACCTTTTGGTCAGCAAGTTCAACAGCTCAGTGGTTTAACCTGTTGTGCCACCAAAGTGCTTGGTTGGAATAAAAAGGCAATTTGCATGGGCAGAGTCCTTCAAAATTTCTTCTGATTTTTCCCATCCCATGTGATTCTACAGAGGTTTTTGTGATTGTTTGGAGAAATTCGTATATACTAGAGATGTATATACTAGCAACTATAATAATTAGTATAGTTTTGGAAGGAAGTTTTGTGAATGCAATATAATTGTAGGAAATGGAAAATTTAGGCCTTCCAGATATTACTTGACTGCAACCATAATCAAAATACAAATGATGAGAATTTCAAAATAACAGCTATGGTGTAAAGCTACCCACCATTACATTCATCAGGATGCTAGAGTCTTGCACAGTATGTCAAAATTGTCATACTTTTGGATAGAACTGAGAATGAGTACATAATGGAAGAAATCATTTACTGTACCCATTTCTTTAATAAATTCAGGGAGAACATTAAGTCAACATTTTGGATTATTAGGTTATATCCACAAACAACCAAATAGAAATTAGCCCATGTGTTTGAGGGGAAAAACACTTCTGGAAAACGACTCTTAAATACAAGAAGATTGGAGTGTTAGATTGATCATTAACTGCTTAAAATAAGAAGTTTGTAGACAAGAATGGTTGCCGTTGTCAGGAACTGGTATAATTGAATTTATTCATAGAAAGCGTACTCGGCTGAAAGATGGGGTAGTGAAGTGTGCAAATGCCACCAAGTTATTCAGGACAGCAAAATCTCAAGCATATCATTTCCTGTGTAGAGAGTCAGCGAAAAAAATCATTGGTGGTATTCTATGTGCACTAAACCTAAAATAATACAGGTTGAGATACATAGTTCCAATATATTTGTTAGTGTATATGAAAACATAGCTAGGTTAATTTTGAGCAATAGCTGACTACTGAAAGTACTATTTGAGTATGCTGCAGCATACTCAAAACATAAATTATATGTAAGAAAAAACATCTGGATTCTTAATATGGCAAAAGCTTTTGTGGACTATAGTCTACTATCCAATGCATGGAATGCCATCTGTTAATTTCCAAAACAATTATTTATGATACATAACTGGCTTCTTAAATATCAAAAACAAAAAGCAACTGAAAGTAAATATCAAATATCCTTATTGCCACTGAAAATATAAATAATATTTAGAATATTGTGTATACTTCTGGTTTTGGCTACATCAGGGAGGCTGATGCATTTCTTAATAAGATATATAAGAGAGGACTAGAAATAATAAAGGATTTTAAAATATTTTTGTGACAAGATTTAAAGAGGATGAATTTGTAGGAAAATACTGGGGGGAAAACTAAAATATTATAAATTTGGCCATGGATTGAGAACAATGGTTCTGGGGAGCAGACTCTCAAATTCCTGGAAGGTAGCCATTAAACATAGTTAAAATGCAAACTGAAGCTTCATATAACTAATATAATTTGGATTACTAAATGTAGGATATAGTCAAGAAAGAGTGGCTTTTATTCTTATGCTCAGAGTGTCTGTCTGCAGTTTTGTAACAATGGTTTACAATGCTGTGACCACTGCTTTCTCCTCCTCTTTCCTCTCTTCCCAAACTTTGGTGTGGACATTTGCATCAAGCCACAATTCTGTTTTACATCCATTAGAGGAAGTGGGCTGCTCCGTCTTCCTTATGAGGTCCTTTCAAATATTTAAACTGCTATTATTTCTCCTCTCAACCTTTTTTTTTTGCAGGCTAAACATATCCAGCTCTTTAAGCCACTTTGCATAGGGCATGGCCTACCATTTATAAATGTGAAAAGGTTGCTTTTTTTGTGGCAAATTAGTACATTCTGATTTACCAATCTTAATTCCTTCTCTTCTTAAGATTTAGGGTAACCTTTTCCTGGGTGACTGACAATGGTGCATTCTTTATTTTATTTAAGAAATATATTGCAATGTGTGTTAAAGTGATAATATATATAATGTATAACTTTGTTTTCAGGACCGGCTCTAGGAACTACAGTTACATAGTCTTTGAAAACAAGATCAATACCTCTTTCATTTTCAGAGAGCCATTTATTAGATGATGCAGCAACTCTTATGTCTGTTTGTTTTGCCTTGAATAGAGCACAGTAGTACTGTAACCTGAACCTTAGCTGTAGAAATAAAACAAGGAATTTAAAATAAGTGCATATGCACAGTTTTTCCACCACCCTAGTGTCAATGTAAATTATTCTACCAGTAGTTTCAGAAGATACTGTTTTTAGTGTTCGTTACAAGACTTTGCTATCACTCAGAATTGTAAATTCTGTAGAATATAATTAAGGGTTACACGTGAATCTTAACAAAGAAATAATGACCACATAATTTACTTAACCTTCAAGTGGAAGAACGAGATCTCAACCAAAATATATTTCATTAAATACTAGAACCATTAAATATATTATGAATTCCAGAGTCACTCATGCCATAGTATTTTCAGTTTCTATGTATGGTAGTGAAAACTAGACACAGTGAAGAAATCAGTCAGGGAGCAAATCAATTCATTTGAAGTGAGCTGCTGGAGGAACATTCTGTGGATACCATGGATTGTAAGCAAGATGAATGGATAGATCTGAGAACAAATCAAATCTGAACTCTCCCTAGAAGCCAAAATACCAAACTGAGCCTATTGCACTTTGGTCATATAATATGACTCATTAGAAAATTGATTATGCTTGCTAAAGCAGAAGACAGAAAAAGAAGACTGCATTCCATGTAGATGAACTTAGATAAGTAAATCATGGTTCTGAGTTTGTAAGACCTATTGGTGACAGGGTATCTTGGCAGTCTCACATTTGTAGAGTTGCTATAAGTCTTGACAGTGTTTGACAACAACAAAATGTAAATTAGGAGACACTTTTGGATCTTAGCCTGCTTCTTAGCTATTTTGCCCACTGTGCATCACCAAATCCATGAGTATATGTCAGAGGGGCCATTCCTACAATCAGTATAAAATCTGTATGTACTTGAGGTGAAACTGGAATATTAATTCCATTTTTATTAATGGTACCATCACCACCTACAGTAGCACGAGGTGGCATGCCTCAGGAAGCTCTTAGTCATTGTACATAAACCACAATAATAACATAATAACATAAAATGTTTTTGTTCTCATAGCTTAGCTGAAGAAGAAATAAAGACAGAGCAGGAGGTAGTGGAAGGGATGGATATCTCCACTCGATCCAAAGGTAAGTGAGCATATTAACATCATTCTTCTTTGTTGGCGAGAGCATAGCAAGCCAGAAGTTAATATTCCTTAACTTCTGACTTTTTGAATAGTGCATGAAAGTTAGCATGAACAATTACAGAATTATTTGGAACTTTTGTTTGTATAACTATGAGCACTGCTGCTTCATTTTTATACATAGGCATTTTATTTGTTTCTTGCACATGTGGTTTCCAGATTTGATACTCTGTGACAGTGAAGGAACCTCACAGGAAAATCTCCAGTACCTTGAGATACTGGAAATTTGCCTGTGGTGTTTTATCTTAATTTTTTTTCTATTGTACAGTATATTGTCATTGTATTGCAGATCCCATTTATTAAGGATCCAGCCCTTTCCCCCATGCTCTCTTCTAAGATTTTGGTCATATGCAGCCCTAGCAATCTCACATTTTTCAGTGACTATCCCTTTCCTCATCTTGATTTTCTTTACTATCTCTAGCACCCATCTGCCAAAATCATTCTTCAAGTGGACCAGTCAGACCATCTGCCAGTCTTTCCCAGATTCTTCATTGATTTATTCCATTCCCTTCTGAATCCAGTATATTTTGTCATTTATTTATTATTTATTAATTATTTATGATATTTGTACCCCGTCGCTTCTCACCGCCGAAGGGGGACTCAGCACAGCTTACACTGCAGCACTATAGGCCGCTACACCATAATACAGAAATATAATCCATACAACAATATAATCCACATTTTAAAGATCTTTATACCCTAACTGCATAAATCTTCCTATTCTCATATTCCAAGCATTACTGTAATTTATGCCACGCTGAGCTGCCTTCATACTCCTTATTCTCATGAGACTCCAAACATACATAATGTTACTTCTCTACTGCGAAACCTGCGATCCAAAATCTGTTCCTTCCATTAATTCCATTCAACCATTAATACTTCAACTTCCACTGCAATGTAGCTAAATATCCCTAATTTTATTTCTACATGTTCATCTTTTGTTCCTCTTGCCTCTCTTCCTGCTGTTTTTCTTTGCTTCCTCATATTTAAATGTATGTTATATTTTCCTCAGAGCAGGGAATTGTGTTTTGCTTACATTGTTTTGATCTGTAAGGCATTAAGTATATTAATAGTGCTGTAATAAGAACAACAGCAATCTAATAGATAGCACAGCTCTTCTCTGCCTCTCTGGTAGAAAAAAGGACCTGTCATCCAGGATCCTTCTCATTTTTCAGACTACCCATAATCCTGTTGATCTCTTCTTCCTAGCACTAGGGCTCATGACTGCACAATTGACACTTATGAAAATACACTGCTTATCAATTCCTTTTCAGTTTTGGACTTTCAGTGTTTTTTACTTTGAGTACTGTGTAGGAGTAGGATTTATCTCTTAATGCATCTATTTGAATCAATATTTTTTAAAATAAATTATCTATTGTTCTATTGTTTAATTTATAAAATATTGATGTTGGCTAGATGCATTCCCTATGTGCCATAACATTTTGATACAATTCTATATTCAGGGTGACTACAGCCACCATCTGGCAAATTTAACATATCCTTTGCTACTCTGAAAGCTGTGTACGTTTCCTTTATTGTTGTAGCATTGCATTGAAATTTTGCAATCTTAAATGTTATATAATAGTCAGTGCTGTGATTTGCCTAGTAAATTTATTGGCAAACAAAGATTTAAACTTGGAATGTCGTGATTTGTGCTGTTATCCAAATAGAACACTGTATTTCCTCTTAGTGGCAATGTGTGTTGATTATGCCTGTGCAAATATGGGAATTTATATGAGCTCCTGTCTTATCTGGTTTTATGTTCTTCCAAAACAAATCTCTACATTCATTAGATTATGAGTTTGAAAGATTTAGCATGAATAAGAATGCATAACGGGCAAAAATATTTCCAAACTAATGTATTGATTTCTCGTGAATACATCCTCCCTCTGAGTTACTCATGTTTTTTGTATAACAAAAGATAATCTTGAAATGCTAGATCACTGTTTATAGCAGGGGTGGGCAACTGTTTTTTCCAAGGGGCTACACAAGAGCCAAAAAATATTATGGAGGGCCGCACCTATTTATTTATTTATTTACTATATTTACTACATATTACACATCATTAATATTAACATATTAATATATCAACAAATATTCATATATTATTAGTATTAATATCATAAATATTATATTATAGTGTGTATATATAGACATTATAATATATTGAAATTATAATATAATATCATGGCAGATAATCCACAATATTGGCTTTGAACTGGGGGCCTTTTTACACAACCACATAAACCAGAATATCAAGGCTGAACATCCCACAATATGTGCTTTGAACTGGTTTATCTGAGTCCACATTGCCATAAAATCCAGTTCAAAGCATATAATGTGGAATTGTATTCAGCTGTGTGGAAGGGGATTCAGAATATCATGGCAGGAAATCCCACCATACCTGCTTTGAACTGGATTATATGGCAGTGCGGACTCAGGGCCCTTTCACACAGCCATATAACCCAAATATCAAGGCAGGAAACACCACAAAACCTGCGTTGAACTGGATTATACTGCAGTGTGGACTCAGGGCCCTTCCACACTGCCATATAAAACCCAGAATATCCAGGCAGGAAACCCCACAAGACCTGCTTTGAACTGGATTATATTGCAGTGTGGACTCAGGGCCCTTCCACACAGCCATATAACCCAGAACAGCCATATAACCCAGAATGTTCAGGCAGGAAACCCCACAAAACCTGCTTTGAACTGGATTATATTGCAGTGTGGACTCAGGGCCCTTCCACACAGCCATATAACCCGGAATATCCAGGCAGGAAACAGCACAATACCTAACCCAGAACTGGATTATCTGAGTCCACACTCACATAATCTGGTTTAAAAGAAATAACATGGATTTTATTCAGATGTGTGGAAAGGAAGTCAAATAAGCAGGGCCCTTCCACACAGGCCTATATCCCAGAATGATAAGGCAGGAAAATTCTGCCTCTGCTAATAATAATAATAATAATAACAACAACAGGTTCCTAGAGTAGGAGACCTCAGGGCCATCCAGTCCAATCTCCTTCTGCTATAAGGGAAAACACAATATTCCACAGATGACCATTCAGCCTCTGATGATGATGATGATGATGATGATAATAATAATAATATTAAATAACAGGTTCCTAGAGTAGGAGACCTCCAAGGGCCATCCAGTCCAATCTCCTTCTGCTATAAGGGGAAAACACAAAGCATTCCTCACAGATGACCATTCAGCCTCTGATGATGATGATGATAATAATAATAATAATATTAATTACAATGGGTTCCTAGAATAGGAGACCTCCAAGGGCCATCCAGTCCAATCTCCTTCTGCTATAAGGGGAAAACACAATCAAAGCATTCCTCACAGATGACCATTCAGCCTCTGATGATGATGATAATAATAATAATAATATTACAATGGGTTCCTAGAATAGGAGACCTCCAAGGGCCATCCAGTCCTACCTCCTTCTGCCATAAGGGGAAAACACAATCAAAGCATTCCTCAGCCATTTTGAATCAAACTTGGCAGACTGAACTCTCATGAGAGCAACAGAAAGTACTGAACCTTGAGTTTGGGAGTTGTAGTTCTCCTCCATCCAGAGAGCACTGTGGACTCAAATAATGATGGATCAGGACCAAACTTGGCACGAATCCTCAGAAGAGGAGGAAGCCGGAAAGGGAATGGATGAGCACCCCCCCCCGCGCGCTCCGAACTCAGCCCCGCCCCTTTTTCGCTCTGGCCACGCCCCCTCTCACTCAGTGCACACTCTCTCTCTCCTTCCCTCTTACGTTCAGGTGGTGGAAGGGGGAAGGAATGAAAGGGGGAAAGAGAGAGGGAGGGAGAGAGAGAGGGAAGGAAACAGGAAGACAGGAAAGAGTGCGGAGGCAATAGGGAGGGGAGCGCGTGAGGAGGAAGTGAAGGGAGGAGGAGAAGGGCGAACACACACACACACACACACACACACACACTTTATTTGCCGCCTTCCCTTCTTCCCCCTCCCTTCCCTTCAACTCTGCTTGCCTGCCTGCTTCTTCAGGTTTGTGGCCGCCGCAATGGGAGTTCACCTCCCTCTCTTCACCATGAAGTCTTGGGGGAGCCAAGGGCCGCACAGCATCGGCTGCCGGGCCGGATACGGCCCGGGGACCATGGTTTGCCCATGCCTGGTTTATAGTCTCTTACAAGCAGATTATTTAGTTGGAATCCAAGGTCATGGGTGATAGCTTTGGATAAATGAGTGGTGACATTACAAAGAGAGTTGCATTTCATTTCTGTTATTTATATTGGCTATTATTATGCATGGAAAAAAGTGTGTACCTTCTTCCGAAAGGAGAATAGAAAAAAATGTATGCGGCATCAAGGGAATGAAAAGATAAGATAAAAGGGAGTATTTGACAGTACTTACTTGCTATAAACTCTTAAGTACTTACGTTTAACCCTCCTTCAGGAGATGCAGTTACTTTATAACAGGCTTCTTAAGATTCAAATTTTGAGAGTTGCATGCATTGAATGGATCAACTGTGCAGTTTGCCTTCACAGGATAATGTAAGCTAAAACTGGATTCTTGGTCTGTTGTGTGCAGCATTATTAGCCAGCAAATTGTGCAGACACCTTTTCATAATTTTTAAAGTGTTAACATTTTAATTAGTGCAGATTATGGACTGGTTTTTCACAGAAGTTTAACATCCTGTATTTTTCTATATCCATGGAGTCTTGCCATGAAAATGGACATGGTTATGTCGGGCAAGTCGTCGCAGCCATAGAAGAAGGGAGTGGCAAATCTCCTCTGAACATATCTTTTAAAGAAAACCCCATGATAGGTGACTCTTAGGGTTATCATAAGTCAGAAATGGCTTGAAGACACAAGAACAATTTTATAGCCAAGTATTTTTTTTTCTGTTGATGCAGAACCCGCATTGATAGTTCAGATTGTAATACATAGGAGTAACTATGTGACAACCTTCAAGGAGGCAAAAAACCCATTTAAAATACCAACAATTGACTTTATATGTGTCAGACCTCATGGATTTCTTACATTAATCCATAATAATTGAACTTGTTCTAGTTTGCCATATTTTTAAATAGAAAAAAGTTTTAAATTGTGGGAATACTTTAACACTTAATATTAAGGGCAATTGGTTTTCTAATTCTGAATTAGCCCTAATGTTTTGGAAGATCGTATAAAGCAGTGAATATATTTTCCTCTATCCTTGGAGTCCTACAGCAGGAGTGGAAAACTTATGGTTCATGAGATGTTGAACTGCAACAGCTAAGCACCTTAGTCAGCATATCTATGGTGGCTAGAATTTGCAATTTCATGGGAGTATAATTCAATAATATTTAGAGAGCTGCATAATGTCCAGCCATGTCCAAGAACCTTCTATCGTTGTGCTGAGCTGTAATAAAAATTGGGGATCACCATTCCTTCTCCATCTATCATCCAGCAGCAACAAAAGTAGTGCTATTGTAAGGAAGACAGAAGCAGAGATGGGCAACATAGGATTAATTTTCAGTGACAATCAGCTCTCTTTTCTTCATTTGCTGTTTACAGGTTTGAAGAATCTGCATGGGGGTTAGTTAGAGACAGCTCTTTTTCCTAAAGCTTGAAAAGCAGTCCAGCTGTGGCTGTGAGATTTGAGATCAGGATTATCCTTGCCTTTCCTCATGTGTCAGCTTCAGGTATGATAAAGATATGCAGGGTGCAGCAAATTATCTCTTCTCCATAATTATGGGAGAGATAATATTGGATGTGCAACTGGGGCCCCTTTTACACTGCCATGTAAAATCCAGATTATCTGCTTTGAAGTGGATTATATGGCAGTGTAGACTTGTATAATTCAGTTAAAACAGATAATGTGGATTATCTGATTTGATATTCTGGATTATAGGGCAGTGTAGAAGGGGCCTGGAATAGATGCATTTCTCTTTATTTAGTTGACCTTTAATTGTTTTGAGAGCCTTGATTTGATTGGATTTATTTTGTTTAGTTTTATTTAGCACAGGTAGAGGGGCTGTTGAGGAAAGTGATAAAGTAAAATCGAAGTGAGGATATTTGGAGTATTTTCCTTCTAGGCATACATGCAGTCCCCAAGTTAAAAACATCTGACTTACAAATGACTCATAGTTAAAAATGGGGCGAGACAACAGGAAGTGAGAGAAATCTACCCCGAGGAAGGGAAATTCACACCTAAAAGAGTTATTATGGGGATAATCCTTGTATCCTCAGCAAGTCACGTTTTTTTCAAAGACCACTTGTCACAGAGGCAGAATGTGAGGTGAAATCTTCTGTACAGAGACTTCAAAACAAACTCCAGAGGGGTATTAATTTTTTCCTCTGCTATCCAAAGCTCTCTCTCTCTCTCTCTCTCTCTCTCTCTCTCTCTCTCTCTCTCTCTCTAGTTTTGGCTGGAGTTGCACTTAAAATGTACCTGTTCCTACATACAAATTCAATTTAAGAATAAATCTACAGAACCTATCTTATTCATAACTTGGGGACTGCCTGTGTTTGGAAATACTAAACTTGTGAACACTATCTCAGAATGGCTTTTCTGAGAGTTTATGTCAAACCATATCTTTCCTAAATCCTATGAGCAAACACCAAGTCGTATATTTTACCCTAGAAAGCACAACACAAAGAAGGCACAACATAGTTAATTTTTCTGAACCTTCTCTAATCAAATGGGTTCTAAATCAGTTTGATTTCACATAATAAGAATAATATTTGACAGAACTAATAAGATCACTCACAAATTAATTTCCCACCAATCCATTAAATATTCCCAACCGATGTCTTCCCAATCCCCACATTTTTTTCCCATCAGCTAGCTCACCCCTTTCTTCATCTTCATGGCTCTAGATCCACCATAACCACATCTATATATTTTCTTGTACAATTTCTTCTTTCATTTACATGAAGCTCCTCCCCCAACACCTTCTATTTACAGATACACAGTTATACACAAAGTCACATAGTTCTTTCCTCTGTTGTCATTGGTCCTTGCCCTTCCATTTACTCTCTACTGAGTTCTAGCCTGCTCATACCTTAAATATCACTTGATTTCCCAGCTTCCCAATTCCAAACCCAAAGGAACTGATTTTTCTAATACGTATATTTTTATGTTTATCTGTGTAAAACAACTTACCTAATTTTGATTCTCACTAATTGAGCACAAAAACCATTGTTGAACAAGCATTTCACTCATATTTCAGAGGTAATACAATTCATGTAAACTAAACCAAACCTCCTAGAAAAGTGTAGTTTGACTTGTATGCATTGTACATTCATAATTAAGCAGTTCGTAAGTGATTTCTTACTCCAATATACCAGTTGCTGGACTATTACAAAGCTATATCAAATACATCTTCTTCTTTCTTTTTTTTTTACAAAGGCACTGTTGCAGGCAAAGCTGTGTGCAGAAAGCAGATAATATACATGATTGTCAGGCTGCTGAGGAGTAGCCTACTATGAGAATACTATATAATTTTTCAAAGAACTATATTACTGTCTATTTTTATTGAGCCAGACTCATAGTCATATTATTGATATATAAGACTTTAAATGACTTGTTATCTAGATTGTGTTATCCAGATACACAAAAAATTATAGATCAAAGCTGCCTGATTGTTCTATCCACCTGCATATCCACAAAGGCGACATCCATGGCTTAAAAAGTGGTTTTTAAATAGCTCAGTGTTTCAGTTGCAGCTAAGACATTATTGACCTTATTGGTTTGGAAATTGCTGGAATCTGTTAATAGCTTGGCTTTGCCTCTCTGTCTGGTAATATTCAAGGGCTCCTATATGACCCTTCTCCAAGCAGATGTTCCTCCTGATTTTCCTCATGGATCATTAAGCTTGTGTGTGGGAACGGAGCCCAACCTTGTTTTTGACAGTGACAGAAAGTGGAGATGATGATGTTCACATCACTTCTACTACAGTCAGTTGGTTCCAAAAGGTCATGGTTGATGTTTTTTAACCTCATAGGGAAAACAATTCGATGATACAGCACTACAGTAACCTGTATGCATCTTCAAATAAATAATGTCTGTTCATTTCTGAAACTAGGGCTTACTACATTTTCTTGAAGAGATGACTGTCATATTTGCCATTATGAATAAAAATGTGGAAATCTTTAGTATTAATTGATCTGCCTGTTGACTGATTCTGAGTAGCTTCTTTACTGGCTACAATGTTACGCTATCAATGAGGCTATTAAACCTCTGATAAGTTCATATGATTCATTATAACCTCCAGGCTTTGTTGCCATGGATTGATTAATGCAAGAGAGCTGCCACAATTAGCTGGTCAAGCAGTCATATGATAACTGACCTACGTTGTGAACACTGATGTATTACACTATTTATAAATACTTTCTTAGCATTGTATGAATCAGGCACATTAAAATATGGTTTCCCCCAGAAATGAGAGCTAGAAATATATGCATGTTACTTTTATGAAAGAAAAAGCTAGACATATTGTTTTTGTTTTTATGAACACTATCTGTTTGTTACAGACACCCCGATAGTCTTCCACATTTCCCGCCTCCTCCGCCGCCACTTGCCGCCGCCTCCCTCCGCCTCCGGTGCCGCCTCCCCCGCCGCCGCCCCCCCGCCACTTGCCGCTGCCGCCGCCTCCTCCGCCTCCGGTGCCGCTTGCCTCCGCCGCCGCTTGCCTCCGCCGCCGCTTGCCTCCGCCTCCATAGCGGCCCCACGCCTGCGCCAGGCGGCTGCGCCGGGCGCACTCAGGCCTTCTGCCCATGCGCGAATGTCTGCGCATGGGCGAAGGTACTGAGCGCGTCTGACGAGGCGCTGCTGACGCAGACGCGCTGACGCAGACGCGCTGGCGCGCCAGGCCTTCTGCCCATGCGCGAATGTGGGGCCGCTATGGAGGCGGTGCCAAGCGGCGCTGAGGAAAGCGGCGCCGAGGCAAGCGGCGCCGAGGCAAGCGGCACCGAGGCAAGCGGCACCGGAGGCGGAGGGAGGCGGCGGCAGCGGCAAGTGGCGGCGGGGGAGGCGGCGGCGGGGAGGCGGCACCGAGGTGGAGGGAGGCGGCGGCAGCGGCAAGTGGCGGCGGGGGGAGGCGGCGGCGGAGGAGGAGGCAAGCGGCGGGCGGAGGAGGCGGAGGAGGAGGCGGCCAAGGGGAAAGGCTTACTTTCGGGGTACGGTAATGTAAGCCGTACCCCGAAAGTAAGCCGTAGGGGGGATTTGGGGGTTCAAAAGAAAGTAAGACGCTGTCTTACTTTCGGGGAAACAAGGTATCTGTTTGTTACAGACCTAGTCTTCCACATTGTTCCTCCTTTAATTGCACTGAGTAATGGGAAGCTATACCATGCCCTCTGGTGGACTCTTTTTGGAGGATTATGTGTTTACAAGGAGAGGGACACCAGCCACCAATTTCTGTCCAGAACAGCAGAATTAACTGACTGCTTTAGCAGGACTTTCTGCTGTTGGTAATTTGATTAAATACTCCATCAGATATGGTAGCAACACTTTAAAACATGTTATATGCAAATTGTGTGAGGAAAAAATCCCAGGCAAAGTACAAAGTATTCATGTAAACATTGCTAAATGTCTACTTATATATGGGTGTCTTATGTAGATCTGCATAGTGGTTAGGATGATTCACATGACAGGGTTGGTCTGGTCAGTTAATTTGTCTGAAATGAATATGCATATGACAAATGAGTCATGAGATTTTGTCTTAAGTACTTAGCAACAGTAGAATTCACTGGCAATAGACTATGAACTATATGTTTTTCAAAACCAAATAATTATTACTGTATTGTTCAGTGTGCATTATTACTTACACAATACAATTAACCACAATGGGTTAAACCCTTGTATCGGCTGGACTGAAGACCAACAGGTTGCAGATTTGAATCCAGGGAGAGCGTGGATGAGCTCCCTCAGTCAGCTCCAGCTCTCCATGTGGGACATGAGAGAAGCCTCCCACAAGGATGGTAAAACATCAAAACATCTGGGTGTCCCTGGGCAATGTCCTTGCAGATAGCCAATTCTCTCACACACCATAAGCGACTTGCAGTTTCTCAAGTTGCTCCTGACACACACACACACACACCACCAACAACAAAAACAAATGTACTTAGACATTTGATTGTGTACAGATATATCATTTTCTTTATAAACAGGTGCTACCAGCAAGGGAATACAGGCATATGCAGAAGAGTATGGATAGCTTTAGGCCAGTTAATTGCGTCATTTTTTCTTGTATATTTACGGTTACGTACCTGCCACCAATCATGCATTCCACATTTGTATTTCCTCATACTAGCCAAATAGCATGCAATCTTCAAATTCATTTTGATTTTGAAAGCATGTTTTGTTTGGCCAGTGGTTCCCTGCCTACGATACTTCCTGATCATGCATGGACAGTAAAGTTGAATTAATCCGTCCTGTGTTCACATTTAATGGTCTTAATCTATTCACCCTTAACAGTTGTGATAAATAGTGATGACTTGATTACTTTTATTCTTTTAATCTGATTATACATGGCTCACTGGTGGCAGTTGTATAGCTGATAAAATGATAGGTATAAGTGTTTGAAAAATCTTCAGGGCTTTATTTGTCACTAGATTTTTTTTGGGATGATCTGCTCAGTAAATACTAACAAGTGGTGGTATAGAAATGGCCTTGTATGGATTATTAATGTTCTTGTTACTTTTTTTTAAAGATCCTGGCTCTGCTGAACGTACAGCACAAAAAAGGAAGTTTCCAAGTCCTCCACATTCTTCCAATGGTCACTCACCAGAAGACTCATCAACCAGCCCTATCAAAAAGAAAAAGAAACCTGGCTTATTGAATAGTAATAATAAAGAGCAGGTAATAGAAATCGTGGATCTGATCAGTTGTTGTATGTGGTGATTGTTCCTTGGTCCAAAATCTCCTCTTATGGTGATGGTTCTCTTCTGGCTATAGGGCCAGCCAAATATGGAGCTTATTATTGCATTTTTAAACATTTCTGCAGCAGCCACCATCGTTAAATGAAAATGAAGCCTATAGGGAGTTCTATATTTGTAAGTAAACAGAGTCCTGGTTAAATAGACTCTTAATGTAAAACAATGTTTACTGTTCTTTAATATTTAAAATACAGGCAGTGCCTGAGTTACAAACATCTGATTTACAAATTACTCATAGTTGAGACAACAGGAAGTGAGAGAAATCTACCCCTAGGAAGGGAAATCCTTTTCTTAAAGAGTTATCATGGGGAAAATGTGCCTCCACTGAACATTTCTCACCAATCCTTGATTTCAAAACAAGCCAAATTTTACAAAATCCAGTTGTCACAGGGACAGGAAGTGAGGTGAAATCTTCTGAACAGAGACATAGGCATCAAAATAAACATGACAGAGGTGTTAACCCTTCCCTATTCTATCCAGAGCTTAAACAATTGGGTTGAAGTTACACTTAGAAAATATAACTGTTCCAACTTACCTATAAATTCAGCTTAAGAACAAACCTACAGCTATCTTGATCGTAACTTAGGGACTGTGTGTACTTCCCAAAATATAAGCAGGGTTTAATTAATCACACAAACAAAGTAAGGGGGAAATAAAATAGCAGTTCAGAAACAAACAAACAAAAATATTGGATCAGACCAAAGACTCAGCTGGACCAGCTTGTGCTTTCTGTAGTTGCAAGCTAGATGCTTCTTGGAAGACCCAAAACAGCAGGATAGTCTCACTTTCTCTTCCCCAGCAGTTGATTTGCAGAGTCATACTTTACATCATTCATGGTACTTTAATGCTTGGACACTAAACATTGTTGAGTCACCAGAAGGAGATTTGTTTATAATTTGAAGTACACAGGTTATTCACTAGGACAAAATGACTTTGAATTATTGCTCATTTACCCCTTGACTGGAATGTCAGTTTTGCTTGTGAATTGCCTGGGAATAGGTAGATGGAAAACTAAGTGAATTTAGGCTGCTGCAAGGACAGGATCTGTTTGCCCTTGTGTCCACATTTAACTGGTATTTATTTCATCAATAAAGAATATTTCATCAGTGTTGCCTCTCTACTAAAAAAGAAAAGATGACATTATACACATTGGTGTGATATGAAATAAGAGTATAGAATTGTTAGTGGGGTGCAGGAACCTGAGTCATCTGTTAAAAAAGCAGGAGGAACACACAATTCTGAGGCTGAAAAACTTTCAGTGACAGCCTAAGTTGCCATACTCAAAATTGAAATTTTAAGTATGGAGACAGAATGTCCTGATTGGTTATTCAGATATAGCTTCTGCATAGCCTTGACAAAAGAGATGAGTCACAAAGTTAAATGGTAACAAGCTAGCTACCAAAAAGAGTAACCCTACTAAATATCACTCCAGTAAGGCAGAAGTTTTGAATGGAGAAGAAGATATTCCTAAAGAAAGAAAATACAAAGAAAACCTTTAAATGATCAATCTGATAATAATGAGATAATTTCTCAGATGTTGGAGGACCCAGACAAAGCAGATATGGTTCAACACTCAGATGACACTAGTGATGGGGATAATTCCTCAGTAAATAATTCCTTGGGCTTTTTTTGATGGAGCAGTTTAGAAGCTTGATGAAGAGTAATACAAATTTTGGGATTAGAATGGAATCAGCACGAGAATTAAAAAATATTAAGGTCATTGGAAATACTGATAGAATATTAACAGCAATATTAAATAAATCATCACCATGAGTTACAGAAATTTTTAGTAATGGATTGGGAAACATTCTTAATTATTAAGAAGTCATTAGTAAAAAGAGGTAATCAAAAGCAATGATCCTGCTATATCTGCATGTGAAAAAATATGGATAATCACAACCCATATTGTTAAATGGTCGTGATATGAACATGCACACTTCAGTGTTTTAGCATTTTTGTCACTAATATGGAGTGCATGATGCACAGTCACTGGAAATCTTGAATCCACGTACTGTGGATTTAGAGGACCCGTGGTATTTCTATAGAAAAAAGTATATGGCGTATTTTAGAGTGCCCCTTGTAGCTGAGCCAATTGCAGTATTTAGTTTGGAAACTAGTTCTTAAAGAGATAGATATAGTTCTGAAGTGAATGAGATTAGGCTGTTGGAGAATTAAAGACATATCATGAATTTACTGATTTCCGCACTACACTGTAAGTGCAAGCCATGATTCTGTGGCATTTGCTTCAAGAAGAATAACAGTTACCAACATGACATACAAATTCCATTGGTGCAGTCCTTGGGATGTAGAGCAGAAATTCAAAAATAATTGGTGTACATGCCAAATGTAAGGGAAATTAGCTTTTCAGGCCAAAAAAAAAAAAACCTCTAGAAAAAATGTGTTTGTAAAAATAAAGATAAAAACAAGTTATGCCTGTAATACAAAGAAACGGATAATAAGCCTATTTTTTGCAAGAATTATTATTTTTCTTTTTGTGGAGGAAGAAATTATGGTAGACAATGCAAGTCAGGTTGTTAGAGGTGACAGAACAATGCTAAAATGAAGGATTTTCCGGGAAAGATTCAGGTCATCACTCAAGGTTACAAGATCATGTTGTTCCAAAAACAAACCAGATATTTTTCTCCACTGATACCAAAAATAAAAGAGAAACAGGTGACTGTTCAAAGAGACAGACCTTCTGCAAATTTGAACTATAAAACAGGTAGCTCAGAATCAGAAAATCAAGTGTTTTTTTCCCATCTTAGTCACAGTGCTGAAGATCAATGGGTCATCCTGTATTAAAGTTTTTGAACAGCTTTCTGAAATATCAATGGTTCAAAAATTGAAAGATCAGGGAGAATTTTTAAGTCAATAATTGGATGATACGGATTGATTTGAAAAGTGCATATTTGCATTTACTTCGTTAACCAAGTTGCAGGAAATATGTTCATTTTCATTTCAAAGATAATCTTTCAAATTCAGTCCCCACCCATTTGTTCTAGACTCAACTCCCAGAGCCTTCACCAACGTATTAGTCTCTGCAATTGCATTCCACAGGACAGAACTGCACCTATATTTAGATGACATCTTGGTGAAGGCTGGGAGCAGGAAAATGATCAAAGGAGATGTATGAAGAGCATTATAAGTATTATAAAAGCATGGTGATCTTGTAATAAACTACCTAGAGCCAATCACATCTCTAACTCATTTAACTACATCTCTAACTACATTGATAGATACCCAGAAATGTTGTCTATTCCTAACACAAGAAAGGAGAATGAAAATAAAAAATAAATTGAAATGTTTAAGGAAGATGTGACATAATTTTCTTAGAAAAAAATCCAGGGGCTACTGATTCCATATTCAAAAGTTGAATCAATTCTTCATGCCACCCCAAATGGGCAACTGTAAGGAAAGAACATCACAAAATCTGTCTGCCATAATCTTGGAAGCAGGAGTTAAAATGATAGTTGATCATAAAAAACTTGAACAAAGGAATACCATTTTTGATCCTTCCAAAAGAGCTAAGTGGCAATGGCCATTCAATTTAGGAGGAATGGACTCATTTGGACTTGACATGCAACATCAATTATTTACAACTGAAGCGGTTGTTATTAGAACTGTTAGGGTTTGCTCCCAGAATAAAGAAATCTTTTAAGTCACTGCTCACATGGATAGGTCCGATGGCAAGGGCGAGGAGGTGCTGTTTGAAGGACTATTGTTTGAGCTAGAGTCCAGCAGTGCTCAAGCAGCTTCCTCATCCAAGCTTGGAAGACGAGCCTATGGAGGAAGCTGCCATTTCACTCTGCAGAGCAAGTGCAGGCAAGCTGTTCTGAGCAGACAGAGGAAGAGTTAAGTGTTCCAACTCTTTTGGACCCGCAAAGGGATAAGCCTCAATGTCACAAGTCCTCCAGTTAACAATGAGTTCTAAGTAGACAACACCTGAGAAGTTTGCATAAAAGGTGCTCAAGCAGCAACTTAAGCATTTGGAACTGTGATCTCAGCTGTTGGTGATCTCTGGACTGTAGGCTATTTCTTTGAACTCTGGCATTTGGATTTTTGGATTAACCCTTAACTCTAGACTTGGTTAGAATTATCTTTGGAACTTGGAACAGACTATCAGCTTCCCTGGTGTAACTCTGTAATTATTGTCTCTCAGTTAGATTCTGTGACTTGGATTTGAATCATTTGTTAACCTCCCATTTGTAAATGGGGTCTAGGCTTTTGATAACAATTGGATATGTGAGGACTGATTTTAGGTACAGCCCTTAAACGGAGCAAGAGACAGAAACACAACCTGTTTGAGAGTCATGTCATGTGTTAAATCTCTCTTGTTATGCATCTTCCTTTGAGATAACTACAACTTCTCAAATATTGCATAACCGGGAGTATAAAAATTAAAAGAGGTGGGGATGTGACCTGGGAGTTAGGAGACCGCTTCAGACATTCATATCATCCAGACACATGCATATCCATGTGTACATGTACACATGCAGAGACTGACATTTGTTTGTTAGCTTGTTAATAGTCCACATTTCTCCTTATGTGAAAACGAAAGCAACCCACAGTATGGAATGAAACAAAATACATCTGAAACCAGTGGTAAAAAAATATGAACATGAACTGATTTGTCTATTAAAATCAGCACTAATACTGTATTTATTCAGTTCTAAGATTCACATTCTCCTCATATAAATATCTCTAAAAATGGGATGTGTCTTAGAATTGCGGATATATCTTATGTATTTTTGTTGGTGGTTGTACTGAAATTAGTGTGCATCTTATAATCTGTAGCATCTTGCAATTGAAGTGATATGGTATCTAGAACTATTTAAAACAACAATGTAGATAGAAATACAGAGTGTTTCAAAAAGATGGACCCAATTTGAAATTGCTGCAACCACAAACCACCAATGACTGAAACTCTTAACCTTTGAAAGGATGGGGCACTTAGTTTCAAACCGCCCCTAGCCTCAGACGTCTGCAAGACGGCAAGCCCACAACATAAGAGAGGCTCCCTGAGTCGTGCCAAGACCCGGGCTGCCTCTGACCTGCGACCTATCCCGAGGGACACTGTTGTCAGGTCTCCAACTTCCTCCCCCTCCTCCCTGGTGTTAGTAAACGCGCGCTCAGTCCGGAATAAAACGACAACGATCCGGGACTTTATTCAAGACAGACAGGTTGATATTTGCTGCATTACGGAGACCTGGCTCCAGGACAGTGATATCACCTGCCTTCAGGAATTGACACCCCGGGCTTCGCGCTTACCCACCAGAACAGGACTGGGAGGCGGGGGAGCGTGGCAATTCTCTCCCGTGACCTATTACACCTCAGAGCGGTCCCTGCTTTGGAGGCAGATGGGATTGAAAGTGTCGGCCTGATGTGGGGTGCCCGGAGAGTACAGCCTTCTTGCTGGTGTACCGTGCACCTAGCGCACCAGCGGGGAGCCTGTCCCTGCTGCTGGAGACTGTGGCGGAGTGGGCGTTGAGGTTTCCTAGCCTAGTTGTGCTGGGGGACTTCAACGTCCACGCCGACACAGCCTCCTCACCATCGGCAGCGGGGGACCTTGTGTCGTCCATGGCGGCACTCGGCCTCTCCCTCTGCGAGTCAGGCCCCACACACCGGGCCGGTCACACCCTTGATCTGATTTTCCATGCAGGTGTCCAAGTGTCCGTCACCTCTGTTACAGAGGTGCCATGGTCGGACCACTGTGCTCTGGGAGTCGGGTCGAGCAACCGCGCCCCGGCAAGGTGCCGAACCAATTTGGGTTCGCCCGGGGGGACCTATGGAACCAACTAGGTTCCTGAATGCCTTGAGGGATTTGGAGCCTGCCAGCGATCGCTCGGTGAGCTGGTTACCACCTGGAACCACGCGCTGTCCTCCGCTCTCGGCGAGATCGCCCCTAAACGCCCTCTCAAACCCCGCACATCCTGTTCACCTTGGTACACAGATGCACTAAGATCTATGAAGCGGGAGAAGAGACGGCTAGGCGCAGGTGGAAGAAGCTCCGCGACGGGCCATCGACATCAGCTTATAAGCTTTTTATGGATGCTTATGAGCATGCTGTCAGGAGGCGAAAAAGTTTATTATGCCTCCTTGATAGCGTCTGCGGATTCACGCCCAGCTCAATTGTTCAGGATAATTCGGCAGCTGACGATGGTCCCTACCATCCCAAACAATGACAATTCGGCCCTTTCTGCTGAGGTTTTCAGAATCACTTCGCAACAAGATTGCGTTGCTCCGCCGGGACCTTCCTTCCACACTTGATACAGTCCAGGAGCTGGAGACTCCGTGGCCCTCCGCCGGGTCCACCTTCGACCGGTTTCGACCACTGGACGCAGAGGATGTTGACAAGATTGTCGCAGCCCTTAAGTCGACCACCTGCTCCCTCGACCCGTGCCCCTCCACGCTGATTCGAGCTTGCGTGGAGGGGTCTGAGGCCCTCTGTTGAAGATAGTCAACTGCTCCCTTGAGCAAGGGCTTTTCAGAGGAGCTAAAAGAGGCGGTGGTCAGTCCATTGCTGAAGAAGCCCGGATTAGACCCGCGGCTCCCTCAATTACCGCCCAGTGTCGAACCTTCCGTACCTGGGCAAGGTGATTGAGAGGGCAGCAATGGACCAGCTGCAGACCTTCTTGGATGACGCAACCTGGCTAGACCCCTTCCAGTCCGGCTTCCGTTCAGGCCATGGGACGGAGACTGTCCTGGTCTCCATCACAGACCTACTCCGCTGCCACTTGGACCGAGGTGGATCGGCGCTGCTCGTGTTATTGGACCTCACGGCAGCGTTTGATACCGTCGATTACCAACTTTTGATACACCGCCTGGCGGTGGCGGGGTGTGAGGGACAGCCCTCAACTGGCTGTCCTCCTTCCTCCAACGCCGCCAGCAGCGAGTGAAGTGGGGAGGCGGTCTCCGGAGGCTCCCCGCTGAGTTGCGGGGTGCCTCAGGGGCTATCCTCTCCCCGCTGTTATTTAACATCTA
Source organism: Anolis apletophallus (assembly GCA_030556195.1). Lineage (NCBI taxonomy): Eukaryota > Metazoa > Chordata > Lepidosauria > Squamata > Anolidae > Anolis > Anolis apletophallus. The sequence continues at coordinate 34,691,100 of JARBWK010000005.1, forward strand.
TATGCGACCACTCGCCCAACTGGTACAGAGTTTTGGGCTGGAGTGTCATCAGTACGATGATGATACCCAGCTCATTCTGAGTTGGCCCCGGGGCAGTCTCGGTACCCGATAATTTCCATCTTTGCCTTGAAGCCGTTACTGGATGGCGGCGAGCCAGTAAGCTGAAGGTGAACCCGGCGACGACGGAGTTCTTGTGGCGGGGCCGCCCGGGGGGGGGGGGGTAGTGACCCAGTTGCCAACTTGCGTTGGGGTGGCCCTCTGCCCTCAGCCATCGGTAAAAGTCTGGGGGTCCGGCTGGGCGCCCACCTGTCCATGGAGGAGCAGATTGGCTGCACCTGCAGGACAGCATTCTACCACCTACGGTTGGCTAAGCGCCTGGCTCCCTACCTCTCCCAACGCGACCTTGCTACGGTGATCCAAGCCACGGTCATCTCGAGGCTCGATTACTGTAATGCGCTCTACATTGGCCTTCCCTTGTCGATGATCCGGAAGCTTAAGCTAGTGCAGCACGCCGCAGCCCCCTCCTCCTGGGTGCTGCAAGATCTGACCGCGACCCCCACTCCTGCGCGAGCTGCACTGGCTTCCGATTGAATTCGGGTCCTCTTCAAGGTGTTAGTTCTCACCTTTAAGGCCATCTATGGTTTGGGGCCAGTGTACCTGAGGGAGCGACTTACCCCTTATGTGCCCGCGAGATCACTGCGCTCTGAGGAGCTTAACCTCCTTGAGGTGCCTTCCCTTGGAACCTGCAGACTGGCCACTACACGGCGGAGGGCATTCTCTGTAGCTGCCCCAAGTCTCTGGAGCGGCCTCCCGGAGGAGATCCGCGCCATCCGCTCTCTTCTGCCCTTCCGCAAGGCCTTGAAGACTTGGCTCTTTAGGAAGGCGTTTGGCCCTTAACTCAACCACACTGTGTGCCATGCCGCCCTATTCCCCCAGATTCTTATCTCGTCCCCCAGCCTTCGCTGAGGGCTAGTGTTTTAATATGTTTTAACTGCTTTGATGTTTAATGTGTTTTAACTGTTTAATCTGTTTTATTACTCACGGTGTTTATGCTTCTTCTGTAAACCGCTCTGAGCTCCGGAGTGAGCGGTATACTAAATCGAAGTTAATAAATAAATAAATAAATAAATAATAAGATCTAATGAGATACTCTCTTTTTGCAGTTATTTTAAAAAATTGTTTCTGGCTCAAAATGGTTAGTCAAACTTGATAACTTGAAAACTCATTAAACTGTTTGTAACCTTTTCTGTAATTGTAACATTAGATATATTGCTTTGAAATTGGATCTGTCATTTTGAAACATCCTGTACAGAGCCCCCGTGTGAAGAACTTCAAAACACTAGTGTCAATTAAAAAGATTTTTAATCAGCTTGTGAAATGAGAGCAGACATGGAGCTCGACCACCCTTTCATGAGAGGAAGTTCTGTTGCTGAGCAGCCATTGAGAAAGGCCACTCTTCACATCCTTATCAAACATATGAAGGGAAAGACACATCTCCAGTTTGATTCAATAAGCTCTTTTAATTGCAGCTAAAGGGTTTTTTGTATCAATACAAAAAATAGGCCATAGTCAGGTAGAAGTCCAAGCTACCCTCATTCACCCCTGCTTTTATGGGGGGTGATAATTCACAGAATTACTAAATGTGCAATTAATGTCAGATGTTGCTTGACTCTAATGAAAGAGCTTTCAAATATCTGAAATGGAAGAACTGCACTTGCCTTAGGAACCTTACTAGGAACCAGATAGCTTTTTTGTCCAGTGTTCCAAGTATGACATCGTATTTGTGCCCATTTTCTAGATTTTTTCCTCCTGGCTTTGGATTGACTTGCAAACTGACATTGGTCTATGGACCATCATTTTGAGAAGCACTGCCTCTACCTACCTACCTACCTATTTTTAATGTTCATTGTGTTCTGAAAGAGAGAATGAAAATACATAAACACTAGAAAGGCTCTATAAAATGTTGTTGGGGGCTGGTTGGTCATGTTGGTTTTTATTATTTGAAATTACAAATTTGTTTTGAAACCAAACCTGTCTTTCTTGCCTACATTTCAGTCAGAACTAAGACATGGTCCGTTTTACTATATGAAGCAGCCACTCACCACAGACCCTGTTGATGTTGTACCGCAGGATGGACGGAATGATTTCTATTGCTGGGTTTGTCATCGGGAAGGCCAAGTCCTCTGCTGTGAACTCTGCCCTCGGGTTTATCACGCTAAATGTCTGAAACTGACAGCGGAGCCAGAGGGGGATTGGTTTTGCCCAGAATGTGAGGTTAGTTTGATATGAGATACATATTTATCTCATTGCTACTAGTTTTCCACCTCTCCAGACATGATCTCTTCCTATCTGGTTTGACTACCACTTCTTGGAAGCAGAGATGGGGCTGCACAAAGAATTGTTCAGAAGGTGAATTTTGCAAGTATGCCAAGTGTTCTATTCTTTTATAAATATTTCAATTGTTTCATCCTTTGTCACCTACATCTTCTGTGTTGATTTTGTCATGTACATGGCAGATGACACGCCTTTGTTCACATTTCACACACTGGAGAACTTATCTTCTCCCCCATGAAATTTCTGGCAGTCATGGAGTAAGAGTGTCTTGAAAAAAAATAGTGGGTGCTGATTGTGTAACTAGCCCCTTCCCTGCTATCCTTCATTCACTATGTATATACAAATACAAATATTCCCCAAACACTAAAAATCAAATGCCAAAAGAACTGTGGTACCAAACATTTCAAATAACAGAGACTCAATGTGTATAAAGAACCAAAAGGTAAGGTGAATGTTAGTGTCTGCTATCATTTTAGACACTGCTGTAATATTGGCCTTACAGAAAATCCTTTAATCACCCCAGTATCTTAAAATTGCATTCTCACTTGTTAGAACAATTATATCCTCCATACAGATGGGCTTTAATAAATTAGCCCTTAGTCAAGAAGTGAAATGGTCACTCAGCACATTCTCCTTTTAATAACACCAAAACCTGCTCATATAGTCATGGGGGTGGGGTGGGGGGGGGGTGCACAATCGTCCTTTGATTGCCTGCTACACTCTTAGGACAACATATGGAAAGTTAGGCAAACTTTTGGCAAAGAGCCTGGTTTTACGTTAGTCTTCAAGTTTCACAAATTAGTAAAAGGGTGAGAGTTCAGACAGACAGAAAGTGTCAAAAAAGCACCCATATTCTGGATTAATTTTTGTTCTGCAGGTGTAATGCAATAGGCTTCTCACGCTAGTGCTATTTGAGGACCTAGTTCACTTCTATAAGCACAGAACAGTTGAAATAGCCATTGAATTGCTCTCAAAATTTAATGCCAATATTTATGTTTGCATGTATCAATACTCTGCATGCCTCATGAGAAAACAAATGATTTTGATTCCATATCTAAATTTTCAGCATTTTTATCTTTATTTTTAGAAAATTACTGTAGCTGAATGCATAGAAACACAGAGTAAAGCTATGACAATGCTCACTATTGAACAGCTATCCTACTTGCTCAAGTTTGCACTACAGAAAATGAAACAGCCAGGGGTAAGAATAATATATGTTGACACTTGTCTCTTATTATATATTTTTGGTGATGAATAATTCCATTAATATATTTCTGGTAATGGATAAAACACTATAATGCTATAATAATGTATGCCAGGGATGGGCAGGCTTCAGTATCATTTGATTCCACCTCTTCCCTTTTCCCCTCCATTCCAAGACTCATCAACTAGAGTCATGTGGATATTTATAGTTAAAATTAAAGATCAGAGTATTTTTGATCACATTTTGAGTCCTAAAGGTTGTCCACACTTAAGCTGAACTGAATTCACAGCCGTTTTGCTGTTTCTACTTACCATGAGCCTAATATTTCTTCATTAAGCTGCCTCATTATATTCTAATGGTGGGAAACTGCGTAACAGAAACACTTTTTGAACTCTTGTAAATCTTACTTGTTTACATTTACTAGTAGGTCTAAAGCTGTGTAGTGTACAATTCAATAATATTGGCTCCCACCAGTCAATTGATTTTGCACAATTAAAACGTGTGTGCTAGCTGCACCCGTATCTTGGGAAGTCTGACTTGGCCACGGTGGTACACACTCTTGTTACATCTTGAATAGACTATTGCAGCGCGCTCTACGTGGGGCTGCCTTTGAAGACTGCCCAGATGCTTCAACTAGTCCAACGGTCGGCAGCCAGGTTGTTCACCAGAGCGACGTACAGGGAGCATACAACTCCTCTGCTACGCCAGCTCCACTGGCTGCCGATGTGCTACTGAGCACAATTCAAAGTGCTGGTTTTAACCTTTAAAGCCCTAAACGGTTCTGGCCCAGACTACCTGTCCAAACATATCTCCTTCACGAAACCATCACGAAATTTAAGATTATCTGGAGAGGCCCTGCTCTCAATCCAACTGTCTTCGCAAACGCGATTGGTGGGGATGAGGGATAGGGCCTTCTCAGATTGGCCACCTCCCTCCTGTCCTCTAGAAGGAAACTCAAGACTTGGTTGTTTGACCAAGCATTTGATCATTGAATAACAGCAAGTGAGAAGACAACATAAGCAATTCAAAGCGACAATTAACTGACCTGGACTTTGTTTTTAACTGGCATGTTTTTAACAACTGTTTATTTAATGTTTTGTTTTAATGAATTCGTTGAATGTTTTTTATGATTGTGATGGCACCGAATTGCTGTGAGGCCGCCCTGAATCCCCCCTCGGGGGTGAGAAGGGCGGGGTACAAGTGTATGAAATAAATAAATAAATAAATAAATAAATAATTGGTAAGAAGGCCAACAGTTCCTGAGAGGAAAAGGAACTTACAATTCAAACTGGAATGAATTACCATCCATGCTTTCACTGGACAATATTTGTTTCTAGGACTTTTGGCCATAGTACAAAAACTAGGACTAAAAATTAGGCTATTTATTTATTTATTTATTTGGACCATTTACACCTCCAACCTCCAAGGAGGGACGCATGGTGGCTTCCAAACATGCAAAAATTCAATGCCAAACATATTATAAACACATAGTAAAATACAACTAAATACATTAAAATAGTTATAAATATACATTAAAACAGTTTGCTTTAGAACTTGTTAAGGTCGCTAGAAATAGGTTTTTGTCCCATAGAATAGTTTTTAGTAAGTCTGCCTCACTTGAAACTTACATTGGATTTAGGTCATTGTTTTTAAATAAATGTGCATTTATTTTTATATTAGATCTATACACTGTCATAGGTTCCATTTTAAAGTAGATATTATATTCTTTTTTCTCATAGGAGATAATTGCTTAGATCTTATTGCTAGTTTCAGTTAGAGTGAAATCCATTGTGTCAAGGGAATTTATATAAGTGTTGATTTACCAAAATCCCCATTGACCTAATGTGTGTAGTCTAGTTGGGACTGACAACTGGATTGGAGCTAATGCATCTTTTAAATAATTATTGCCAGTTGCAATTTTATATATATAACACTGGCCAATGCACATTTTGTTGCCTCAAATGTTAGACCTGTTTTTGGGTATATTTTTTATTCCTAAAATGGCACCAGTTTCGCCCTATCTGTTCTAGTTTTTGAGATACAGAACATAAGCCATCTACCAGTCCTCAACTGCTTGCCCACAGAAAATCATGATAACCATATCTAAGAAACTAGAGCTGATGTGCTCGATTCAATGTGATGATTTGAATCGGTACCCCAAATAACCCCAGAAACAGGTTTAAAAACCAAGAAACCAAGACTTTTTGTTGTTGGACTATGTAATAATGGGTTGGTGGGTGGAGGTGGGGTGCTTACTGAATGGTGATATGGCTAATCTGCCAGATTAATTGGGGCATCCGTTTAGTTGATCATAAGTCTGCTACAAATTTAATACACTTGCCATTGCAGCCCTAACATTTTTGTGCTTTTTAAATAGACAGAGCCATTTCAAAAGCCAGTTTCATTGGATCAGCATCCAGATTATGCAGAATACATCTTTCATCCAATGGATCTGTGTACATTAGAAAAGGTTGGTTGAGAACAAGGAGGGAAATCCCATTGAGCTCCATTACAATGTTATTGTGCTTGTATATGGCATCTTTCTGAAAACCAATGTACTTTTTCATGATGAATAAGTTTTTTTTTCAACATCATGGAATTCATTAGCTATACCAGAAATTTTGGATTTAATTCTCCATTATTATAGTCTTTCATTTGTGTGAATTTGTAGTTGCTTCATTGCATGTTACATGATTCACAGCTGTGTACTGAAAATTCAGTAATTATTAGTCTGTTACCTCTTGGTCTTCTTATTGACTTTCACTTGTGCTAACTGAATACTCTCTTAGAATACATTAAACCCATACCTCACATATAAGGTTTAAAAAATATTTATTTCATCCTACTTTACTCGGGATTCCTTCTTTGTGTGGAAATGATACTGGGACTATGTAGATGCAACTATGATTTTGTATTGTTCAGAAGCTGCAACTGGTCTAGAGATCATCAGCCAGGTTGCAAACTGGAGTGTTGTACAGGGAACTGACAACTCCCATGTTACGGCAGCTCCACTCGCTGTCGATCTGCTTCTGGGCTAAATGCAAAGTGCTGGTTATTACCTATAAAGCTTAAACCCACCCGATCATCTGAAGAGGCCCTCTTGGTCCCACACCCGTCTCAAGTGTGGCTGGTGGGAACAAGAGAGGGGGCCTTCTCCATGGTCATCCCTTCCTTCTGGAGCTACCTCTTGAAAGAAGTGAGAACAGCCCCCTCTTTCCTCTCCTTTAAGAAACAGCTAAAAACCTACTTGTGTACATTAGCTTATAGAGAGGAAGATGATTAGTTTGTACCATCTATTTTAACCCGTTGAACGATGCTGACAATGATTACCTTAACTTAATGAAGAGCTATAGACTTATATATTTTATATTCTTATATTTTTATACTTTTATAATTTATTTATACAGATTTTAATGGTTTAATCTATCTAAGGTATTATATATGAGGCCTGAAAGAGTTACATGTTTTAGTTAAGATTGTTCAATTGTTCTATATTTAACTATTTATTAATTTGTTTGTCTTAATTGTTCTAATCTGTTTTGTATATGTCATCGAATGTTTGCCATTTGTCTTTTTGGAAGCTGTCCTGAGTCCTTCCAGGGAGAGAGGGTGGGTTAAAAACAAAGATTATTATTATTACTATTATCATTATCATTATCAACACTGTCTCTTGGTTTTATGCTCCTGTATCTATTCTTTTAAAAAAATTATAAATTTTTATTTTTATAATAGAGTAGGGGAAAAGAAGGTAATAAATTATCCAAGTAAAGTGGGGGAACAATTTGGTTTAAAGGAAAGTTGGAAAAGGGAAAAGAGAAAAATAGGTGCAAACTATGGGGATCTAGTAATATCAAAAAAGGAGGAAAAAGAAGAAGAAAAAAGGGGGGGTTATGACTTCCATCTAATCCTTCGCAATTCAAAGACGTGATCTTCCAAATTGAGACTTACAATCATAAAAATTGGGAAAAATACAATAAAAAATTAAAAATGTACAGAAATAGGAAAAAAGGTCTTAAAATTTAACCACTCTTATGTCCAGTCTTGATATATTATTCTTAATTAGTTTTCTTTTTTCCTCTTATCTTCGTATTCCTCAACATGTAGCCAGTTCGTTTGTTTAATCTGATTTCCCGAGTTCCTCTTTAATGAAAAGGTTAACTTATCCATGTCTTTTATTTCATTTATTTTGCTTATCCACTGGTCTATTTCCGGTATTTGCTCCTGTATCTATTCTTGACAAGTTCCAACACTACTCTAGACTGAACAGAACAAAATGGAAGGGTGAATATGTCAGAAACACAGAATGAGAATCCCCAGTATGAATAGACAATTTACCTCCCATAGTTAAAATGGCTGCAAAGTGCATTAGGGTATCTGTTTTATTGTGGTCATAGTCTTTCACAGCTGCTGAATTTAGAAATCAGTTTTCAATTGTTGAAACATATTTCATATTTCCCCTTCCCAGAATGTTAAAAAGAAGATGTATGGTTGCACCGAAGCATTTTTGGCTGATGCCAAATGGATTTTACACAATTGCATAATTTACAATGGGGGTAAGTACGGGCCTTTTGCCTAGATGACAATCACTATATCAATTAGTATATAATGGGTGAAGACTGATTCAAGGTAATCTCTTTTAAAACAACAAGCTAACGATCTTATAGCATAGCATGTATTTGGAATGTAAGGATTCAGGATGAAGGACATTTCATTTCCTCTACAGTGTCTTCTAAAAAGTGGCCTCTGAAATCAAATAGAATCATTCCAACATTTTTAATTGAGGCTGTTCCTTGCAGTTGTCTAAAATAAATGTTTTATATTTTAGAACTCATTTAAAACCAGATATCACTCATCCATGTTTTGGTCTTCAAATTGATTTGTTTTATAAGGGGCTAGGATAGAAATGTGTTTCTGTCATGCCTACTATATGGGATGCCAGTAGGTAGCACTAAAGGGAATACCACTTAAGCATTATCCTTTAAATAGCAAGCTATTTGTTTCCAAACTGCTATGGCAACATTATGTCTGACTTTAGTAATTAAAGAAAGCTATTAAAAACAATATTCGTAGTTTTCTAAATACTTTAAAGAATATTGTTTCTTTATAAAATATTTTGCATACATTAGAGTTTTTCATACCACACAATAGGAGAGTTAACTTGTGTTAAAAACACAAGTCTCTGTGTTATAATTGTGTTAGAAACACAAGTATTAAAAACACAAGTGACAGGATGATAGTACAGAGAGTTGATCAGACATCTCTGCTTATTTTTCTTCAGGAAATCACAAATTGACACAAACAGCAAAAGTCATAATCAAAATCTGTGAGCATGAGGTATGTATTCCTAGTTATCTTTCTCACTATATCAATTAAAACGCAAACAGTATTTTCATAGAGTCATGGTTGAAAGAACCAGATGAGAGCTGACTATGAAAAAAATCAGCAGCCCAGAGAGTTAGGCTACCATGCTGTGAACATTTACTGGGAATAGCTATCACTGAATTTTGTGGCCCTGGCATATGAACAAAGGAAGGGCCATACTGGATCTGATCAGTGACTTGGTCTAGTATTGCATTCTCATAGTGGACAAAGAGGTGTCTAATGGAAGCCCACCACAGCACAATAAATTTTTTCTGTTCTTCTGTTACATAGGCTGGAGGCAATATATAGACATGCTGATTAATAACAATAATCCTCCTTAATGGTATTTTAAATTTTCATACATTGGAAAAGAATTATTTGGAGTCCATTACATATATGAGAGAACGAGCTGAGAAGTATATACACAGAAAAACCTTTGCCTCATGAAGCAAGTGCGTCCCATTTCAGTTCATGTCAACACTTGAAATTTAGAGCAAAAGGCACTGATTTCATTAACAGCATCATAATTTGCATATTTTTGAAAACGTGGGTGTAGCACAGCAAAGCCAAAACCGACTCTGTAAGCACAGCTCAGTAATGAGGCTGTGGGCTATATACAACATTGGAGAAAGAGAATTCTACTTTTCTTGCTGTCTTTTCCTCTCATGTTGCCACTAGTTCTTCAAGGATCTTACGAAAGACCAATGTAGCTGTAGCCTAGAATAGAAATACATTTTAGATTTTGTTTAAAACTGTATTAATCTTTACAATAGCTTTTAACTCTTTGGACACCTGGCTCCCTTTTGGATAAGTTGAAAACAATCTATTGTTCTTTATGCCCCAAATGTCCAGACAGTAAGTACCAAACAGCACATCTACTTTAAAAAGGAGCTTAGAGAGAGAAAAGAATGTGGCAGTACCTTGAAGAATAATGGGTTTTTATTTTTGCATGACCTTTCATGGCTATAAACCCACTTCTTTGGATACGGCACTATTTTGGAAACAACAAGAATTAATATGATCACTGTGAAAAATTGGCAAATGTATCATTCTCTGCAATAGAAAATTATGAATGGCTGGTCATGTTACTCCCTGATTACAGGATAGAATAGAATAATGGGTTTATATAATCACACACTCCAACTCCTGCAGTAGCTGATCTTTCTCTTTACAGATGAATGAAATTGAAGTCTGTCCAGAATGTTATTTAGCTGCTTGCCAAAAAAGAGAGAATTGGTTTTGTGAACCTTGTGTAAGTAAAAGCAAGTTGCACACGTCTTTAGTTTCATAATGCACATTTTTTTAAATTTTGGCTTAATATTTCAAATCTGTGTAATCTTTTTCCAGTTCACAAATAAAAGCTGCATGGTATTGCTACATTTTATACATGATTGCAAAATGTTCATTTCTGCATGATCTTCCTGCTTACCAGTAGAGTCTCTGAGGAAAAAATATGGAATCTATAGCTTCTAAAACTTAAAATGAGTTAACATTGTTGCTCAGACTTGTATTCTTTTGTAGTCATATGTGAACATGCAGAAATTGATGTCAAAGGTAGTGTTTTGTTGACATTGTGCATATATCTAAGCAGATATAATAAGTCTTTATAACTGACTGGTGTTACATAATGACGAACAATTTTAGCTCAGTTCCTACTTTGCTTCAGTCAGAGTCTCTGTTTTCTTGATTTTACTTCCCAACTTTGCATCTTCAGTATGTAATAATATAGTAATTATTCCCCACTACTGAATATGCTTCTGAAATGCTTGGAGTATTTTAAATGCCTTTTACAAATATCAGTTTGGAAGCAAGTTTCTAGGTTCCAGGGGAATTGGAAAATTTCCCCCCTGTCATTACTTCAGAAGTTGAAGAATTTTTCCCATGTTGCATGGTTTTCTTATATTTCAGTGGATATAGTGAATGTCACAACGAGGGTGATAATTATACAATCAAAATTTTAAAATTTGTCTTTGTCTAGACTTTAAACACAAGCTGAAAAAATGGATGCTACTTAGATATGTGAAGGCTGCTTGTGTTTATTTATTTATTTATTTCGACTTATTAGTCACCAGGCCCGGCAGGCTTGGGGCGACTCACAAATGCTAAAAACACCATAAAAACACAGTTTGGCATTTTTAGCTAGGCATACAACCGTTAGTACCTTCTTGCAAAGGTCATGCATCATACTTGCCCTAAGTATCTTGAATGAGTGCCTTAATGGAAGAAAAGTAGAATATATAGATAAAAAAATAAAACCTTACTTGATAAACCGGTGTACAAAATCTTCTCAACGTCCCCTCCATCTGGCAACTCCACCTGTCCTCAACAAGACAAGGAGCATTCTCGGTGGTGGCACCAACCTTATGGAATGCCCTACCTGAGGAAGTCAGAGGTATCAGGGAACTGTCCTCTTTTCGCCGAGCCTGCAAGACGGCTCTTTTTCGCCTGGCTTTTCCAGTTGAGTAACTGTTATGCTTTCTATGTAGTTTAGCTTACTTTAAAAATTATTTTAGCGCTAGTAATGTTTTAGATTAAATCATTGCTTATCTGCTTTTACACCGTTGTTCTATAATGTCAGTTCTACGCCTGTTTTTTACCTGTTGTAAACCGCTCCGAGCTTCTAGAGGGAGCGGTCTAGAAGCCGAAAGAATAAATAAAATAAAAATAAAAATAAAAATATTTGCCACTTTTTGAACTGGTTATGCATACAGAATTCTAAGTGACATGGAGGTTATATACCTGAGTGACTGGATCTCTTTCAATATTTAGTTTAATTCTGTCAAAGACCACCATTTTATACACATTTTGTCTATGAAAATACATAGGGGTACTATCCATAGTTGTCTTTCAGCTTTCAAAATTGTCTTCTCCAGAGGTTATGACAAATTGGATAGAAGACTAGTGTCCCCCAGTATTCTTGGTTACTCCAGATTAATCCTTTTAATTCTCTAGCCTTTCTATTTGGAGAACTATACAGCAGACTTGTGGTTATATTTGTTTGACCAAGAATGAAGATTTTTATCAAATGATTACCCTGATTAAGTTGTCTCTTACTGAAGTAGTAGAATTGGACTAGCAGCTACACCTTCATTTACATGCCTTCCTTTTAGCCCATTCAGCATAATAGGATAATCAAAATAGAAGTTTTAGTCAAGAAATCAGAAGACTAAAATTTGAAAAGGCAGACAGAAAGGAACTGGAAAAGATCCTCAAATGTAAAGACATATCATTCAATAACGAAGTCAGAATCATCCAGTATTTCCTGTGAAATTTGCACAGTGAAGAAAACTGACAAGAAGACAATTTATTGAAGATGTGATACTGGAGAAGGGTTGTGCCAATACCATCAACTGAAAAATGACAAATTAATAGGTCTTAGAGTAAATAAAGCCTGAATTCAGGATGTCATACTTTGGACATATGAAACTGTGACCTATTGGAAGAGATAGTAATGCTTTGTAAAAAGGAAGGCTGTAGGAGAGGGGGAGATAGTACTACATGATTGAGCCAGTCAAGGAAGCCATAGCCTTGTGTTGGCAAGTCCTCATCAGGCTGTGGATAATTGGGGCTCTTGGAGGTATCTCACTCATGAAATCTCCATAATCTGAACCTTGTTTGATGGCAAATAACAACAAAACAAATGCTTTAATTAAGCTTAGTTTTAACCACCTTCAAAAAGTGATCCAAATTTTAAATTAAGATGGATCTTGGGTAGCCCTTTGATAGAGTAGTTTGAAATGGAGCTCTAATAATTATGAAGAACCTGTAAATGATAGAACAACAAGCTATGCAGTCATATGGGGGGGCTGCATTTTCTGTGTTTAGTAAGGGTACATATGAATTTCAGATCACGATGATAATCCATAATAACTGTTAATCAAATGTCAGGAGAGAATGCTTCTGGAACATGGACATACAGACTGAAAACCTTACAGCAACCTAATCAAATATTGTTTTGCATGCCAGTAATAGAAAGTAATATGTGGCTTAACATACATTTCATTGTGTGGTTACTGTGCACTTTCCTCTAGAGCAATCCACACCCGTTGGTCTGGGCTAAACTCAAAGGCTTCCCATTCTGGCCTGCTAAAGCACTGAGGGATAAAGATGGTCAAGTTGATGCCCGTTTCTTTGGTCAACATGACAGGTGGGAGTTAGTCAAAAGGTGGTTGAGGAGTTCAATCCTTTTTTTGGTGTTTTATTAAATGGTAGTTGCTGTGCTAGATTTTGCTTTGTGGTTCTTTTTCATTGTGAACATAGAGTACATACTTCAGCCTTTTTCATACACAACTCATTGCATTTCTTATTTCCTCTTGTCATGTTGGCAATATCCTGAACTGATGCTTGGCCGCTGTAATGATCTGGATGCGGGCAAACAAATTGAAATTGAATCCAGACAAGACAGAGGTACTCCTGGTCAGTCATAAGGCCGAACAGGGCATAGGGTTACAGCCTATGTTGGATGGGGTTACACTCCCCCTGAAGACACAGGTTCGCAGCTTGGGTGTGATCCTGGACTCATCGCTGAGCCTGGAACCCCAGGTTTCGGCGGAGCATTTGCATAGTTAATACTTATGCGCCAGCTGCACCCATACCTTTGGAAGTCTGACTTGGCCTTGGTAGTTCATGCTTTGGTTACATCCTGTATAGACTACTGCAGGGCTGTCCAACTTCTACCAACCCTGGGGCCTGATCATAGTCTTCCTTCCCTCCCACATGCAAATATAAACACACTAATAAAATACAGGTAATATTATTACCCCCTCCAGCCACTAATAAAATACAAGCACATATAAACAAACCCCTCTTCCCCTTCAGCCCCACTGCTAAAATCAGCCTACCTTTCCCAAATGCGCTGGTACGCGGAGCCAGCAAGCGAGGCGATGGCCGAGCGAGGCCAGCAGGCGATGGCCGAGCGAGGCAGGCAGGCAGGCAGGCAGGCAGGCAGGCAGGCAGGCGGCGGCCTAGCGAGGCTGGCGAGCAAGCGAGCGAGGCGGCGACCGCGAGCGAAAAGGATCCAGGAAGACAGAAGGCGATATTTATTTACTGCAGGTCCCGCAAGACTACGCAAACTACACGGGATTTCGCCAGTGTTGACTGCGAAATCCCGTGTGATTTGCGTAGTCTCGCGGGACTTGCTCCGAACCCGGAAGTGATTTTTTTTATTTTTTTTTAAAAAAATCTATTTTTAATTAAAATAGGACCTGGGGCCGGATGGAAGGGGCTGAGGGGCCGGATCCGGCCCCAGGGCCGCCAGTTGGACAGCCCTGGACTACTGCAACACACTCTATATGGGGTTACCTTTGAAGACTGTCCAGAAGCTTCAAATGGTCCAACGAACAGCAGCCAGATTGCTAACAGGAGCGGCGCTCAGGGAGTGTACATTGGCTGCCATTTTACTACCAGGCATAATTCAAAGTGCTGGCTTTAGCCTATAAAGCCCTAAACGATTCTGGCCCAACTTACATGTCTGAACGCATCTCCCCTTATGAACCATCTAGGACCTTAAGATCATCTGTGGAGGCCCTGCTCTCGTTACCGCCTTCGTCACAAGTACGTTTGGCGGAGACGAGAGACAGCCTTCTTGGTGGTGGCCCCTTGGCTATGGAACGCCCTCCCTATAGATATTAGATGGGCCACCTTCCTTTTAACATTCTGGAAAAAAGTCAAGACGTGGCTTTTTGAACAAGCGTTTCCAAATGCAGGGTAACTGACATAGGTAAATGGAATGACGACAATGAGACCGGACAACATTTTTAACAAGGAGACACTATGAATTTATATTTATTGATTTGTTTAGTTTTTATTATATGTTATGTTTTAAATTATATTTATGATATTGTAAACATTGAATTTTACCCTGTTAACCGCCTTGAGTTGCTTATGGGCTGAGAAAGGTGGTATACAAATACAGTAAGTAAGCAAGTAAATAAATAAATAAATAAATATCCACTTACTGACACATGAGAAGACATAGCAGAACTATGACATGTGAACATTAGAGATAATTCAGTTAATAACCAGAAAGTACTTCAGGTTCATCTGTAATGGTTTGAGCACTGGACTGTGGCCAGGGTTCAAATCCCTGCTCACTCAGGAAACCCATTGGATTATTTTGAGCAAACCACACTCTGAATAAATCTTGCCAACTCCCCTCCCCCCACCCAATTCTCACCCCATGATAGGTTTGCCTTAGGATTGCTATAAGTCAAAAAGGACCTGAAGGCAAACAACAACCACAAACAAAACAATATTCTTTCCACAAATCTTCAAAATTCTTGGATGGGATGTGGTGTTGATGGATGACAGAGGTTACCCTTTACCTGAATATTTAAGGCACTTTCAAGACTGGCTGTGTAGTAAACTCCAAACCCATGCAATAAAGCATAAGGAAGAAGATTATCTCTTTGTTTCCATAGTCTGGAATTGTTAACATTTTCTAGATCAGATTTACCTATTAGGCTTGGACATAGGTACTAAATGTGTAGTATTATGTGAGCCACAATTAAATTTAATAAAATGCTTAAGATCCAAATTACAGTCATTAATTTTATATCTCTCCCCCACCCCTTTATTTCACTTTTTTGTATACAGGGCCTGGGTTCCAGTAAATAACTGCTACCTCATGTCTAAAGAAATACCTTTTTCTGTGAAAAAGACGAAAAGCATATTCAACAGTGCAATGCAAGAGATGGAGGTTTATGTGGAGAATATCCGTAGAAAGTTTGGAGTTTTTAATTATGCACCTTTCCGGACACCATATACTCCCAATAACCAATACCAAATGTTATTAGATCCTTCAAATCCTGGTGCTGGAACTGCTAAGACTGACAAACAAGAAAAAATAAAACTTAACTTTGATATGACGGCATCACCCAAGATTTTAATGAGCAAATCAATGCTCAGTGGTGGTACTGGACGAAGGATTTCTCTAACAGACATGCCACGTTCCCCAATGAGTACCAATTCATCTGTTCACACTGGATCTGATGTTGAACAGGACACAGAGAAAAAAACAACCTCCAGTCACTTTAGCGCCAGTGAAGAGTCCATGGACTTCATTGATAAGAACACAGGTAAGGGAAGCCAAAATCAAGTTGCTGAATAAATTGCCGTAGACAAGCGTTATCATCAGTCAGCCTTATAAATGTATAAGCCTGAAAGGAAAGAATTGAGCATTCATTATCAAAACAGTAGATGTTTCATTGGGCTCAGGTGCAGCATTGCTCTTAAGTAATCTACATAATTGTCCTGGGAACAATTACGAAATTGATTTAGGACTGGTAAGATTGTGGCCCATGGTAATGGTACAGAGGCACCTGGGAGGGGTTGCAAATACGATCCAGGAAAGAATCCAGAGTAATTTTTAATAAAGGAAGTCAAGCTAGAGTGGCAATGTGTTGAGGAACTAAGAAAGTAATTTGAACATCTGGATCCATAGGAGTAGATAGGAATGTGTTTCATTGGCTTCAGGATATTTATAGGATGGTATACACTGATCATTTGGGCCAGTAAGTAAGAGGCACTTTTTAGTCTATAGAGCAGGGGTCGAGAACCTTTTTGACTCAGAGAGCCATAAAACCAAAAATTTGGTAATGGAGAGCCATATAATATATTTTAAGACTGAATTTATTTTTTTAAATAATGTTGTTAAAATACCATTAATGCGGACTTCTGGTGTGCTTCGGTTTGTGGAGGAGGAGCAGCAGCAGCAGCAGCGACAAGAGGAAAACAATGGGAAGGGTGCTGGGCTTGCCACGGATTAAAGCCGAGGCACCACAGGTCCTCAGCAAGCAAGTCAAGCCCTCTCTTAACTCCCTCCCTCAGGACAGAACGGCACTACTTTACCTCCAGGCCTTTGTTCTTGAAGTTCTTCAGTTGTAGTTTGTCCATCTTTTCGTTGTCAGCCATGGCGGCAGGAAGGCCTTCCTTCCTCCTCGGCCAGGCCCCTGCTTCTCCTTCGTTGTCTTGCCTTGAGGAGACCCTGAGGCCTATCTTCGCCTCTTCCTCCTCTTGTGCTGGCAGAAAGGGGTGGGGGGGAGAGAGGAAGGCAGGCAGGCAGGCAGGGACGGACAGCAGTGGCCCAGCCTCGCACGCAGTCAGGGGGCATGGCCCCTCCCCTCCCCACATAGCCACGCCTCTTCCTGCCCACAACGTGCCCTGATTGGGTATGGTTCTGGAATGGAGTGGAGAAAAGGGAGGGAGAGATGTGCGCGAGCCAAGAGGGGGCGGAACCTAAAGGGATTTCCTCTTCAGCCCTTCTCAGGCTAGGCTTGGGCCAGTCGCTAAGGAAAACTCCTCGAAGGCTGCTCCCTCCCCCCCTCCCCTCCCGTCTCAGTAGCCAGAAGGGGTATGATTACCTCGAAGTTACCTATAAAAATAGAATTTGGATTGTTTTTGAAGAATTTATTCTGAATATGTTCAGAATCTGTTTTCTCTTTTGGAATTCAAGATTTGCCAAGTGGCAAATAGTATGCTGTTGTGACCCAGCTATGGCAGCAATAAAGGCCAGGAGTAGAAAAGGATAACAAATGTTTATTTAACAAGACATGGGAGTTGATCTAACAAAAAATAGCCTTTCGTCAGCTGGAGAAAAACCCTCACTAAACCCAGGAATCCCTAAACCAAAAATGCCGAAGATAAAAGAACTATAAAACAAATAGCAGACATCCGTCTGTGGTATCCAGTAGAGGAATGTTCAAGAAGCGAAGTCAGTCACCGGTCCAAGGTCGTCAGGTAGGAGAAAATCAATCAGGATAAGGAGGAGACGTCACCGGGTCGAACAGGAGCTAAGTATATTAACAAACACATAACTTGCAGCCCCCCATACCACCCAGCATCTGTCTCCCTCCAAGTAATACTATACCCAGTTCAGTAGCAGCCACTCACAGTATTCACACGAGGATCAAGAGGCACACGGCAGTAGCTAAACAAAAGAGCAGACATAAATCCAGAAACCCCCACCTTTTCCCCAAATCAGCTAGAGCTGCCATAGCAGCTCTCCCAAGAACACAAAATGAATAAAGAACCCAATAACTCACGAGTAGTCTGGAAAATCAGGAACAAGAATACCAGGAACCAGGATACATGAGCTAGAACAATAATAACTCCTTGACCACCGCAGGGATCAAGCCAAATACTCATATTTCTTATAGGACTCTCAATCAGAGTCCTCGGAGACCCCACCCAGCTCCAAAGCATCAGCATTCCTATTCCCTGCAGCTGTAGCACCAGGCCCAGATCTCCAAGCCAGCCAAAGCTCTTCTTGGCTTAAAGGGACCCCTCAGCCTCAGAATGCGAAGACGGCCAGTCCCGGTCCGTCTGGAACCCCAGAAACATGCTGGTCCCCGAGTCCGCATTACATACATCCCTCACCTCCTGCACCAATGCCGAGTCCAGATCGGTATCACTTTCCTCTGACTGCAATTCTGCATTCCCTGTGAAACCCTCAAAAGAGCCAGACTCAGAAGGCTCCCTAAGTAAATGCTGGATTTTCCTCCTTTGTTCATTGTCTTCATTAATGCTCGAGGCACTAGCCACCCTCTTCATTCCAGCTGTAGGAGCCTGGTCATTCAGAGCCGCGCCCCAAACTGAGCTATTGCTTGATGTTACTGCCTCCACACCTCCCTCCATGTTACTATCTGTAGCAACTAGAGGCTCATTCACAACACTACCCCCCCGCGAAGGCCCCCCCCCTCCTGAAGAACTTGCAGGAGCCGAGAGACGCGAACTTACTGCCTGCTGGCCTCATATTCTTTGAGGACAACCAAACAGAATCCCCCACATGCAAGTCCTCCCCCGATTGACGAAGACGATCCGCACTTGTCTTTTGAGAAACCTTGGCTTCCACCAAAATCTTACGGGCCACCTCGTGTAACGCCCGAAGCTCACTGGAGCGATAGGTAACATCAGAGGTTACTACATTTTGAGCTGGCGCCGCCCCCGAGCCTGGATGAAAACCATACATTAATTCAAACGGTGAATGCTGACTGACGGAATGCGTGGCATTATTATAAGCAAACTCAGCCACTGGCAACCACTGAGCCCAGTCCCCAGATTGCTGCAAACAGAAACAACGCAAATACTGTTCCAAGAACCCATTCACCCGTTCTGCCTGCCCATCGGTTTGTGGATGAAACGCATTCGAAATATTGAGTGTGGTACCCAACTCCTTATGGAACTGTTTCCAGAACTGGGACACAAACTGCGGTGCGCGATCGGAAACTATAACCTCGGCGGTGCCATGTAAACGAAAAACATACTTGGTATACAACCTAGCCAATGCCACCGCTGTAGGAACCCGAGCGCACGGGATAAAATGAGCCAACTTTGTGAAAAGGTCCACCACCACCCAAATACAAGTATACCCACGGGTCCGGGGTAAATCCGAAATAAAATCCATTGCGATAATTTGCCATGGTCGAGTAGGAACTGGTAATGGAGACAATAAACCCCTAGGTTTCCCCACTTCTTGCTTACACTGCTGGCAAATAGCACAAGTATCACAGAAACGCAAGATATCTTGGCGCATTTTCGGCCACCAATAACTGCGGTGATAGACTGAACCGTTTTAAACCGACCAAAATGACCCGCTGTAGGCTCGTCATGATGAGCCCGTATCACCTCCAATCTCAAAGGTCCTGCTGGCACATATAACTGATCCGCACGCCATAATTTATTATCCACACCATTCAGATTTGGTATAGTGGTTCTAGTTTCACTTTCCAGCAACATTAACTGCTCCTGTGTCCACCTATCAGTTGCTTGACTGGCAACCACTTGATCAAACAGATCAGGAGTACCCTCCCCTATAGCATGTAACATGGAGACGGGGAGAACCGTTTGTAGCGCCACCTCATCACCTCACCACCTCATCTAGGAAGCCTGTATTCAGGCTTCCTAGACAGAGCATCTGCTCTGACGTTTGCTTTCCCATCAATAAACTTGACAACAAAATTAAACCGTGTAAAAAATAAAGCCCACCTAATCTGTCTCTGATTCAATTTTCGGGCAGTCAGAAGATGTTCCAAATTCTTATGGTCAGACCACACGATTATCTGATGTCGCGCCTCCTCCAGCCAATGCCTCCAAATCTTGAAAGATGCCTTAATCGCTAACAGCTCCTTCTCCCATATGGTGTAATTCTGCTCATACGTAGAGAGTTGTCTAGAGTAAAACGCACATGGTCTTAATCTACCCACACTGTCTTCTTGTGACAGAACCGCCCCTAATGCAAAGTTAGAGGCATCCGCCTCCACTATAAAAGGTTTGTTCGCGTCCGGTAGTATCAAGATGTTATTTTTCCGAAAACTACTCTTTACCACAGTAAATGCGTCCCGCTCTCTCTGAGACCAAACAAAACATTGTCCCTTTTGTAATAAACAAGTCAAAGGTATGGTAATCTTAGCATAACGCGGTATGAACTCACAATAGTAGTTAGTGAACCCCAGAAACCTTTGGACATCCTTCTTGGACGTCAAATCCCCCCATGATTCTATGGTCTCTAACTTATGAGGATCCATCATTTGGGTCTTTCCGGAAATAACATGACCCAAAAACTCAACCTCAGATACATGAAACACACATTTGGATGCTTTCGCAAATAACCCATTCTGTCGTAAACGGTGTAAGACCTGTCTCACATGTTCTTGATGTTCCTGTGCATTTTTAGAGAATACGAGAATGTTGTCTAAATAGATGACCACGAAACGGTCTAATAAATCCCGAAAAACGTCATTCATAAATCGTTGAAAAACCGCCGGCGAATTCGTTAAACCGAAGGGCATAACTAAATTTTCGAAAGCGCCGTAACAGGTGTTGAACGCGGTCATCCACTCATCGCCTTCTTGAATACGCACCAAATTATATGCTCCCCTTAGATCCAACTTCGTAAATATTGCTGCCCCTTGAACCCTAGACAACAACTCCGGAATCAAGGGAAGAGGATACCGATCCCTCACAGTGTACTTATTCAATATTCTGTAATTGCACAACAAACGCAACTCCTTGGCTACGAAAAACACCGGCGCGGCTGTGGGAGATTGCGAGGGGCGGATAAATCCCTTCTTCAGATTGTCCTCAATGAACTCCCGAAGAGCTTGACGCTCTGGTACTGAAAGAGCATACAAACGCCCCGAGGGCAACTTAGCCCCGTCCACCAGGTGGATAGCACAATCATATGGCCTATGAGGGGGTAACGTATCAGCTCCCTGTTTACCGAACACATCACTGAACCCCTGATAGCAGGATGGAACCCCTTCCATGTCCTTACTATCCACCAGTGCTAAACAGGTTTGCTTTGGTAAGATTACAACCTTCTTTCGCCAATCTATACTTGGATTAACCTCCCTCAGCCAACTCATCCCCAAAATCACAGTGTACCGTGGTAATCGAGTCACATCCCACGTGAAACGTTTAGTGACCCCTTGCAACTCCCAAGATACCCCCACAGTCTCTTGGTTAATCACACCTGTGCCCAACATTTCACCATCCGCGCCTTCCACCCAAACAGATGTCTTCTTGTCCACCATAGATATCTTGGTATTTTTTACAAAGTCAATGTCCATATATGAACCAGTCGCACCCGAATCAACAAGAGCCCAAGTCCAAAAAAATTCCCCATTGTCCTTGATAATCTTGATATGTACAAAGACATGGTCACCTCTTCTAGGGAATTTAGCAGCTAGCCCCAGCGTGCTGGGCTTCAAACACGCTGGGGCGGTTCGTTTCCCTGAGCCTTGCTAGGCTTTTTGCCACATCTTTGGGCAAAATGTCAATCTTCTCCACAATATAGACACAAACGCAATCGTCTCCTCCTTTCCTTTTCCTTCACAGATAACTTCCGGAAAGCCCCAATTTGCATGGGCTCGTCTTCTTTGTTCTTAGAGAAAACAGACTCACTGGCACTCACCAAAAGTTTCTTACCAAAATGTCCTTTCCTTTGAAAATCAAGCATAGCATCAATTCTTAAGGCATTCTCAATGAGTTCCTTCAGAGAAGTAGCTGGCTGTAGCCTTGCTAATTCCTTCTGTAACTCAGAACCCAAACCCGAAATAAAACTAACCATAAGGGGTCTGTCATCCCATCTTACTTGGTTCTGTAAAGATTTAAATTTGTTCAAATATACAAGAAGAGAGTCCCGCCCTTGACTCAAATGAAACAAGTTCCATTCTGCTGACTGTACCCTCAAAGGGTCCCCAAAAACAGCCTCCATAGCTTTCTTGAAATCCACCAAACTGTCTTTGATTGGGTCTTGCCCCAGCATGATGTTCACAGCCCATTCAGCTGCTGGCCCTGACAAAAGTCTCATGATAAAAGCTATCTTTGCAGAGTCCGATAGAAAATCCACAGCTGAAGTTTGGGCAAAAAATAAATCAATTTGGGCGAAAAAAGCCTGCAGCTTCTGTCTATCTCCATTGTAGCGTTCAGGAGTAATTAACTTAATCTTAGGAGTAGTCCTTGCTACATTCCCATTTGCAGCCTGCAAAGCAGCCAGCTGGCCCCTTACTTGAGCCAATTCAGCCAATACCTCTTCCATGGTCAAAACAAAAATGCTAATCTATACTCCCTTCGTTTGGGCGGTGGTCAATATGTTGTGACCCAGCTATGGCAGCAATAAAGTCCAGGAGTAGAAAAGGATAACAAATGTTTATTTAACAAGACATGGGAGTTGGTCTAACAAAAAATAGCCTTTAAATCGGCTGGAGAAAAACCCTCACTAAACCCAGGAATCCCTAAACCAATAATGCCAAAGATAAAAGAACTATAAAACAAATAGCAGACGTCCGCCTGTGGTATCCAGCAGAGGAATGTTCAAGAAGCGAAGTCAGTCACCGGTCCAAGGTCGTCAGGTAGGAGATAATCAATCAGGATAAGGAGGAGACGTCACCGGGTCGAACAGGAGCTAAGTATATTAACAAACACATAACTTGCAGCCCCCCATACCACCCAGCATCTGTCTCCCTCCAAGTAATACTATACCCAGTTCAGTAGCAGCCACTCACAGTATTCACACGAGGATCAAGAGGCACACGGCAGTAGCTAAACAAAAGAGCAGACATAAATCCAGAAACAATATAACACAACGGGTGTGGTCACTGTAGAACCAAAGAAAAAGTATCCAAACACTGGATTCACTTAAAGGATATTGTATTCAATAATTACTCCTGAGGAGTTGCAGGCAAATCAACATATGAACCCCAGTTGGGTGCCTTAAATACAACCATGTTTCAATCCCTTACAATTAGAATATCCATGTAAACAAAATAAGTTCCCAATTCCTGGGTGGGATGAAAAGGTGGAGTAACGCCGCAAAGTAAGTTTTCTAAACCCCAATGGGTACTTATAATCCAACCCTGATGGGTATTTGTAATCCAATGGGAAATGGAAGGCAGGCACGCCGTCAAACCCCAATCCTGGGCTTCGTAGCGTCCCCAATGTGGAGAGTTGGTTTCTCAGGTGGTGTCTGGCCAGAAGACTTAGCAGACACCACCTGAGAAACCAACTCTCCATTACAAAAACTAGGATCTGACCCCAATTTGGTTTGGAAGAGAGCAGATAAAGGAGGCGGCATTGTACTAATGAATGGACATGATTACATCTCAGAATGCATGCGCCAACTCTCAGATACTAATTTCTACAAACCTTTAGAGTCAGATCCCACACAACACTACGCTAAGACTATCTCCTCCATAGTATATGCTGGTCAAGCCATGGGCTATATTCCTGACAACACTGCTGACTACCTGATTAATTCTGCCCCCAAAATCCCTGTCTTTCATATTCTCCCTAAAATTCATAAACCCCAGCGCCCCCCAGTGGGCCGTCCTATAGTCTCAGCAGTGTCCAGTCTCTTAGAACCAGTATCAAAATATCTTGAAGACATTCTACACCCATTTGCCACTGAGACTCCAACATATTTGTTAGACACTAGGGACTTCATCTGCAAAATAGAGGGCTTCAAAATTAACAAACATGACATTCTAATAACTGCAGACGTAGTGTCATTGTATACTCACGTCCCGCTCGAACAGGCACGGGCTATCATCATGGACCTACTTGACACTAGACGCATCAAAAATCCGCCCACCCACTTTCTAATCGAGTTACTAGATGTAATCTTCGATTACAATTATTTTATGTTTAACGGCAAATTCTACTTGCAGACGGACAGGGTAGCCATGGGAAGCAGTGTAGCTCCCACGGTAGCAAACATTTTCATGATTTATCTTGAAAAGAAAATGCTCTTTGGAGAACATGTAGACCCTATAGTGACTAAGATACGGGCCTGTTATCGATATATCGACGACCTGTACTTTGTCATACAAGAAAGCCTAAATGTTACAACATTGGGCAACTGGCTTAACCAGTGGCATGAAGCCATTACCTTCACTCTATCCCATGACAACCAACAAATCAACTACTTAGATGTAACCACTTACATCCATCACGGCTCAATCAGGGTCAAGAACTACAGAAAACCTATTCAAAAAAACAGTTTACTTCACTACAAAAGCTACCATACACATAGCTTAAAAAACAACTTGCCCTACGGCCAGTTATTAAGACTTAAAAGGAACTGCACAGATAAAATGCACTACTCCCAAGAGGCAGACATTCTTCTCAATAACTTGAGCCATAGAGGCTACCCTGATTCAATCTTGAACAAAGCCAAACAAAGAGCAGACTGCCTAGACAGACGATCTCTCTTTCAATCCAAAACCAAGGAAGTAGCCAATAGGATAGTATGGCCTATCACACTCAGTCCACACAAGAATGAATTGGTCAGAATAGTGAAACGCTACTGGCCACTCGTGTCAAACATACAAGGCCTAAAAGAATTCCCAATGTTAGCACACAAAAGAACTCGCAGCATAGGAGACATACTCTCACACACCAACTTACAGACACCTACTCTGAAGAGCAGTCTAGTGGTGGGAACCTATCCCTGCGGCTCCTGCAGCATTTGCAAACATATAAAACAACTTAAAACTATAACTAGCCTAACAAACAAAAGACAATTTAAACTCAAATCATATGCAAATTGCTTGACAACAGGAGTCGTTTATTTACTCGAATGTAGCTGCTCCTTGCAGTACACAGGATACACCACTAGGAGTTTGAGGGAGCGTGCGCTGGAACACAAATCGAGAATTAAATTGAAATCAACTGATTCCACGCTCTATACTCACTGCACTTCCCATAATCACACATTTGACCAAATCAAAATTCAGGTTATAGAGAAAGTCAAATGCCCCCCACATGGAGACAAAGTCAACTTCCTGAGACAAAGAGAGACATTCTGGATAGTGCAGATGGCCACAGAAAAGCACAAAGGTGGCCTCAATGATCCCCTAACCATTAATGCACTTTTAAACAAATAGACATCTGTTCCTTTAAATCTTTTCCTGTATATCTCTACTTAAACCTCCCTATGACTGACCCCCGGTACCATATCCTGCTCCTGGAATGGTCCGTCCTCCTGTTGAATTGAAAACGCTCAAAAGGTAAATACTCTTATAGATACTATTGACAATAGCATGCCTCCCCTTACACCATTTATTTGGGTAAACTAAATACTTAATTCATTATTATTTAGACTATACTCCTCTGAGGACGCCCAATTATACAGCCTCTGAAGAAGTCCATAGGACGAAACGGCCCCCCGCCGGCCTGGGGGTGAGCTCCTGCCGTCAGGCAACCCTCCCCGCATCTTTCTCACCACTGTGACATTTGCGTGGGACAGCTTTACCCTCCGCTGCACTGTCAGCTTGTTAAACTCTCAGACGCTAGCCAAGTCTACAATACTACCAAGACCATACTCCTCAGCGGCTCGCTACCATAGCGACGCCGCGTCTGCGCACTGCGCGCTTACCTTGACCAGCACAGGAGAAACTACAGCGACCAGCCTGCCCAGCGGTTCAACCTAACACGAACTGTCGCATGCGCATTGTATGCCAGAGGCAACTTCGAGCAGTCCGGGTCTCTCCAACCTCCGTTTTATACGGACTTCGCTCCTGGCGCCCTGCTGGTTCCTCAAATGTAACCTTACTAATATCTAGAGACATTTAATACCAGCAACAACCCAGGACATGAGAAGATACTAATGTATTTGCTCATCTGCAGATTTCTGTATATTATATTTGTATATATATTTGTTATCTGCCATTAACTTGTGTTATAAACTGTATTTGATTGTGATACAAATTCTCATTGAGAAGTATTTTACCACTGTGTAATAGTGTTGTACTTGAACTTACAATTTATATTGTCCCATTGTGGATTGTTCACCTTTATTTTGTACTAGCGAATATACTGTACTACTTTTGATACATATCGTGTACTGTTTGATTCAGACACCTGAATTGCTTTGTAGCTTAAACCCTCAAAAGAGCCAGACTCAGAAGGCTCCCTAAGTAAATGCTGGATTTTCCTCCTTTGTTCATTGTCTTCATTAATGCTCGAGGCACTAGCCACCCTCTTCACTCCAGCTGTAGGAGCCTGGTCATTCAGAGCCGCGCCCCAAACTGAGCTATTGCTTGATGTTACTGCCTCCACACCTCCCTCCATGTTACTACCTGTAGCAACTAGAGGCTCATTCACAACATATGCGTTAGTCTCTAATCTGGATGTGGAACTATGGCCACCAGATGTTAAAATCGCCTATCATCACTAATAATAATATATAATATAATAACAATAATTAAAAAATATTACCTGCCTCTCCTTGCATCTCAAGGCCTGGTACAGCATTGCTTAAACAAGGAGATGAAACATTATTAAAATACATATAGCAAGATACACAGAGTTACAACACAGTTTAACATTCACAATCAAAAATTAACTAAGTACCGTGTTTCCCCGAAAGTATGACACCCCCGATTGTAAGACGTATCGGGGGTGTCAGAGGGGTCGGCTTATATAAGCCGTACCCCGAAAGTAAGACGTACCTCGGGCGGCATGGCGTGGCTTCCTGGCTGGGCGACGAGGCTCCCAGAGGGGCTCAAAAGGGGCCCGGAAACCTCCTCCTCTTCCTTCCAGCGGCGCCTTCCATCCTCCTCCTCTTCCTCCCAGCAGCGCCTTCTCCCTCTCGCCGGTTCCCCCCCTTCTTTCAGTGAAGGGAGGAGGGGCGGAGCCGCCGCCAGCGAGAGGGAAGAAAGCGCCGGCGGAAGTCCCGCCAGCACGGCGGCTCAGGCGTCTTTCCCCGCCGCCGCCCCGCTTGCCCGCGCTCCAAACGGGAGCCGGGCGGCGGCGAAAAGCTTCCGCCGGCGCCTTCTCCCTCTCGCCGCCGGCGCTCCGCCCCCTCCCTTCAGCGCTTTTTGCCGCCGCCCGGCTCGCCCTGCAAGGGGAGCCCTCTTGCGCCTGTCTTCCCTTCTCCGAAGAGGCGGCTGCAGGAAACCGCGAGATCTCCTTGCAGCCGCCTCTTCGGAGAAGGGAAGACAGACAGGCGCAAAGGGGAGCCCTCTTGCGCCTGTCTTCCCTTCTCCGAAGAGGCGGCTGCAGGGAAACCGCGAGATCTCCTTGCAGCCGCCTCTTCGGAGAAGGGAAGACAGACAGGCGCAAAGGGGAGCCCTCTTGCGCCTGTCTTCCCTTCTCCGAAGAGGCGGCTGCAGGGAAACTGCGAGATCTCCTTGCAGCCGCCTCTTCGGAGAAGGGAAGACAGACAGGCGCAAGGGAGCCCTCTTGCACCTGTCTTCCCTTCGCCGAAGAGGCGGCTGCACGGAGATCTCGCGGTTTCCCTGCAGCCGCGTCTTCGGAGATGGGAAGACAGGCGCAAGAGGGCTCCCTTTGCGCCTGTCTGTCTTCCCTTCTCCGGCGAAAAGCGCCTGAGCTGCCGTGCGGGCGGGACTTCCGCCGGCGCTTTCTTCCCTCTCGCTGGTGGCGGCTCCGCCCCTCCTCCCTTCACTGAAGGAAGGGGGCGGAACCGGCGAGAGGGAGAAGGCGCTGCTGGGAGGAAGAGGAGGAGGATGGAAGGCACCGCTGGAAGGAAGAGGAGGAAGAGGAGGAGGTTTCCGGGCCCCTTTTGAGCCCCTCTGGGAGCCTCGTCGCCCAGCCAGGAAGCCACGCCATGCCGCCCGCGGTAAGTCTTTCGTCTTACTTTCGGGTACCGTCGGCTAATGTAAGGCGTACCCGAAAGTAAGCCGTAGTGGGGATTTTGGGGTCAAAAGAAAGTAAGACGCTGTCTTACTTTCGGGGAAACACGGGTAGGCCTGCTGGAAGAAATGGGTCTTCAGTTGCATCTTAAAATTCTGACAGCTGATTTAGCTGACAAATCTTTTCCGACAGATTGTTCCACAGTCTTGGGACAGCTGATGAAAAGGTCCTCCTGGCGACGGTCGCTAACGGGTTCTGGCAAGCTGGAGTTGCCATTCCCCTAGAGGACCTAAGTGTCCAGGGAGGAGAAGGTGATCCTGTAGGTAACCTGCATTCAAACTGCGTAGGGCTTTCAAGGTCAACACCAACACTTTGTATTATCTATATTAATATAGAAATACTTTAACTCAATGTAAGCCTATAATAGACATTTCTTATCTGTTCAAATATTATGTTATTTTGTATTCTCTCTCTCTCTCTCTCTCTCTCTACACACACACACACACACACACCCCCAACACTTTGTACTTTGCTCAGAAACGAATTGGCAACCAGTGTAGTGACTTTATGTGATGTGTTCAAACTTGGCTGTTCCTATAGCTAGTCTGGCTGTTGTGTTTTGAATGAGTTGAAGTTTCCAGACTTGGTACAAAGGTAGCCCAATGTGAATTGCATTGCAGAAGTCCAATCTTGAGGTTCCCAGCATATGCACCACCATCTTTAGCTCCTCCAATTCTAGGAAGGGACACAGCTGGCATATCAGCCAAAGCAAGCACTACTGACCATCGCATATACCTTTGCTGAAATGGATCCAGGAGCACTCCCAAGCTGTGAACATAGTATTTCAATAGGAGTATAACCCCATCTAAAACTGGTTGACACATCTCCAATAATTGACCACACTGATAGGGACTGATGAGAATTAGAAAACAGCAACAATTTGCAATCAATATTTTACCACTCTTGCTCAAACCTATGGTAGCTCAGATGTACAAAGGTATTTAATCTGTGCAGGCTTTTTTGGGCTTATCACAGGTATAGATTGCAATACCCACCAGTCTTAGCCAACAGCTGAGGATTGCAGTCCAGTCACATCTGGAAGGCTGCTTGATTCCCAGCAATGATCTAGCAAGTTCAGTTGTTCATTCTGACAAATGAGTTGTAATGTGCTATCCCCTAGGATTTGTGTTATCTCTTAGGAATTGTTTTTTCCTTGTGGTTTTATTGCTGTTGTAGATTTGTTGTTTTATTGTGGTGCTTGATGTAAGCCGCCCCGAGCTGGCTGGGAGTGGCGGCCAATAAATCTAACAAATAAATAAAAAAAATAATATGCCCCCCAAAAAATTGATTGCAATAGGAAAACCTTAATGAAACTGAAATTACTAGAATTAAGAGACAGGTGATCAGAGGTGGGCGAAGAAAAGGAAATTGAACATATCTTTCTAAAACGATGAAGTTGACAAGTCTGTAGTACAGTCTGCTCTCCACATTTGCAGGGGTTAAGCATGCATAAGCATACATAATCCCTGCATAAACACCACTCTGCAATGTTGGTGCTACAGCCCTCCATATTCATTGATTCGGTATCAAACGGTTCTGGCCCATCCTACCTGTCTGAACGCATCTCCTATGAACCAGCTAGGATGCTAAGATCATCTGGGGAGGCCCTGCTCTTGATCCCGCCTGCGTCACAAATAAGTTTGGGGAGTTGAGAGACAGAGCCTTCTCAGTGATGGCCCCTGGCTATGGAACACCCTTTCTAGAGACATTAAATCGGCCCCCTTTTTGTTAGCATTTCATAGGAAAGTTAAGACCTGGTTGTTTGAGCAGGCGTTCGAAAAGGCAGTGTAACTAATATAGGAACATGGAACGACTGGATGATGAGATTGGATCCTGATTTTAACTAAGAGACGCTAACGAGTTATGTTGTGTTGATTTTGTAATGATCGTATATTTATGCCATTGTTTTTAATTGTTTTAATTGTTTTTATGATGTTTGAGCATTGAAGTTTTGCTACTGCAAACCACTTTGAGTCACCCGAAGGGTTGAGAAGAGCAGTATATAAATGGAGTAAATAAATAAATAAATCCATAGATTCAGGCATCCAAGATCTAAAAATAATTTTTACAAAACAATTCAAAAGACAAACCTTGATTTTGCCATTTTCTATAAGGGACACCATTTCACTATGCCATTGTACATACCAAGGATCCACTGTAGTTACTTGTCTAAGTAGGTACCCTGTATCATATGCAGAGTTAAAAACAGTGTGGTGGTGGTTTAGTTAATGTATCTTTAATTGACATTAATAGGTATGAAGAAATTATTTAGAATTGTGTCTTTGACATAAAACCTTTTGGGGGAAAATCACCATCTTTTGTGACTGTCTTTTTTCTTACATTCATTTCTCCAACAAAGTTGTTGAAGGACAGTTTTGTACTCTCAGCTTTGTTTCAAAGGACAGTGTTTCTTATTCTCTGTTCCTCATCCCCATCAATTTTTTAATGAAAGTTATTTCCCCACTATCTCAATGCTACATGACAAAATGCTGCTGAAATTCTATGGAATTTCAAACATAGCTTGTGCTATAATATAAAGATGTTTTGTTCAAAGGAGAGGAAAGCATGTCAAAGGAAGCTTTTTTCTTTGCTATCTCATATTGTGAAACCTCTCCCCCCCCCCTCTCTGCTTTTTAGCTTCTCCAGCAGCAACAAGGGCAGGCCAAGCTGGAAGCTTATCTGGCAGCCCCAAGCCATTCTCTCCTTCAACACCCACTGCTACTAAGCATGAAAGAACATCTACTCCAGGAAGCATCCTTAATCTTAATCTAGGTGAGTTGAATTTCTCAAAAGTGGCTTCCACTTTCAGCAATGGTCTTTGTTATAAGCATTAAAAGCTTTAATAGCAGGTGCACAAAATACAATATAAATATAACAGGACACACATAATCTTACAAATGAAATTAATTTTATATTCTATTGAAGAGTAATAATTTTACAAGCAAATAAAACATACTAGAGGTAGGCCACAGTTTAAGTAAATTTTGCTGGTAGGATTCTGAAAGCAAAATGATACCTGTAGATCTGTTCCACTACTAGAAATCAGAGGTGAGGTGGGGGAAATATACTGAATTAAAATTAGGGCTATGGGCCATTAATTGCTGTGGTGTCCAGTGAAAAAATACAACATCTAGCCCCCAAACCTACATCTCAAGAGTAGTTCCAATAACATGAATTAGAAGTGTTTGGTCTTGCCATTTTGGGAAGTGATCCTTCCTTACTCCTTTGTTCTTTATTATAAAAATAATAAAGAATCAATTTAGCTAAAACTATATCACCGAGAACATAGCCACACAACTTTATCCTATACTTTACAAATTACTTTAATAGCCTAAATTGAATTGCTAGTCACAACCTGCGACTTTGTACTAAAGCTATTCATTAAAAGATTGTATAAATTCATTAAAATATTGTATGTAAAGCCTGTTTAACTTTAAGTCTAATTCAGTGCCTGTGATGAAAAATGGGTAAATCATTGCAAGCCTGGTGACTTAACTCATAAAACAGATTGCTATGAATAAAATTAAGGTGTGGTTAAGGTGTTTGAACTGACAGATTCAGATTCACATTGCCACCAAAGCAAGAAACTTATTGAATGATTTTGCTCCACTCACTGTTTCTTCACATTGGTATCCTGAGGATAAGGGAAGGGGACATTTATATCACATTGAGTTTATCAGAGGATATGTGGGGTATCAATGTAAAATACCCAAAGTAAATAAGTATTTTTCAATAAAGAAGGGTTTTTCACACAAAAGAAATTAAGGAGCACTTTAGTAGTAATTGCAAATACAATGAAGTCCTTCTAAATGGTAATTAAAGTACTGTGGATATTTTTAAAGAAATCATGCTTGCATATGTTCCATATTATTGATTTCACCATCAAGGTGGTTTAGTAAATTACAAATGACTTCAAGAGTCTTGGTTTAGCATAGGTCAGTAATAGTATGTTAAAATGTCAATTAATTCCAAGGCTAGAAAATTTCAAACAAACAAGTTTCAAAGGTAGCTTGGAAGGGGGTAGTCTCATTTGCATCTAGATGGTCCTCCTATATTAGGTACCAGGGATCACATACGAACTCGACATCTGCCATAGAAAACTGAATTTCAAAGCTTTTAACCCTGGGAATTTTGCTGGGATCCATATATTGAACGATTCAGCTATAGAAAGGGGAAGGTTAAATTATAAGGAAGGGGGAAAGGATTTGTATTGTGAGTGGTGAAAAGAAATTTTCAAAAATGAATGTAGTTATTTCCTTCTCTGCAAAAATAAAAAAATGGAGGAGGAAGGAACAAAATCATGGTTGGCATTTTTCATTCTGATTAAGGTTTTAAGTACAGGCATTTCACTTAAATTTAAATGTTGATTTACCAAACCCCTGTAGTCATTACAGTTGTTTCACTTTTAATGTGAATATTCTTGAATTAGATTTTTTTAGCTTCTTCATAGGGGTTGGCCATAGAACAAGCTTAGGGCGAGGTCTACTTACAGAGATTTAAAACAGGAGGAAAACTACTTAGTAGTTGAAAGGAGAAGGGAAGGCAGAATTGCCGAGACTTGGGGAACAGAAAGGGGGTTCTGAGAATAGTTAGAAAAGAGATCAACTATGAAGAAACCTATTAAGGCTTAGAAAAGTGGAGGATGAGAAGGACGTAAGAAAACATCAACCAAGGTAGGGAGGAAGGGCAATAGGAAAGCATTTAGCTTCCTAGGCCTCTAAATGGACTGGATTTTAACCCCCACTAAAAGGGCCCCCTGGTGGCACAGCAGGTTAAACTGCTGAGCTGCTGAACTTGCTGACTGAAATGTCAGTGGTTTGAATCCGGGGAGCGGGGTGAGCTCCTGCTGTTAGGCCCAGCTTCTGCCAACCTAGCAGTTTGAAAACATGTAAACGTGAGTAGATCAATAGGTCCTGCCTTGGCAGGAAGGTAATGGTGCTCCATGCAGTCATGCTAGCCACGTGACCTTGGAGATGTCTACGGTTAACGCCAGCTCTTCAGCTTAGTATGGAGATGAGCACCCCCCCCCCCAAGTCAGACATGACTAGACTTAATGTCAGGGGAAATCTTTACCTTACATAACCCCCATTAAAGGCACATTGGGCCTTGTTAAGTAAGATAGTAGATCAACCTTACAGTGGAGGTGCATACGGTCCAGCAGTTATAGACCCCTTGCTCCCTAGATGTATTTCGGGGCAGTATTCTCAAGATACTACCAAATAATTTCATCAAAATTGTTGACTTCATAATCATTAGGTATTACTTCCCCCTATTAAAAATAATCAAAATGTTGAGACTGGGCTGCTTTTCTTTTTCTTGGTTTTGGATGCCTGCTCCCCACCTATCCAGAGGCCTGATAGAGCAGTTCAAGCCCACCTTCAAGAAAACTTAGTTCTCTTAAGGTGAGGGAAATATTTTTTTTACTGGTTTCTTTCACCATTTTTCCTTCAAAGAAGAATCTTGCACTTGCATGGTATTCTGCAGCATTGAGTCTAGTTCATTCATGAAATGGAATCAAGAGATTATGCTTTTCATGTGCTGCTATCATTTCAGATTGTTGGTGAAACTAAAGTTTTAATATTCTCTCACAAAACCCAAGCCCGATTGCCTTAGAACTGTAGCAGAGCAGCTACTGAAGTTGTTCTGTACCTTGGACAAAAATAAGAATAAAAGGAATAGAAATATAGCACTAATTTACTAAATTTACTAGTGCCATTCATTTTGATAGATTTGTCTACCTGAAATTAGTAATTGGGTTTAACCCTCAAATTCCTATTAAAATGTTGTAATTGATGACATATTGCTAGGGTGGTAGGTGTTGGAAGAGAAGGGGGATACAAATGAGTGATAACACCTAATTGTTTTATAAAGCTAGACTTCTTGCTATTGTCGTTTCATACTTTGCTTCAGGACAGCCTTTCTTAACACAACAGGTTTGGGGACAACAAATTGCAGCACCCCAGCAGTTG